>OY992876.1:365753910-366351410 GCA_963921405.1 Cepaea hortensis
CAACAACTATAGTATATGGACATAATTCGTACCCATCCATTTAAATATAGGTCATATAACAAGCATATGGAATCTTCTTCTTGTCGTTGAGGTTTAAGAGGCCATTAGTATTGGGACTCTTCGCAGGTTGTTGATGGTGAGGATAAAGTATATGAATGTCCCGAGTCCTGTGATGTCGGTTCTTGATTCAACTCAAGAAAGCGTGGATATAGCATCCTATTCTTAACTTGACTCAACTCAAGAAAACGTGGATGTAGCATCCTATTCTTAGCTTGACTCAACTCAAGAAAGCGTGGATGTAGCATCCTATTCTCAACTTAACTAACTCAAGACAGCGTGGATATAGCATCCTATTCTTAACTTGACTCAACTCAAGACAGCGTGGATATAGCATCCTATTCTTAAATTGACTCAACTCAAGAAAGCGTGGATGTAGCATCCTATTCTTAGCTTGACTCAACTCAAGAAAGCGTGAATATAGCATCCTATTCTTAACTTGACTCAACTCAAGAAAGCGTGGGTATAGCATCCTATTCTTAACTTGGCTCAACTCAAGAAAGCATGTGTATAGCAACCTATTCTCAACTTAACTAACTCAAGACAGCGTGGATATAGCATCCTATTCTTAACTTGACTCAACTCAAGACAGCGTGGATATAGCATCCTATTCTTAACTTGACTCAACTCAAGAAAGCGTGGGCATAGCAACCTATTCTCAACTTAACTAACTCAAGACAGCGTGGATATAGCATCCTATTCTTAACTTGACTCAACTCAAGACAGCGTGGATATAGCATCCTATTCTCAACTTAACTCAACTCAATAAAGCGTGGACATAGCATCAATAGGAATGTGTAGTTTAAATAGGTACCAAGAAATTGCTTGAGAAGTAAAGATGGTCAGTGTGGTTCTGACCACATCACACATCGAGTGCCAGTTGGTCTGTCCAAATACAGATTTCTTTCTTTGATTTCTTTTTTGTTCGCTCATTTAAACTCAAGCGTAGTTCTTACACACTGTTAAAAATTTTAAACACTGTTAAAAAAACTTAAAGTAGTAAGGGACTGAATTTTGCGTGTGGGTTTGATTTCCCTTTTACCGGTGTCCCTCGCCTTCAGGCGAACCCAATCCGTCTTCAGAGGTACTTGTTATTAACGTTCCCAAGTAAAGGACGGAAGCATCTCACCTCCATTTACGAGAGGTGAGCAACGGCTAGGTTCGCACAGCTGAGAGACATTGGCCTAGAGGCTTTCGGCCTTATCTCGCAGCTGAGAGCCGTAGGATGCGTGTCTGAACCAGTCATGTAGCAGGATTAATATCTCACCTCCAGTTTGCTGTGAGTGAGTATCGGCCCGGCCCTCACGCCCAAGGCTTAATGGCTTAGAGGCGTTCAGCCATATCCCTCAGCAGAGAGCCGTAGATTATTTTTTCTGCCTGATTTGGAACTTTTGACTGCCATCCTCAGTCTACCTGCAGAACAGCAGGGTGTGTCTTTCTTGGTCTGGTCCCTATCCCAAGACCTGTCCGACATGTAGTTGTGCTTCCGTCGGCAGAGCTCTTGGGATCATTGGGACCCCAATATAGATGAAGTCATGGCTGCAGAAGGATATAACAATAGTTAGTTAGTCAGTCAGTCAGTCAGTCAGTGTGTCAGTCAGTCAGTCAATCAGTCAGTCAGTCGGTTGGTTGGTTGCTTGATTGGTTGGTTGCTTGATTGGTTGGTTGCTTGGTTGTTGGTTGGCTGGCTGGTTGGCTGGTTAGTTTGTTAGTCAGTCAGTCAGTCAGTCAGTCAGTCAATCAGTTAGTTAGTTAGGTAGTCGACAGATCATCCTCATTGCACATCGAAATATTTAGTCCATAATTGCTCGGATCTCTTCCTCAGTAAATCCTGCAACGTGTAGCGCCTAAGGACACCATTTCTGTGTTGGTTTATTAATCTTCTTTGGCTTCCTGCGTAGTGTTCTTGTTTTATCATACCTATTTTAATTTGCTGTTCTCGTATCCCGACCATGGTTGTAGATTCACAGTCATCACTGGGTTCTTGCAAACGACTTACTTCTCGTAGTGCATTCAGAATATCTGCCTGGTCCGTGGCTCGTCCGCCTTCCACAGTAGCCTTACCCGCAAGCTTGTCAGCCTGGTCATTTCTTTGTACACCCGCTTGCCCTTATACGAAAATGACGCTATCCCCAGAAACTACCCCCCACCCCACCCCACCCCTCCAGCTTCAGTGTATAACAATACAAAATAAAAACAGTCAGGTATGTCTAACTCCTGCAAAACAGTCAGAGATAATAAACACAGACACAGTGCAGATACCTTACAACAAACGCAGAACCGGGAGACGGAATTCTCACAGTGGAAACTAACAATGATAATAATAATCATGTGAAGATTAGATAAAATAAGTTACACCAAAACGCTACTAATCGACATTTCGATTTGGTGATCTTCATCTGGAAGAATACAAACTGATCTAAAATTGAACAATTCTAAAATATTTAAACCAATACATTTTCTGTGTGCATTTTAATTCGTAATTACATGTTTCGAATCTCATGTGTTTCTTTAGATATGTATTTATTATCTCTCACTTTTTCACAAATCATTAGTTTTCATTTTGTATTATGGAAATACGGGTTTAGCACGATTTACCCAATACGGCTTAAGCTGTGTACAACGATCCTTTATTTTTTTTTTTCCATATAAATATTCATCACTTTGTTTTTAACGTCATTTCCATATGCTCTATTCCCATCAATTTTGCCAGTTGTCGTTATTTTTTAAAGTTTATTTCTCCTAGCATGCCCGAAATATCTGGACGTTTTAACCTAATCTATTTGCGATGTTTGATCTACTCCTTCAGGGAAAGGTTCACTTGTTTTTCTCCCCATGTAGTGTATGCTCTATGGCGAAGGGCTTACGAATGCATTTCGCAATCCCACATACCGCGTTCGAAACACAGTTGCGGAAGATTTGGCAGCAGACCGCCTTGTGTTCGTTTTCATACAATGGTATGAATGCCCGTCGTTCAGAAAGCAATGGCAAACTACTGAGCGTAATCTTGCCAAGAAATCATAAACAGCCCGAAAAAATGCTGGGATTGAATGTGACGTGTTGTGCATTTCCACTGCATTAGATGTTGCAGTATGTCTCTTTTCACCCATGTTTCACATACAGACAATGGTGTAGATCCTTCAGTTGAGTTCAGTCAAGAACTGACAACAATGCGCTCGGAGCATTCCCATAAACGCTCAGTCCTCATCTTCAACAGCCAATGAAAAGTTCCAATACTAATGGTGACTGTTACAATCTGACTATATGTCGATCTTGCTTTACTGTTGAGTGACGACTGTCGACCAGATCCTCTAACCACCCCTTGCTGCCGCATTCTTTCCACACCATGATAATCTATCTGTTCTACATTATACAGGCGCTCCCAGAGGGCCTTCACCACATCTGTCTTATGCATCAAATCACCCCTTAATGATGCAGCACCAGCCAGTCTGTCTGCCTGTTCATTTCCAACCACACAAGAATGTCCCGGAGGAAAGATCCAGCCAATGATCACAACCTTCATTGCACTTGAACACTCATTTTTTCTATCTGCAGTGTAACATCATTTATTTGATAAATGTGTTTTTCATCTTGCAAAAACAAGAAACTCACGTAACCGAAAGATTAAGAGCGCGTGTTTTTAAACCTCCCAGTGCCCTAATGGAGAGTTAGAGGGTTTTCTCCCTACACCGGTCAGTTGGACGTAAACACTGGCTTCTCCTCCTTGACATATGGGCGTAAATTACAAGTGCGTCAGTAATCATAGTGAGTTAATCTGATGGCGAGGGACACTAGTAATAGAGTAAGTTGGCCATCACGCATAAACACCATCCCGTGTGGACTGTGCGTTAGTTCAAAGCGAGCGAAGCACATACACAGACATACACAGACATACACACACATACACAGACATACACAGACATACACACACATGCACAGACATACACAGACATACACACACATACACAGACATATACACACATACACAGACATACACACACATACACAGACATACACAGACATACACAGACATACACACACATACACAGACATACACACATACACAGACATACACAGACATACACACACATACACAGACATACACACACATACACAGACATACACACACATACACAGACATACACACACATACACAGACATACACACACATACACAGACATACACACACATACACAGACATACACAGGCATACACACACATACACAGACACACACACACACATACACAGACATACACACACATACACAGACATACACAGACATACACACATCTTGCACGACGCTACTTTTGCCATGTCGATTTTAGTTCTCATCTTTACAATGCATCTTGACGCTACTTTTGCCATGTCGATTTTAGTTATGATCTTTACAATGCATCTTGACGCTACTTTTGCCATGTCGATTTTAGTTATGATCGTTACAATGCATCTTAACGCTACTTTTGCCATGTCGATTTTAGTTCTGATCTTTACAATGCATCTTGACGCTACTTTTGCCATGTCGATTTTAGTTATGATCGTTACAATGCATCTTAACGCTACTTTTGCCATGTCGATTTTAGTTCTCATCTTTACAATGCATCTTAACGCTACTTTTGCCATGTCGATTTTAGTTCTCATCTTTACAATGCATCTTAACGATACTTTTGCCATGTCGATTTCAGTTCTCACCTTTACAATGCATCTTAACGCTACTTTTGCCATGTCGATATTAGTTCTGATCTTCACAACGCATCTTAACGCTACTTTTGCCATGTGGATTTTAGTTATGATATTTACAATGTATCTTCTGTCTGATGTTCTGACTGCCCCAATACCGTTGCACCGATTCACCTGTTTAAGTGATTCAGCGCCAAACAAAAAGTAAGTTCTGGGCTAAACATGGTACACAATCAAATGAACAAGTATTATAATGTAATTTTCCGTTCACTGAGCATTGAAATTGCTGAAGATACAAAGAAACAAGGCAAATAACACAATGTCCCTAGTATGCGATATATTGTTCATCTTTCCAAATGGAAGGTCACATTTGACGATATATTACTATCCTTTACCACTGAATCATTTAAAAATATTCCCATTTACTTGAATGCTACATTGTGGCGTTCCTTCCTTCTTGGAGACGACCATAATTTCTGTCTTCTCTTCTTACAGTTTACTTCTATCCCTAACTCGCACTATGTAAAGCAATAGAAGTAAATTAGAGCAAAGGACCAGTTTACAGGCCCTGGGTATAGTAGGCAAATGGTGCTATACACATATTTTGATAGACTAAACGAGAAAAAGAGTGTTGAGATGGTATATAGAACCTGTGCTTTTGTATGAATGTGAAGCGTGGACAATGAGCAGACAAGCTGAAAAACATCTGATGGCTGTTGAAATGTGGTTTCTGAGGAAAATGCAAAGAATACCATAGACAGACTAAACAACCAATGATTAAGTTCTACAAGAAACAAATGAAAACCCCTAAACTGATTAGAGAAATTATACGTAGACAGTCAACATTTGCTGGTCAAGTTATGAGAAGAAATAAATTGAAGAACTTGATGACAACTGGCAAGATCGAGGGGAAGAGAACAAAGAGTAGGCAGAGAAGTAAATACCTGGATGGCTTGGCCACGTGGCATGGTCGAGACAAGAACACTGAGCTGAACCACGACTCTGGTGATCGAGTGAAATGACTAATTATAACCGCCCACGCTTACCGGCATGGTACGTGATGGATGAATGAATGGATGGATGGGTGGATGGATGGATGGATGGATGGATGGAATCGACGCTCGGTGGGTGGTGTGGTCGGTGTTCCACCTTAACTTCCCGAGGCATACGACTCAGCCTAAAATGGGTACGAGACAATTTTTTGGCAAGTAAAGGTTGGTCGCAACGTCCTGCACAAGGACATACAACCTTTGTTGTACACCCTTTCAGGTTTCCCACTCCCGCTACTTAATTGATCCAACAATTGATATCTTAGACAAGAGGCTGTGGACATAAATAACGACCAACATTATACGGCTTAGACTATAAGAGGAGAGATAGGAAGCTGTGGATATACATAATGACCAACATTATAGGCATAGAATATAAGAGGAGAGACAGGAGGCTGTAGACATGCGTAACGACCAACATCATACAACATATACTATAAGAAGAGAGACAGGAGGCTGTGGACATACTTTACAACCAATACCACACGGCATAGACTATAAAAAGAGAGACAGGAGGCTGTGGACATACATAACGACCAACATCATATGGCATATACTATAAGACGAGAGACAGGAGGCTGTAGCAATGCATAACGACCAACATCATACAGCATATACTATGAGAAGAGAGACAGGAGGGTGTGGACATACATAACGAACAACATCATACAGTCATCATCATCATCATCATCATCATCATCATCTTCCACTTCTGCAGTCAGGCGTCGTGGGGAGGAATAATTTGCGTTCCAGCGCCCGGTGAGCGGCACTGGATAGTGTCATTCCGTGTGGTTGTACAATGTCTTTGATGTCGTCAATCCATTTTCTTCTTGGACGTCCTCGTGGTCTCGTCGCAGATGATCTTTGATGTAAGGCCAGTGATGGTAGTTGCTGATGTTGCATTCTAACGACATGGCCAAACCACTTGATCTTCTGTCTTTCAATAAATGTGGCACAAGGTGTTGATCCCACAGTCTATCTGATAACAGCATTTCTTACTCGGTCTCGGATTGTTAAGTTGGCAGCTCTCCTCAGGCATCTCATTTCGCAGGTGTTGATTTTGTGAAGTTGTAATTTGGATAAAGTCCAGGTTTGAGATTGGTAGCATAGGGTTGGTGTGAATATGCTGTTTATTATCTGTCGTTTTGGGGGCATGGGTATGTTTGGATGTTTCAGTAAGGGTGATAGTTGATATGTAAGTGCACTAGCTTTTTGACATCTGATTTCAATTTCTCTGTCCAATCTGCCATCTTCTGTGAACATACTTCCAAGATATTTGAATTCTTTAACAAGTTTCAGCGGTGTGTTATTTATCTGTATACTTAGTGGGCCTGGCGATCTGCTAACTTGCATTACTTCGGTTCTGGCTGTGTTTATACTCATATTGTATCTGCTGCAGGTTGAACTCAGATTAGTAATATGATTTTGTAGTCTGCCCTCATCGCTGTAAAACAGGCACTGATCGTCTGCAAATAGAAGTTCATTTATTCCCTGTGGGTCAGTTGTTTCATCTGGAGTAAAGAGTTCTAAATTTTTTGAATCTGTTCTGTCGAGACTTGCTTCTTTGGAAATTCTGTCCATGTAAATATTGAATAGCAGGGGAGAGAGCACACATCCCTGCCTCACTCCTGTATTGACTGTGAACATATCTGATATACCTTCTTGTGTTCTTACTGCACTTCGGCTCGAGTGGTACATGGCTATGATGTTTTCTAGCAGTTGCCCTTGTATTCCATAGTCTTCAAGGATGGTCCATAATTTGTATCTGTCTACTCTATAGAAAGCCTTTTCCTGATCTACAAACACAATATTCTGCTGGTCACTATATTCGATAGTTTTTTTCACATATTTGTCTAAGTGTAAATAATGCATCAGTGCAACTTTTGCCTTTCCGAAAACCGAATTGTGCTTTGCTTAACTGTTGTTCAACTATTGGTCTAGCTCTTTGTTCCAATAGTTTTGCATACATTTTCCCTATATGGCGCAGGAGTGATATACCTCTGTATGTTTCGCACTCTCTCATATTGCCTTTCTTTTTCATCATACAGTATAGACTATAAATAATAGAACATGTACCCGCATATTCTAACCCCTGACTACCATACAAAAACGACAACGAATCGCTGAGGAGACCAGCTCACTTACTCTCTCAGTATGAATATGAAATCAAGAATCAACATCAAGGCACTCCGGACATTTCCACGCGTGCGCATTCCTCTTCTTCAGTAGCCAACAATGAGTTCCCATTACTTCAACACTTAATCAACCAGACATCTACTTTACACTGCTTTCCCTTGTCTTAGTCCTAGTATCGGCCATCTTATCGAAACTGATAGGGAACAGCGCTGATAATGTCGGACGATATTTTTGAAGGGAGTGGGAGATCACTGTAGTGCATGCCCCATCTCTAACAAAAGAAGTAGAGCCCCATCCTCTTCTATCTTCAATAACCCCATAATATGAACCTTGAGTTATCTGCAGGCCTCGTTCTATTAAGTATGTCTAGGAGATATAGATTATGGCCCTGGTGAGAATAATGATTACTAACTGGGAATCTGCCCCTTCTCCAATGATTCTGATAGCTCTGGAGCCCCCTTATTGGTTATCAAATCTGAGGAAAGTCTGGAGAATTTTCTCAGCCTGATTTAGATGAAGAAAACATGGATGTTGAGCAGTTGATAGATCTAGAGTCTTCTCTCCCTCATTTTAGTAAGTCATTATGAGTTAATTTATTTTTAAACAATCAAACACATAATCAATCACATTAGATTCTGACAACATGATGTACAAAGAAGTTGTTGACTCACAGATAGGTTTGAACTGATAAATTAACAGAAGGTCAATTCATGTTAATCATTTATTGACTGGGCCTGAGCCTTCTGGTCAGTACATACATCTCTATTGTGATTTACACAAGATAATAGAAAAGTTGCACATTGGACCATTGTCCCAGACAATCAATCAAGCATCAATATATGAGATGTCAACAAGTGTGAAACATAGTAAACATTTTGATGTTGTACATATTAAGTGTGATGGTGATGGATCAACAATTAACTATCAGTTTCCTGAAATTGGGTGTGGTGTGTACCAAGGAAAATGTAACCTGGTGACTGGAAGCTTAGGTAAGCCAGGGTCCATTGACTGATGGAGCCACTTCAGGTCTGCCCGTATAGCTCCTCTGAAGGCCTCCCCATACTTTGCTCATGGCCAAGTCATCCTCCATCTCACTTGTGGTTCATCTCTTTCTCTCGGCTTCCCTCTGTCAGGTCTGATTTAGGTGGTTAGTTTGCTGATGTGTTGGGTGGTTGTTGGTATGTAGCCACCAAGATCACTGGGATTCAGACATTCTGCCTCCTCTATTTGAAAATTTGGTCACACAATTTCTGACGTCTATTCGCCAGGCCTGTTTTCGCAAGAGTGCGCTGCTTATCGTAATCTATACCGGCGTTGGCGCGAAAGCCGTGTCACGTGTCTGTTTCGTCCAATGGTCTTCCGAGCTTCGTCTGATGAAATCTTTCTAAGAATCCACGTCATCTGTCACTTATGCAGTTCCAGTTTCGATGTTAAGTTTTAAGTCCTAGTCTCCGTTTGCGGTTGTGAAGTCAATTTCTTTTAATGTTGTTTCCTCTTTTTGCGGCAGGTGTTGGTAAATGAATAATGGTGGTTAGCGTTATGCTACATGGCCCCACTCCAGATTGTTCTATGGTATGGAACTATGTTTCCAACATTTTCAGTTATCAAGCTGTTCCCATTTTTCCTCCCTTGTATTCTCTTCTGCATCTGATTGACCTGGTTAATCAGGCACTGGGTGTCGACTCAGGAAGTCCGCTCCCACATTCATTTTCCCAGGAACATACTCAACCTGGAACGAGTAAGGTTGAAGAAGCAGCGACCACCTCATAAGTCGGGCATTCAGAGTCTTAGATGCTGCGAGAAACATGAGCGGTTGATGGTCACATTGCACTGTGAAATGTTTGCCATATAGGTATGCTCGAAATTTCTGTACACTCCATACGAGCGCAAGACATTCTCTCTCGATAGTACTGTAATTTCTCTCTGCTGCATTCAATTTCCTGCTAGCATAGGCTACAGGGAATAGCTCTGATGGTACATCTCCCTTTCTCTGCAACAACGTTGCCCCAATTCCTATGTTACTGGCATCGGTGCGCAGCACAAATGGTTGGTCGAGGTCTGGTAGATGTAAGACTGGATGAGCAGTTAATGCCTGCTTTAGTGCTGTGAAAGCTCTCTCACAGTCAGCTGACCAAGTGACTTTCTCTGGTTTCCCCTTTTTGGTAAGATCCGTTAAGGGTGCTGACAGAGTATTGAAGTCCTTGATGTATTTTTGATAGAATCCACATAAGGATACAAATGATCTTACATCCTTCTTTGTTTTTGGACGAGGTGCTCTCTGGAGTTTGTCCACATTTCCCTCTTGTGGAGTTATCAGTCCATGAGATATCTTATGACCTAGAAAGTCAAATTCTTGGAATCCTATCTGACACTTCTTTGGTCTAGCCGTCAATCCAGTTTCTCTGAGGCGCCTGAACAAAAGATGCAGGGTTTCTACATGCTCTTCAAATGTTTCAGTGGCGATCAGGATGTCATCCATGAAGTGACTGATGTCTGGATGCTGTAGTGGGTCAAGTAATTTTCTCATCATACGTGTAAAGACGCTTAGAGCATTACTTAATCCGAATGGAAGAACGTTGAACTCATAGTGTCCTCCAGGCGTGCTGAAAGCTAACAATGGTCTAACTTCCGGTTTTACAGGAATCTGGTAATATCCCTTACTGCGGTCAATCCTAGTAAAGTACTTAGCTCTGTTGAGTGCTGTGAAGAGTTTATTCTGATCAGGCAGAGGTTCTGCTTGGAATTCAGTTATAGCATTGAACTGTCGATAATCGAGGCACAATCTATGTTCTCCACTTGGCTTTCTCAATAAGACGACGCTAGCACTGTAAGGTGATTCAGATGGTGAGATTATTCCTGCGGTGAGCAGCTGTTGTATTTCTTCCTCTAAAGTCTTTTGCTTTGCATAAGGAACTGGGTAAGTCTTGACTCGCACAGGCACTGTGTCATTTAACTTCATGTCAAATTCCTCCAAATCAGTTTTTCCTGGCTTATCAGTAAGTACTTCTGCATATTTTGCCATAAGTTCCCTAATCTGCTTTTGCTGATCCTTTGTTAAGTTGGGATTGATTTCCACATCCTTAAAGGTCTCTTTGGCTTGCAGTTGGCACTCGACTCCCATTGTTGATCCTTCTTCGACTTCCGTAGCCACATTCATGGCCATCAGATGTGCAGGTTCGGTGGTTGAGGGTCTTTCATGATATTTCTTCAAGAGGTTTATGTGAAATACTTTCATCTTGCCTTTGACTGAAATTCTGCAGTTGGTACGTGAGATCTTCTCCGTCACTACATAGGGTCCTCTCCATCCTATTTGCAGCTTTTTCTGACTGGTTGGAAGCAGCAACATCACCTTCTCTCCTACCTCTAACTCTCTATCCTTTGCCTTGCGGTTGAAGTTACGAGCAATTCTTCGTCTGGCTTGACGTAGATTGACATTCGCTTGTTTCCAACTGTGTTGTAAACGATTTTTCAACTCGGCAACATATGTAAATGCAGTCACGACTGTATCATCTGTAGTATTATCAGTCCACGTTCGAAGTAACGCCTCCAGTGGTCCCTTGATCGGTCGTCCAAACAACAGTGTGGCTGGAGCAAAACCTGTTGAGTGATGGGGTACTTCCCTGTAAGCGAATAAAGCTGCGGGTAAATACAAGTCCCAATCCTCTGTCTTCTCCTGGGCAATTTTGCGCAGGATACTAATCAATGTCCCGTTCCACCTTTCCACAAGTCCATTTGACTGAGGGTGATATGGTGAACTGAAGATATGGCGTGCATGAAAAAGTCTGAAGGTCTCTTCCATCAGCTTACCACGAAACTGTGAACCGTTGTCCGTCAAGATCCTTTGTGGGAATCCTAGACGTGTGAATATTCCTAATAATGCATCAGCGACGTGTTTGGAGTCACAGCTGGGCATAGGAACTGCTTCGGCCCACATGGTTGTTGTGTCCACAAGCGTTAATATGAATCGGTTTCGCCTCTTCGTTGCTGAGAGAGGTCCGATTATGTCTACAGCCACTTTCTCAAATGGAATTCCAGTGATTGGCGATTCACCCAACATTGCCGGTGGTGTCCGGTGTTTTGGTGATACTTTCTGACACTGTGGGCATGATTTTACAAACCGTTGTATGTCTGAATTCATCCCTGGCCAAAAGTAGTGAGTGGTAATCCGCTGTGTAGTAGCGTTGATACCCATGTGCCCACTGAATGGTAGACTATGACCCATCTCTAAGATCTGAGTCCTGTATTGAGTTGGTACAACAAGTTGATTAAACTATTGTCCAGCTCGTCCTGCTTTTCTGTAAAGAAGTGCTGACTTCATGAACATATCACCTTTACGTAGAGGTAAATGTGATTTTGGCAGTTTTCTGAAGCAGGGTTCCAAGGTGCTGTCGGCTTCTTGTGCCCTCTTCAGTTCCTCCGTTCGAGGGATTGGCGTAGTTGTTTCTGGAGTTTTTGTTGCCTGGGATCGAGTGGTCATGGTCGCCATCGCCACAGGTTGAACAGGTTCTCCTAGAACGATAAATCTACGGCCGAGGATTACAGGATATATCGGATCGTCCAAGACTGCCGCCTTGATTGTCCCAGTGACATACCGCGATGCTATGTTCACTTTTGCCACTGGAAGAGACATATTTGTTGAACTCTTCAGTGGTCCCTGTAATTCCACTATTTCCTCTGTCACCTGTTCAGGGTGAACTAAGGATGATGAGACAACACAGTCATATGATAATCCAGTATCATATAAACAGGTCGTTTTGAATCCATTTAGCAAGATGGATTCTACAACCGGAATACGAGATGATGTGTCTTGATGAGGTGTCTGTTTGGACGTTTCACCAGTGCTCACTTTTTTCTCTTTTCGGTTGGCCAAACAGGCCGCTGTGTGTGGAGGTGGCTTCTTCCTGCAATTCTGAAATGTGTGACCTCTAATTTTGCAATGGGTACAGAATGGTTTGTCCTCCTTCGGCGCTGTTTGGACTGAGTTTTTAGTGTTTTTCTGGGATTTCCCCTTTTTCCCGGTGGCTACAGTGTTTTCACCCTCTTTTGGCTGTGGAGTTTTGTTTTGAGAGGGGGTGTTGTTCGAACGTCCCCTTCCTCCCATCTCCTTCTGAGATTTCTCAAATCTCTCTGCCAGGATGATTATAGTTTCCAGGCGGTCAGCCCCGTTTTGGGTTAAGAATGCCTTCATTTCGTTCTGCATTTTCCCCCTGATCTGATCAATGATGATCATTTCACGGAGTCCTTCAAAACTTTCCTCAAATCCTCCCAAGCAAGTCCATCTTTGTATGTATGACTTCAGTCTTTCGACTAGTTGCGCGTAACTCTCGCCCGGTTCCTTCCTTGCGGCTTTGAACCTGAGTTTATAAGATTCGGCGTCCACTTCGAATCGGCTCAAGAGTGCCGTCTTAAGTGTTGTGTAGTTCTGTTGTTCCTCTCTAGTGAGGCGCGAGAACACATCATACGCCGTGGATCTTAAGGCCTGCGCTAACTTCGTCGCCCATCTACTTTCTTCAAGCCCACAGCTGACAGCCATTGCCTCGAAGCGTGATAAAAATCCTTCGATGTGGTCAGTCTGTTCATTAAAGGGTTCCAGAGGAAATGACGTAGCTCCTGAATTAAGTTGAGAGACGTGAGGAGGTGGTTCTGTCACTGGCGATCCTGATGAGGTTAAGGGTGTAGGACCACTCCCTTTCTCTATTCTCCGGATCTCCACTTCAATCTCCATTCTCCTCAACTCCAGTTGGTGTTGACGCTCTCTCTCCTTATCTTCCATTTCAGCCTGTAGTCGTTTCTCTTTCTCCTCCAATTCTGCCTGAAGCTGTTTTTCTTTGAGAGCCAATTCCGCTTGCAGTCTTTCTCTTTTGTCGAATGCATCTGAAACATAGTTAGCTAGCTCAAGGCCATCTAACCCGCATTCCCTACCTGTTTCTGTTATTTGGGCTCTAAACTTTGCAGTTTCCGCCATGTCTATAATTTATTGCTTTGTTCTGCCTAAAAATATAATTGCAGTTAGTCTGATCCGCGTAAGCTTGTCAGTCCCTGATCTGCAAATATACAACAGAGCATGTGCAATATTAAAAACACCCTATGTTATGTCTGTCTGTCAATGCTGGAAAAGCCAAAGGCAGCAGGCACTGAAATAACCAGATTTAATTCCTAGTAAAGAAAAGAATCTGAAATTATACAGAGTTTTCCCAACGGATAAGATTTTCCGGTAGTTGAAGAAATGCTGTTAAGTTCAGACTCCACAGGAAAAGAACACCTTCTCTGGAAGAGAAGTAGTGTTGGTAGAGTAGATACACACTATATATTTCTCCTGGAGCACCTCTTTCTGAAGTATAAGCCTATTTGAACATGGCCCCCTTCTTCAGGAGGAATGATCAGTCACCTACTCTTATTTATCTGTTAATGTCATTCATATCATGTGGCTATCAATCAATATAAGAAAATAACAATGTTCAAAATCTAAAGATAATTGTGTTAATGTTTTATGTAATTGTTTAAAGGTTACTATATGGGAACCATCCAGGACGTAGCCGACAATATGTCATATATTTTTGAAGGGAGTGGGAGATCACTGTAGTGCATGCCCCATCTCTAACAAAAGAAGTAGAGCCCCATCCTCTTCTATCTTCAATAACCCCAGAATATGAACCTTGAGTTACCTGCAGGCCTCGTTCTATTAAGTATGTCTAGGAGATATAGATTATGGCCCTGGTGAGAATAATGATTACTAACTGGGAATCTGCCCCTTCTCCAATGATTCTGATAGCTCTGGAGCCCCCTTATTGGTTATCAAATCTGAGGAAAGTCTGGAGAATTTTCTCAGCCTGATTTAGATGAAGAAAACATGGATGTTGAGCAGTTGATAGATCTAGAGTCTTCTCTCCCCCATTTTAGTAAGTCATTATGAGTTAATTTATTTTTAAACAATCAAACACATAATCAATCACATTAGATTCTGACAACATGATGTACAAAGAAGGTGTTGACTCACAGATAGGTTTGAACTGATAAATTAACAGAAGGTCAATTCATGTTAATCATTTATTGACTGGGCCTGAGCCTTCTGGTCAGTACATACATCTTTATTGTGATTTACACAAGATAATAGAAAAGTTGCACATTGGACCATTGTCCCAGACAATCAATCAAGCATCAATATATGAGATGTCAACAAGTGTGAAACATAGTAAACATTTTGATGTTGTACATATTAAGTGTGATGGTGATGGATCAACAATTAACTATCAGTTTCCTGAAATTGGGTGTGGTGTGTACCAAGGAAAATGTAACCTGGTGACTGGAAGATTAGGTAAGCCAGGGTCCATTGACTGATGGATCCACTTCAGGTCTGCCCGTATAGCTCCTCTGAAGGCCTCCCCATACTTTGCTCATGGCCAAGTCATCCTCCATCTCACTTGTGGTTCATCTCTTTCTCTCGGCTTCCCTCTGTCAGGTCTGATTTAGGTGGTTAGTTTGCTGATGTGTTGGGTGGTTGTTGGTATGTAGCCACCAAGATCACTGGGATTCAGACATTCTGCCTCCTCTATTTGAAAATTTGGTCACACAATTTCTGACGTCTATTCGCCAGGCCTGTTTTCGCAAGAGTGCGCTGCTTATCATAATCTATACCGGCGTTGGCGCGAAAGCCGTGTCACGTGTCTGTTTCGTCCAATGGTCTTCCGAGCTTCGTCTGATGAAATCTTTCTAAGAATCCACGTCATCTGTCACTTATGCAGTTCCAGTTTCGATGTTAAGTTTTAAGTCCTAGTCTCCGTTTGCGGTTGTGAAGTCAATTTCTTTTAATGTTGTTTCCTCTTTTTGCGGCAGGTGTTGGTAAATGAATAATGGTGGTTAGCGTTATGCTACAATCAGTGCAACTTTTACCTTTCCGAAAACCGAATTGTGCTTTGCTTAACTGTTGTTCAACTATGGGTCTAGCTCTTTGTTCCAATAGTTTTGCATACATTTTCCCTATATGGCTCAGGAGTGATATACCTCTGTATGTTTCGCACTCTCTCATATTGCCTTTCTTTTTCATCATACAGTATAGACTATAAATAATAGAACATGTACCCGCATATTCTAACCCCTGACTACCATACAAAAACGACAACGAATCGCTGAGGAGACCAGCTCACTTACTCTCTCAGTATGAATATGAAATCGAGAATCAACATCAAGGCACTCCGGACATTTCCACGCGTGCGCATTCCTCTTCTTCGGTAGCCAACAATGAGTTCCCATTACTTCAACACTTAATCAACCAGACATCTACTTTACACTGCTTTCCCTTGTCTTCCACCTAGTATCAGCCATCTTATCGAAACTGATAGGGAACAGCGCTGATAATGTCGGACGAGAGATCGCCGAGGACGAGCCAGGACGGGCCCTTGGCTGGTCGCCTTCTATGTGAGGGAAAGATATGTCACCTAATTTCCCCCCCCCCCCCCCCATGCGCAGGTCTGCATGGTCGAATGGAAAAGAACGCATGTTCTTAAACATCCTGTGTGCTGATGCCGAGGTAAGCGGTTTTAACCCCTACACCGGACAGCTGGACTAAAAAGTTGACTTGTCGTTCTTGACTTGGGGACGTAAATTACAAGTACCTCTGAAGTCGGAGTGGGTTCGCCTGATGGCGAGGGATACTGCTAATAGGGAAAGCTAACCCACACGCAAAATGCAGTTCATCATTACTATAAATAGTGTGTATGTACTACGCTTGAGTTCAAAGCGAGCGAGCGCCAAAAATAAAAAAAAAACCATCGTATCACCGGCCCATAGGGGGATATTGCTTAGGGGCCATTTGTTGTTATAATTAATTTGTCTTGGACAAGTGCTTATTGAAATCGTTGTAATTTATTGCTCATGTATTCTTCTTGCTTCTTGTCCGTTGTTGGAGTTAAGTAAACACTTATGAGGAAATGCACCCTAAGCCTAAATGACATGGTAGGGAAGACCTGGCCCTACGCCATGGTGGGAACTGGTGTTGGGTCGAAGCTCCGGCAGGCGGACAGTTAGAGCATTGTTTTGCTGATCCCGTATTTTTGCAACTTGATGTGATCCAAGAATGTACTGGTGTTACCTTTTCTCTGAAGAAGAAAACTAGAAGACTGTCTAACTAGACAGGCCGAGAGAGGGATCATGCTGCATGGGCAACACATGGTCTCAACAGTTTAGCCCAGGATTTTGTGCTATGGAGAGGTTAGCTCCACCCATGGTTTCGTTGTAATTATTATGCCCTGTATTGAAGCACAATGTAACAAACTATCGCCCGTCAAGGTGGCCAGGTGCCAGTTACGATTGTTTATGTTGACTTGTGTTATGTTTCAGCTTCATGATGGTGCTTGTATGCCTTATATTCAGCGTACTTTCAACCATAGATCAGTACACCACCTTTGCCATGGAGACCTTGTTTTGGATGGTGAGTATGCCGGAAGGTGTGTCTATGTGAGGTATGGTCAGGCCATGTAGAAGCCACAAGATGAAACAACAAGATATGCTAACAGATTCAGTGCCAAAACAAAATACACTGCAAACCGCTTAAGGCAATCTCGGATGTGGCGAATGTCTGTTGTGAAGAACGATATTGTATTGTACGTTGTAAATGCCTTACTATATGCTTGAACTCTGATAAGAGAAATTTCTGATAAGAAGAACAATTTCTTAGGTCCCAGGTGTGTTCGCCTTATCAGGTCTGCATTGTAGTAGGTTTAGACCAAACATGGTACACAATCGAATGAACAAGTATTATAATGTTTCCTTTCACTATTACGGAGATACCACGAAACCAAACAAATAACACGATGATCCTAGTATAGCGGTATATGAGACTGAGATAGTGCCATGTAGGAATATCATCGCTGGTGCTCTAAGGACTGAGATAGAGCCATGTAGGAATATCATCGGTGGTGCTGGAAGTACTGAGATAGTGCCATTGAGGAATATCATCGTTGGTGCTGGAAGTACTGAGATAGTGCCATGTAGGAATATCATCGATGGTGCTCTAAGGACTGAGATAGTGCCATGTAGGAATATCATCGCTGGTGCTCTAAGGACTGAGATAGAGCCATGTAGGAATATCATCGGTGGTGCTGGAAGTACTGAGATAGTGTCATAGAGGAATATCATCGATGGTGCTCTAAGGACTGAGATAATGCCGTGGAGGAATATCATCGCTGGTGCTCTAAGGACTGAGATAATGCCATGGAGGAATATCACCGGCAGAGTTGATCTGAAGCACCAGGGACCGAGATTTGTGGAGTGACATGAACACCTAGGCCAGTTGGCTGGCCACATGCTGGAGTTGATTTCCTGCTGTAGACAAGATCTTTCTTATCTGTTGAAATTAGCAGACTAGCATCTTGAGACTGAGAAGTAGACGTTGCGGATTTAGAGCACACTTTTTGAGAATGGGCCTCGGGAACACAGCCAACGGCAAATGTGGGCCACTGCCGGAAAACCCCCATGTGTGCAGTCTGTCACGATCCATTCAAGAAAAGACACAAAGCTGAAGTTGAGTGTCGAATAGAAGGGGGAGGTGGAGGAGGAGGAGGAGGAGGAGGAGGAGGAGGAGGAGGAGGAGGAGGAGGAGGAGGAGGAAGAGAAGAAGAAGAAGAAGAAGAAGAAGAAGAAGAAGAAGAAGAAGAAGAAGAAGAAGAAGAAGAAGAAGAAGAAGAAGAAGGTGGCGGTGGTAGTCGTGGTGAATATGATGATGATGATGATGATGATGATGATGATGATGATGATGATGATGATGATGATGATGATGATGATGATGATGATGATGAGACGGAAGAAGAAAAGAAATGAAAGTAGGACCGTGATATGTTAATTGTGTAATGTCAATTGTGAGTGATATGTCGAGGTTAGTAACCGATACATTTATTTGAAGATGAAGTAGAAAGGGGAGAGGCGGAATAAGACGAGGAATGAGAATAGGAAGAGGAGGACAAGGAAGGAGAGGAAATGAATGTTGATTCACGCACTGAAGCACAGTAATCATTACATAACGTCTATTAGGAGCTGTATGATAAGATTTTTTTTTCGCATATCCTTTACAGGTCATCGCTGTCAACAGCAGCATCTTTCAGCTGTTTGTTGATCTCTTGGCAAGATTACGCTCAGTAGTTTGCCATTGCTTTCTGAGCGGCCGGCTCAGTATCCCGCAAGTCACGAGCGGGGGTCGAACCGCCTCAGCTCACGCCCCGCTACGAGACTCTGCGTGATAAACGGGATTACAGAGAGAAAGTGTTGTAACCCCTCAGCCAGAGAGACCGGCATGATAAGATTAGTAAGTGATATTTTTACCAGAAACCTTGTTGTTACTACGAACTGGACATGTCAGTTGCGGAGCTCTACCTAACTCGGTTACGTCACACGCAACCATTAGATGCTGAAAGTAGGTCGTCAGGATGCAACTTAATGTGCACACAGAGAACTGTCAGATAGCAGACGTCATTGACCAGGCCAGGATCTAGAAATACGTCAACATTGATGGCATTACTAACCACACACGCACACACACACACACACACACACACACACACACACACACACACACACACACACTCACAGAGAGAGATATACATGCATGCATCCATCCATGCATGCCGAATCTCGCGCAGCTGATTTCCCCACGTGAATATACGGGATTACGAACAACGTCGTTAACTCTTGGCCAGACAAACACACAACTACTGGGCGTGCACGCAAGCTTATTATAAATATCACACATGAAGTACTTGTATAATATGCTTATGAGGGTTGAATTTGATTCATTTTGTTTTGGCCAGGAAATATTTTTAGTTTGTTTCTTTGGCCTTGAGTATGCCATCCGTCTCTGGTCGGCGGGTTGTCGCAGCAAGTACATGGGCTTAAGAGGGAGGATACGTTTTGCCAGAAAGCCCATCTCCATCATCGGTAAGTTGGCGTTTGGTCGATAGTGGAATTAAGAGATTGTTGGGTTTTCCCTGTTTTGGTCTCAGCATGTTTTTTTTTTTAATATGTGTGTTGTGTATGTATATAGATAACCACTCATACGGCTGGACGGATGGGTGGATAGACGAACTGAGATATAGATAGATAGCCAGACAGAGAGAGGGAAAAATAGACAGACTGTATGGATCCATGCATGCATGGAAGTATAGAATGATTGGTCATTAGGTATACCGTATGCAGACAGGCGGAAAGATAGATAGATTGACAGACAGACGACTGGCAGGCTAGAGGGATGGATGGATCTAGTGCTACACACACACACACACACACACACACACACACACACACACACACACACATACAGGCTGACTGACTGACTGACTGACTGACTGGCTGACTGACTGACTGACAGACACACACACACATACATACGCAGGCAGGCAGACAGTCTGACCGATATATCGACCAATATACGGACCGACGGACGGACGAACGGTCGTATGGAAATAAGCTGTGTTTCCTGGAAACAAAAACGAATATAGAAGTCGTAGACACGTTTTATTTTAAAAGAGCGCTGATGAAAGATATAAAAACAACAACACGTCAAATATTTAGGACACATAAAAAGATTAGACAGTTGTTGAGATCACCCCCACCCCAGGTCGCCGCTCGCAAAAGTGTAAAGTACAGGGTGTATTTTTAATGACTGTTCGGTTTTTGAAAATATTGCCGTTCCAAGTTTTGTATTTACCTATTATGTTTCATGAACTCCACAGAGGGTGAATATAAAACTTGAAGCGGCAATATTTTCGAAAACCCCAGTCTTTAGAAATACACCCTGTAATATGAACGGTAGTTTACCCAAACATGGTGTTTGTACAAACATTCTTACCTGTATTGAACATACATACGTACATGGATGGCGAATACTTATGACGCGAAGAATGTTAGCTGGTTTCGGTTACTTTCTATTTAGTTAGTCTTGGAACTGAAGCCGTGCCGATAGGAGGCCGGCTTGGCAGCAGCTATAACAGTATTGGCAGGTATAAGCAGTAGAATAATGACAAATAAAACATTTGAATTACGAAGACACAAACAACAGATTGCACGATTTACTGTCTGGCATATTTGCCGTGGCTGACACACCGGAAGCTTCCCGCTTCATCAGTTGCTAGACATTTGTTTGAAAGCGGCCATGTGATTGACAGAGACAGTGCCTTTCGCGTGTTGTTTAACACGCAAAATAGTCGCTTATTAAAGTTTGCAGAAGCCATAATGATTAAACTACACAGGCCAGTTCTGTACAAACAGAAAGACATGTTAATCAGTTTAAAATTACAGTGGTAGACAATATACATTAATGTGCGAACATATGTATATTTCAGCTTGAAGGATTTATCTAGTTAATTTACTTTATGTCGAGTGAATTCTGCAGTGTGTACATGACGGGATGCAGCGAAATATGCCAGGCAATAAATAGTGCAATGTATTGCTTGTGTCTTCGTTATCCAAATTCACTACATATAAGAAGATGGCACTGATCTTGGTCATGTAATGAGAAGAGAGGAATTGGAATATATGATGAGAGTGCATGGATCAGCGGTAGAAGGGGAAGAGCAGACTGCGTGCAATGATGCTGGACGGACTGAGACGTTGGTATGAAGGAATATCATCCGCATGTTGATACATAAAACTAAGAACGGAGATCAGTGGTAAAGCACGGACGTCTACGCAGGTTAACAGGACACATGATGATGATGATGATGATGATGATGATGATGATGATGATGATGATGATGATGATGATGATGATGATGATGACTAGCTGTTTAATAACAGATCAGGAGAAAAAGCAAGATACTTACATTACGTCATGGCAGTGAGCAACTTCAGGACATAAATTCTTACATTGTGTTGGATTTCACCACATGTGGAGAATCTTCGCCGCACACGCTAGTTCGCAAGGTAGTTAATGAGGACACTCAGAGTTTGGCTATCGATGGATTATGAACTAGACCAGTGTTTCCCAACCTTTTTTGTGCTATGCCCCACCAAAGCCTTACTCAAATGCTTATGCCCCCCCCCCCCCCCCCCACCTATACATAATTTTAACATTCAAAAATTGAAATGTTCACTTGTTCACAAGAAACTTGAATGATAGGTTTTAGGGAGAAATCACTGGGAAATTATTGAGCAAATACAGTAAGTAAATTTTCAAAACATATAATGGAGAATTGAAATTCAAGTACAAAATAATTTTAATGAAAGATTCCTATATATCATTTTAATTATTAGTAATTATTTCTTATTTAAATTTAGTGAGATCCTTGCGCTTGATGCTTGCTGCAACAAGATTTTATGTCAGGTTCCAATTTAGTTAATTTCAGTCTCAAGTCTCTCTGTTTTGTTATATCCAGCCGATTTCTTTTAAAGCAGCAAATCATTTATGGCACTAAACCCGCATTCAGATAAACATGAAAATGGAAACGGTAAGAATAGTTCTCTTGCACATTTGGTTGCATTTGGATATTTGATTTCGGTTTCCTCACAAAGCCATGTCACCACTCCATTTATATTATATAAAGTTTTAATTGACTCATCATTATGCATTTCTGCGAGTTCTTCTCGATACTGCATATTTGAAATATCAGACTAATCCACTAACATTTGCTGCATCATCCAAGCTGGGAAATCAATTTGTTTCAAATCAGAAAATCTGTCTTTTAAATCAGCCGATAAAATTTTCAGATGATCGACAATAACATATATAGCGGTATCAATCACTTCACATGTTTGGAGCCAATGAAATTTTTCAAAATTGTTGCTGTAAATATATGTCTGACATAATTCAATAAAGGTAATGAAACCAAATATCTTCGCTTTCGCATCGACAAGAGTTTTATTTGTTCCTTGAAGTTGTTCATTTAATATATTTAGTTTTTCAAAGATATCGGCTAAATAACTCACAAATGCCATACCATAGACTGTTAACAGATATTTTCATTTCAGGTTTGTCGCCTAAAAAAATCACTAAGAGTATTAAATAGTTCCATAAATCTTTTCCAGCAGTTCCCTTTCAAGAGCAATCGTAGTTCAGTGTGTAGCATAAGTCTCACATGGTCTTCATTTTGTTCTTCACAAAATAACTTGAAGCGACGTTCACATTTGGCACTAGCTTAAATAGCATTGATACACTTTATAACTAAATTTAGTACTTCATTTAGAACAGGCGAAATGTTTTTAACTACCAGTTTTTCAATATGAATAACACAATGCAAAAGAAGCATTTCTGGATTCTCATATTTTGTCAATTTTAAGCAACCATTTTCCTTCCCCATCGCCATCTGCAGCACAATATGTTATATTTTTCATTGTTATATTATCGACATCTGAGTAACTGTTTAGCTTATTATATATATCTTTGGAGGTGATGCTTTCTAATGATTTACAGAACAACATTTCTTCAGCAAAATCACCTTTGTCAATATATCTTACATAAGTTATAAGTACGGCCTCAAAGTCTCCCATAGTTGATTTATCCATTGGCACCGAGAATTTTCTTGTTTTCAGCTTTTCAACAAGTTGTGTTTCAATATCCTCACTCATTTCTTCTATTCTTCTGCTAACAGTATTGTTACCTAGTGGCATAGCTTTAACGTCTCTTGTCATCTTTTTCCAGAACCGTTTTAAGAAATACTGATATTGATGGTTTGATTAAATTCTCTCGAATAGTATGACTTTTCCCAGATTTAGTGATGAGTAATGAAATTTTATAACTAGCCTCAAGAGTACGATTGATAGTTGCATTATGGTTCGCAGAGGTGTTTCCAAGGCACCAGGGCCGGGTAATATACTGGCCAAGACCTATTGACGCGTCCTCGTCGAGCGTCCTGGGCAACAGGTCTCTTCGGGGTCCTGGCTAAAGTCAGTAGGATCGCCGATTCCTCCGAAGTCGGAAAGTGTCTGCCTGTACGGCGAGGAACCACCAGTCTGCAAACCAATAAGCCAGACATGGGACAACGGATACTCACGCAAACCTCAGGTCTTGTATGACATCACACTAATGTTGGACAACAGGATGCCTTCATCCGACATACAGGACTTCGCGTTGGAGCTCAAGCCAACGAACACAAGCAAGCAAGCAAGTTGCATTATGAGCAGTAAATAGAGACTTTAATGTTACATTTTTTTCAAAATCTTTCTTTAAAGTCTGAAAGTAATTCAAGTCTGAATTAACATGAGCATTATGTTTCGCCTTCGAATGTGCTTCAAGACGACCTCGTTTCATTGATTCGTTGGTCAAGCATTGTTGGCATAAAAGACAAAAAGGTGACCGTCCATCGTGGACAACGGGCATGAAACCAAATTTTAAATATTCCTTCGAATACTGACGAATTTTTTTCTTGCTTGCACCACTGATTTCACAATGGGCTGAAAGAAATAAACATAAGATCAATTTAAACCTAAACAGAAAGATAATATGAACTGGTGTAGTAGTAGTAGTAGTAGTAGTAGTAGTAGTAGTAGTAGTAGTAGTAGTAGTAGACACCTTGCAGTCTTGACAGACTAAAGTATGTGAGTGGAATGTGGCCACTATTCCATCACAATGTCTGGGCAGAGCTTCAGAGATCATGTGATGCCCAAACGACATGACCCCTCTCTCGGCCTAGTCTTGTGTATTCCAGAGGAATGGGTAACCAATACGTCTGGCACAAGGTAGGCTGCAGACGCTGGCGGCTCAGCGTCAAACCACCGAGACCTCACCACCACGAGCCGGTGGCGAGTTATGGCCAGACCCTGACACCCAAGGGACCCGGCTTAGAGACGTTCAGCCATGTCCCACAGATGAGGGCCTTGTACGAGCCCGGACCATGAGGGCGCGCACATCTGTCAGTCACAAGTGTCCGGACCTGTGTAAAGCGTGCACTATCGTCAGACTCCCCACCTGACTTATAGCGGTCCCCGCGACCAGCGGGAATAGGTCCGCCATAGCTACCGCAGGAGATATTGCCTGTCTATTTGCAAGCAAATCTCCCAAACTTCCACTGTGCGGATCTCGCGACCAGCGAGAATAGGCCCGCCGGAGATTTGCTCGTCTGATGCGAACAAATCTCTACCGAGAGACTGAATAAGTAAAGAAACGATAAAAGTAGTGGTATTTCAATTGCGCTTGCGCTCCCACCTATGCTACACCCTTCATGTGTCTTCACAAAGTCGGACTAGAGTCAAGCTCAGCAGGGTCTTCTTTCCCCGCTGATTCTACCAAGCCCGTTGTACTAGTGTACACATAGACTAAAAATGTATATTTAAATATGTATGGTACATTTACCTAACAAAAAAACAAAAAACAAAAAAACAAAAAAAAAAACACATACTTTTTCATTTGACAAATTTTTATGGAAAATGATGTTTCTAATACTGAAATTAATAAAAATTACCAATTGAATTTACATACCATTTATATATCACTTATATTTATACAATGTATATATTTTTTTTAAACAACGAGGCTTTTACAACAATTTAATTGACGCTTATTTCAAATTAACACCAACGGTGAATGCTGAGCGATACTGCGAAACACTGCAGAAACTGAGATCCCGGCACTAAGCATTTCGCGCCATTCAAAACAAATAGCACGAAATGCTTAGTGCCGGCCCAGTATAACCAGTAGTTCAACTCTAATGTCTAACAATGAAATCACGGCTACTAACATGGCGGACAGAAGTTACTTATACTGGACGTTTACCCAGCTCGAGTAGCGACTGAGAGTGTCCATCCGGTAAAATTAAACTCTGGACGAGTCCATTTTCGAATTGCCCCCCTTAACAATCAAATTGCCCCCCTGTGGGGCGTGGGCCCCACGTTGGGAAACACTGAACTAGACAGTGACAAGGTGGTGAAAGCTATCTATGATGGAATGGAGGAAAGTGCAGCAAACCAAATAAAGGACCCACGTATTGTGAAGCTGGGTCGTTCCCACACGTGCTCCGTCCTCATCTGCAGCAGCCAGCGAAGAGTCCCAAAACTAATGGTACCACTAGCAGTCTGATTATGTGTCCGTCTGGTCTTTGCTCGGAGTTTTCAGTGTCGGCCAGACCCTATGATCACTCCCTGCAGCACCATGTCTCCAAGCAGCGATGATGTATCTGTTCTTCTGTACTATACACACGATTCCAAAGGGCCCCGACCACATCTGCTTTACCAATGTCTTGATTTCATATTGAGCCCTTCCGCGATTATGTTATTTGTTTTACTGTCATTACGGTTGCTTTCGTTCTTTTATCCTCATATTTAATTATCGTTGCTTCCATTTGTGCGTTCACATATTGTCATTATTGCTGTTTTCACTCTTTTATCTTCCGATTTAATTGTTGTCGTTACTTCCATTTGTGTGTTCACATATTGTCATTATAGCATAGCTGCTTTCATTCTTTAATCCTCAGATTTAATTGTTGTTGTTGCTTCCATTTGTGTGTTCACAATCGGCTCTGAAGGTCAAGTTTTTGCCACATCCGCCATCCGGTAAGGGACATAACTTTATATATATTTATATTTCGTTGCATCTCGTCAGGTACATTGTGCAGAGAATGGAGTAGGGGTTGATATTAAAAACTGTTATAAAACTATTTTTTTTTTCTTTTTTGTTTTGTTAACTCGCTTTGAACTGAAACGAGGGGTACTTCAAGTTATGGTAAAAGGCATACCAAGACCCGCATCTTCTGTGGGAGGTGTTGGCAGAGAGCCTTCTACATTCAGAAGAAAACATGCGCCATATGTGCATACACAAACCCACTCTTAAGGCACTGTAACTGGTCCAAGAAGGCTGAGAGGAGGAAGACAGCTGGTACAGGAAGAATGAGTCACTTGAAAGTTGCCTTCAGGAGATTCAGGAATGGTTTCTGTGAGGGGACTGTGCCCAAGCCCAGAAACAAAGCTGTAGATCCTGCTTCATCTGATGTTGCCACCAAATAAACATTTGTGGAAGTCTTTAAAACATTGAAACGTTGTCCATACAGATGCTACTACTTCTAGTACACTGGTCGTATTTTTACGTGTGGATTAGCTTTCCCTGTTACCAGTGTCCCTGGCCATCAGGCGAACCCACCCCGACTTCCGAGATACTTGTAATTTACGTCCCGAAGTCAAGGACGAGAAGTTAACATTTTAGTCCAACTGAGCGGTGTATGAATCGAACCCGCGACCTCGGCATCAGCACACCGGATGTTTATGAGTGAGTACTCCTTGACCTGGGGACGTAAATTACAAGTACCTCAGAAGTTGGAGTGGGTTCGCGTCATAGGTTGGAACACTGGTAATAGGGAAAGCTAATCCACTCGCAAAATCAGTTCAGTACACCAGAAGTATAGCATGTGTGTATGGACTACTCATGAGTTCAGAGCGAGCGAGCGCAAAACACACAAAAACCACCAGCATCTTACCGTCTTGGCAGACGATAGTTTGTTAAATTATGCTTCTAATAAGACACAACAATTACAGCCCATGGCCGCAGGGAGTGTTATACCTCTTCATAGCACAACGCCTGGGCTGAATTGTAGAGACCATGTGACGCATGATCTCTCTTTCTCTAGGCCTGTCTGTCTTACTCCAGACGAAACGTAAGGCCAATGCATCTGGAACAAGACATGCTGCAGAAGCTGTCGGATACGCAAAGCATAGTTGAGTTAAGTTTAGCTAAGAACTGACATCACTGCACTCAGGACATTCCCATACACGCTCCGTCCCCTCGTTCAACAACCAGCGAAGAGTCACACTACTAATCGTTCCAACCGATACCTGATTGAAAGTTCTCCTGGGTTTCCCTCTCAGTTGTGAGATTCTGCCACAACCCCGCAATTTCATCCTTTCAACATACGGGTTCTCAGTCTGTTCCACCACCTTCTCCACCTGGCCCCACAGGCGCATAGACACCTCCCCCTTGTCCATAAGTAATCTACAACCGAGATGTGCATCCTCTGCCAACCTAATTTGATTGATTGACTGCCAACCTATCAGCCTGTTTATTCCCACATGACCCGGGGGAGGGGGGGGGGGAAGAATCCCTACAATTCTCACAATCTGTGACAACTGAAGCGAGGTGAGCCATTCCACACGAAACATTCCTTTCTCCACTTTACTAAGCATACTCAAACTACCCATGTTTTCAATATCAGTGTAAATAAAATATCAAATGGCAGACAGGCATGGAGTGCCCGTTTGGCCTATGTATGCATCGGGCTAGACGCATGAAGAAGTTGCAGAATTTTCTCCATGAATGTGTTGTGTGGCTAACTGCTATTTATTATCTAACTCCACGCATTTTTATAATTTTCCTGATAAGTGTCTTTGCGTCCCTCAATGAGGGTCTGTGGCGAAATTGCTTCCACCGAGTGTCTGCTTTATGTCAGTTTGTAGGCTGCCTTTTTCACGGTCTTCCTCTTTTTCTTCCTTGCTCTTTCTAGAGAAATGCGTCACATCTAGCTGCGCACTTCAACGGTCGGCATGGATTTATGCCAGGTTTCCTTCCTCTAGGAATAGATTCCATCCTAGATAACGGGCTCTGTATACACGTGGGTTAGTTAGTTGCATATCCTTATCCTTTACAGGACGTAGCCGTCAACACCAGCATTGAAGGGCTGTTCGTGATTCCTGTGCAAGTTTACGTTCAGTACTTTGCCATTGCTTTCTGAACGACCGGCACCCATACCATTTTTTTTAAATCAAGGCGGTCTGCTGCCAAATCGCCCGTAGCTGTGTTTCAAACGCGGTATGCCGGATTGCGAACTGCGTCCATAAAACCTTCGCCACGGAGCCGTGGGTAGGTTGTTTTTCTCCTAATAATTTTGCCAGGGCCGCGGCTTTACAGCCTACTTTTAACGATTTTCAACTGCCGTGCGATTTGTCACTTGCGTAACTATAACAAGCACGCTCTTGCTTTTCGGCCTTATCCGAGAAAGACAGGTTGCCGATCTCATTACTCAAGTGATCAGTAGAACACGTGATACCATTAGATATCGATAGTTCTTTGGGAAATTCCCGTAATCAAAGTCAGGTGCTTGCTTGCTTGCTTGTGTTCGTTGGCTTGAGCTCCAACGCGAAGTCCTGTATGTTGGATGAAGGCATCCTGTTGTCCAACATCAGTGTGATGTCATATAGGACCTGAGGTTTGCGTGAGTATCCGTTGTCCCATGTCTGGCTTATTGGTGTGCAGGACTGCTGGTTCCTCGCCGTACAGGCAGACACTCTCCGAAGTGAGACTTCGGAGGAAAAAAGATTCAGGTCTTAGTCAGGTATGACTGAGCTATAGTAATACTGTAGAAGTTACTATCTGCTTTCTGTTAGCGGCGATTGTTGGGCGGCGCTCACCAAACCGACACCCACTTTGTGCCAACGGCTTCAGGCTGAGGGAGAGCAATTGGGAAGGTATAATAAGCATTACAATGATGCGAGGAATTGCAAACTAAAGACTAAATGTCATGGCAGGGCTGACCAGACCTTTAGCCTTGGTTGGCAACTGGTCAAGGATCAAAGCTCCAGCAGGCGGACAGTTACAGCAATGTTTTGTTGATCCGGCAGCGTCTGCAGCTTGTCTTGTCCCAGGCGTATTGGTGTTACCTTGTTTCTGGAGTAAACTAGCAGGCTGAGAGAGGGATCATGCTGCATGGGCAACACATTGTATCTAAATTCAACCCAGGCATTGTGCTGTATATTGGTATAACTCCATTTTACAAACTATCGTCTGTCAAGATGGCCTGATATCAGTCAGTCACACTGGGGTCGACCCCGATACCTCTGATCCTAAAGCAGTCACAGCAACTCTCAGCCTCGGCCCACCTTGCCTGGTTACTGCAGCACGCCGTTGTGCATGAACCCAGTTCAGTGTCGCTTTGCCACATCAAATAAAAACTAAAGCGGTGCAGATTTGATCAGCTCAGAGAATCATTCTGGCTGAACTCATGAATATTTAAACTTAAGAATCAAGGAGATTAATTATTTAAATCTTACACATTTCATGTCTCAAATCACACGAAATATTTTTTCTAACATCCTAAACTTTGTTTTCTTGTTTTAAATCTTTTTTGTTTTCTTCTGAGTTTTTTTTTTCTTCTGAGTTTTCCATCTGAGTTTCTCCTCCCGCATACCTGATAACAGCTGCGGGCGATTTGGAAGCAGGCCGCCTGGCGTTGGGTTTTATACAAAGGTATGAGTTCTGGTCGTTTCAGAAAGCAATGGCAAAATACTGAACGTAAATGTGCCAAGAAATCACATACAGCTAAATTATGCTGGAACTGATTGAGACTAACTCTTAACTGTGTCCTTCTTAACCTCCTCCTCCCCCTTTTCCTCCTCCTCTCCTCCTCCTCCTTACGAGGGGTGTGTGTCACACTTAGTTCTGCACGCAAGGTCAGTGTACCTGGCTTCAGCACGGATGTGTATAAGGTTTGTCTCCAAGTCCACCCAGCCTAACATGTGTACCAGAATATGTCGTGGGAAGTAAACACGGCGGGTGTTTTAATGACTAAATCATCCACTGAGCGCTGATTGGTCTGTAGATGACTACATCACCCACTGAGTGCTGATTGGTCTGTTGAAGTACATCTTTTTTACTTCTAATACTAGAAAGTTAGTTTTACCTTCGTCCCAGCCTGTGGCGAACGGTCTCGGGCGCAATTCGTAATCCCGCATACCGCGTTCAAAACACATCTGTGGGCAATTTGGCAGTAGAAAGTCTTGCGCTGATTTTCTTAAAGCGATGTGAGTGCCGGTCGTTCAAGAAGCAATGGCAAACTAATGAACGTAAACTTGCCAAGAAATCACAAACAACCAAAAATGCATGTGGTTGACTGCGACGTCCTGTAATAGATATACAACTAGCTATTGAACAAAGAAAAGAAGCAGCGGCTGCAGCAGGATATAACAATATGGAGTGCAAACAATTAGGTAATTTAGCTCCTGCGAAAAGAAGAGACATACTAAACACAGACAAAGCGTGCATACATTACAAATGACTCTATACAGGTGAAAACAAAGTGAGAATTATCCAAAATAAGAAACAATCAATAAATATATAAAAATGAAGTAATAAAATTAAAACATAAGTATTACAGGACACAAATGACAAACCCGAGGTTTCGATTCTAAGAATCTTTGTCAAAGACAGGACAACATAAACAGATTTTTTAAAAACGGGGGGGGGGGGGGGGGACGCTGAACATATAGACGTGTGTAAACAGTTAGATATATGTTCATGTAAAACTGTTTACACACTTTTGGCTACACACTCCTATCTGGCACTTTGGCAGCCGAACTGTACTTAAACGGTGTAGCAATAAAGCACCTTTCTAAACTGTTTCAGCCCCATTTCTGTTCCCTCCTGGCAACAAAGGAGTGGTATTAATTTTATTTTTGTGTTTCTATTTTATTTTATTTTATTTTATTTTTTTTTTGTTTTTTGTTTTTTTTATCTGTTTGTGTTATTCTGTCCTTGGCAAAGATTCTTATAATCGATAAGTCGGGTTCTCATTTGTGTCCTATAATACTTAATTTTTATTTTATTTTATTACTTCATTTTTATATATTTATTGATTGTTTCTGATTTTGGATAATTCTCACTTTGTTTTTACCTGTATGGACTCCATTGTAAGGTATGTACTCTATGCTGTGTTTAGTATGTCTCTTCTTTTCGCAGAAGCTAAATATACTTAATTGTTTGCATTCCATATATAAAACTAGCTAGCCTGATAGCATTCATCCATACAGATGTTGTTTTTTCTTTCTTGGACAAAGTTTACCCCTACATACTAGTATAATTTGGTATTTGGTAATATCGCTAATAGGAAAACAATGTTACAAACAGCGGCCAGACGAGAAACAATATTCAGTAACTTAGGTTGAGTTTTCTCTCCGTCTGTGATTTATATACACATCAGACTTCGTAAAGCAAGAAGACAACAGATGTAATTTAAATAAATGTGTATCAATTTTCTTCTTCTTCTTCTTCTTCTTCCTCCTCCTCTTCTTCTTCTTCTTCTTCTTCTTCTTCTTCTTCTTCTTCTTCTTCTTCTTCTTCTTCTTCTTCTTCTTCTTCTTCTTCTTCTTCTTCTGCTGCTGCATGTGCTGCTCCTACTGCTTCTCCTCATCCTAATCCTTCTCATCTTTCTCCTTCCCCTCCTCCTCCTCCTTCTTCTTAGCCTTAAATAGGAGTAATAACCACCCCAGTCCAGGAAGTCAGTTGACTGGACAATGTGACAGATCAGTGGCTTTTTTTTCTGTTTCCTCCTCAACACAGAGGGGTACGCTTCCTGCAGATATTACGTATGCTCCATGTGGACAGGCAGGGTGGCACCTGGCGCCTGCTGGGATCTGTGATATATTTACATCGACAGGTAAGTAAGCACCTGGCGGTCATCGTGAGCTCACAGCGGCTATGGGAATTGAAATTTAGAATTTCTTCTTCATCATAATCTTCTTCTTCTTCTTCTTCTTCTTCTTCTTCTCCTCCTCCTCCTTCTGCTTCTTCCTGTTTTTCTTATTTTTATTTTTATTCTTTGCTTCTTCCCTTCTTATGCTTCGGCTTCTTTTTTGTCTTCATCTTCTCCATCATCCTTCTCCTACTATTACTTTTATCTGGCTTTTTCATACTTCTCTCTTTCTCAGAAAGTTTTCTGATAGTGACTAGGAGATTGCTTTCGTCACATTGACATCTCCCTGACTTTGTCTTTCACTGACAACACTCCAGCACTCATTCGTCTGACGATTATCCTTTCCACACCTTTCCTCTGGAGTAAACTAAGCAGGTCGAAAGAGGGATCAAGCTGCATGGACAACACATCTACAATTCAGCCCAGGCTTCGTGATATGGAGAGATATTGAAAATTATTTCAGATAGGTCAGACGCCGAGCGTGTGAGATGTCAGAAGGTGCGTGATGGTGGAAATGACCATGTGTTCGCGTGCATCCATTATGAAGAAATATTCACCATGCAAATTGGTCTGATCAGTCGTCACATTCGCTACCCCTATGGGTTGTAGTTACTGTGCCTTGTTTGAAGCACAATGTAACAAACAATCGTCTATCAAGACGCCCAGGTGTCAGCTATGTGTATGGGGTGTAACAAATTTTGTTTGTCTTGATGGCAATTTTTTAACTGTCTTTCTTTTGTAGAGTATTCGTATGACATTTCACTTCCGTATATTGTAGGTGGGGCGAAGCCAAGATTTCGTGACCTAGTTTGACAACTGGTAAATGTGACTCTGTGTAACGATGTAGTTAACGCGCCAGTCTCCCGCTCCGAAGGTTGCCGTTTCAATCCCGGCCTACGTCGTTCGGTTCACGAGTGCAATTTTCTCGGAGACTCCTTGGGGTCGTCGCTGAAGCTACGGAATTTGTGCTCTGTGCGACGCTATCGGCAGGCCGCCCTGTGGACAAAGACCGAACCATATGGGGTGAAACCCGGTGAAGTGAAGTCGATACTTTTGCCTATTAAAGTCATTTTTAAACAGCAAGTACCAGTATGTGCCTGACGAGACGCACAGCTAAATATACCAGGCAATAAATCGGGCAATCTATTGTTTGTGTCTTCGTTAATCAAGAAAAATTGCCCGTAACTGGTTTTGAAGGTTTGGTCGTTTGGGGTCGGAGCAAAAATAAACCGCTCGTTAACCCTCATCTCTATGTTATCCAGCTAGGGCGTTACCGCGGCGTTGAGAGTTAATTAACCTTAATTAATAATTAACTCTACAACTTTTACCTCCGTAAAAACGGCTGTGCGGTGCCTCGAATTAGAACCTGTCATCATGGAGCTGTCCTCATTTATCAATGGCAGTTTTCTCTTTTTTTTTCAGTTGCTTTTTTTTTTGCAAACTCTCTCTCTCTCTCTCCCTCTCTCTCTCTCTCTCTCTCTCTCTCTCTCTCTCTCTCTCTCTCTCTCTCTCTCTCTCTCTCTCTCTCTCTCTCTGTGTGTTTCTCCTGCAGCTTACACCGTTAATCCCCTCTATAATTTGATTTTTCTGCCACTTGTTTTCTTTCTCTCTTACTCACACACACACTCAATGACACTCGCTCTGAAGGTCGTGGCTCTATTCTCGGACCGCCTCGTTCAGACGCCGAGGTCATTTATTTCAGAGACCCCTAAAGGTCAGCGCTGAAGCCACAGAGTTCGTGCTTGGTGCAATGCTCTCGACAGGCTCCTTGCCGTTCTGCAGAGAGAGACCAAGACAGGTGAGGTAAACATCTAGTGCAATGAAGTCGATTCTGACACCCTGAACCCTTATACCCTGTACCGTTGTAGAGGGTGTATTCTTAATGACTGTGCAGTGTTTGAAAATATTGCCGGTCCAAATATTTCAGCAAATACATGAAATTAAAAATCTTCAACTCTTGTGTGATTCCAGTGCTACCATATGGATGTGAGAGTTGGAAATCAACGGTAGCTTTAGATAAGAAATTAGACAATTTTGAGAACAAATGTCTTAGAAGAATTCTAAACCACCACTGGACAGATTTCAGAACCAATATGCAAATAAGGCAAGAGACTAAGCGAGATATTGTATCCAACTTTATAAGAAAACGCCGTAAGAATTACATCGGCCATTTACTCAGAATGGACAAGACAAGACTCCCCTACCAAGCCTCCATATAGTCACAAGTAGGGACAAGAAAACGGGGAAGACAAAGAGAGACCCTGCGTAGAACCATCATCAGAGAAGACTCATTCAATGGCCAAGTAAACATCCAAGATCTACAACAGGTAGCAGCGAACCGCCAAACATGGGGAGCCATGACTTCTGCCCGATGAGCCGCCTTGGGCTGAAGAGGAAAGACTAACTCAGTATTCCAGTCTGCCTGCTATGGTACAGGTGTTTTAACTTTCAGTGTAACACTGTAGTCTGATGTTCATGGCTCCCTTCCATATTGTTGTAGAGGCTGCTGTTGGGGGTCAGCTGGTCTGTAGCTGGAGGTAATAAAACTGTCTATTCCTAGCCTTACGATATATATCATGATTGTTTTTCTTTACGTCTGTGGAACTCTGCCTAAAGTCTAGCAAATATTGAAATAAGCAGCAATTTTGTTTAGGCTATTTTGCCTAGGTTCTTGGCCATTGCATTGGATATCCCTTCGATTTCTGGTGATTTTCTCATGTTCGGTCTTGATATTGATATCCCATTTTCTAGATGTATCATTTTATTAAAATTTTGGGAAGATAATGTGGTGTTTTCCCATTGCCTTTCACATCAATATCATCATCATCATCATCAAGTGCCCTGCGAGCTGGCGAAGGCGTTCATGGCTCTCCACAGATCTCAGTATTTGGTTTTCTGGTTCAACTCTGCTGTTGATATTCCTCCGTGCCACCGTCTCAATCCATCCAGCATCATTTCTCTTGGTCTGCCTCTGCCTCTCTTCCCCTCGATCTTTCCAGTTGTCACTATGTTCTCCAATGCCCTCTCTTCTCATTACTTGACCAAAGAAAGCTGTTTGTCTCTTTCTTATTGTTGTATATAGTGTTCTAGTTTCATTAGCCTGTTTCAGGCAGTCGTCGTTAGTTACTCTGGCAGTCCAAGGAATTCTCAACATTCGTCTCAGGAACCACATCTCAGTTGCTTCTAATTTCTTCTTAATTTGTTCATTTACATTCCAAGATTCACTGCCATACAGCAAAACTGGTTTTACATAGCATTTCAGCACTCTCTTTCTTACACTCAGTGATAGTGACCTATTGCACAAGATACTCTTCTTTTTCTGAAATGCAGCCTTTGTCTGCCCTATTCTGCTCTTAATCTCTGTTGTACATCTTCCATCTGATGTTATAAATGTCCCTAGGTATCTAAAATTATCCACTTGATTAAGAATTTTTCCTTCTATTTCTATGTCACATTTTGGTCTCACCATTTTCTTTGATATCACCATTTTCACTGTTTTCTGTAGGAGAGTCCTTTCCTTGCACTCTATGTTACTACAGTGTCCAACAATTGTTGTAGGTCTGTTGATTTATCTGCCACCAATACTGTGTCATCTGCATAGCGTATATTATTTATATTATAACTTCCAACTAGTATTCCTGGCATCTCTTTGATCTCTCTCATTATTACTTCGCTCTATAGGGAGAAGAGATCTAGTGACAAGACACATCACTGTCGTACTCCTAGCTTTATGTATTCGTAACTAGCCTCTTTATTTCCAATTTTAATTGCTGCTACTTGGTTCCAGTAAATATTCTCTATTATTCTTAAATCTTTCCCATCAATGTTGATATCTTCCAACATTTTAATCAGCTCATCATGTTTTACTTTATCAAATGCCTTAGAATAATCTATGAAGCATAAATATATGTCTTTCTGTTTCTCTATTGACCTTTCTATTAGACTTCGTAATGTATATATTGCATTGTTCACTATTCTTCACTAATTTCCATTTTTATTTTCTTTCTGGTTCTTCTCATTATGATTCTGAGCAGAAGCTTAGTGATATGGTTTATGAGGTTAATTGTGCGAAAATCTTCACATTCAATTGCTCCTGGTCTTTTTGGTATAGCTATAAATACAAATTTCAGCATATCACTGGGTAGATATCCAGCTGTAAATATCATTTAACATTTTGGTTAATATATCTACTCCAAATTCTCCCAATACTTCTAATTCTTCTATTGTGATTTCATCTGGTCCAGCTGTTTTTCCTTTCTTCATATATTTCATAGCGTCAGCGACTTCTTCTTTTAGAATAGGTGGACCTTCTAAGTTACTTTCTTCTGTTAATTCTTCCCTTTCCCCATCATATAATTCTTTTATATACTCATTCCACCTCTTCATTATATCATCTTCCTCCAATAATATCTTTCCTGTTTTTGATTTCAAACATCCTGTATTTATTCTTATTTCTCTTCCCGTGAGCTCACTGATTTGTCTGTGCATATTTTTATGGATCTTTAATGGCATTTAATTCAATTTTTTTTTTTTTGCATTGCTCATTTAACCAACTTTCTTTTGCCTTCCCACATTTGTCTTTTATTTCTTTATTTATCTTAGCGTATTCTTGTTTGTCATTTTTACTCTTGTCCATCAGCATTAAGATTTCTTCATTCATCCATTTTTTCTTAGCTATTTCTGATCAGGGCTTTTCCATGTGTATAGTCGTCTTTTATGGTGTTTAAACCACGTGTTTCCAATTATCATATCATTGATATTTGCCCATTATATTAGCTTTTCCCCTCTTACATTTCTTGTACCTAAACCATAATTCCCCACTACATCCTCCATTTTCCCCTTTCCTACTTTTGCATTAAAATCTCCAAGTATTATTTTTATATCCTGTGATCCAATTTGAGCCATCACCATTTCTATTTCGTCGTAAAAGTGTTGTATTCCTTCATCACTACTGATTGTTGTTGGTGGATATACTTGTATAATATTTATATCTATTGGTTTGCCTTTGATTACGATCAAAATAACTCTATCTGAAATACACCAGTATCCATTAATTGACTTGGCTGTTTCTTCGTCAAGTATTATTCCTAAACCTTTTTCATGGTATCTGCCAAACTGTGCTACTGCCGTTATTTCGACAACAATAACATCTGGACAAAAATGATAAAATTATTCAAAGTCGTGACTAACCGTTCCAGATCTTTAATCTGTCGCAGACATGGTGATGACTCTAAATGGATGAAGTCGGCTAGGTGATCCCTGATGCAGAATCGGCCCTTAGCGCTAAATTTACTCCTGTACTCGAGCTCCCATTCCGCTAAGTTGCAGTCGTTTGAATACTCGCAAATATATGTCTAGGGTGGCTTTGCTATTCCCTGGTTCATGGTTCATTCTTCAGTTGAATGTCCTCAATAAATCTTCCTCCTGATTCCAAGCCGCGTCATGCAGGAGATCGCCACATCCAGGTGTCACCTTCACCGGAGCTCACATCAACACGTCCGTTCTGAATCACAACTTTCACAGCGTATCCTTGTTGCTGTCTCTGACGTATTCTCGTTTCCCTAGAGCTCTTGTCCGCTCTGTCCACGTTGGTGTACACATGGGGAAACTCCCGTTCACACTTGTTTATATTTTGTGTCGCGTGGCCGGTCTTGGCAGTATCCCCTCCAGAATAAATTGTGTGGTTGTCAGCTATAATTTTGCCCGATCCCTTCCATCTCATCTCACTAACGCCTAGTATATTCATTTTCATGCTATCCATCTCTCTTAGAACATTGGTCAACTTTCCTAGCTCATTTAATGTCCTAACATTCCATGTTCCTACTCTAAATTTATTTATTTTATTTATGATTTTGCCATCAGTAGCTGGATGACGGTCTGGTGTCACCTGTGGCACATGACTGTCCCTACCTGACGAGGATGTCCTAAGACAGCCATTAACGTCGTTCACTAACTCTGATATGTGTTTTGCCATGAAGTCTTGGGAAGATAATGTGGTGGTTTCCCCTTGCCTTCCACAATCACATGGTGGTCTTTTACCTCTACCTTTAACAGCCATTTCCAACTGTAAAGACAAGTGAGTGCCCTGCTCTGCTCAGCTGCAGAGTTGTCCACTTATTCCGGTGGATACTCTGTCCCTAGAGCTGTGTTAGCCACACCGTAGTGTGTTTCCATCCTCTACCACGGGGAGGTGCAGTTGGGATTTTCACTTCCTACAGTTATGGTCTTTGACCAAAACTCTCCAGTACTTTTTAGAGGACCATCAATATAGAGGTCTTTTATTTTTGCCTTTGATAGCCATTACCGGCTGTCAGGACAAGTGAGTGCCCTGCTCTGCTCAGCTGCAGAGTTGTCCACTTATCCCAGTGGATAATGCGTTTGCCACACAGTGATGAGTTTCCCATCCACTGGGAGGTGCAGTTGGGATTTTCCTTTCCTAAAGTTATGGTCCATGATGGCCTAAACTCTCTAGTACTTTTAGAGGACTTTTAATATATCAACATTGATGGGGAAGCTACAATTCAGCCTAGTCTTTGTGCAAAGGATAGTTTATTATGCTTTGTTTTTAATTATTGAAGCACAATGTAACAAATTACCGTCGGTCATGGTTCCAGTCAGTGATAGTGACATGTAACAATATTTTCCTTTTCAATCCGCAAGATGTTGTTAGTGTATAGGTTAAACAGATGAGCGGAACTCTTCTGCTGCGATCAACATTTGATATGCGTTTATTTCATCATTGGTCACAATTAGGATGGTTCGCTTGGTGTCTTCACCGGTCCCCCAAAGTTTGTCTCGAAGGATCGCTCCAGTCGGCCAAATGTCTCCCCTCATGGGCGAAGTTAGGGCAGTCTTCTAGGACATATTTTGAGAACAAAATGCAACCATGTTTGACTCCCTGTTCTAATTCAAAACAATCTGTTTTATCACCGCACATTCTCACAACAACATGGTAGATATGCTTGCAGACTTACAAATTTATGGGAAAGACATTAGACTTATTAAAAACATATATTGGAAACAACAAGCTGCCATAAGGATTTATAATGAAGTGGGACAATATCAGCCTATTAAGAGAGGTGTGAGACAGGGATGTGTAATGTCTTCAGATCTTTTTTTCCTATACAGTGAAAATATTTTCAGAAACGTAGAAGATATAAATGGAATCATCATTGGAGGACGAAACATCAATAACATTAGATATGCAGATGATACAGTATTGATTGCAGACACTGAGCAGGATCTGCAACAATTAGTAAATGCGGTTTTTGTGCATAGTGAACAGCTGGGGTTAGAATTAAATTGTAAAAAGACTCAGGTTATGGTCGTCACTAGGAAGAAAGAAGTGCCACAATGTAATATACAAGTAAATGGGAATATTCAACAAGTGAATCGGTACAATTATCTCGGAACAGTCATAACATCTGATGGGAGATGCCTTGAAGAGATTAGAACAAGAATCGCCTTGGCGAAAGTAGCCTTCAGCAAGATGAAACAAACATACCAATAAAATAATGTCAATTGAAACGAGAAAAATAGTGTTGAGGTGCTACATAGAACCTATAGTTTTGTATGGATGTGAAACTTGGACAATGAGCAGTCAAGCTGAAAAACATCTGATGGCTGTAGAAGTGTGGTTTCTGAGGAGAATACAAAGAATTCCATTGTCAGACAGAAAAACCAGTGACCAAGTACTACAGGAAACAAATGAAAATCGTAAATTGATTAGAGAAATTAGACGTAGACAGTCAAAATTTTTGGACATGTTATGAGAAGAAATTAATTGGAGAACTTGGTGATAACTGACAAAATCGAAGGGAACAGACCAAGGGGAAGACCGAGAAGTAAATACTTGGATGACTTGGCCACATGGCATGGTCGAGAAGGAACACTGAGCTGATCCATGACTCTGGTGATCGAGTGAAATGGCGAGTCATGACCGCCCACGATTTCCGGCATGATGGATGATGGATGGATGGATTCTCACGGCTGCTTTTTGATCACTATAGAGTGTGTTTATAATGTCTATTGAATAAATCACCACACAAACACGAGAAGTACACGGTCAGCTTTACTAGAATAAGATCATTCATAAGTAACAACATGAAAGTCGCGGCCAATGCCATCGCTAGCAGACAACAAACAACAAATACACACTGATAGAACTACAGGAAGGTCCCGATTAATGTCGGGGTTATGTTCTTGGAAAACGTGACTTTAAGTGAAACGACGTATAGCGAAACACTATTTCTCATAGAATTAAATGAAATGCAGTGTATTATGTAATATTTATTTTAATGGTTGTTGATATGTATTGGCTAAATAGAGGTGGGTTGGAGGGCGAGTGGTAGAGTTACTGGGGCGTAGAGGCATTAAAACCACGACTCGCTCCAAAATTAGCATCAGCACTACTAGTATTACTTCCGGTATAATGGCGACGCGATGACTCGTTGTCTTGAGGGAGACGCTGTTCAGTGTTTTTCTGTGGATTCCCTATGGAAATTCCCGTGAAATTCGTGTGGATAGTGTTTTTCCTTTGGATTACGTGATGTTATTTCGTATTCGTTAATTGGAAGTGTTCAAAAGAAGCCACGGAAGGCAGGTGGTGGATGAAATTATGAGGGCAGCCGACAGATATTTGTTGGTTATGGTCTCGAGTTTCGCGACGGCAAGCTTTCTCTCTTTCGAGAGACACTGATTGCGGTCACCCGGCCATTATGGTCACTGCCATAGAGGAAAGCAACGGCAAACTACCTCTTTGAAATTGCCTAGTTTATTATGATTCGCTTAAAGACTGATCATCGCAAGACAAGGACAGAGACATTAAAATTAGGAACATGGAACGTTAGGACGTTAAACAACGACGGAACATTAGAGAACATAACACAAGAAATTCAAAGAGAAAAAATTAATATATTAGGTATGTGCGAAACGAGATGGACAGGAGCAGGCATCAAGATACATAAAGATTTTAAGATTATTTATTCTGGAGGTGAGGATCGACATAGGGGAGTGGCAATAATTTTGGACCGGAAAACATCAACGTCTGTTCAGGGATATTGGGCCGTGTCGGACAGAGTATTACTAGTTAAATTGAGTGGCAGACCTTTTAACATAAATGTTATTCAAGTATATGTCCCAACAGGAGAGTCTAGTGAAGATAGTGTAGAGGAATTTTATAATAACATAGAGTCTGCCTTAAAGAAATGTAAAAATTCAGAAATAAACATCATAATTACTTCAATGCAAAAGTAGGAAATCAAGGGGATAGATACACAGTAGGAAACTATGGTTTAGGAGAGAGAAATGAAAGAGGATACAGACTAGTAGAGTGGGCAAAAGAACAGGAAATGATTGTAGGAAACACCTGGTTCAAACAACACCCTAGAAGATTATGGACATGGAGGAGTCCTGATAGCAGGATTAGAAACCAGATTGACTACTTTCTCATTAGCAGAAGATTTAGAAACGCCCTAACAGTAGCAAAAACAGTTCCCAGTGCTGATTGTTATAGTGACCACAGATTACTCACAGGAACATTGAGGATAAAGTTGAAGAAAGTCAAGTATACAACAGGGAACACTAAATATGATTTGTGTACATTGAGTAATGACAAGGAAATACAAAACAAATTCAACATAGAAGTACAGAACAGATTTGAAATATTGTCTGATCTAGAGATCCTATTCCAGGATGTGGATGATCAATGGGAAATGTTAAAGAATTCAATCAATGTGGCTGCAGAAACAACTATTCCAAAATTAAAGAAGGTGGGTCGTAAGAAATGGATGACTGAGGAAATTTTACACTTAATGGAAACAAGAAGACTCAACAAAAATAATCCTGCCAAATATGAAGAAATTCACAGACAAGTCAGAATATTATGTAGGAAGGCAAAAGAATCATGGCTTGAGGAAAAGTGCTTAGAAATTGAAAAACAACACAACAGTCAAAATACAAAATTAGTGCACAAAAGAATTCAGGAACTTACTAATAAAAGAACAAGTACATCAACAGGCTGTCTAAAAACTAAAGATGGCAAAATCATAATAGAAAAAGATCAGATTCTACATGTATGGACAGATTATGTGAAAGACCTGTATAATGATAACAGAGAGGAACAGTATGCTATTAGATTTAATAATGAAGGACCAGCAATTTTAAAGATGGAGGTTCAAAATGTTCTTATAAGCATATGAAAGCTGGCAAGGCCCCCGGTGCAGATAACATCACAACAGAAATGATTAAAGTTTTAGAAGAATTTGGACTAGAGCAAGTCACTAGACTGCTGAACACATTATATGATACTGGAGATATACCTTCTGAATTATGTAATTCTGTATTTATTGCAATCCCAAAGAAATCAGGAACCTTAGAATGTGATCAACATAGAACAATTAGTATAATGAGTCACATCACAAAGATTTTGTTACGAATTATCATGCAAAGAGTGAGGAAGAAAATACAACCTGAAATAGGGGAAGAACAATGTGGTTTTGTAGAAGGAAAGGGTACAGTAAATGCTGTGTATATGCTGCGAACAGTTATTGAACGTGCTTTAGAAGTAAACAAGGATATACATCTTTGCTTTATTGACTACACAAAGGCTTTTGATAGAGTTAGACATGTCAACATTGTGGATATGCTTGCAGATCTACAGATTGATGGGAAAGACATTAGACTTATAAAAAACATATATTGGAAACAACAAGCTGCCATAAGAATTGATAATGAAGTAGGACAATACCAACAGGGATGTGTAATGTCTCCAGATCTTTTTTCCCTATACAGTGAAAATATTTTCAGAAATGTAGAAGACCTAAATGGAATCAGCATTGGAGGACGAAACATAAATAACAATAGATATGCAGATGATACAGTATTGATTGCAGACAATGCACAGGATCTGCAACAATTAGTAGACGCTGTGGTTGTACACAGTGAGCAGCTGGGGTTGGAATTAAATTGTAGGAAGACACAGGTTATGGTCGTCACTAGGAAGAACGAAGTACCACAATGTAATATACAAGTAAATGTGAATATTCTTCAACAAGTGAATCGGTTCAATTATCTCGGAACAGTCATAACATCTGATGGCAGATGCCTTGAAGAGATTAGAACAAGAATCGCCATTGCGAAAGTAGCCTTTAGCAAGATGAAAAACATTCTGACCAATAAAATGATGTCAATTGAAATGAGAAAAAGAGTGTTGAGGGGATACATAGAGCCTGTTCTTTTGTATGGATGTGAAACTTGGACAATGTGCAGTCAAGCTGAAAAACATCTGATGGCTGCAGAAATGTGGTTTCTTAGGAAAATGCAAAGAATACCATGGACAGATAGAAAAACCAATGACCAAGTACTACAAGAGACAAATGAAAATCGTAGATTGATTAGAGAAATTAGACGTAGACAGTCAAAATTTTTTGGACATGTTATGAGAAGAAATGGACTGGAGAACTTAGTGACAGCTGGCAAGATCGAAGGGAACAGACCAAGGGGAAGACCGAGAGGAAAATACCTGGATGGCTTGGCCACATGGCATGGACGAGACAGGAACACTGAGCTGATCCACGACTCTGGTGATCGAGTGAAATGGCGAATCATGACCGCCCACGCTTTCCGGCATGGCACATGATTGATTGATTGACTACTAGTACTGCTCTCAACCGCTTTCATAGCTAGATTTTCATGGAGATGCTTTGCTTTCTATTAGATAACCATTTTGCTCACAGACATATTCCGTTGGTTCTGGTCTTAAATCCAGACGGCCAATAGTGCTTCCATATTCTCTATAAGAGTACTTCTGATACGAGTGATCATGGAAGCACTCAAAAAGGTTGTCAGCACCTGCACGAATTGTCCTTACTGTGATTGGAGGTAAACCATGGACTTTACCGATATCAACAGCTTGATCACCAGCCTCAAAACGACGTAACACATCTTACTTCACCTCAAGAGTAACATTTTTCCTGATTCTCTTACAACCAGACACACCATCAACATTTATCGTGGGCTTTGAATTATGGGTGATGACACGATAAACTCCTGAAAAAACGCACTTCACAAAATGTACAATGGAGACGTTTCGCAGCATAGCAACACAGGCGACGACGTTATAGCGGAACGTAGCGACGTAAAGTGAAGTTATGTTCCATTGTGACAACGACGTTATAGCGAAACGACGTAAACCGAAGCGACGTATAGCGGGTCCTTCCTGTATTTCCAGTTTTATCATATGTGTTACGTATAATGGGAAGCCTATTTATTTCATTATGTTCCATAATGTGTTATGTTCTACACAGTCACATGCCATCTATCAAAACTATACAACGAGAGTAAATATCCACATAGTACTCTGGTGTATATAATTGCTCACATAATAAAAATATTGTCACGTGTGCCTCAATTTCCCTATAACTAACTTGGTGCCGTTTGCCCAAAACAAATCAACACCACGCCTACACACCACAAGGTTAAAATAAACGTTTGGCTACAAGATGAAAGAATTTCTGGCCCTTAATTTGGCTTCAAGCAGAAGTAAATTCCGGTGCTCATCTTATGGCTCCACAGTGAAATAATACCCTATCTCCGAATTTGGATTCACAATTATAGGAGCTCGCTTTCTAAGCTACGTTTTCGAGGAACAAAATTATAATTATCAAAAACTTTGATCAGAATTCCTTTCACCGCATTTTAGTATGTATCCAACGAATTGTTAGTCAGCCAGCCAGCCAGCCAGCCAGGCAGTCAGTCAGTCAGTCAGTCAGTCAGTTTGCTGGAGAATGAACAGGCTGACAGATTGGCTGGCTCTGCAAAATTTGGTGGAGTATTGATGCATGACAAGGCAGACGTGGTTGCGGCCTTGTGGGAGCACGTGTACACCTCGGAGGAGCAAATGGATCACCTTGGTCTGGCAAGAATGAGGCAGAGAGGAGTGACGAGGGGTTCTGGCCGACGCTCGACGCTCAGAAAAGGCAAGACGGACATATAATCAGATTGCTACTGGTACTATTGGTGTTGGAACTCTTCGCTGGCTGCTGAGGATGGAGCGCCTATGGGAATGCCCCGAATGCTGTGATGTCGGTTCCTAAATCAATTAATCAATCAATCAATCAATCATTAGTTAGTTAGTTAGTTAGTTAGTTAGTTAGTTAGTTAGCTAGTTAGTTAGTTAGTTAGATAGTTAGTCAGTTAGTTAGTTAGTTAGTTAGTTAGTTAGTTGCTTGGTTGGTTAGTAAGTTAGTTTATTAGTTGGTTAGTTAGTTCGTTGGTTGGTTGGTTCGCTCGTTCGTTGGTTCGTTGGTTAGTTAGTTAATTAGTTGGTTAGTTAGTTAGTCAGTCAGTCAGTCAGTCAGTCAGTTAGTTAGTTAGTTGCTTGGTTGGTTTTTCGGTTGGTAAGTAAGTTATTTGGTTGGTTAGTAAGCTAGTGTATTAGCTGGTTAGTTAGTTGGTTGGTTGGTTCGTTAGTTCGTTGGTTGGATGGATAGTTAGTTAATTAGTTGGTTGGTTGGATGGATAGTTAGTTAATTAGTTGGTTGGTTGGTTGGTTGGTTAGTTAGTTGGCTGGTTGGTTGGTTGGTTGGTTGGTTGGTCGGTCGGTTGGTTGGTTGGTTGGTTAGGTAGTTAGTTAATTGACCATGTGGCCACGCCGTCCTGGTGTTTATCAATTTGCTTTAGTCTTGCTCGTCTCCCAATAGCGATGCCAGTTGTCCTCATACTGTGCTCAAAACATGTCCACAGCCGTTCGGTGTCAGTTTCGCTATCAATCAATCAATCAGGTGCCGTCTCCACATTGAAGGTTGGCTGCAATTGATCTCCAACACTGTTTGTCTCTCGCCTTGACTGTACATTCTGTCAGACTGATGTTCGTCCATCTCTTGATGTTATCTTCCCACTTGTATCAATGTCTACCTCTTGCTCGCTTTCCCCCAACCTTGCCCCCCAGTATGGTTTTTATAAGAGTGTTATGTCTTTAATCGTGGCTGAAATATTTCATTTGACTCTTTTTAATTTCATAAACTCTCTTTTCATTCCCAGTTTTTCTAGGATCTCTGTATTTGATTTGTTCTGTTTCCATGAAATACGACATATCCGTCTGTATATCCACATTTCCAGGGCCTCTATTCGACTTTCTGGTTGATTGTTCAATGCCCAGGCTTCCGCACCATACAATAGTGTTGAATATACGTAACATTTGACGGTTCCGTCGCCCTGCTACTGAGTGAGTGCGTGGCGCGACACTGTGAGCTGTGAGTTTCGTGTGAAATGCTTTTGAATCTGCCCGAGGTTTTTTGGAACGTGACTACATGTTCGGAGCGATGGTAGATGGCTATGTCCCAGATTGACCGGTTTTTGCCTTATGCAGAAATGCATGGCTGCTGGGCTTCTGGTTGACTGCCACTGCCATCGACAATGAACTGTATTTTCGTGGACTGTGTGGGTGAACATCTAGGAAACATCCAGATGGGAAAATGACTGCCGATTCCATCAGAGATGAACTGGGTGTTTCGTGGGGGACTATTGTGTTGACATTCTGGCAGCGGCATTATGCACAGTGTATCTGTGCGGGCTGTTATTTGTCGAGACTCCTGTCTTTTCCACTTTTCACATTGGGCAGTGGGGAGCATTTTGTGCGATATTCACTGGCACAGGAACGGAGCATAATGGGGACGACCCGTTGCTGTGAGGTTGGAACTATGACTAACTAACTAACTAACTAACATTTGACAATTCTCATTTTTAATGCGTTTTTAATATCTCAAGATGTTCATACTGATTTCATACTGTTGAAAGCATTTTTGGCCATTCCTATTCTCGTTTTGATTAATATTTCGCTTCTGCCATCATCTGTTATTAAATGTCCAAGATAGGAGAAACTATATAGAAACGCTATAACGTGGGCTATCTGACTCTTACTTGCTATGTCTGCATTTCAGGATTGTACAACATTTAATGCCTTTTTTATGTCTCTATCCAATATCTCTAAAAGTGCTGTCGACATTTTTATATGCCGGATTGATCAATAGCCCTGGCCCATTTCTACGAGGAGTTTTTGAAAATGGAAGGGCACGGTTCCTTGAGAAAGAGACAGGGATTGGCCAGCACGAAGAGGGACTCAAGTTATCGCAGACACTGGGCATCAGGGCACAAAGGGCGGCGGAAGTGGCCAGTGATCGAGAGCCTTCTCGGCGGGGCCGTGGTGTGGGCGGCGTTCTGTAAAGGACCTGCTACTCGGTGGTTTAACCCATGCCTCTCCGAATGTACTCTTCAAACTGAAATGTTGTGGCCATGTCTTCTAGGATTTCATTCAAGAGTTAAAGACATGGGCAGGTGTTTTTGTTCTTCCCTTGTAAAGTCACAGAAAGGGGTCCTTATATTCGCCTTGATGGGTGTCGGGTATATGGTGCTAGCCCCGTGTTTGTATATAAAAATCGATACTGGGGGGGTGGTCTAGTCAATAACAAAACATCTCTCTCTCTCTCTATCTCTCTCTCTCTCTCTCTCTCACACACACACACACACACACACACACACACACACACACACACACATGTCCCGAGAAGCAGACGCCTGCCGTGTGTCTGTGCTGTGATTCAACCATCACATTATGTAGGACTCTGTGCATGGAGAAATAGGAGGTCAGTCTTTTTCTCAGATGACGGTGGATCAGTGCAGGCGTCGCATCCTCGTCCGACTGTCAAAGACTGAAGTATAGAATGAGTGGTCTACCTCAGGATAGAAGACCACCCTGAACGAGTGGTCTACCTCAAGTAGATTCGAGGTAACCCAGTGCCCCTACATGAGGGCAGGGTAGGTGATAGGAAGGGGAACTATTAACTAGTTCTCTCATGAGACACGGAGATGTCAACCACAGAGAGTAAGCACTCTGGTCACGGCAGAATCACGCCTACGTGATAGCCACGGAGAAGTGGAATCCCACTCAAGAGTAAACGGCTACTCTAAGCGTGCTGAGTGTTGCAGCACGCAAAAAGCCGAAGGACGCACAAGGTCCTTCCGCGGGCTGTGTAGCCACGCGAAGAGAATAGTCAGACGGGGAGTGACTTTAATAGTGAGCGCATCGATTAGTGTCGATGCGCGCTTCCTTAGCCAAGTAGATAGAGTTAGCTGTAGGGATAGGATATGACTAGATCGGGAATTCTGTGTCTTTATGTGTGATGTAATAGCGACTGTTTTTGTGCAGTAATCTATTGTTAAAGAGCCAGTGACAATAAAATGCATCATCCATACCTCTCGTACGACTTGCAATATTTTTGTGTGGTACGGGAGAAGTTGATCCTGTAATGCCTGACGCATCGGTTGCTGACACCGACCGCACTAATGACGTTATCAGTCTAGCTCCTTATCAACTACAATAAATCGCCAGCCGCCTTTACTTCACATCGAATTTTAGACAGGGTCTTCTCGAGAGCCCGTTTCCATTTAAAAACAAAACAAAACAAGTTAGTTAGTCGACAGATCATCCTCATTGCACATCGAACCATTCAGTCCATAAGTGCTCGGATGCCCTCCTCAATAATTCCCGCAGCGTGTTAAGGGTTACGAGCGCTTCCGGTTAAAATGGCGGGAGACAGTTGGGATATTTTTCGTAACCGCTTCATTTTCACGTAAAAGATGGATAGTTGAAAAAAAAAAAAACACCTGCCTCAAAAGAGATTCAAACACGAGACCTTCGGCGAGAGACCAGCATAATAGCCACTATTCAGCGGCGGCTTCCATGTTCCCCTGTACCTAGACCTAATGACAATAGTTACTTTTTTTCTCTCAAGGAACTTAAGGAACCGTGATCATATTTACAGTTTTTGTCTTCGATTCCAAAGGCACTAACATGGGATATACATTGTTCACTCCCATATTCCATGAACTAATCACAGTATTTGTTTTTTTTTTTTTTTTCTTCTCTACTCAAGGAACTTATTATGCCATTGACTCTCTTGTTCCTATTCCAGAAACTAATTATACCGTTTTCTCTCCCCCCCCCCCCCCAATCCCTCTTCATCTATTCTTCTTCTTCTTCTTTTCTTCTTCTTCTTCTTCTTCTTCTTCTTCTTCTTCTTCTTCTTCTGCGTTCATCCGTAGTGTTTTTTCAGATGTAATTGCGGTGAGTTGTTAGGCACCCTCAGGCCTAAGCCCTTACGCCTACTCATCCGACTTTCGCGTGCGTATTTTACCATGTTAGCATTCCTGGGGAGGGGGGGGATCTCACTTTAGTGGTACCGTCCACACCCCAGCTGGTCAAATTGGAACGGTCGAAGACTTCACGGTCAGCCCTCAAGGGAAGGCAGGGACAGTCCATGGGCATCATCCGCCATCCAGGGAGGCTTCCATGTTTGCAGAGCCGACACATAGCGCTCTGGTGCTGGGCTCACTCTCATGGCTGCTTTAATTTCTCACTTCAATGTATTGGGTATTTCGCTCGCTACGAGCCGCTCCCCGCACAAACCAGGTCGGTCTGCAGACGGTATCCACTCAGCGGGCTTTCGATTCGGACATGTACTAGTAGTTGTGCCCGGATGACAATATAGTCAGAGCTGTTCCGGGCACGACGGACATTCGGAAAACCAGCTAGTCAGAGCTGTTCCGCACACGTGGGACATTTCACTAGGACGTTTTAGCGTTGCGACAATTTTAATTTGCCACGCTTAGGCGTGCACATCCGACTTCGGCGGGCGTTTTTTGATCAGGTTAACCGTCCTGGAGATTTCGAGGGACATTTTGTTGTAGTGTCACCCACATCTCAGCTGGTCAAGTTAGAGCAGCCACAGACATCACGGTCAACCCTCAGGGGAAGGCAGGGGCAGACCATGGGCATTCCCGGCTACCCAAGGAGGCTTCCATATTTGCAGAGCCGGCACATAGCACTCTGGTGCTGGACTCACCCAAGGAGTCGCCACGCCCTGCTCGTGGCTGCTTTTATTCCTCACTTCCATGTATTGGGCATTTCGTTCGCCATTGACCACTCCCCATGCACACCAGGAACGGTCAGTCTGCGGGCGACATCCACTTTGCAAGCTTTCACTTCGGTCTGCCACATAGATTCGCGCGCCAAGCCTTCCATTTCGTGTTAGTGAGACGTTTTTCACCTTTATTTGCAGGCGACATCCACTCTGTAGCTTTCACTTCGGACTGCCACGTAATGGATTCGCTAGCCAAGTGTTCCATTTCGTGTTAATGAGACGTTTTACCACTTTGACTACGCTCACTCAGTGAGCTCTGATGCAGACTTGCATCGTAATCACTGCGTGTGATTGTGACAATTTTCCACCTTTAGTAACGCTCACGAGGTAGGCTACATGTGCTGCCGGCTCAGCACCTTACCTCCATGCAGCAGAGAGCGAGTAACGGCCAGGCTCTCTCACCCAGGGATCCCTCTTATCCCTCGGATGAGAGCCTCCGAACAAGTATCTGTACCAAGCATGTAGCGGCTTAGCATCTCGCCTCAATTTGGCAGTGGGTGAGTATCGGCCCAGCTCTCACATCCGGGGGATGTTGACTTAGTTCAGTCATATCCCTCAGCGGAGAGCCTTGGAGTATGTATCCGAAACAAGAATTAGTGGCATCGTGCGCCTGATTCGGTCTTTGACTGTCTATCCTCAGTCTACCTGTAGAGCAGTAGGTTGTGTCTTTCTTGGTCTGGTCCCTATCTCAAGGCCTGTCCGACACGTAGTTGTGCTTCCGTCGGCAGAGCTCTTGAGGTCATTGGGACACGCAAACCCCTCTACCACGTCAAGGTGGAGACACATGAGGGAGGTCTTTATCTATTCTAGGAATTAATCACACAATTTTCTCTCATTTTCCTCTTTTTCCAGGAAATAATTACATAATTTACGCTTGTTTTCTCCCATAAACTCGGAAATAATTACACAATTTACGCTTGTACACTCCCATAAATCAGGGACTAATAACATAATTTCCCTAATTTCCAGAATTAATCATTATCTATTCCCTTGTTTTCTCCTATAAATCAGGAACTAAATACCTAATTTAAGTTTTTCCCCCTAATTTTCAGAATTAATCATCGTCATTTCTCTAGTATTCTCCGATACTTCAGGAACTAAGAACATAATTATTTTCTCCCCTCAATTGGCACCTTTCCGTCTTGACAGACGATAGTTTGGTACATTTTACTTCAAAAAGGTTTAATAACTGCGACCCGTGGCGGTGGCGAGTGTGGCTGATAAGGCCAATTCGTGTTGTAAATGTTTTTCCACAGTGGATGCATGTGAAAACGTGGTCATTTCCACCATCATGCACCATCTTACGTCTCTCACGCTGCATGTGTGCTTTATCTGCAATAATTTTCTCCTTTAACTTTATTTAATTTCTGATAGTTTCTCCCCTATTCCCGGAATTAATAATCACGTATTTTCTTGTACTCTCCCATAAATCACTGAACTGATATTAATACTAATAGTTCCCATTGTTTTCTCCTACTTTCCAGGAACTAATCACGACGCTGTATATAGGATTTCTAGGGTTAATATTCTCTTCTTACTTCGTCTATCTGGCTGAGCGAGAGGATGGGAGAAAGGATTTCTCCAGCTACGCTGACGCCCTCTGGTGGGGTGTGGTAAGTTGTGGTTCATGTAAATATAAAACCTGATTGAGATGTTAATTACGATAATAACCACTTGATAATAAAACGAATAGCTGTTTTATAGTATTGATAGTGATGGTTTGTGTAAAGTAAAAGCTTGATTGTGATATTAATTACGATAATAACCATTTGATAATAAAACTTATAGCTGTCTTATAGTATTGATAGATGTGTTTGTGTAAATATAAAACCTGATTGTGATGTTAATTATGATAATAACCACTTGAGATATAATAAAACTTATAGCTTTTTTTATAGTATTGAGTGTTGTGGTTCGTATAAATAAAAAGCTTGATTGTAGATATTAATTACTATAGTAACCACTTGGTAATAAAACATATAGCTCGTTTATAGCAATGATGCCCGTCAATGCCACTTTTGTTACAGAGCTGTAGCAAGATCATAGTTTGATTAATCAAGTGCCGTCTCCACAAGGAAGGTTGGCTACAATGGATCTCCATAATATTCTATCGCCGCCTTGGTTGACCTATAAGTCAGGTCTTAGATATGACTGAGCTACCGTTTGACAGTAGACGGTTGTACCTGCTTTCTGTGGGAACAGAATGTAGGGCGGCTCTCACCTAACCCGACGTGAGGGCAGAGGGGAGCAATTGATAGGGTACAAGCCTTATCCTGTTGCGAGGAAACTCAACCTAAGACTAAATGTCATGGCAGAGCAGAACAGACCAAAAACCTTGGTCGGAAGTGATCTCGGATGGAAGCTCCAACAAGTGGGCAATTAGTGCATTGCTTTGCTGATCCAGCATCTTCTGTAGCTTGTCTTGCTCCAAATGTATTGGTGTTACCTTTCCTCTGGAATAAACTAGACAGGTCGAAAGAGGGATCCTGCTACATGGACAACACATGGTCTCTAAATTCAGACAGTCTTTGCGCTATGGAGAGGTTATTATGAAGCACAATGTAACAAACTATAGTCTGCCAAGACGGGAAGGTGCCATTACCTTGATTGCACACTCTGAAATACTACAATGCATCCATCTCTTGATGTTATCTTCCCACTTGTTTCGTTTTCTGCTTCTTTTTGCGTGCTTTCTCCTCCCTCCACTATGATTTTTACAAAGTATGACACGCCTTTTAACATCGTGATGACTAGCTACATCAATTGGAAAAGAGGCAGTAGTACAACCAGAAGAAATGATGCTGGGTGGACTGAGACGATGGCATTGATGAATATCACCAGCAGAATTGATACAGAACACCAGTTTCCAGGGTCTATGGAGAGACGTGAACGTAACGCCAACTGGCAGGGCACATGATGGTATCTTCTAATGGGGTCAAAATATTTGACCTGTCTCTTTGTTATCACTTCTACCAGCTTTCCTTGTATTCCCAGCTTCCTCTATGACTGCTGTTTTTGCTTCCATGCAATGCGAGTTCTTCTCTCTCGGTGGGGGAGAGAGAGAGAGAGAGAGAGAGAGAGAGAGAGAGAGAGAGAGAGAGAGAGAGAGAGAGAGAGAGAGAGAGAGAGAGAGAGAGAGAGAAGCGCTAATATATGTACACGTACACACTCACTCACACACACACACACTTATAAATTTGAGAAGCCCACAAGTCATAACACGGCACACAATGATGGCTATTTACTATATAATCATTTAATAGATTCCTTATATTCAATCATTCAACAGATAACTTCTATACAACCATTTAACAGATAACTTCTATCTAGTCATTTAATACAAAACGTCTATCCAATCATTCATTCAACAGTTATAATTTCTATCTTCTGTTGTTGTTGTTGATGTTGTTGTTGTTGTTGTTGTTTTTGTTGTTGTTGTTGTTGTTGTTTGTCCATCAATAATGATAATGACCATTCATTTCATCCAGTGGGGTTGAAAGTATGGAGCCGTGAGTTCTAAGATGGCTGATAAGGCCTATTCGTTGGATGAAGAATGACTTGCGCGATGAATTGGATTAAAGTGAGGAAGAGTTGCGCAATTCGTCGACCTCACTCTTTCGCCTCAGTCCATCTGAATCCAGTGGCAAGACAAGTCAAGACGACTGTAATTTCTGTCTAGTCATTTAACAGATCACTTCTATCCAATCATTTAACAATTAACTTTTATCCAATCATTTCACAGATAACTTATATCCAATCATTTAACACCAATCATTTCACAGATAACTTATATCCAATCATTTAACAAATAACTTCTGTCCAATCATTTCATAGATAACTGTGATGACAATTGGCTATGGTGACAAAGTACCCCAGACCTGGATGGGCAAAATTGTTGCTTCTTGCTTCGCTGTGTTTGCCATTTCTTTCTTTGCCTTACCAGCTGTAAGTAGCTATATCAACTGAGCATTATCTGCCACTGTTTTAATACTGTTACCACGCATACAACATTACGGTATTATTAACTCTTACCTTCCCAAGCAGTATTACTTTAACTCTGTCTATCATAATCAGTAGCTTGGTAGGTGGTGCTCTTGGTATTTTTCTTCTTTGTTTTTGTATTGAGGATATTGCGTCTCAGTTTGTTATATCCCTCAAAAGGTCAGTTTGTTTAACTTCGGCGTACATTTATGTTAAGGTTTGGTTTCTCTAGACAGATTCCATTCAAGATCACAAGCTCTAACTACCCCCGTGTAGATTGTCTTTACTAACAATGTGACCATGGCAGCGGCCTGACAGCCTACTGTTTCGTTGTACAAGATGTGAACATGGAGGACAACAGGATTATAGGCAGCATCATGTCTTGGGAGCTGAAAGACTTTAACCATACTGAATGTCACGGTCACTTGGCAAGAACAGTGATGGGAGGCGTGGTACCTGGAAGCAGAGTCAGGAGTGACCAGTACAAACATGAACACGGGGCATTGTAGACACCTTGGACATGAAGGTACATGAGGCGGGGGATCTGGCACGATTCAGGAGTGACCAGTACAAACATGAACACGGGGCATTGTAGACACCTTGGACATGAAGGTACATGAGGCGGGGGATATAGCACGAGTCAGCGGTGACCAGTACAAACATGAACACGGGGCATTGTAGACACCTTGGACATGAAGGTACGTGAGGCGGGGGATCTGGCACGAGTCAGCGGTGACCAGTACAAACATGAACACGGGGCATTGTAGACACCTTGGACATGAAGGTACGTGAGGCGGGGGATATAGCACGATTCAGGAGTGACCAGTATAAACATGAACACGGGGCATTGTAGACACCTTGGACATGAAGGTACGTGAGGCGGGGGATCCGGCACGAGTTCAAGATTTTTTTTAGCATCCCACGGTTAGCGCCGCGTTCTGAAAAGGTCATACATGATGCCAGGCAATAAATAGTGCAATCTATTGTTTGTGTCTTCGTTATTCAAATTCACAACGGGAAAACATTGTTTTGCATACATGAAGATTTTTTTTTTTTTTTTTTTTGGAGCTTATCAAGGCCGAATGGATAAGAGCGTGTGTTCATAAATTACTGATGTGCTGATGCTGAGGTAGCGGGTTCAACCCCTATGCGGGTAAGTTTAACTAAACTGTTGACTTCTCGTCCTTGACTTGGGGTCGTAAATTACAAGTAGCTCAGAAGTCAGAGTGAGTTCGCCAGATGGCGAGGGACACTGATAATAGGGAATGCTAATCCACATGTAAAAATCAGTCCAGTGCACAAGGAGTGATAGCACATATATGGACAACGTTTGAGTTCAAAGCCAATGATAATCCATGCACATTCACAAGTTCTTGACCTTTGACATTGGTAGCCCAAGGACGATATGAATGCTGGTTTTTCATCGATAGAAGACCTTGTTGATCTTTGCCTTTTGGTATCCATATTGTCATGATTGTGGATCTTCCGTGGACATCCATGGGGTCTTCATCGTTGGCTTGTGGTCAGGCATGAATGTCATGAATGCTGGTCATCCATAGACAAAAGAAGACCTTGTTTCTGTTTTTTTTTTTTTTTTTTTTTTTTTTTTTTTTTGGCGCTTGCTCGCTCGCTTTGAACTCAAGCGTAGTCCATGCACACTAATTATAATGATGGACTGAATTTTTCATCTGGATTAGTTTTCCCTATTTACAGAGTCCCTCGCCATCAGGCGAACCCAGTCCGACTTCAGTGGTACTTGTAATTAACGTCCCTAAGCCAAGGACGACAGGTCAACATTTTAGTCCATCTGTCCGGTGTAGGGGTTGAACCGCTAACCTCGGCATCAGCACACCGGATGTTTAAGAACACGTGTTCTTACCCATTCGGCCATGTGGACCTGCGTTTCTGGCATTTGATCTCCGGTATGTCATGAATGGTGTTACATGGACATCCAGTGGATTGTCATAATGATATGCGAAAATAAAATGTACAACCAAGATGCCTTGATCCTAGGCTTTTTCTCACTCATGCATATCGTAACTTGGTCTTTCTTGGACATCCAAGGTCTTGATCCTAGACCTATCACATCCCATGTTTTTCGTAAGTACTGGTTTTCATTGATGCTACCAACTGCTGTATTTCGTCCTCTTCTTAATTTAACCTCCACTAGATCATAGTCCGCCAGCCAACTCACGATAAACCATCCTGCCTATTACTATCCTAGCTGTCTCCTTACATGTCTTTCCAATAGTGTTAATTTCTTTCTCTAAATCTCTCCTCTGTGTGTTTTAGGCCTCCCTATCTTTTGTTTCCCCTGTGGATTCCAGACAAAGAACTTTTTAGTTATACTATTCTCAGGTTTCAGTTGCCAAATAACTACTGACGGCAGGAGTGATACAGACATGGCTACCTCGCGCTGTAGACAATATTAGTCAACATGGCTACCTCGCGCTGTTTAAAATATCAGCCAGCATCGCTACCTCTAGGTGTAGAAAATATCAGTCAACATGGCTACCTCGCGCTGTTTAAAATATCAGCCAACATTGCTACCTCTAGGTGTAGAAAATATCAGCCAACATGGCTACCTCGAGTTGTATAAGATATCAGCCAACGCGGCTACCTCCCGCTGTAGAAATAAATCAGCCAACATGGCTACCTTGCGCAGTAGAAAACATCAGCAAACATCGCTTCCTCACGCTGTAGAAAACATCAGCAAACATGGCTACCTCACACTGTAGAAAACATTAGCTAATATGGCAACCTTACGCTGTACAAAATATCGGCTAGTGTGGCTACCTCGCGCAGTAGAATATATCAGCCAACATGGCTACCCCATGTTGTAAAAAATATCAGCCAACATGCAACTAACGCTGACCTAACCCACAAATGGCTCGCCGAGTATTTATAACAGAGCGACAACCCAAAGGCAACTGTATGTAACTGAATGTAGGAAGACAAACCACCGGTGACTGGTAATGACTCAGTTTATTTGAAGAAGCTTCGGTAATATCAAAGTGCGTACAGCGACTATCAAGGTAAATACATGTTGTTGGGTCAGCGGCTGAGTCGTAACTAACCCCTTGTTTATCTCCACGTCAGCACGTGAGCACCCCTAACTACCTAACTACGGTGCTCACACGTGCATCAACTATTTATTTCCTTCCCTTTGCACGCCGTGCCACCTAACTTAACCCCGTTTAACAGGCTACTCCGTTATATTACCTTCCTACCCTAACAAGACTTTTCCCCGAAAAGTCTTAATTCCACAACTCACCTACCCCAAATCTATGACCCAAGACACTTAACCCAATAATCCCACACAATTAAAGTTACTTCTTCGTTTCTGTAAAATCATAAGCAATCCGCTTACATATCTTGTACCAAACAATCTTAATCTATCTCCATTCCCAACTACAAAATTCATATACCTCTACTCTAACCTGGAACTCTTATTTATCTTATAGCCAGCCGCCATAACACGTAAACCTATACTTCTTCTTCGTTCAACATGAATGATACTTCTTCTTCTCATCTGCAGGGTCACAATCTTATCTGCTTAACCCTTTTTAATTTTACTTCTCATCATGTAATTACATATCAATATCTGATCTTGACCAAAAAAATTCGAAACACATACTCTACGCCAATAACCATTATCCCAGCATTACTAATTCTCCACATTCAAGCAACTTGAAGCCATTCGCACCAACACACGACAGGAAGACAAAGAATCGGTGGCAACCGGAGATCAAAGAATAAGAACTCCTCTTCACAAAAACATACTCACATTTACCCCACCATGTCACCCTGAGACTTTATGTAGTAAAGTCTAAAAAAAACAATTACATATCTCCCACAACCTAAATATACCAGTTATTATGGCAACACTTCTACTAGCTTCATATCCCTGAAACTCAACTAATTACTTAATCACTGACTAATAGAGTTTGCGCTGATATCCACAGCATCAAACACCAAAAACATTATCCACCCCTAAATGTCTATTTATTACAGACACTACTGATATTATGGCTCTGAACATTACCTCAGCCATTGCAACCTCGAATTGTAAACACAATCAAGGACACAAATCAAAAGGTCCATTATGGGCCCTACCACTCAAAACCTCCTCCAACATTATAAACATCACCTACTAAAATATTCATATAACTTAATCTCTGACCATTACATACACCCCTCCAGCAACTCAGGAATACTTCATATCAGCTTCCCTATTATATCTCACTTAATCAAGACATAAGATGAAAAACCTCAGCAACCCAATAATTAATGTCCATTTGTTATGGGCATTACCTCCTAAAACCTCTAATTTTCTTAATTTATGCCGTATCTACAGCATCAAAATACTTAACCTCGTGTCTGTGAACGTCCCCTCTGTCTATCGTATTCTTCTTTATTAGTCCATATATCACGGACCTTCTTATGAACATACTTACTTCTTCTTCGTTCATCATTTAATCCCCCAACTACTGTACTGCTATCTACAGTCCCGTCTATGATTACTCCCAGAGTAAAATAAGCCCTCACATATCAAACATGGCACTCACAATTTCTAATGTCTAAAACCCCACCATAACATCTATAACTCCGTTAACCCCAGCAGTTATAGGATATTTACAACATCATGGCCCTCAATCCATGTGTACTTCTACTTTCGCTGTCTAACGCAGCCCCCTTTTTACATATTTCTTAATTCTCAACTACCATGGCTTATCTCACAGCCTTACCTCTGACTATCTTCAAGTTAAACTCCATAATCCCCATATTCGAAACATGGCATTCAATCCATGTGTTCCTATTATAAGATTTCTCTTAAACATCTCTGGCCAACCCTATAATCTCCAGATTCGGAACATGGCATTCAATCCATGTTTTTCTCCCTACCCCATGAAGACCATTTCTTAAAGTTGCCCCATAATTTCTGAACGTAACTCTGCATCCAGAACTCCCAAGGACCCTATTAACAAGTCTCTTTAATATGGACCAGTTCATATTTTATAACTCCCCAAAACTGAACGCCAAAAGAAAAATATATTTTAAACATGGTCAAGGCAACTCAAGAAGCAAAATCATTATAACTTTTGCAAGTGAAATTAAACAAACAAAGTAATATGCAAGCTAAATAAAACCACAATTCATAAATAACTGGAGTCAAGACAAATCAAAATAGAACACTATCACCCCCCCCCCCCCTCTGATATTCAAACGGCATTTCATATATCCCCACATTTTTCAAAATAAATATACATAATGAAATAGTAATCAAGTTCAAATAAAATCAACTACTTATTGTAATCAAACAACATTAGTCTCTTTTTTTGGACTAATGATCTACTCCTAACAACAATTAAAAAATCCTGGTCACGGCACTAATTTTGGTTGTATAACAGAGCGACAACCCAAAGGCAACTGTATGTAACTGAATGTAGGAAGACAAACCACCGATGACTGGTAATGACTCAGTTTATTTGAAGAAGCTTCGGTAATATCAAAATGCGTACAGCGACTATCAAAGTAAATACATGTTGTTGGTTCGGCGGCTGAGTCGTAACTAACCCCTTGTTTATCTCCACGTCAGCACGTGAGCACCCCTAACTACCTAACTACGGTGCTCACACGTGCATCAACTATTTATTTCCTTCCCTTTGCACGCCGTGCCACCTAACTCACATTGGCACCTTGCCGTCTTGACAGACGATAGTTTGTGCTTTAAAAGGCATAATAACTTTTAACTATGGCGGTAGCGAGTGTGACTGATAAGGCCAATTTGCGCTGTAAATGTCACCTAACTAAACCCCGTATAACAGGCTACTCTGTTATATATTGTTGCCTGCCTACACTCTAACAGAACTCATACGGCAAAAGAAGAAGAATATTAACTAATGCAGTGCTGAAGGATAATATATCGTCAAATATGACCTCCCATTTGGAGAGAAGGACGATATATCGCCATACTAAGGTCATCGTGTCAATTGTTATGTTTCGTGGTATCTTCCGCAATTTCAATGCTCGGTTAAGGGAAAATTACATTATAATACTTATTCATTTAATTGGGCGCCATGTTTTGTCCAAACTTACTTTATCTGTTTGGCACTGGATCAGTTAAAAAGTTTCCTTTCTGGGTGAACTGTTGTCTTTTATTTTCAGGGCATTCTAGGGTCTGGGTTTGCTTTGAAAGTCCAACAGAAACAACGACAGAAACATTTCAACAGACAGATTCCAGCTGCAGCCACGCTTATACAGGTATTGTCATCAAGATCTTTAGTCACAATTCTCAAGAACATTCTCTTTTAGATCCTCACAGCTGTTTCAAATAGTAGCATAGAAAGGCCTTTGTCTATAATCCTCAGGTCAAAAGAAATAGAGGAATACATAATAAAACACACATAAAAGAGAAGTAAAAACAGAAATGTATAATGTAGGAAGGTATGGACGAAGTGCTATATAGAACCCGTTTTGCTGTATGGCAGTTAATCTTGGAATGTAAATGAACAAATTAGGAAGAACTTGCAAGCACCAGAGATGTGGTTCCTGAGACGAATGTTGCGAATTCCTTGGACTTCCAGAGTAACTAAAGACAATTGCCTGAAACAGGCTATTGAAACTGGAACATTATATACAACAATAAGAAAGAGACAAACAGCTTTCTTTGGTCATATGATGAGAAGAGAGGCATTAGAGAGCTCGTGACCACTGGAAAGATCTAGTGGAGGAGAGGCAGAGGCAGACCAAGAGAAATGATGCTGGATGGATTCAGACGGTGGCATGGAGTAATACATTCAGCAGCGCTGATCCAGAAAACCAAGCACCGAGATCTGCGGAGAGTCATGAACTCCTACTCCAGCTGGCATGGCATTTGATGATGATGATGAGGAGGAGGAGGAGGAGGAGGATGATGATGATGATGATGATGATGATGATGATGATGATGATGATGATGATGATGATGATGATGATGATGATGATGATGGAGGACAGAGCAGCATGGGATACCTAAGGATAGGAGGGCTTTGAGTGAGTTGGTTTAGGGCCTTTGCCTCAGTGTGTGTGTGTGTGGGGGGGGGGGGGTGGTTAGTTGTCCAGTGTATGTATGTATATATATATATATATATATATATATATATATATATATATATATATATATATATATATATATAGTTAATGAATATAATGTTGTATGTGAATAAAACACGGACAATGAGCAGACACGGTGAGAAACATGTAATGACAGTGGATATGTGGTTTATGAGGAAAATGCAAAGAATAACGTGAACATTGTGACGACTGGAAAGATCGAATGGAAGAGAGGCAGAGGCTGATCAAGATAAATGATGCTGAATGGATTGAGACGGTGGCATGGAGTATTATCAGCAGAAGAGTGGCTCCATAACACCAAAGACTGAGATCTGTGGAGAGACATGAACACCTATGGCAGCTGGCATGGAACTTGATGATGATGATGATGGTGATGATGAAAGTGAACACACAGAAAAACGAATAAGACACTCCGTCAAGAAACAAACAAAAACCGTAAACTGATCAGATATATTAGGTATCGGAACAGTCATAACATCTGATGGGGGATGCCCTGAAGAGATTAGAACAAGAATCGCTATAGCGAAAGTAGCCTTTAGCAAGATGGAAAACATTCTGACCAATAAAAAGATGTCAATTGAAACGAGAAAAAGAGTGTTGAGTGGGTACATAGAGCCTGTTCTTTTGTATGGATGTGAAACTTGGACAATGAGCTGTCAAGCTGAAAAACATTTGATGGCTACAGAAATGTGGTTTCTGAGGAAAATGCAAAGAGTACTGACATATGCCTGGGTCATTGACATTGAGGTGAGTGACCTTTGTAGCCTAACTACGAGAAAAACAACCAGCCCTGAGAAATAATGGTGAGGGTAGATTGAGACCCCCAGGGTGGATGGGGCGAAAGACAGTATATCTTGGGTGAAGTGAGGAGACTTGGGATGACAGTTGAAGCTGGGACCGACTGAGAGTTGGGTCGCTTTGGAGAGTTGATGTTTTGGGCTCCGAACGGATCGGTAGTCTAAGGAGAAGGAGCGGAGTTAGATATAGATCTTCGTCCTGTGTTGTTCTCCTAGTTGTGAATGCAGGCCTAAAAAACCCAGTGGGGTTTGGATAGTTAATGGAGGCCTGAACCCAGAGTGGGTTGGATAGTTAGTGGAGACTAGACCCAGTGGGTGGGTTGTATTGTGTGAGGTCCAGCCGTGGATAGTAGCTAGACTAAGTGTCTTGTGAATTTGAGATTCAGCAGGCCTTGAGAAGGCAGCGATGTGTGCGTGTTAAGTTGTGAGGAGTATATATCTTCTATGGATTATATGGTTTCTGGATATATAAGGATGTTCCGTTTGTCCGTGTTCTTTCTGTATTAAAGGATTATGTGCGCCAACTCAATCTTGTTTAATGACTGATGGATGTGTATTACTGGGGTGAGTTGCATTATGAGATAGATGGCTAGATCTACTTACACTCCATAGTGACATACAATGAACACTGAAAACCTAGACAACGACCATGTCACTCGATTATCATTAAGAACATTGTGACATTATCTGGAAGGCTCATCCGGCCAAGTAAAACGGTGTAATATTGAATTATCTGAGGGCTCTCCGGTCAAGAACAATATTAGCTGGGAGGCTTCGTCCAGTCAAGAACAATATAGACATTGTTGTCATTCTGTTTATCTGGGAACTCGTTCATTAGAGAGGATACTAAGATCAGAGACAGTAGTCGGATGCCCAATTACAACGACAATTATGGCACAAGGAATAAACACCATTTTCAGTAGACGGTCAAGGCCGAAAGTGTCCGAGAAGTAATACAGAGTTCACGAGAAACCAGGACATGTACCATGGACAGATAGAAACACCAATGACCAAGTATTACAGGAGACAAATGAAAATTGTAGACTGATTAGAGAAATTAGACGAAGACAGTCAAAAATGTTTGGACATGTTATGAGAAGAAGTGGATTGGAGAACTTATTGACAACTGGTAAGATCGAGGGGAACAGACCAAGAGGAAGAACGAGAGGAAAATACCTGGATGGCTTGGCCACATGGCATGGACGAGACAGGAACACTGAGCTGATCCACGACTCTGGTGATCTAGTGAAATGGCGAGTCATGACCGCCCACGCTTTCCGGCATGGCACATGATTGATTGACTGATATTAGGTATAAACAGTTAACATTTTTTGGACAATTTAGGAGGAAACGTCAGCTTGAAATCTTGGTGACAACTGGCAAACTTGATGAGAAAATAACAAGAGGAACAAATGAATACCTGGATATCATGAGCAAATGGCATAATCGGGACAAGAAGACAGATCTGATACAAGACACTGGTGATCGTGTGAGATGGCGAACCATGACCGCCCACTCCTACTGGCATGGTATGTGATAATGATGAATTAGTTTACATATCTGAATAACCTAATTATATAATAACAGCAGGTGGAAGAACAGCAGGTGGAAGAACATCTGGTGGAAGATGTATTTATTGAAAGAACGTACAATTACTGCATTTACGCCATTGCTGGTGTTGTCAGAAGTTTCTCCAGGCTGAAGAATAAAAGTTGTTTGCCGAGGAATGGGCTTGTTGGTGGAACCATGAGGAATGTGCGTTGACAATGGCATGCATGAATCACCCAAAAATAATCAGAAGGGGAATCAGTATATCCAACTGGAACACGATCACACGTAACAAAATGGACGTTGCGTCAAAAGTCTTCGTCAGGACAATGGTAATGTAGTTTTATAAGGGAAAATAGATATCTCTATTAGTTAAGACTGACTGCTACAGAAAACCAGAAATGGCTTGTGAGACTTCCTAGGGGTGGAGACAGATCATAAGATAAGATTCTAATTGATATACAGAAATGGTTTCACGTAGAATGTCAGGAGAGCACAGGAAAGTCACCGCATTCAGCGGAGGAGAAATCTTACTCTAGATAACCTGACACATGTTGTCTCCCTGCTATACTCTGCTCTCCTGTAGAGTTGATGTCAAATTATGTAACAATATTACATGTAACACCACAAAAACCTTACACAAACTGACAAGAAAAGAGAACTCGTCTTGTTATAAATTATAACAGTATAATGGGAAAACATGGAGGATGGGGATGTATGTTCGTGTGACATCTTAAAAATATACACAACTCACAAATAACACACAAAAGGGCATAATAATATCACTAATTATCTCCATTAATTACTTAAATTGTTCTCGTGTCCTCACAAGTGTATAACTATATTAACACTGTTCAATCACAAGTGAGTTGCTAAACTGTTACATCACCGCATGTGGTATTAAAATGTCCTTGTTCACCGAAAATACAAGACTAAAATGTCCATTAGGTCACCACGAACTAGATTAAAAATGTCCATTAGGTCACCACAACTAGACTAAAATGTCCATTGGTTTAATATATAGTAATCCATGAAATCAGGATACGAAAGTTGTTGGTATGATTGTTGTTGTTACAACTGTTGTTGTTACTACTGTTGTAGGCTATGTTATCATAGAAGATATTCATAGGGTATTTAACAGACTTCCGCAATGCTGGGGTTGCTCTGAAATTGGATTGGTTAATGCTGTTTAATGGAGTTTCACTCTCCAGCAGTAGCAAGGCAAATCCCCTCATCCTTCATTGAGGACTTTGACCCTCCTGATGACAATATTCAGCATTCATAACTAAACCCTAATGTGAGCCAGAAAAGACCGCCATCCCTTGTTGCAACATGTTCATATATATATATATATATATATATATATATATATATATATATATATATATATATATATATATATATATATATATATATATATATATATATATATACAGAAAAGGGGGAAGAAATGAAAGGGAGCAAAAAAAAAAAGAGTGAAGGTGACGGGATTATTACATAGGGGTAGGCTAGCCAAGATTTGCTCTGTTGGGTACCATCACTCCAACAATTGGATGTGACTCATCTTCCCACACCAACATCTAATGTAGCCTTTACCTCTCTTATTGGCAAGATATGCCTCCTTCACTCCTACGTTGTAAGATGAATTATCCTCGTGTTCTCAAGATCCAGTCGCCGAGATTATCTGGGTGGCTATCAGCAAGAATGACACCATTATACAGTCCTATCATTGCTTCTCTTCTCCAGGATAAATGGCCACGTAACATCACATTATATTTATACATGTATAGATACAACTCATCCTTAAGTACTTTATACATCAGTAAATGTATAAAGAAACTCATTCTCTTTTATATATACATATAAGGAGATTATAAATGATAGTTCAGAAAAGTATTATCCTTAAAAGGGTGGCGGGATATGGGTATCCTCAATCAAAGGAGAAATAAGGTGCCTCTTTCCATCTGCTAGCCTAACGCACACCCTTAGGCAAGGTGGAATACCCGTTTAGCCTTCCGATCAGGGTTACATGAAATAATTGATGCAGGTGGTGAATGAAGCTGAAGAGCAGCCGACAGATAGTTATAGGTAATGGTCTCTAGCTTCACGAAGGTGGGAAGAGGATCTCTTTTTTTTTTTTTTTTTTTTTTTTTTTTTTTTTTGAGGAGACAATGGCTACGATCATTGGCCATTTGGTCACTGCTAAGAAGGAAAGCAATGACAAACTATCTTCTTTAAAGATTCCAAGAAAATTATGTTGTGCGGTCTCATCGACAATCAGAGAAACGGCGTAAATGGGTGTTCCATAGGTGCAGTCTCTCCCGGTAGGGATAGTCATGTGCACTAGGTGATTCCAGACTGTCAGCAGGCTTCTAGGTGCAAACGTTTACTATCATTGAAAGTAGGAACTTGGAATGTTAGAACAATGAGTGCAGATGAAAAATTATAAAATATCAAAACGAAATAGAAAGAGAGAAGATAACTATTTTAGGAATGTGCGAAACGAGGTGGAAAGGGGCCGGGATCAAGACAGGAGAGGATTGTAAGATTATTTATTCTAGGGGAGAAGAGTGGCAAAGAGGTGTAGCCATTATATTGGATAGGCAAATATCAAATTCTGTTAAAGGATAGTGGGCCGTGTCAGCCAGAGTTCTATTAGTAAAATTAAACGGAAGATCTTTTGAAATAAATGTCATTCAAGTATATGCTTCACAAGTGAATGCCGTGGAGAAAGTGTAGAGAAATTTTTTAAATGACAAGGAGCCTGCTTTGACGAACTGTAAACAAAACAAAAAATAAGAAATAAATATTATAATGTGTGATTTCAACGCAAAAGTATGAATTCAAGGCGATGGATGCAGTGTAGTCAACCATGATTTGGGAGAGCGAAACGAAATAGGATGCAGACTTATTGAATGGGCAAAGGAACAAGAAATTGTTGTAGGAAACATCTAGTTTAAACAGCATCCAAGAAGATTATGGACATGGAGGAGTCCAGACAGCAGGATTAAAAACCAGATAGATTTGCAGAAGGTTTCGAAATGCGTTAACAGTCTAAAACCAGTCCCTAATGCAGACTGCTACAGTGATCACAGATTAATTACAGGCACATTGAGGGTAAAGTTAATGAAAGACAAGTATACAACAGGAATCCCTAAATATGATTTGTGCGGATTGAAAACTGACAAAGAAATACAAGATAATTTTAACATAAAAGTAAAGAACAAATGTGATATATTGTCTGATCTAGAGATCCTATTTCAGAATGTGGATGATCAATGGGAAATGTTGAAGAATTCAATCAGTCGTGCTGCAGAAAATAAAACTATTTCAAAATTAAAGAAAATGGGTCGTAAGACATGGATGACTTAAGAAATTTTACAACTAATGTAAACACGAACACAGGAAAAAAATAATCCTGCAAAATATGAAGAAATTCACAGAAAAGTCAGAATATTATTAAGGAGGAAAAAGAAGCATAGCTCGAGAAAAATTGCATAGAAATCGAAAAACAACACAACAGTAAAAAAAAATACTAGACTAATGCTCAAAAGAATGCAGGAGCTTACAAAGAACACATACATCCTCAGACAAAAGATGGAAAAATCATAAAAGACAAAGATCAGATGTTACATGTATGGTCAGATTATGTGAAAAATCTTGATGATGATAACAGAGAAGAACAGTTTACTATTAAAAATAATAATAAAGGACCATCAATTTTGATGATGGGGGTTCTGAATGCTCTTAACCATATGAAATCTGGCAGGACCCCCGATTCCGACAACATCGCAACAGAAATGATTAATGCTTTAGAAGAATATGGAATAGATAAAGTTACCAGACTGCTGAATACAATACATGATACTGAAAATATATCTCATGAAATATGTAACTCTGTATTTATTGCAATACCAAAGAAACCAGGAGCCTTGGTATGTGATCAGCATCGAACAATTGGTATAATGAGTCACATCACGAAGATTTTGATAAGAATTATCATGTAAAGAGGTAGGAAGAAAATACAAATCTGAAATAGGAGAAGAAGAATGTGGGTTTGTAGAAGGCAAGATACAGTAAATGCAGTGTATATACTGAGAACAGTAACTGAACGTTCTATAGAAGTAAATAAATATCTACACCTCTGCTTTATTGACTACACAAAGGCTTTCGATAAAGTGAGACATGTCAACATGATAAGGATGCTTGAAGATCTACAAATTGATGGAAAAGACCTTAGACTTGTAAAAAACATATATTGGAAACAACAAGCTGCCATCAGAATCGATAATGAAGCCTATTAAGAGAGGTGTGAGACAGGGATGTGTAATGTCTCCAGATCTTTTTTCCCTGTATAGTGAAAATATTTTCAGAAATACAGAAGATGTGGAAGGAATCAACACTGGGGGACGATGCATCAATAACATTAGATATTCAGATGATTTAGTCTTGATTGCAGTCAATGAACAGGACCTGCAAAATTTGGTAGATGTGGTTGTTGCACACAGTGAACAATTAGGGTAAGAATTGAATTGTAAGAAAAGACACAGATTACGGTCTCACTGGGAAGAAGGAAATACCACAATGTAATATACAAGTAAATGGGCATATTCTTAAACAAGTGAATCGGTACAATAATATCCGAACAGTCATAACATCTGCTGAGAAATGCCTTGAAGAAATTAGAACAAAAATTGTCTTTGCGAAGGTAGCTTTTTACTGACCAATAAAAAGATATCAATTGAAACGAGAAAAAGAGTGTTCAGGTGCTACATAGAACCTGTACTTTTGTATGGATGTGAAGCGTGGATAATAAGCAGTCAAGCTGAAAAACATCTGATGGCTGTAGAAATGTGGTTTCTGAGGAAAATGCAAAGAATACCATGAACAGACAGAAAAACCAATGAACAAGTCCTTCACGAAACAAATGAAGATCGTAAACTGATTAGCGACATTAGTCGTAGACAGTCAAAATATTTTGGGCATGTTATGAGAAGAAATGAATTGCTCTTTAAGATGTGTTAAAATGGTAATCCCATAGCAGATGCTCTATTACACGAATCATGACAGAAAACCCAAAGAGCAAGTTCTACCAGAAGCAAATAAAAATCGTAAAATAATACACCCATGAAACGATGGTGATACTCGTAGTTGTTATAGCCAACTCGTTCTGTCTCATACATATTCACCCATGAAATAATTATTCACCCATGAAATGATGATGATAATTGTCATGGCAATGCTGTTGTTTCATACATCCTCAGTGCTTATGGCGGTGTCACGCAGCAGAGCCACATTCCAAATCTGAAGCTACATGGAGGATCCACTGTCACGACCCATCTAACGAAGAAACCGTTTTTGCTAAAATGGCTCGGAGAGCCAGTTTATCCCTGCGCAAGCGCCGTCTCTCCAGGCTGGACTCCACGACCCCGGTTCCCAACCACCTCTACAGGGAATCCATGTCGTCTTCTGTATCATACGCAGATGAGAGACTAGGTATTCTGTTTATTGTTTTCCTTGTTATTCTTGGGTTGTATGTCGTGGTTTTTTTAATAGATGCATGGGGAAACAAAAATGAGCAGAAAAACTAATAGGGGAAAGTCTTTCAAGAAATACATGGAAACCACTTTTTACTCAAAACACTTCACTTTTTAATCAGAACACTCCACTTTTTACCAACAACATTTCAATTTTTAATCACAACTCTCTACTTTTACTCACAATTATTTTTACCAATAACATTTCACTTTTTACTCACAACTCTCCGTGTATTACCCACAACTCTCCACTTTTTATTCACAATTATTTTTACCACTAACATCTCATTTTTTACCCACAAATTTCAACTTTTTACTCACAATTCTCCACCTTTTACTCACAATTCTCCACATTATAATCACAACTCTCCACGTTATACTCACACCTCTCCACATTATATTCAGAATTCTCATCTTAGAGGAACCATTGCATTCCCACCAATCACTAACTGATCACAGTTGCGCACGTCTTCCAAGTCGATACAAATGTTGTGTTGCACAATTACTAACAATAAATTATGCAATTAACCTTTCATCCCATGAAGCCTGCATGACCCCAAAGTTTAATCGCAAGGACAGTCATAGGACAAGCGTCTGTGTCGGAGACACCAACACCAACGACGACACGGACTATGACGTGGAGGAGCCGGAGAAAGTTCAGCAGTGAGTACAGACCATTGTGACACGGTACCCTAAATAACTGGCTTAGGCTTAGCGCTGGGATTATCTCATATACAGAACATTGTGACACGATATTCTAACTAGCTGGCTTAGGCTTAGTGCTGGTTTTATCTTATATACTGAACATTGTGACACGGTACTCTAACTAGCTGGCTTAGGCTTAGAGCTGGTTTTATCTTATATACTGAACATTGTGACACGGAACTCTAACTAGCTGGCTTAGGTTTAGTGCTGGGATTATGTTATATACAGAACATTGCGACACAGTACTCTAACTAGCTGGCTTAGGTTTAGTGCTGGGATTATGTTATATACAGAACATTGTGACACGATATTCTAACTAGCTGGCTTAGGCTTAGTGCTGTGATTATGTTATATACAGAACATTGTGACACAGTACTCTAACTAGCTGGCTTAGTGCTGTGATTATGTTGTATACAGAACATTGTGACACGGTACTCTAACTAGCTGGCTTAGTGCTGTGATTATGTTATATACAGAACATTGTGACACGGTACTCTAACTAGCTGGCTTAGTGTTGTGATTATGTTATATACAGAACATTATGACACGGTACTCTAACTAGCTGGCTTAGTGCTGTGATTATGTTATATACAGAACATTGTGACACGGTACTCTAACTAGCTGGCTTAGTGCTGTGATTATGTTATATACAGAACATTGTGACACGGTACTCTAACTAGCTGGCTTAGTGCTGTTATTATGTTATATACAGAACATTGTGGCATGGTATTCTAGCTTCCAGCTAGCCTTGGAATGTGATCAACATAGAACAATTAGTATAATGAACCACATCACAAAGATTTTGCTACGAATTATCATGCAAAGAGTGAGAAAGAAAATACAACCTGAAATAGAGGAAGAACAATGTGGGTTTGTAGAAGGAAAGGGTACAGTAAATGTAGTGTATATGCTTCGATCAGTGATTGAACGTTCTATACAAGTAAACAAAGATATACCTCTTTGCTTTATTGACTACACAAAGGATTTCGATAGAGAAAGGCATGTCAACATGGTAGATATGCTTGCAGATCTACAAATTGATGGGAAAGACATTACACTTATTAAAAGCATATATTTGAAACAACAAGCTGCCATAAGTATTTAAAATGAAGTGGGACAATATCAGCCTATTACAGAGAGGTGTGAGACAGGGATGTGTAATGTCTCCAGATCTTTTTCCCTATACAGTGAAAGTATTTTCGGAAATATAGAAGATATAAATGGAATCATCATTGGAGGACGAAACATCAATACCATTAGACATGCAGATGATACAGTATTGATTGCAGACAATGAGCAGGCTCTGCAATAATTAGTAGATGAGGTTGCTGCACACAGTGAAAAACTGGGGTTAAAATTAAATTATCAAAAGACACAGATTATGGTCGTCACTAGGAAGAAAGAAGTGCCACAATGTAATATACAAGTAAATGGGAATATTCTTCAACAAGTGAATCGGTACAATTATCTCGGAACAGTCATAACACCTGATGGGAGATGCCTTGAAGAGATTAGAACAAGAATCGCTATGGCGAAAGTAGCCTTTAGCAAGATGAAAAACATACTGACCAATAAAAAGATGTCAATTGAAACGAGGAAAAAAGTGTTGAAGTGCTATATAGAACCTGTACTTTTGTATGGATGTGAAACTTGGACAATGAGCAGTCAAGCTGAAAAACATCTGATGGCTGTAGAATTGTGGTTTCTGAGGAGAATGTAAAGAATTCTATGGACAGATAGAATAAATTACCAAGTACTACAGGAAAATAATGAAAATCGTAAATTGATTAGAGAAATGAGACGTAGACAGTCAAAATGTTTTGGACATGTTATGAGAAGAAATTAATTGAAGAACTTGGTGACAACTGGCAAGATCGAAGGGAACAGACCAAGGGGAAGACCTAGAGGTAAATACCTGGATGCCTTGACCATGTGGCATGGTCGAGACAAGAACACTGAGCTCTCCACGACTTTGGTTATCGAGTGAAATGGCGAGTCATGACCGTTCACTCTTTCCGGCTTGGCACATGATGGACGGGTGGATTCTAGCTGGCTGGCTTAGTGATGTGTTTATCTTTTTTACAGAACATTGTGACACGGTACTCTAACTAGCTGGCTTAGTGCTGTGTTTATGTTATATACAGTATGCAAATGTTTGGTACAGTGGCTAATTTATATGGCACAGTGGTCAGATTATATGGTACAGTGGCCAGTTTATATAGTACAATTGAAAGATTATATGGTACAACAACATATTTTATAGTACAACAGATTATAAAGAACGACAGATTACATATTACAACAAATGATCACATTACGATGATCAGATTATATGGTACAGTTGCCAGATTATATGGTGCAACAACAGATTATATAGTACAACATATTATATAGTATAACAAATGATTATAGGACACTGACCAGATTATATGATACACTTGTCAGATTTTATGGTACAACAACATATTATACAGTACAACAGATTATATAGCACAACAAATGATTATAGTACAATGACCAGATTATATGGTACAGTTGCCATATTGTATGGTACAACAACATATTATATAGTACAACATCTTATATAGTATAACAACAGATTACACAATACAACAACAGATTACTCAATACAACATTAGATTACACGGTACAACAACAGATTTCACAGTGTAACACCGGATTTCACAGTACAACAACATATTACACAGAAGAAGAACAGATTACACGGTACAACAACGGATTACACAGTACAGCCACAGATTATAAAGTACAACAACAGATTACACAATACAACAACAGATTACACAGTACAGCAACATATCACACAGTACAACAACAGATTATACAGTACAACAACAGATTACACATTACAACAACATATCACACAGTGCAACAACAGATTACACAGTACAACAACAGATTACACAGTACAACAACATATTACACAGTACAACAACAGATTATACATTACAACAACATATTATACATTACAACAACAGATTACACATAACAACGACATATTACACAATACAGTAACTTGCATTATTCCCAAATTAAGCCCATCAATGTGTACTTTCTTATACAACCTAGTGTAGAAATGGTGCAACATGCAAACAGAAACGCAGACAAGTACAGAGTTAGCACAACTACTACAGACTGAGAAAATGGGCAAGAATTTGTTTCCACCACACCAAGATGTCACCAGGCGTGATGGCTGCTTCAACTCTCATCGAGAGCAAGTCAAATAAGAGGCCGACGAACTCTGGAATCAGAACTATCGAAGTCCTGTTTACTAAACAAATAACAAATTATCAATGCATTTTATTTCTCTGGTATTTGCAGATTGACGGAAGCCCATAAAACTGCCATCAGGGTGATCAGAAAGATCAAGTACTTTGTGTCGCGCAGGAAATTTCAGGTTATCAGAGATAACTTTGAATTGCATTGTATTGTTTTGAATTTTAAAATGTTTTTTTTTTTCGTTGGCTCGATTTGAATTTGAGCGTAAGCCTAATTCCACACTGGACTGATTTTTGCATGAGGGCCGGCTTTCATTATTACCAGTGACCTTCGCCATCAGGTGAACACACTCCGATTTCTTAGGTACTTGTAATTTACGTTCTAAAGTCAAGGACGAGAAGTCAACGATTTATTCGAACTGACCGGTGTAGGGGTTGAACCCGCTACCTCGTCATCAGCACACCGGAAGTTCAAGAGCGACCGCTTTTGTTGATTCGTCTATGCTGGCCTCTGTTTTCATAAAATGAATATCCTGACGATTAAATCAAAGATAACTAGCAAGGCAATAGAAACACCAAAGAAATTAATAAGTATAGGCGAACTAAATAGCAAGACACATAAAAACACTCGGAGAAGAGAACTACAGATAAAGTTGAATAATACTGGGAGGAAATGGAGGCAGCTGCATGAGATAACAAAAGATAAGATTGCCTTGGGTGGGTTGCTTGAGCGACACGGTGCAAATGGGGATGAATGACAGAAGAGTACGTAAAGGAATCCTTTTCATACTACGAAATGTATTGGGTTTGCACTGGCACCTTGCCGTCTTGATAGACAATAGTTTGTTACATGGTGCTTCAAAAGAGGCATAATAACTACAACCTTTAGCGAGGAAAACGGATCGAGTTATTCTTATCTATAGCACAAAACCTGAGGTGAATTTAGAGACCATGTGTTGCCCACACAGCATGATCTCTCTCTAGGCCCGTCCAGTTTACTCCAGAGGAAAGGTAACACCAATACGTCTGGAACAAAACGAGCTTCAGAAGCTGCCGGATCAGCACATCTAACTGTCCGCCTGTCGAAGCTTCGATCTTAGATCAGTTGCAGACCAAAGCTCAGGGCCTGGTTTGCCCTGCCATCAAATTTAGCCTTTAGGTTGCATTTCCTCGCACTGGGGTAAGGCTTTTACCTTGGGTGGATGGGGTATGATGGGGCAGCCCTTTACCTAAAAGTCCGCCCCAAAAAGTACAATTCATCGTCGAATACTGGCGGTCTTTTGTGTTGGAATTCTGGCAGCGGCCTTATGCATAGAATACCTGTGCGGGCTGTTGGTTTGTCGAGACTCCTGTCTGTTCCACTTTTTTCACATGGGGCAGTGAGGAGCATTTTGTGTGATATTCACTGGCACAGGAACGGAGTGAAATGTGGCTACCCTTTGCTGTAAAATTGGATCCGCGACTAACTAACAAACTTGTACCTCGGGTATATGGTAAGAGGAAACAGGTGAAGAGCCCCTTTACATCCCTGAACGCACATTGGGCATATGGTGCTTGACCTATATTTGTATAGACCTGTCGGTGCTCGGTGGGTAACGGGGTCAGTTTCATTTCCCCAGACATTCCCTGGTGCCCTGTCTAGGCTGGGTCCACCTGGGAGTCTAGGTTGAGTTTCCAACATCCACTGTAATGGTGATTTGAACCCATGACCACCGGGTCTGCAAGTGAGCCTCAAGTCACCACACTACCACATCCCAGTGGATATAGGGTGCTAGCACCGTATGTTGAGAACAATCAGTGCTCGCTGGGTGATTGATGTGTCGTTCGTTTATTTGTATGCTGCAGGTCAGCCTGGCCTAAATTGGTCCCTGAATCAAATTAGTCGCTCAAAGCAATCTTTGTGAAGTGATGAATTAGCTCTGTTTCTCACCTCTGTTTCTGCCCTCTATTTCTGCCCTCTGTTTTTCACCTCTGTTTATACAATAATAATTTCAGGTAGTAATTTTTAGATGTTTGGTGATCCTCAGAGACATATACAAATTGGACGGGGTTTAAACCCTTTGTCACCTGGGGATAAAATCCAGACCACTCATTTAGTATATCAGTGCCATAGCCACTTTGCCACTGGGACTCATGGGATCATATAAATCATCATCATTCTCAAGCTAGTTGGTCTAAGGGTTGGTAGAAAAGTCATCTCATCATGTAACTCCATGTCCCCATCATCATCATCTTGTACTTCTAATTTAACAGCAGGCACTCAGACACAACGATGTCCTTATTGCCATCATCATTATCGTGTACTTCCTATTTACCAGCAAGCTCTATGAAGTCCCAGTTTTCATCTTTATCGTGTACTTCCCATTTACCAGCAAGCTCTATGACGTCCCCATGCCGTCATTATCCTGTACTTCCCATTTACCAGCAAGCTCTATGAAGTCCCAGTTTTCATAATTATCCTGTACTTCCCATTTACCAGCAAGCTCTATGACGTCCCCATGTCATCATTATTGTGTACTTCCCATTTACCAGCAAGCTCTATGAAGTCCCAGTTTTCATCATCATCGTGTACTTCCCATTTACCAGCAAGCAGACAAGCCTTATAATATCTACATTATCATCATTTTCTTGAACTTCTCATTTACCAGCAAGCACTCAAACACAATGATGTCCTCATCAGCAACCTGGTCATCTTGTACTTCCCATTGCTCAGCACTCTCTAAGATAACATCATCATCATCTTGTACTTCCCAATTCCCAGCACGCTCTGTGATAACATCCTAATCATCATCTTGTACTTCCCCTTTCCCAGCAAGCTTTATAATATCATTATGATCATCATCTTTTACTTCATATTTCCCAGCGCGCCCTATGATAACATCATTTTGTACTTCCCATTTCACAGCAAGCCCTATGATAACATCATCTTGTACTTCCCATTTCCTAGCAAGTCATATGATAACACCATCTTGTGCTTCCCATTTCCCAGCAAGTCACATGATAATATCATCTTGTGTTTCCCATTTCCCAGCAAGCTCTATGATATCATCATCGTCAACTTCTTGTGCTTCCCATTTCCCAGCAAGCCTTATGATAACATCATTATCATCTTTGTACTTCCCATGTACCATCAAGCTCTGTGATAACATCATTATCTTGTACTTCCCATTTCCCAGCAAGCCTTATGATAACATCATCTTGTACTTCCCATGTCCCAGCAAGCTCTATGATAACATCATCTTGTACTTCCCATTTCTCAGTAAGCCTTATGATAACATCATCTTGTACTTCCCATTTCCCAGCAAGTTCTATGATAACATCATCTTGTACTTCACATTTCCCAGCAAGCCCCATGATAACATCATCATCATCTTGTACTTCCCATGTCCCAGTAAACCTTATGATAACCTCATCATCATCTTGTACTTCCCATTTCCCAGCAAGCCCGCAAGCCCTATGATGTCCGCGATGTTATAGAACAGTACTCTCAGGGCCACCTCAACATGATGGTTCGAATCAAAGAGTTACAGAGAAGGTACGTCATTTCTGTCTCTGTTCCGTTTGTACACGATTAATACATACTCCGGTAGTGATTAGCACTGAAAGAAATAGAGGCCACAAGTCGAGATCAGAGGACCACTAATAAGAAGTAGAAGCTATAGTTTGGCTACATTGAAGTTCGAACCAGCTACCTTCATTGTTGTGGTATTGAGTCGACCCCAGAGCCAAACTGGTTGGGTTGGGTTGAATCAAGAATTGACATCACAGCACTCGGGACATTCCGACACGTGCCCCGTCTTTATCTACAACAGCCAGAGAAGAGTCTCAATACTAATGGTACCAGTAGCAGTCTGACTATGTGTCTGTCTGGCCTTTCCTCGGAGTTTTGAGTGTCGACCAGATCCTCTAGTCACTTCCTGTAGCATATTATCTCTAAGCCGCGATTATTTATCTGTTCTTCTGCATTATACACATGACTCCATTATACACATGACTCCATTATACACATGACTCCATTATACACATGACTCCATTATACACATGACTCCATTATACACATGACTCGATTATACACATGACTCCATTATACACATGACTCCATTATACACATGACTCCATTATACACATGACTCCATTATACACATGACTCCATTATACACATGACTCGATTATACACATGACTCCATTATACACATGACTCGATTATACACATGACTCCATTATACACATGACTCCATTACACACATGACTCCAAACATCCCCGACCACATCTGCCTTATCCATCCATCATGTGCCATGCGGGTAAGCGTGGGCGGTCATGTTTTGCCATCTCACTCGATCACCAGAGTCGTGGATCAGCTCAGTGATTCTGTCTCGACCATGCCACAAGGCCAAGCCATCCAGGTACTTGCTTCTAGGTCTTCCCTTTGGTCTCTTCCCTTCGATCTTACCAGTTGTCACCAAGTTCTCCAATTCATTTCTTCTCATAACATGCCCAAAACATTGTGACTGTCTACGTGTAATGTCTCTAATCAGTTTACGATCTTCGTTTGTTTCTTGAAGGACTTGTTCATTGGTCTTTCTGGCTGTCCATGGTATTCTTTGCATTTTCCTCAGAAACCACATTTCTACAGCCATTAGATGTTTTTCAGCTTGACTGCTCACTGTCCAAGCTTCACATCCATACAAAAGTACAGGTTCTATGTAGCACCTCAACACTCTTTTTCTCGTTTCAATTGACATCTTTTTATTGGTCAGTATGTTTTTCATCTTGCTAAAGGCTACTTTTGCCATGGCGATTCTTGTTCTAATCTCTTCAAGGCATCTCCCATCAGATGTTATTACTGTTCCTAGATAATTGCACCTATTCACTTGTTGAAGAATATTCCCATTTACTTGTATATTACATTGTGGTATTTCGTTCTTCCTAGAGACGACCATAATCTGTGTCTTTTTACAATTTAATTCTAACCCTAGTTGTTCACTGTGTGTAACAACCGCATCTATTAAATTTTGCAGCTCCTGTTCATTGTCTACAATCAAGACTGTATCATCTGCATATCTAATGTTATTGATGCATCGTCCCCCAATGTTGATTCCTTCCATATCTTCAATATCGTGCACCAATAATCCACCAAAGGGTGCAGGCCACGCTGGTTAGAAATATAATTATGTCTTTGCTGGGAGATGTAACCTGGACCAGTGTCTTGCCAGGCAAGTGCACTAACTACCATACCACCAAGGCTGATGTGCATAGGTTTAATAAAATTGCAGTTTTGCCTGGGCAACAGTCTTAAATTTAGGTTCTTCTTTCGTTCGCTTGAAATGTGTCTATGTTGCAATTTTGTCTCTTGTATGAAATGTGTCTATGTCTGCAATGTTATCTCTTGTATGAATTTCACTATAATGTTTAGTTCACTCAGTGGTCCATAGTGGTTTCTCTAGGCCAGAAGGTTTGCCTAGATATGTCGTATTTTGGGCAGTCTTGGAATATGTGGTCAATCCAAGGATGCAAAGGGCTGATTCGTCAATCTTGAATTTTATATATATATATATATATATATATATATATATATATATATATATATATATATATATATATATATATATATATATATATATATATATATATGGCCTCTACTTCAATAACTCACTAAACAAACTGAACAGCGCATAAATGCCTTTGAATATAAATGTTATAGACGAGTTCTAAGAATATCTTGGTGTGGTAAGTTAAAAAGATGGGATCCCCAAATTCTAATAGCCAACTGTTTAGAGAAACTTGAAAATGGCTCGTTAAGAATCCCTAGGGGTAGATAGTGATCAATATTAGAAGAAGTTTCTTCACAGAGGGCCAGTGGAGTCCCGGAAGTTCACAGTACTCCGATAAGGGGAATTTTCCCTGGTAAAATCTGAAATACTTGTAGTTTTCCGGCCACACTTGGCTCCACTCTTCTGTAGTAACTAATGTATTTGGTCTACTTAGCACTCTAACTCAACAAGGAAACGAGCAACACCTTGATACACATTATAATACTGTAATGAGATAATATGGTGGTAGGTTCCTGGGTATGTATGTTAGAATGACATATGGTATCAGATACCCGATTCAGCATAACACCATAAATGAGATAAATCAATCATTAGCCAAAGAAGGAATTAAAGTCGGTCCTTGATTTATAAATGGCACTAAACCAAATGTGTCTCTGAGTTCTTCACAACAATAATTTATTGTCCCAAAATGTCATATACTACTATAACTATTCGAACTGTTCTGGGTGCACTCCTAATGGCACTCGAGCAATGTTCTTGAAGGTATGAGTCTACCGATGTAACTACTCTTGTTGTAGATCCTACGTGGGATGATGTTAGCGGGGTTATCTTGGTTCTAGCGTCGATGACAACACAGACTGTACTGACATGTACTTAGCTGTTCATTCCTGGGCTGCAGGGTTGTGGCATAGGAGAAGCAGTTGAGGTAAAATGATGCTGTTCCTCCAGAATGACCACCATCAGCATACAGGTCTCTGCCCAGTTTTAGCACTCACATAACCACCACCCTTGAGAAATAGGACCAAAAACCATATATCTATCTCTCCTAAAAGCTGGGTTAGGGGAAAAATATAAGCAAAGGGAGAAGGGATCCTTTTCTTAGCTCAGGGTAGTCCAGTCTGGCTATTCTGTGTGCCTGTGTCCACCTCACCTACTGGCACGACAATTCCTCTTCCCTCAGGCGTTCTGCAGGCTAGTCCTTCTCTTGTCCGTAGAACAATATGAGCCCACTGCCTGTTCCATGCTTTCCTTCCTCCGGGAAAACACCCGCCTAACCCTTCATCTTTTTTTTCCATATTCCCATATTATTTAATACACATCTAAAATCTCACAAGGTAGGTTTTAGAAAAGCATCATTCACAAATAAAACATATGAATTATTGTAACACAAAATCATATAGAGTCAGAACATGCAATACACTTTAGAACATAATTTTCCAGACATAGAATATAATGACTATCCCTGAGAAAAGTCTCATGGTAGTTTTGTTATAAAGTATAGATCGTCTCTGCAGACTCTAAGAAAGTGTACCATTCATCAAATACATGACAAACGCCTCAAAAGATTCATTAAGAATTCTTCTTGCCGAAGGATGACTTATCTACTCATCAGAATAGTTTCTCTAAGTCAAGAAAATCTTCTCTATCTTCTGAGATTGTCTCTAGATTTATAGATACATTCCTTGTCATAAAGAACAAGTGATCTCTATAGAAGACATCTCATCTGTTAACTTTACAGAGGCATATTAATTATTTCTTACCTTCACTCCCAAGAGAAGTATTATATCGACACTAAATGGAACACGCCTGCTGTCTGTCTCACATTGTAACTAAACTGGCCCTAAGTTGCCGATTGCAACTTATATATATATATCTCCTCCAACACACCTTTTTTAGTCTTCCACAATCTTTTAAAATTCCCTCGATGTGACAATTACATTCTACCAACATCCTTCCAATTACCGTCCAAAGTTACTGATAACAATACCTGTTATTCTTCCTGTCTTTGTTTTTCTAGTTTCTTTGTTGCCAGGCACCTACTTTCTCCCGGTAATGAAACATCAACAGTGCGCTCTTGACCTATGCAATTTGTTGCAAATGAAATCACAACACCGCAGTTGATATTATCTTCTCCGAGGTAGGTCTCCCAGTTGACAAATGACAGGTACTTAATTACTTTGAGAACGCCAAAATTCTTTGTCCCGCTGACTCACTCTGCATTTCTTCGTTGTCTGGCTTAAGTTTGGAAACTTAAGAACTGCTTGCTGTCTTTCCTTTCCATTTAAAACTGTTATCTATCTGTATACTTGTCCTTGTATATGGTGCGTTCGATCTTCGTATGAAGACGGTCATGATCTGAATATTGAAGAAGGCAGGCTATTAAAGACGATAAGACAAGGAATATTGAAATATTTTGGTTACATGAGACGTCACAAAAGTTTGGAGAGAACAATAATGGAGGGGTATATGCCTGGGAAGATAGGAAAAGGAAGGCCAAAGAGAAGATGGGTGCAGGATGTGGTGGATGATCTCCAGATGGGTGTATCGGATGAGGGACATCTTGCTTATGACAGAGGGGTTTTCCGGAAGGTTGTTTATGGGAGCGAGGTTCTGCAAAGGACATGCTACTGAATTAATGAATATATATATATATATATATATATATATATATATATATATATATATATATATATATATATATATATATATATATATACACGCACGCACGCGCGCGCACACGCACACACACACACACACGAGTCTTTTAGGTTGGCCGTAACTATTTTTGAGAGCACAGCGAGGCGGCTAAGACTGACTTAGGTGTCCAGTAGTCGGACCAGGCTGATATTTTATATCCCACACAGTAAATTTCGGGGATGTCTTTTGCTACTTGTATTATTGTTACTGACTATAAACTGGGTTATGAAGACAACAATGATTGCTATCACAAATGGAATTCAGTGGACACTAACAGAGTGGCTTAATGAGCTGAACTTCACTGGCAATATTGCCCTCCTGACTCACATACGAAATCACATGCAAGTTACACTAAACATAACGGAAAGGATGTCACAACAATTAGGTTTACAAATGTGTAGGGGGAAAAACAAAGAATGACAATCAAGCCAATGATAACCCGTTGACGAAACGCCACTTCAAGAGATGGAATCATATACTTATTTGGAGGTCAGCGTGATTGAAATGGATAAGAGAGTTCATTCTTAAACATCCGGTGTGCTGATGCCGAGGTAGCGGGTTCAACCCCTACACCAGTCATTTGGACTAAAAAGTTGACTTCTTACTCTCGACTCTGGGACGTAAATTACAAGTACCTCAGTAGTGTGAGTGTGTTCGCCTGATGGTGAGGGACAATGATAAAAGGGAAAGCCAATCCACACGCAAACGTCGGTCACGCTAGAAGTAGTAGCACGTGTATTGACTATCCTTGAGTTCAAAGCGAGCGACCTAAACAAATAAAAATACAGGGTGTATTTTTAGTGACTGTGCATGGTATGAAAATATTGCCGGTCCAAGTTTTGTATTAACCTATTATGTTGCATGAACTTTCCAGAGGGAGAATACAAAACTTGGACCGGCAATATTTCCAAACACTGCACAGTCATTACAAATACACTATATCTATTTAGGTAGTAATGTAAACAAAGATGGGGAAACAAATAAAGATATTACAAATAGAATACAAAAGGCAAAGGGAGCTTTTATGGCACTAGGAAATGTGTGTGGCAGTCGCTGGCCGGGTGAATAAGAGCGCCGGGTTCTCCTTAGATAGAGCTGGGTTCGAATCCTCGGTAAAGTGTGGAATTTTTTTTCTGTCGGGGTGAAAATAAAACCCTAACAAGCACAGTTCGCGGCAACTGCACTAGCCAGATGGCCTTAATACCCCAGGCTCAACGACCCCCCCCCCCCCCCACTCCTTGTCCTACACCACAAGGTACTATATAGCTAAAACGATTATAAATAAACTATAAACATTCATTAACTGATGCTTGTGAAGAATAGAAGGACTAAACTGGAATGACAAAAACACCAATGTGGAGCTCTTGGAGAGAACTAAACACATGCCAGTGAATCAAGAGTTGAGGAAAAGACACAGGTCCTGGATAGGACACACACTGAACAGGCCTGAGAATTGAATCAATAGAAATTCCTTTGTGTAGAATCCACGGGCAAAAACTTCAGACATCAATATGAATAAAAGCACAGAAAAAGCAGCAGACATCTTAAGCTGGTTGAGATCTCTATAGAGTGTCTTGAAATGGAGCTGGTTTGGGCTAATATATTTCTCCGTGTTCTGCACATGCTGGAACCTTCTGCAACACACGTTTAGTTGTCATTTTACCGGTTCCACAGTTACATCTACCCATTTTTTTTCCATATCCTATTTACAGGATATCGCTGTCAACACCAGCATGTTACTTCTGTTGTTGATATCTTGGCAAGTTTTTACGTACATTAGTTACATTGTTTTAACTCTCTCTCTCCCAGACTAGATCAAACACTGGGCAAGCCCGGTAATCTGTATGCAAGCTCAGCCCGAGACAGGGAGAAGATGACCATTGGTGCCAGGATGGTGCGGGTAGAAACTCAGGTACATACTGACCACAGATCTGTGCAGCCACCAACAGAGAGTAACGTTCTTTTAACTCAGTTACCTCCAGAAAGTTCCATATAAGCAGTAGAAATTAGTAGAAGCAGTATGTCAGTAGTAGTAGTAGTAGTAGTAGTAGCAGCAGCAGCAGCAGCAGCAGCAGCAGCAGCAGTAGTAGCAGTAGTAGTAGTAGTAGCAGCAGCAGCAGCAGCAGCAGCAGTAGTAGTAGTAGTAGTAGTAGTAGTAGTAGTAGTAGTAGTAGTAGTAGTAGTAGTAGTAGTAGTAGTAGTAGTAGTAGTAGTAGTAGTAGTAGTAGTAGTAGTAGTACCAACACTGTTCAGCTTCATGTTTTCAGCCATGTTGATGAATGCCTTCGAGAACGACGACATTGTAATAGACATCAACTACCGTATGGATGGAAAGTTATTCAATCTCAGAAGGCTGAAAGCTAAAACCAAAATTAACAGCGACACCGTCAGAGAGCTCCTGTTTGCTGATGATTGCGCTCTATACGCCAACTCAGAGGCGGACATGCAACACAATGTTACAGCTTTCTCACATGCCTGTGCCAACTTTGGGCTCAATATCAACTTGGAGAAGACTGTAGTTATGTACCAGCCAGCTCCAGGTAATAATCACACTGTGCCGACTATCAAAGTGAATGGTCATAGTCTAAGTGTTGTGGACAAATTCACCTATCTTGGCAGCACTGTGTCACAAGCTGCCACAATTGATGACGAAGTGAATGCAAGAATCTCCAAGGCCAGTGCAGCCTTTGGCAGACTGTACACGAATGTATGGGACAGAACTGGAATAAGCCTGCAAACAAAGCTAAAAGTCTACAAAGCAGTTGTATTATCCACACTGCTATATGCTTGTGAAACCTGGACTGTTTATCAGCGACACGCTAGGAAATTAAACCACTTCCACACAGTCTGCCTAAGGAAGCTACTGAAGATTAAATGGCAAGACAAGATCCCAGACACTGAAGTCCTAGAAAGAGCGTCCATGCCCAGTATCCACAATTGACTGATGAAGAATCAGATTCGCTGGGCTGGTCACTTGACTCGCATGCCAGATCACAGGCTACCTAAACGATTTTTTACAGCGAACTGCGTTGTGGTAAACGCTCCCAAGGCGGCCAGAGGAAACGCTTTAAAGACACTCTGAAAATCTCTCTGAATGCTTTTAGAATTCATCATGACACCTGGGAGACTGCAGCCAGAGACCGAAATTCGTGGCGTGCATCATTGCACAAGGGTGCAGTCATGTGTGAGGCAACCAGGACTACAAGAGCTGTAAAGTAAAGGCAGGACAGAAAGACCACTGCAGGAAATCCTCCTCCAGAAACGTCCAGCATTCTTTGTCCACATTGTCAAAGAACATTTCGAGCCAAAATAGACCTTATCAGCCATCTTAGAACTCACGGCTCCATACCTTCAATCCCACTGGATGAAATGAATGGTCATCATCATTCTTGATGGACAAACAACAGTAGTAGTAGTAGTAGTAGTAGTAGTAGTAGTAGTAGTAGTAGTAGTAGTAGTAGTAGTAGTAGTAGTAGTAGTAGTAGTAGTAGTAGTAGTAGTAGTAGTAGTAGTAGCAGTAGTAGCAGTAGCAGCAGCAGCAGCAGCAGCAGCAGCAGCAGCAGCAGCAGCAGCAGCAGCAGCAGCCAGCAGCAACAGCATTTATACCAACAATATCCTGTTCAACCCTTCTGGATTATAACTGAGATATATGGTGTCTATTGTTTTTGTCAGCTAATGAATATTTATTTCGAATGTATACTTCTGCTTCATTGTTTATAAGCTTATATACTCATCTTTTATAGACAAATGCGATATTCATATTTTCCTATTCATTTTCATTCATATGAGTATATTTACGGCCGTTCAATAATTCTCATCATCATCATCATCATCATCATCTTGTTCCTCTTGTATCTCGCGGTGTTGATGTGAATCATAAACAGCGGGAGGGTGCCAGTTTATGGGCTTCATATTTCGAGATTCCCATAGACTCAGGTATTTCTTCTTTCCATCGTTTACATGTGTGGATAGTTCGAACACTGACAACTCAGTATACAATATCTGCAAGTGAACGGTGGACCTACTCTCTCTAAACTGACAGCCTGAAACACAATAGAAGGCCAGTATATGACATTTAAAAGAATTAAGTTGCATGTCCTTTACAGTACGTAGCAGTCAACCCCAGCATTTTCGCTGTTCGTGATTCCTGGGCAAATTTTACGTTCAATAGTTTGCCATTGCTTTCTGAACGACCGGCTCCTATACCTTTTTCGAAAATACCAGCACCGCTGTGTTTCGAACCCGATATACGGGCTCACAAACCGCGTTTGCAAGTCCTTAGCCACAGAGACCGGATTTATGACATAGAGACCGGTATATGACATAGGCTGGTGAAAATATAGTAGGTGGCTAGTTTAATTTAGTTTAGTTTAGTCGATTGATCAACATCACGGCACACGGGTGTGACCCATAAGTGCTCCGTTCTCCTCCTAACTCAAACCTGAGTTTGGAGAAACGCAGCTCAGTGCACGAACTCTGTAGCACCGTCGAGTATCCTGAAATACTTTGGGTAGATTTTTAACTCGAAATTTGGCCCGGGCAGCGCCGTTAGGCTACTCTTTTTCGATTTTCAACTGTAAAGGGATTTTTTACGTGCGCAACAATACACACGGGCGTCCGATCTCACTACCCAGAGACTAGGGGTAATTTTATTACTAGAAGTCCACGTGAAAAAAAGAATCCCGGTCCTCACCGGGGCATGAATCCGGGACCTCCAGCACTCGAGGCGGACACCATACCTCGAGACTACGCACGCAGCCCCCCCCCCCCCTCCGCGCATATATTAGGGAAGTATGTTATAAGGTACCTATAGAAAATGAATAGAGACTAGCCGACAGAGACTGATAGATGAGGTACACACTGAGAACTAGCAGTACCAGACAGGTGTCATAGATAACCAGCCCGCTGCCTCTGTTCTATAAACTAATGCCCCCCAGACCTACCTCAACACTTGGCAGACATAGTGCACAATCCCACACTCCCACCCTTAACTAATGGTCAGCTATACAATAAGGAGATCAGTGTGGTAATAAGAACCTCATGTCATGTGTTGTTTTGGAGGTAATATTACACACACACACACACACACACACACACACACACACACACACACACACACACACACACATACATTCTACCTGTATCTGACTCTCCTACCTTTTGCACAGAGTAAATTATGTTCCTATGTACTGTAAACATTCAACACTTATGTGGGGCATCATGAAAAGTATATGCAACTAACTACTATGTGCTTTATGTATTGTCTTCAGTCCCCATGAGAATCATCCAGACAAAAAAATTTATGCAAATAACTGCTATGTGGTTTATGTATTGTCTTCACTCTCTAGGTGAATCATCTAGACAAAAAGATGGACCAGGCCTTGTTTCTTCTCAACACATTGCTCAAGGCCAAAAGCGAACAGTGTCACGAACACGAAGTCTAATCAGATATCTTTATTCTTTCGGAAATGCCCATTTATCTGTGAGATGGGATCGAGGGGCAGAGCAGCCTTCAGCTGCTAAAGGAGCATAGTCTACCTCATCAAGCAAACTGACATTTTAGATTGTCACACCGGGTTGTCTGGAAGTGACATATCATGTTCGCCACTGTATGCATTTCAGTTGCACAAGTAGGGGAGCTAAATTATATCTATTACTGATTGTGCAAACAAGGGGAAGTAAATCTCACCCGTTACTTAAAATTGCGTGCATGTTTGTGTGTGTGAGTATATATTTACATATGTATGGGAAGGATGTGAGGGTGTGGGATTGAGTGTGAAATAAACAAATAAGTAAAGGACTTTCCCACACCAGGAAGTGATTGGGTATATGGTGTTTGCCCATTATTTTTATAGAGCGATATGTGGTATGGGGGTCATGCATTGTGTGCTGAGGTTTACCTTATGTGATCTAAGGGAGGAGACTGTGAGTTTGAGGCATTTATACATGGCAAGACACGGTAAGTAAGAGGATCACTCTTCGTACTATGAGGAGTATTGAGTGTATGGTTCCAGCCGTGTATATTTAGACCAACCGGCACTAGATGGCTGATGATCTCACTGTCGTGCCGGCCGCCATTACTTCCCATACAATGTTAGGCTGGGTCGACTAGGGAGCTCAGGTGACAGAAATCTCTGCCTCAAAGTAGATTCGAACACGTGGCTCCCGGGCCGACGGGCGAGTGTGGCGTATGCACATAAATATGTGATTGTATGCGTGTTTAACTGTTGTGTATACACATAAATATGTGATTGTATGCTTGTGTATTTGCGGTGTGTGCGCATAAATATGTGATTGTATGCTTGTGTATCTGTTGTGTATGCACATAACTATTTTATTGTATGCTTGTTTATCTGTGGTGTATGCACATAAATATGTGATTGTATGCTTGTTTATCTGTGGTGTATACACATAAATATGTGATTGTATGCTTGTTTATCTGTGGTGTATACACATAAATATGTGATTGTATGCTTGTGTATCTGTGGTGTATGCACATAAATATGTGATTGTATGCTTGTTTATCTGTGGTGTATGCACATAAATTTGTGATTGTATGCTTGTTTATCTGCTGAAGCCGGCGCTGTGGTCAAGGGATTGTGAACGCAATTCGCAATCCCGCATACCGTGTTCAAAAAACACTTGCTGTGATTTGGAAGCAGATCGCCTAGCGTTGGTTTTCAAATAATGGTATGAATGCCAATTGTTCATAAAGCAATGTTTAACTCCTGAGCGTATTCTTGCCAAGAAATCAAATAACCAAAGAATGCCGGGGTTGACTGCGACATCATGTACAGGATATGCAAGTAACTGTTTTATCTGCTGACTCCAATCCAGTGGGTTGGCTTACCCGTTGCTATAAATGTATTTCACGGCAAGACGGTCGACTTCATAGCACCGGGTTTTATCCCATAAGGCTCGGTCTCTTTCTGCACGGCGGCCTGCCGAAAGCGTCCCACAAAGCACGAACTCCGTAGCTCCAGCAACGACTTCCAGGAGTCTCCGAGAAAACTGCACTCGTTAATCAAATGACTGAGTTTGAATCGAATGACTGAGTATAAATCGAATGACTGAGTATGAATCGAATGACTGAGTCTGGAATCGACATCATAATCTAGGCAGTGCGAGGGAGGCATGTGGCTTAATCGTTGGGCCACGAAGACCCCCGATAAATGTGTGCCCAGTTCATCACAAACACTATTTCTCTGTAGCCACATATAAACGTCTACCCAGTTCATCACAAACACCATTTCTCTGTAGCCACATATAAATGTGTACCCAGTTCATCACAAACACTATTTCTCTGTAGCCACATATAAATGTGTACCCAGTTCATCACAAACACTATTTCTCTGTAGCGACATATAAACGTCTACCCAGTTCATCACAAACACTATTTCTCTGTAGCCACATATAAATGTGTACCCAGTTCATCACAAACACTATTTCTCTGTAGCCACATATAAACGTCTACCCAGTTCATCACAAACACTATTTCTCTGTAGCCACATATGCATGTGTACCCAGTTCATCACAAACACTATTTCTCTGTAGCCACGTATGAACCATCTGCAGTCATTGTTACGACTTTCTTAGTCCATAATGCCCAAGAGCTCGACCACAATGCATGCCAACATTGGGAAGCAAACCCTAACTCCACAGCGGCAAGTCTGAGACGTCTATCACTATCCTTGATACGAGGTAGCTGGTTCAACCCCTACACCGATCAGTTGGACTAAAATGTTGACTTCTCGTCCTTGACTTGGGTAAGTAAATTATAGGTACCTCAGAAGTCAGAGTATGTTCGTCTGATGGCGAAGGACACTGCAGTGGTAATAAGGAAAGCTAATCTACACACAAACATCAGTCTCGTGCACTAAAAGTAGCAGCATGTGTATAGACTCCGCTCGAATTAAAAAAACCAAAAAAACACTCTCCTTGGTGTAACAATCAATCAATCAATCAATCAATCATGTGCCATGCCGGAAAGCGTGGGCGGTCATAACTCGCCATTTAACTCAGTCACCAGTGTCGTGGATCAGCTCAGTGTTCCTGTCTCGTTCATGCCATGTGGCCAAGCCATCCAGGTATTTTCCTCTCGGTCTTCCCCTTGGTCTGTTCCCTTCGATCTTGCCAGTTGTCACCAAGTTCTCCAATCCATTTCTTCCCATAACATGTCAAAAAAAATTTGACTGTCTACGTCTAATGTCTCTAATCAGTTTACGATGCTCATTTGTCTCCTGTAGTACTTGGTCATTGGTTTTTCTGTCTGTCCATGGTATTCTTTGCATTTTCCTCTGAAACCACATTTCTGCAGCAATCAGATGCTTTTCAGCTTGACTGCACATTGGCCAATTTCACATCCATACAAAAGAACAGGCTCTATGTATCCCCTCAACACTCTTTTTCTCATTTCAATTGACATCTTTTTATTGGTAAACATGGTGTGTCAAAGTAGCCTGAAGTTTCTCAAACTACAATATTTTGTTGGAAGTAAATATTTCTATGGTGCCAAAATTTGGTTTTGATGAAATTGGAAAGATTACAATGGACAGACAGAAAGGCCAATGAGTAAGTCCTATATGAGGCACATGAAAACCGCAAACTGATTAAAGAAATTAGACGTCAACAGTCACATTTTTCGGGGTTCGTTATGAGAAGAAATAAACTAGAGATGTTCGTGACAACTAGTAAGACTGGGGAGAGAAGAACACGGGAAAGGCAGAGAAGAAAATACCTGGATGGCTTGACCACTTGGCATGGTCAAAACAACACACAGAGCTGATCTACGACTTTAGTGATCGCGTACGATTGTGAAACATGACATCCCACACTAACAGGCATGGCACGTGATGATGATGTCACAGTCCATGATGTTATAGACTAGGTGAAAGTAGACTGAGAGAAAGTTTCCCAAGCTACAATAAACACACACACACACACACACACATACACACACACACAGAAAGACACAGACAGACAGGCATGCATCCATACACATACACTCACACACACATACATATATACATACATACATACATACATACATACATACATACATACATACATACATACATACATACATACATACATACATACATACATACATACATACATAAATACACACATACATACGTACGTACGTACGTACGTACGTACGTACGTACATACTACATACATACATACATACATACATACATACATACATACATACATACATACATACATACATCCATCCATACATACATACATACATACATACATACATACATACATACACACATACATACGTACGTACGTACGTACATACTACATACATACATACATACATACATACATACATACATACATACATACATACATACATACATCCATACATACATACATACATACATACATACATACATACATACATACATACATACATACATACATACATACATACATTATTCTGACTACAAAGGCCATATTGTACTATACATACAAGCACAGGATTTAATTGTTCTATCAGATCTCCAAAGAAATCCAAGAGTCAGCTGACTCGGTCAGACATTCTCAAGTTTCAATTTTAACTTGAGGGTGCATTTCGTTTCCACGCCGAGGAGCTACAACAATTGTGATGATGTCACCACAAACAATGATGACGCAGTTCTTTACGCCGTTTGGAATAAAGAAACTGCCAGTGTAACAACCTACGATACATTGAGTGACGTCAGCACGAACATAGAAACCGCAGTTGATGGAGATGATAAGCTTATGTGGCCACTTCTTTTACCGGTAGATGATAGATCGATCGTTTTTCCATTAACCCTACCCCGTTCAACCTCAGAAGAGCAGTTATAATTAGGGCCAATCCCAGCCTCAGATCAATAACCTCGTGACCAAATCATCCAGGTTTTATTATCATCATCACCATGTGCCACGCCGATAAGCGTGGGTGGTCTTGTTTCGCCATCTTCCATGATATCCAGAGTCGCGGATCAGCTCCGTGTTCTTGTCTTGACCATACACGTGACCAAGCCATCCAGATGTTTACTTCTCTGCCTTCCCCTTGTTCTTTTCTCCCCTCAATCTTGTCACCAGATTCTTTAATGTATTTCTTCATATAACGTGTTTGAGCCACATTTCGGATATTAATTTTACCCAGTCATTAACATGTTCTACAAGGTGTGGTCTGCGCATGGCCCTGCAACCAGGGGGAATACTATCGACTAGTCTCTCCCAGGAGGGGTGAAAATTAGTAGTCTGTCTACACAAGTCAACCTCACCTCCCCATGGTGTAGACCGGTACACCATGACCGCGAGGTCATGGGCCAACGGGGCTCTGGCTCGCCAGGAGGGACGGACTCCCCTTGTTTGGATTTGTATGTTAAATTCGTATTGCTCGTACAAAAATTAAGATGAGCTTAACATGTTCTATATTATACTTCTACTGCGATTGAACTATGTGTCTGCAATGTCATGTGTCCGTCTTCGTGCTAGTTTACCTCAGCCTCTTCTCCGAGAAACCATCACTCAGCCACCATGGTGTTTATCCTGACCAAATAATGTAAATTTTCGAGACATGATTTTGTTTTTGAGGTTGCTTTATTTGATTGCTAGGTTTATGTATTTTTATAATTCTTTGTCCACGATATTGTAAGAACATTTTTGTAACATTGAAGCCCGAAGGCTATCTTACATACTAACAGTGTAAATATTGTTAATATAAATTGAAATCAAAAGCAAAATTATGTCTGGAAGAGAAAGAGTTAATGTTTATTTTTACAGAACAACAATGCATTACTTCTGGCGTTAAATGTAGATGTTTAACCAATTATGGTTTAACTCCTACTTCTGTCACAATTATTTTGACAAACCAACAATGGAGGTCATCATGGCTGAACGAAAAAGACCGCTCGCTCTTAAATTTCGGGTGCGTTGATGCCGGGTAAGCGGGTTCAACCCCTATACCGGTCAGTTGGATTAAAATGTTGATTTCTCGTCTTTGATGTGGTGACGTAAGATACAAGTGCCTCTGAAGTCGGAGTGCGTTTCCCTGATCGCGAGGGATACTGGTAATAGGGAAAGCTAGCCCACGTGCAAAAATCAGTCCAGTACACTAGCACCTGTGTAGACAACGCTTGAGTTCAAAGCGAGCGAACGCCCACAAAACGTATTACTTCTGGAGATAATTGTGGATCGTGAAGAACTGTCTAAAGTCAGTTATATGTGGTCAGGTTTGACATCACTATGTTTGCACATACTGCAATCAAACTCCACTGTAAAATCAAAATTGTTTGCCTAAACTGACTGTGCCAAACAAAAATAGTAGGTTAGGATCAAACATGGTGCACAATCAAATGAGTAAGTATTATAATGTAAATTTCCATTCACTGAGCATTAAAATAAGAAAATATAACACAATGACCTTATTATGGTGATATATCGTCCTTCTGTCCAAATGGGAAGTCAAATTTGATAATATATTATCCTTCGTCATTGAATCAGTTAAGTGACTTTTTTTTTAAGTTTTTTTTTTAAATGTAGTTGCATCAGTGTGTTGTTTTTTTTTTTTTTTATGCTGACAAATACTTTCAAGTCACAACGTCCATTATGTCACTTGAGATTGGGTTCTTGTAAAGTTATTAGTTCCACTTTCAGTTTTTATTGATTAACTCATTGTAACATTGACAGTGAGTGGGTGAGTAAACAGGTTTTGCGGGTGTTGACGCTGATAAGCAAATCCGCGGGGTCGAAATCGGCAGGTAATGAGGACGGACTCTGTGTGTGTTATGATGTGTGTATGCTTGTCTACATACAAACTTACATACATACATATGTTGTTGTTTGTCCATAATTACCAAAGATGTTGCAGACGTACTGTCTGTGTGTGTGTTGATATATGAGCTGCGTTAAAGCAATGAGAGTCAATCTAATAGAGGGGAGGGTGTTAAATGTGTAGGTTTTAACTAGTGCCATCTCCGCAATGAATGTAAGCTGTAATAGGTCCTTCACACATATACACACACGCTCTCTCTACTCTCTCTCTCTCTCTCTCTCTCTCTCTCTCTCTCTCTCTCTCTCTCTCTCTCTCTCTCTCTCTCTCTCTCTCTCTCTCTCTCTTCTCCTGGGTTATTGTCTCACTCTGTTTCGTTTGCCACGTTGGCTTTCAGAGAAAGAACTGTCTGGCTATACAATTACAGCACCATGTTTTCACAACGTGTCCTATCCAGCGCCTGCGACTTTTCCTCACCTCTTAATTCGCTGTTTGTCTAGATCAGTGGTTCTCAATCTTTTTTGGCCCATGCACCCTTTCACCATATCTTCAGAATGATATTCCCCACTTTCCAAAATGTCATTCCCCCCTTTACACATACCCATATATATATATATATATATATATATATATATATATATATATATATATATATATATATATATATATATATATATACTAACGCGCGCGCGCACACACACACACACACACACACACACACACACACACACACACACACACATACATAATTCAAGAAAGGAGGACAATTGCGTTTTCTGTGGTTCTGAATTCTGAAGCCAGTTTGAGTCTGCCAATTTGTGGTCTTCTTCTTCTTCTTTTCGTTCATCCGGAGTGTTTTTTCAGATGTGATTGCGGTGTGCGTTAGGCACCCTTGGGTTGAAAACCCTTAGGTCGCACAGCCGGCTTTCGCGTGCATTTTTGACCAGGTTAGCAATCCTGGGAGACTCTCACTTTTGTGGTGCCGTCCACATAGCTGGTCAAGTTCGAACAGTCGAGGACTTCGGTCATCCCTCAAGAGAAGGAAGGCACAGTCCATAGCATTTTCCGCCATCCTCGGTTGCTTCCATAGTTGCAGGACCGACACATAGCGCCCTGATACTGGGCTCACCGAGGGAATGGTCACGTCATGCTCATGGCTGCTTTAATTCCTCACTTCAATGTATTGGGCATTTCGTTCGCCCCGGGCCGTTCCCGCACAAACCAGACAGGTCTGCTGAGGGTATTCACTCAGCGAGTTTTCGCACATGTGCTTGTCGTTGTGCCCGTCAGAGCTGTTCCAGGCGCGACAGACATTCGGAAAACTACCTAGTCAGAGCTGTTCCGAACAAGAGCGGCATTCGGAAACTAGGTAGTCAGAGCTGTTCCTAGCACGAGAGACATTCGGACGAGACATTTCACTCGGACGTAAATGCGTTTCACAGCTTTACCGCAGTTCCACCAAATTTTATGCACCCATAGGACGACACTTCCGGCGGGCATTTTTTAGTGAGGTTAGCCTTCCTCTGGTTTCGAGACACGTTAGACTGTTGTAATGTCACCCACATCTCAGCTGGTCAAGATAGAACGATCAACGATATTGCGGTCGGCCCTCAAGGGAAGGCAGGGGCAGACCATGGGCATTATCTCACTATCCAAGGAGGCTTCCATTATTGCAGAGCCGGCACATATTGCTCTGAGACTGAGACTCACCCAAGGAGTTTCCACGTCCTGCTCGTGGCTGCTTTAGTTCCTCACTTCCATGTGTTGGGCATCCCGCTTGCCACTGATCGCTCAAGCACACACCAGGAGCGGTCAGACTGCGAGCGACATCTACTCGGTAAGCTTTGTTTGTGACTTCAGACCACGCAATAGGTTCGCTCGCCGTGCGTTCCATTTCGCGTTGTTGAGACGTTCTTCCACTTTTGTCTACACTCTCTATGAGTTAGATACAGACAGTTTCCGTAACCATGTCCTTCGACTGGGGCACTTTTCTGACTTTTTTTGTACTCACTCACGAGGTAGGCTACATGTGCTGCCGGCTTAGCACCTTACCTTCGTGCAGCAGTGAACGAGAATCGGCCAGGCCCTCTCATGCGGGATTCCCTCATATCCCCCAGCTGAGCGCCTTCGAACATGTATCAGGCCTGAGCATGTAGCTTGCTCAGTATCACATTTCTATTTTCCGGTAGACGGGTATCGGCCTGGCTCTCAGATCCGAGGGTTTGTGGCTTAGAGGCGTTCAGCCACAGCCCTCGACAGGGAGCCTTAAGAGTTTTGTCCGGACCAAAAACGTCAGTCTTCGTGCACCTGAAATAAATTTTGACTGTTATCCCCAGTCTATACCCGCAGAGCAGCAGGTTGTGTCTCTCTTAGTCTGGTCCCTATCCCATAAGCTGTCCGATATGTAGTTTGTCATCCATCGGCAGGCAAAATGGGGTCGATGGGACACGCAAACTCCCCCACCACGTCAAGGTGGAGACACATCGGGGGAGAATTTGTGGTCTTAATTCCCTCCTCCCACCTGAAACCTCCCCTTGGTGGTTGAGGGATTGGGATTTCCCCACCGGTTGGGAACCAATGGTAAAGACCTTTTCAATCGTCTACACGGATGGTTCTGTGCCAAGGGGTAGAATGTCCGAGGATTCATAGCGACGGTTAATGGAAGGCGTTTACTTCAGGAGAGCCTGGCGTATGATATCACGATATCTTGTATGAGAATGGAGGTGCAGGCAGTCACAGTGGCAATCCGCTGGCTGGGGGACAAACAGCACACACATGTCGTGACTGTAACGGATTCACATAGTATGCTGAGATAAGTGAAGAAATGCATGCTTCGTGCAGAGTGACATGTATGAGTTCAAACATCAAAGATACTGTGCTGCTGTTGGATCCTTTCCCCAGGACATGCTTGTGTGGTGGGAAACTAGAAGCTGGACAGACTGGCTGGGCCTGCATCGTTAGATGGGATATTGGTATACGATCAGGCTGCCGCGACCAGTGCACTTTGGGATCATGTGTTTAGTGTGGCCTACAGAGAACGGTTTGCAAGGAGTGATCACATGATCTGGCTGAGACTCAATACTCAGAGAAAAGACCAGACAGGCACATAATCAAATTGCAACTGGTATCATTAGTATTGGGGTTCATTCGTTTTCTGGCTGTTGAAAATGAGGACAGATCGAGTAAGGGAATGTCATAAGTGCTGCTATGTCGGTTCAGCAAAAATTCAACAGTTTGTGAAACCGAAAGGCGGAGAATAATCCTTCGTAAAATATTCGACACAATAAACATTAAGAGTTGAACAGATCAATACAATATCTAAATACATGTGCAAATAAAAAACATATACAATAAATAATATCTACAAATATTAATGTGTTTAGTTAGTTGGCGGATTGGAACAGATTTGTCACACTAATACCTCATCATTTGACAATGGCAGTTCTATGACTATCAAGTTGAAGTTCAATGCAAAATCCTGACCCACCCTTATTTGTAAGAAATTCTTTTTTTTTTAGTTAGTTGCATATCCTTTACAGGACGACGCTATCAACCCCAGTTTTTTTTAACTGTTTGTGATTTCTATTCAATTTACTTTCTGTAGTTTGCCATTGCTTTCTGAACGACCGGTACTCATACCATTGTATGAAAACCAGCGCAAGGCGGTCTGCTTCCATAGGTGCAAGCCATTTTCATGGCACTGAAGATTTTATCGCCAAAGCACCAGACTTAAGAGCTTACACTTCAGTTTTCTTGGGGATTCTCAACATGATTATGAGTTCACATGCATCCATTGTGGATGAACATTTACCATGCAAATTGGTTTGTTCAGTCACATTCGTTACTGCCATGGGTTGTAATTTGTATGCCCTTTTTTTAACACAATGTTAACAATTATCGTTTTTAATAACGGCCAGGTGCCAGTGAGAGTTCTCGACAAAACAACCATCTCTATTCTTCTAGCGTATCTTTTATATTGTTGTTTGTTCTAAGTTAGCCTCGAATGATGTATGAATGAAATAATGTATGAAAGAGAGTGGTAGAAGGGCAGAATGTTAGACGGGCCCGCGTGACCAATTCTTAACCCTTTGAAAACAAACTGTTCAGTCTTTCCTTCGTTCGTGTTTTAGTCATCTACAGGCTTATTTCAAGTGTTTGATTTAGGTCTAAAATTTCCCCCACCCCCACCCCCCACCCCTATCAGAAAGTTGATGTGGGTATGTGAAGTGCTGGGAACATCACATTTGTAGACTTGAGTACAGGGAGGAACAGATGGCCAGTTTTTTTTTTTTTTATCCTGTAGCGAACGGCGAGTGCAGGTATTGAACCCTCATCCGATCGAATTCATGCCATTGTCAGCGTAATCTGTTTACTCCTTCGGTGTGTAAATATTGTAAATGATGTAGAAACCCTGTAAATATATAGAAGATATCTTTGCAAATGATGGAATATTATATTGAATGTTGATTTTAATTAAAGTACCTTCATGCTGTCATAGAATTCTACGTGTACTATTATTTTTAATTATCACAAATTATATCATGTTGACATCTCTTAATCCAGTCCAACAATGTCCTTCTTCTTCTCGTCTCATCTTGTTTCTCTTGTAACTTGTAGTTGTCGAGGTGATGCATAAACAACGGGAGACTGCCTGCTTTTGGGCTTTTTATATGGAGATTCCCATGGACTTCTATTTCCGTTTGGTCTGTACATCATTGCTTGTTGTGGTATACTGTTAGCTGGTGGCCTGATTATGAGGTCGAACCATTTTATTTGCTGTTTTCTAATTAATTCTAACCTACCTCCGTGGCGAAGGTGCTACGGATCCGATTTATAATCCTGTATACCTGGGTTCGAAATACAGCGGTGCTGGTTTTTTTCGATAAAGGTATAGATGCCGGTCGTTCAGAAATCAATGGCAAACTACTGAACGTAAAACTTGACCAAGAATCATGAATAGCAAAAATGCTGGGGTTGACTGCTACGTCCTGTGAAGGACGTGCAACTAATTAATTTTTTTTTAAATAATTAATTCTAATGCTGCTATTATCTCCACTTTCGTTCTGATTTTTTTTCATTTTTGATTTCCTCGCTATTTGGTACCTTGAGTTTTCTTCTCATTAATCTCATTTCCATTGTTGTAATTTTTCTTCTTTTCTCTCTCTTTTTGTGTCATTATCTAGGTTTGGCATTGGTAGCATGGAGTTTGTAGAAAAATTTTTGTAGAGTGCTTTTTAGTGTCTACTTATACGTTTTTGTTCTTTAGTATTGGTGCCATTTGTCCAATGAGTTGGTTTGTCTTAATTTCTCTATTCTTGATCTCGTCTTCTGATTTGTCATTTGACGATATTCTACTTCCTACAATTTTCTTAAACTGTAAAAATTGATTTACTAGAAATATCAGTCGTTTGAAAACCATTCTGGTGTATGATACATCTTAGGAAATAAACTCAATGGTATTGATTAGCACTCATAGAAACAATCATGTCTGTTCTTTATGTGTTTGTATTATATACTAAGTTAGTTAGTCGCGGTTCCAACTTCACAGCAACGGGTCGCCCCCCATAATGCTCTGCTCCTATGCCAGTGAATATCACACAAAATGCTCCTCACTGTCCCATTTGAAAAATGGGACAGACAGGAGTCTCTATAAACCAACAGTCCGCACAGGCATACTATGCATAAGGCCGCTACCAGAATGCCAACACAAAAGTCCGCCACGAAAAATACAGTTTATCGTCGATGGTAGCGGCAGTCACTAGAAAATCAGCAGTATTATATACTAAACTCGGCATAATGGTCTAATGTGCTTACGTGGTTCTCACCTGGCAATTGGTTATAAAGTCTGAGACAATGAAGTTCCTCAAGCCACACCACCCTTGACCTAGTCACAGTGAGTCTGTATGTGATGTAAGTTAGTTAGTTAGTGGACAGATCATCCTCATTGCACATCGAACCATTCAGTCCATAAGTGCTCGGATCCTCTCCTCAATAAATCCCGCAGCGTGTAGCAGCTCTCGACACCATTTCTATATTGGTTTATTACTCTTCTTTGGCCTTCTGCATAGTGTTCTTGTCTGGTCACACCTTTTTTTAACTTGCTGTTCTCGTAGTCTGACCATGGTTGTAGATTCGCAGTCATCACTTGGTTCTCGCAAACGATTTACTTCTCGTAGAGCATTCAGAATATCAGCCTGGTCCTTGGCTCGTCTGTCCTCCACAGTAAGCCCCTCCACCCGCAAGTCTGTCAGTCTGCTCATTTCCTTGTACATCAACATGCCCTGGCATGAAAATAAAACTAATCTTTGTCAGCCGTGACTGCTTCAGAGACACCAACCACTGTCTTCTGATCCAACTGTATGTGATGTGCTGAAATGTAATATGGTTACATCCTAATGCTTGCAGTCTGATTGTGTGTCCGTGTGGCCTTTCCTCGGAGTATTTTGTCTGGATCAGATCGTCTGGTCACTCCCTGCAGCACCGTTCTCTCCAGGTCGTGATGCGAAGTTCCAATATCGTTGCTGCACACCCCATTGGTTTCTGCAGACTGGTTGGACAGGGACAGGAGAGTTCAGCCACGCAAGAACACCGCATGACGAGAAACAGAAGAAGAACCATCTGCACATCTATCCATTAGAGAACTCTTATTTGCGAACGACCAAGCACTAATAGCAAAATCAGAAGCTGCATTTCAAGACCACATGAATAGTCTACACGAAATGTGAAGGGAACATAACGTGAAAATTAGCACAAGTAAAACAGAGGTAATGACTATAACTAAAGAAGAAAAACAACAATTCACCAAAACGAATAATCCTTGAAACAAGTAAAGAGTTTCACGTACCTGGGAAGAATAATATCATCAAATGACAAATCGGAAAATGTGATCGAAAATAGATGCAATAAGGCACGCCAAATCATTGGACAATTGGCACCACAAATACAAACATGTATCAATGACTACCAAGAAAGAACTTTACAACACATTCTTCCTACAAACTCTGTGCTACCAATGCCAAACCTGGACAATGACAGACAAAGAGAAAATAAAAATCACAAAACAGAAATGTGATTCATGCGAAAAATACTCAATGTATCAAGAAGAGATAAGATCAGATATTAATAAATTAGGACTAACGTGGGGTTATAGCTGCGCTAGATTTTATTAGAAGACAGCAAGTCAAATGGTTTGGCCATGCAAGTAGGTTAGCAACAAACAGAATATCACAACAAGCAATGCTGTACAGACTAGAGGGAAGCAGAGGAAGAGGCCGGCCACGTAAACGATGGATGGAGGGAATAACAGAGTCTATGGGAATATCGATACATGAAGCCCATAAGCGGGCACTCTCCCGCTGTTTATACTTCACATCGACACCGCAAGGTACAAGAGGAACATGATGAGATGAGAAGTCCATTGGAGGTAATGGTTGTGATATTCTTGTCTTCTTCTTCTTTCGTTCGCCTGAAATATGTTTATAACTGCAATGTTGTCTCTTGTATGAATCTAACAGTCTTTTTTAGTTCATTCAGCGGTCCATAGAGTTTATCTTCCACTGTTGTCTCTCTAGGCCAGAAGGTTCGCCTGGGTATGTTGTAGTTTGGGCAATCCTGGAGTATGTGCTCTGCTGTCTGCGACGCCAAACCACATGTGCACATGGCTGAGTCACCAATCTTGAATTTTGTATACATGTGGTTGCGCAATCTATTGTGTCCTGTTCTGAGGCGCAGAAGAACGACCTGTTCTGGCCTGTCCACAACGTGGCAGTCGTCCTGAGCAAGGTTTGGTGGCCCTCTGATCGATTTGATCACTCTTTTCCTTTGGTGGTATGTAATAGGCACATCAGGTCGTTCTTCTTTTGCTCCTTCCTTAGCCAATCGATCAGCCCTGTCGTTTCCGGGGACTCCACAGTGGGATGGTATCCACTGTATGGTGATCTTACGCTGACTGCTAAGTTCAGAAAGTAGTGTCCTCAGAACTGGCAATTTCCCAGACAGGAGCGCCTCTATTACGGATTTTGCATCTGTCAATATCACCGCAGGTTGTGTACCATGGCTGGTATTTTGTAATTTCTCTGTGGCTATCTTGATTGCCTCAATTTCAGCATCACAGCCATGGCAGTACCTTCCTGTTGGAACTCCGGCCGTGTCTCTAGTATTATTTGGGTATTATATGTACACTCCCGCTCCTCCATTTCGAACAGCATTTTGTGCTGACCCATCTGTGTAGACTCGGATCCAGAGGTCCTGTGGGTATTCGTCATCAATGAAGCTGAGAGTGGCTGTTCTGCGCTGTACACTACTCCGTTCTTCCTTGTCAAACACCCCTCTCACTCCCGACTGGACCTGTACCGATATTCTATGTTCATCCTTCCACGGGGTTCGCTCTGGAACAGCTGTCAGGGGGGAACCAACTGTGGGAAGATCGATGGCCTCCCTGCAGAGCCGCCCGGCCTGGTGGATGAAACCACCCCTCTTCAACCGCCCCATAGCCAAGCTTTCAAATCGGTTCTTCACAGGGTGGCCTGGCAAGCTGAGAAACCCTTCTGCCCGTATTAGTGCTTCTGTATCCCCGCGTTCTCTTAAAGCTTGTGTCCTCCCCATTCTCCCCACTGCCACCATAGGGGCCGATCTCATCCCTCCCGTGATGACTCCAAGAGCTTGACTCCGCACCCTGTCCAGCTCCTTCAATGTAGCCCCCGATGCTGAACACCACGCAGTCGACCCGTACTCCAAGTGTGGCCACACGCTCCGTTGACAAACCCTGCCCAGTATTTTCCCACTGGCTCCCCACGTGGCTCCAGTCAGCTCTCTCAGGATGGCAATTCTCCCTCCGGCCCTTGCTACCGCCCCCTTGATGTGTTTTCTCCATGTCAGCTTGTCGTCGAATGTTACACCAAGGTATGTTGGTTCCTTATCTTCTCTTAGGGGTGTTCCATTTATCTGAGTGCTCCCTGCCTTTTGTTTCGGAGAAAGGGTAAATAGAGTGGTGCTGCACTTGTCAGTGTTTATGCTGATACACCATCTATCCGCCCATGCAACAAATGTATCTACAGCTCTCTGTAGCAATATGGTGGCCACTGATGCATGTTCATTTGCGCTCCACAAAACCAGGTCATCAGCGTACATTGCCGCTTTAATTCCATCGGGTAGATTAGCAACAAGATCATTGATGAAGATCAGAAAAAGTGTTGGGAACAGGACTCCGCCCTGGGGAACACCGTGACGCAGTAGTACTTTCTTGCTCTTGAGACCGTCTATCTGTACTCGGGCTCTTCTGTTGTGCAAGTATGCTTTTACCCATTTGTACATTCTTCCATTGACTTTACAGTTTCTCAGTTTCCTCATCAGACCTTCTTTCCAGACTTTGTCAAAGGCTTTCTTCAGATCTATCAGTTATCAGTTATCAGTTATCAGTTGGGGTATCTTCGTTGCACTCCGGACATGTCCATAGGTGCTCAGATCGTCCCCCCAGCATATGCATCAGCGTCCGGTGGCTAGTAGTGCCAGTTCTGTGTTGGTTGACGAGGCGCTTTGTTTTCCCGATGTACCTCTCGCGTCTGGCTGTGCCGATTCTTACTCCCAGGTCTTTCATCCTGGAGAGCGATGTGGAATCACTGGCGTCAAAATCCTCTGTTCTCGCCATATCTTTAAGGGCGTTAATAACATCCGCACGATCCATGGGCTGGCCATCTACAGGGGGTGCAGAGCCAGCCAATTTATCAGCTCGTTCATTTCCCTCGACTCCCGCATGTCCCGGGACGAAGATGAAGGTGACTTTGCGGACAGCAGACTTCCGCAGCGACTCAGTCCACTGTCTACGTACAGATCCAGCTTCGACCTTCTGAATCATGCTCATTGAATCACTTAGTACACACACGTTGGTATAATGCTGTGATTCCTGCCATATGAAAGCCTGTGTAACTGCCATCACCTCCATCGTCATGCTGCTCGTGGTCATAGAGTGGGCACCACTGGATTCTTGAACGGTTCGGCACGCTGAACGGGCTGTAAATGCCCACGCACTTCTCTGCTGCTTTACAACAGATCCATCTGTATAGATGAGCACTTCGGGGCTATCTGAGTGATCATAGATGAGCGCGTTAACCTCTGCATTGACAGCGGCAGGGTTCTGCTCTCTGCACCGTCTGTCGAGTGTGAAAATGCAGGAGAAGGTACACTTAAAAGCTGGAGGCACCGGCACCCATTCCTTGCCGGGGTTGATACTGGTTAGACTGCAGACCTGTCCTACGACATCTTCCGCCCGACCCATCCATGATTTGCCCCTCTTTAGCCTGTCACCCTTTTCTCTGAATACAGCGTCATGCAGAGGGTGCTGCTCATCTGCACTTATTTTTAAGTATGCACGAGCTCTCCAGATCTTGATCCTGTGTTCCATTGTCGGGAAGTCAAGGAGGTATCTCATTGCTACACAGCTGGTGTCTCTCGTGCAGCCCAAAATGATGCGCATGGCTTCGTTTTGTACCTTTTCAAGTCTTCCAATCTGTGTAGGGCTGACAGTGAGGATGGCCAGGGCATACTCGATGCGTGAAAGCACAAGTCCTTGGAACAGAAGTAATAGCAGTCTTTGCTCGATATTGGCAGTCGCCATGACTCTCATTGCTGCCAAACCTTTTCGAGCCTTCGTTATGACATAATCGACATGATCTCTGAAGGACAGGCTACGATCACGCCTCACGCCAAGATATGTCATTGACTGGGTTCTACTCAGAATGCTCCCATCCATTCTTACTGCCGGCAGGTCTGTTTTCACAATATGGTTGTTTAGTGAGAACCATGTAACCGTTGCCTTTGCAGGGTTGACAAGGGCGTCGGCATCAGCACACCATGAGGAAATTCGATCTAGTTCGCCCTGCATATGGTTGGCAACCGCCTGTCTATCTCGACCCTGTCGATACACGAGGATGTCGTCAACGAATGATAGAGTCCTACCCCTCCCATCCAACTGTTGTTCAGAGATCGGCACCGTATACACGTTGAATAGTACTGGTGACAGTGGTGAACCCTGCGGCAATCCTGGACATATCGTTATCGGCTCAGAAGACCAACTCCCGCATCTTAGCGCCACCTTCCTTTGGAGTAGAACTGCAGCTATCCATCGTACAAGGTGAGGGTGCACTTTCAGTCTGAGGAGGGTTTGCATCAAGTGCTCGAAAGATACTCTGTTATATGCGTCCTCTAAGTCTATGGCGGCCGCACATGTCTCTTCTCTGACCTGAAATCCTTCGTAAACATCTTGAGCAAAGACCGCCGCATTCAGCCATGACTCTTTGTTGCGTCTGTATCCTCCAAGTGTGGGCGGGAAGCAGCCGAGCTGTTCCAAGTCCCAAGCAAGTCTGTGTGCTACAATTTTCTCTAGTAGCTTGCCAACAGTATTCTGCATCGTAATGATTCTGTAGCCGCTTATCTTGGAGTGGTCTTTGTTCGGTTTTTGCAGCGGCAGCAAGTAGCTGTGTAGCCATTCTTCTTTGACCTGACCCCTCTGGATACTGGTGTTGAATTCTCTTGCCAGTTCTTCCATATTATCATCTGATATCACCATTAGGTCACCATATCGGATGCCGTCTGGGCCTGGGGCGGTGTTAGGTGATTTCTTGAGCATCGCACGCAACATGTCAACTGTGATTGTCCATTCTTCGTCTGTCCCGACCCCCTCGCACAACTGAGAGAGTGTTGTTGTGGTCCTCTGTCTGGCGGGCTCGTCTTTCTGGTCAGTCTGTTCTATGTAGCGTGCAAGAAGGGCCTTACCTTTATCCGCATCCGACTTTTCCCATGCGAGGTCTGTGCCTTGAAAGTCTGGAATACCCCTACGTTGTGCAGCACCGTTCATGCTCTTGTGGAGGCGCCAGAATGTCGTAAGAGATTGCTCGGAGCACACCTTCCTGCAGAACTCGTCGAATAAAGTCGTCGTCCTAACGACCTCAGTCTTCAGGTTCGCCAACTCAACCTGTGGCATGTTAGCCTTTCTGGCCTTTTGCCAGTCTTTGACAGCCTGCCTCTTTCCCAGCCACACCTTCTCGACCTCTCCATTCCACCTACGGGAGGAAGTTAGTTTCCTTCTTCTGATCTTGCTTATGGCGTCTTGACCAGTGTTGTCGTACGGGAAGGCATTGGTCTTGTTTCTTTGACTCATGGCCCCGTCTTTCTTGATCAGGATGACACAAGGGTAGTGGTCACTATCGTGGTATCCCAGTGTGCCCCACCGGCACCTTGGTGCGATGGTGGGCGACACCAGAGCCAAGTCAATGATGCTGTCAGAGTCGCCTGGTCGAGTGGCCATTCTAGTGACCTTCCCATCATTCAGACAGATTAGGGCAGCAGATGCCAGGGCGTCCTCCAAATCTTCTCCCTGTCTATTGGTGATGCAATTCCCCCATTGACTGCCTCTGGCATTGAAGTCCCCGCAGTAGATGATATGCCTTTCATCCATATCGAACAAACTCTGCCATTGTCGCACGTCGACCTTCCCATTTCGCGCATAGACGTTAACGATTACAAGCTGCACTGGTGTCATTATTCTTAATGCCTGCACTTGCAGGGCATCGCTGTTCCAGGCGGACATATCGATCTCAGACACTAGTATGTTGTCGCGGACCAGAATGGCCTGTCCGAGGTGCCGCCTGTTAAGGAAAACCTGAAATCCCGCAACATTGACTGTTCCGTCGGTGAGCTGTGTTTCTTGCAAGACTACAATATCGTTTCCGTAGAGTAGTTTTTCAAGAATGGGTCGGCGTTGACTAAATGATGCACAGTTCCAGTACAGTACTCGAACATTTCCGATACCCAATCTGTCACATTTTAAGCGCCTTCTGCGCGCGCCCGCCCTCTTACCACGTTGTGTCCTAGCTGGTCGTCTGGCCGTCATGTTAGGCTTAACTATCGCCACCGGGCGCCGATAATACGCCGAAAGAAGACCGGACGCGCGTGCACGAACTCCGTTGCACGGTCCGAACTCCATTTCACCACGAAAAAACACTTAATCCATACACATTTCGGAAAAAACACGTTCCATTTTACGGGACGAAGAAATGTCCCGCCATCTTGCTCAAGGGAACTCACTCCTCTCTTCAGATCTATCCAAGCCGCAAGTACCAGCTTCTTCTCTTGGAATGCATCCTCAACTTCTTGAGAGAGGTAGGTTGTCTGATCTTCCGTAGAGTAGCACTGCCTAAAGGCAGCCTGTTGTGGCACAAGGATGTTTTCACTTTCAATGTACCACTGTAGTCTGTGATTGATGACGCGTTCCATTGTTTTGCAGAGACAACTAGTGAGGCTAATGGGTCTGTAGCTGGAGGCAATGGAACTGTCTTTCCCAGATTTTAGGAGGGGTATCATGATTGCTTCTCTCCAGACTTGTGGAACACTGCCTAAGGTCCATGTATTATTAAAGATCTGTAGCAGCTTTGCTTTGGCCTCTGTTCCTAGGTTCCTGATCATTTCATTGGAGATACCATCAGCTCCTGGTGATTTTCTCATTTTCAGTTTTGATATGGCTAGCTCCAGTTCACTGAATGTGATAGGTGTCTCCATAACCTCATGTACAATTTCCTTCGGTCCTGTATTTTGCCATTTCTCTCGAATCTCTTGTTGTTTCTCTGGACTAATTTCAATATTGTTATCTTGTGCGAATGAGTCCGCAAAATGGTCAGCTGCTTGCTTTCCTGTTAAGATGTTTCCGTCTTTATGTAGTGCAATTTTGGAGTTTCTCCCTGTGCCCTCATCGTTAAGCTGTTTTATTAGCCTCCATAACTTCCTTGTGTGTGTATGCAGTTCTCAATGAATTTATGTTCTATTGTGTGCTGTGATCTCTACATTTCTCATCTGCTTCTGTGAGTGTCGGTCAAAACCTGTGAATGCATTGCTCAATCTCGTTAACCAGAATCATCGTCAACAGTATGTGTTGACAGGTACAACTGCACTTTTCTGCACAACTGCATATTTCTAACATTAAACTTGTATTATGTGTTATAAATATAGTGAGTATTTATATTATCGAATGTTACAGTGTCACTAATACATGACAATTTGGTTACCGAAAGGATAAGAGCGTTCGTTCTTATACTTCCAGTGCGATGATGGCGAGTTAGAGGTCAGTTCACTCCCTACACCAGTTAGTTGGACTTAAACGTTGACTTTTCGCCCTAGACATGGGGACATAAATTACATGTACCTCTTACATCGAAGTGGGTTCGCTTCATCGTACTATGGAAAGCTGGTCCACATGCAAAAATCAGTCCTGTGTGGACTACGCTAGAGTTGAAAAGCGATCGAACACAGAACAAATACACAATCACATACTGCAGCGCTGCAAGATGGTTACCTGTGTACTGTGTTTTTTCCACCTTAGTTCAATAACCACGGAAGCAGCGGTAGCGGCTAGGGGGGAAAAAGGACAGAAAGAAACATGGAAGCATCAAATCCACAAATAATCAAGCAAGGTCTTGATTGCAGCAACATATGACATTATATAATAAAACACCAAGGCAAGATCCTGAAACTACAAACACATGTATACACATGACAAGCATCTCGGGCAGGAAGTGCAGAATTCGCGATTTAAAAATATTTTTTAAATCATATGGTATCGGCTAAGATAATTAATAATAAATAAATATATTAAAATACGCGGCAAAGGTTGTTGAAACCTTTGTCAAGAATATTACGCACACAACTAAGAATAAAATTATTATGTATCAACAATTAAACAGCTGGGTAGTTTTAGAAAAGGGGATTGATAAAGAGCGATTGGACAACTTTTATATAAAGTCAAGATGCGCAGAAGCTGCCATTTGGAATCTGGACCATGAGAAATAAATATAGACACACAAAAGTCACACACCGGGAAAATTAGCTAAATGTATATTTTCTAATGGATAAAACAACAGAAGACGAATGGGTGGCAACGTGCAATATGGATTCAATTAAATATTGTTAAATAGTGGCATTCACAATAGTATTGATTCCGGCTGAATGGTAACTAAGAGCCTCTCCATTCTCATTCTGATGGAACTGCCAAAATAGCATGGTTTTATAGCTGTGGCACAAACATCATCGACAGCCTTATGATCAATGTTTCGATTTCACTTTTTAAGAAAAAATCATCGCAGCCTCAACTTCACAATTTAATGATTTCATCAAATAATCATGACAACTTGAAATTCACAGTTTAACCATTAAATTTTTCACATAATAAACATGGATACTTTCAAATTCAGTTTAACCATTTAATTATTTCACATAATAAACATGGATACTTTAAAATTCAGTTTAACCATATAATTATTTCAACTGATAGACGTGACAACTATTCTCTACTGTCTCCATCAGAGCGCGCAGTGGCTTAGGGGTAATGTATGCAGTTTCACAACTCCGACATACATGGTTCGCAGTCGGGTGGAGGCGATTTGGAAGCAGGCTGTTTTGTGTTGATTTTCACAATGCTACGAGCTTCAGCCGTTCAAGAAAGCAATGACAAGCTTCCTATTATTATTATAGTTCATACCGTATCGTTATGAACATGTCTTTCCACAGCCTTATGTCTTGTGTACTGCCAATCATTTTCCGATGATCTTTCTCTATGTCATGATATCACACTGTCCAGCATCTTCTCTCTTGGTATTCCTCTGCCTCTTATCCCCTTCAACTTTCCTGTTTTGACGACATACTCCAGCTTTCACCCTCTCATAATAAACTGCCGAACTTGAAATTTTCTAGAAAATTTCAAACAGTCAAATAATGCTGAGGTTGGTTGCGACTTCCTGTATAAGAACACCGACATGATCGCCAACCAAACACGACAGGACAACCAGAAGTAAAAGGAAATGCAGCTAACTTTTTGTTTCACTTAATACTCTGACGATATGGGCAAATCTGAAGTAATGCATGTTAGCAGATCTCCTGGTCCACTAATCAATCAATCAATCAGGTGCCGTCTCCGCAATGAAGGTTGGCTGCAATGGATCTCCAACACTGTCTGTCTCTCGCCCTGACTGTACATTCTGTCAGGCTGATGCTCGTCCATCTCTTGATGTTATCCTCTCACTTATATCGTTGTCTACCTCTTGCTGGCTTGCCCTCAACCTTGCCATCCAGTATGGTTTTTATAAGAGTATCATGTCTGTATCATGTCACCAGAGAGACGAATGGAGACGGATTGTATTTGCAGCAAAGAACCTCAATGGCTCGGAACGCTGAAGAAGAAGATCATGTCTTTTAACATGGCCAAAATATTTCACTTGCCTCCTCTTTATCTTTTTCAACTCTTCATTCCCAGTTTTTCTAGGACCTCTGTATTTGATTGGTTTTGTTTCCATGAAATACTACCTATTCGTCTGTATATCCACATCTCCAGGGCTTCTATGCGACTTTCTAGTTGCCTATTCAATGTCAAGGTCCAGGTCCACTAAATATACTGATAAATAGTACACCTCTAAAACAAGTTCAAGAATTTAAATAACTAGAAAGTACGATCACAGAAGATGGCAGAATAGACAGAGACATGAAAATAAGATGTCAAAAAGCAAGTGTCCTTATATATCAGCTATCATCCATATTGAAATATCCAAATATACTATCATCATCATCATCATCATCATCATCATCATCATCATCATCACCATCATCATCTTCCACTTTTGCCGTCAAGCGTCGTGGGGAGGAATAATTTGCGCTCCATCGTCCAATGGGCGGTACTGGCTAGTGTTATTCCGTCTGATTGTATAATATCTTTGATGTCGTAAATCCATTTTCTTCTTGGACGTCCTCTTGGTCTCGTCGCAGATGATCTTTGATGTAAGGCCAGTGATGGTAGTTTCTGGTGTTGCATTCTAACAACATGGCCAAACCACTTGATCTTCTGTCTTTCAATAAATGTGGCACAAGGTGTTGATCCCACAGTCTGTCTGATAATAGCATTTCTTACTCGGTTTCGTATTGTTAAGTTGGCAGCTCTCCTCAGACATCTCATCTCGCAGGTGTTGATTTTGCGAAAGTGTGATTTGGATTAAAGTCCAAGTTTGAGATTGGTAGCATAAGGTTGGTGTGAATATGATGTTTATTAACTGTCGTTTTGTGGACATGGGTATATTTGGATGCTTCAGTAAGAGTGATAGTTGATATGTAAGTGCACTAGCTTTTTGACATCTGATTTCGATTTCTCTGTCCAGTCTGCCATCTTCTGTGATCATACTTCCAAGATATTTGAATTCTTTAACTTGTTTCAGTGTTGTGCTATACTTAGTGGGCCCGGTGATCTGCTAACTTGCATTACTTCGGTTTTGGCTATATGTATACTCATATTGTATCTGCTACATTTTGAACTCAGATTATTAATATGATTTTGTAGTCTGCCCTCATCGCTGTAAAACAGGCACTGGTCGTCTGCATATAAGAGTTCTTTTATTTCCTGTGGATCAGTTGTTTCATCTGAAATAAATAGTTCTAAATTTTCTGAATCTGTACTGTCAAGGCTTGCTTCTTTGGAAATTCTGTCCATGTAGATATTAAATAGCAAAGGAGAGAGCACACATCCCTGTCTCACTCCTGTATTGACTGTGAACATATCTGATATACCTTCTTGTGTTCTTACTGCACTTACGGCTCGAGTGGTACATGGCTATGATGTTTTCTAGCAATTATCCTTGTATCCCATAGTCTTCAAGGATGGTCCATAATTTGTGTCTGTCTGCCCTATTGAAAGCCTTTTCCTGATCTACAATCACAATATTCTGCTGGTCACTATATTCCATAGCTTTATTTTTACATAATTGTCTAAATTTAAATAGTGCTTCAGTGCAACTTTTACCTTTCCGAAAACCGAATTGTACTTTGCTTAACTGTTGTTCAACTATGGGTCTAGCTCTTTGTTCCAATAATTTTGCGTACATTTTCCCTATATGGCTCAGGAGTGATATACCTCTGTATGTTTCGCACTCTCTCATATTGCCTTTCTTTTTCCATATTGGTACTATTATTGCCTTTTGCCAATCATCTGGGACTTTTCTTTCTTCCCATGCTATATTAAAAAGTCTTGTTAGCCATGTAACTCCTGTTTTCCCACAGGCCTGAATCGCTTCTGTGGTTATTCCTTCTGGACCCGGTGAAATATACTATACTTACGCAAATTCAACATATGCGAAGTGAATGGCTTGAGGAAAGCTCCCAACTTAACTATTCAAGGCCGAATAAGAAATGATGTTTTCAGACAGACAGCGGGATAAACACATTGTGCCACATACATTGAAAGACAGAAGATCAAATGGTTCGGCCATCTCGTTAAATTGCAACACCATCAACTGCCAGTTCTGTCGCATCATCAAAGAAGATCTGACAAGAGTGCAAGAGGACGCCCGAGAATTAAAACTGTCAAGATAGTGGGCCTAGTTTTCTTTTCGGATTTGTTAATTTTAAACAATGTATATACTGGTAAATGGGAATATTCATAAACAAGTGAATCGGTACAACTATCGCAGAATAGACTTAACATTTTATGGCAGATATCTTGAATGAAGAGATTAGAACAAGAATGGCAAAGGTAGCCTTTTGCAAGATCGAAAAAATACTGACAAATAAAAAGATGTCAGGAACAGACAAAATAAAAACAATGAGCAAGTCCTAAAAGAAACAAATGAAAACCGTAAACTGATTACAGAAATTAGCTGTAGACAGAATGTTTTTAGAAACGTTATGAGAAGAAGAAAGCTAGAAAACTTGGTGGTGGCTGGCAATATTGAGGGGAACAAAACTAGAAGAAGGCAACCAAGAAAATATCTGGATGGCTTGGCCATATGCATTGGAAACAAATAGGTATATTAAGCTCCTGTGAGAGGAAACGTACTAAACATCAACACGTTGCTCATACCTTACAAGGAGATCCATCGTATCGCGAAATACAGGTGAAAATCCGAAATCAGAAGCACTCAATAAATATATAAAATGAATAATAAAAAAAAATAAAATAAAATACACACAAACGCGTACAATACGACACACAGGACGGCCGACGTTTCGATTCTCAGAATCTTTGTCAAGGACAGGACACCACAGATAGCTAACACAACGAAATACACCAAACAAAGAAAAACACACAACTACTCAGAGCGAAGGCGCTCGTTGGCTGCAGAGTTTAAGTTAAGTATAGTGAGTTGCCAGGTAGGATTTAAGTAGCCAAAAATATGCGAACAGTTTGCTATGAAAATATAGGGGTGTGGGGACAGTTAGGTATAAATATGGGGGGGGGGGGGGGGGACAGCATAGTTATAGATAGTGTAAACAATTGGGGAAGATGGCACAGTTATACCGTAGCGTCCACGGCAGTATTGATACCTGCTGGATGGATGCATCCCAGATTGTTGATTAGCTGGCATTCAATTTTAAGCCTAACGGAGCTGTTGGAGTAGCAGGGTTTTAATGCATTGACACATACATCGTCGACTCCATTATGGTTGGAGGAATTGAAATGGTTGGGGACAGGTTTGTCAGCGCCCTGATTGATGTCTCTGAGGTGTTCTCTAAAACGGTCAGCAAGACGTCTGCCCGTTTGGCCACTTTTGCAGATGATGACATAAATCAGATTGCGGGATGTACAAGTGAAAGAATCTTTCAAGGTGAAAGTGCCTAGGGGAAATGCAGTCTCTGGTGTCTGAACAACGTATGGGCATGTCAGACAGTTCTTACGCTGGCATTCGAATGTGCCCACAGATGAAGTAACCGTGGGGAGGCACTATGCACAAGGTGGTCTCTGGGGCTCTGGTTACGGCGGAAAATTACCCTAGGGCCATTGGAGAATACCTCACGAGTGGTTGGATCGGATTCCAAGATAGACCAGTGACTCAGGAAAATGTGCTAGATGGCATAGGCATGAGGATGGAAGGTGAGGATGAGCTTGGGTTCATTGTTCGGAGGTCGCGTTTGTTTGGCGAGGGACATTTCCCGCGAGACTTGGGTTATGCGACAGAAAGCTGTGGACAAGACGTTCTCTGGGTAGGACCATCTGCGGAAAAAGTCAAGCATTGCATGGGCTCTCTCTCGAGGAAGTCATTATCATCCTGACATATACGACGAAGGCGGAGTAGCTGGGAATATGGGATGGAATCTTTGCAGCTTTTGGTGTAGGATGAGCTGTACATGAGGAAACCGTGAGCATCAGTAGGTTTGTAGTACACGGAGGTCGTGAGGCCTGTAGGGTTTAATTTAATAGTGGTGTCAAGGAAATTGACAGAGGTGGTGGAAATTTATGTGGTGAATTTGATCGATGGATGGAAGTCATTGACATAATTAATGAAGCGGTTCAGCTCCGCCTCTGTCATGTCAGTGAGACCTATGCCGTCATCGATGTAGCATCGGTAAAAAGAAGGGAGAGGACCATCATAGCTGAGTTCAATCTGGTGTTCCAGATGTCCCATAAATAAACATGCTTAGCTGGGTCCCATTTTAGTGCCCATGGCGACACTGCTGATTTGTTCAAAGTAGTGGCCATTGAACTCAAATAGAGACCAGAACACACAGCTGATCTACGAATCTGGTGATCGTGTTAGATGGAGAAACATCACATATCACGTATATCGGCATGGCACATTTATGATGATGATGATGATGATGATGTCAAACACGGAATTCATAAACAATACGGTGCACGATTTATTGCCTGCATACTTCGTTGCATCTCGTCAGGTGCATACTGTAGAGTTATACACCATATGAAGTTAATAAAGGAATTATACTTTGGCTGAAATACCAAATACCAACTGACAGATATTGTTCGAATGTGGAGTACGTCACCTCATCAGAAGTCTAGGATTTAACAGGAAATTCATGGTTGGTTGGATTTTGCAGCTAAATATTTTCTACGGAATGTGGAAGCTAGCCCCAGACCCAGCCGTCCTCCATCGTCTCTTACAACCTGTATGGTACGTTACAGCGTGGCACTACTATCCATCGGGACCCCAAGGGGATGCAAAGAATAGTAACACTGTAAACTACCATGCTTGTCGTAGGTGACTAAGGATGGTTCGGTCCGTGTGTTACTGCGACCCTTCAGGAAAGCAAAGAATTGTACCCCGCTGTAACCTACAATACAGGTCGTAAGAGGCGATGGAGGACGGCTGGATGTAGGGCTGGCTTCTCTGTTCCGTAGAGAATATTTAGCCACGAAATCCAACCACCCATGACCTTCCTGTTAAATCCTAGACTTCCGTGGATGTGGTTTGGATGGGATGAAAAGTGGAGGTGTGTTTCTAGGAAGAAGAGACAGAGGTAGACCGATACGACGATGGACGCAGGACACTAAAGAGATAATGCGCAAGAACATGCATGAGGCGGGAGAGCCGGCGAAGGATCTAGAGCCTATCCTGGGGGTCGTGTTGAGAGCGATGTTCTGGAGAAGGCTTGCTGCTTCACGGTGATCATTTGTTCCCCGTTCACTCGCTTTGAACTCGAGCAGAAATAATGCTGGACTGATTTGTGCGTGGTGATTAACTTTCCCTATTACCAGTGTCCCTCGCCATCAGGGGAACTCACACCGACTTCTGAGGTTCTTGTAATTTACATCACCAAGTCAAGGACGAGAAGTCAACATTTTAGTCTAACTGACCGGCGTAAGGGATTATGGTATTTATCTCTTTGCCTTCCTCTCTACTCTTTCCCCATTAAGTTTGCCAGTTGCCGCTAAATTTTAAAAAAAAAATTTCTCCTCTTAATGTTCCCAAAAATAACTTGACTGTCTACATCTAATTTCTTTAATTAGTGTAGGGTTTTATTTGTTTCCCGTAGGACTGTCTCGAGAATGTTCCAGGTCCTTTAGATTATAACATTTGCCGGTAACAAAATTAAAATCCAACCTGGCCTTTAAACTAATTCTGATTGATGCGGTGTGCGCTGACACAATCGACGAGATAAATTATATTGATTTTATTTTTGCGTCTCAATTTTATCATCAGGTTTATTTTACCAAGTGCCATGGAGAGAAGAATTTTGATGGTCTTATCTGATTACAGCTTCCTGAATCGAAATTTATGTGTTTTTGTCATCATTCTGTCTGCCCGTGTGAGATAAGTCTTAGCACTAGTACACTGGGGAATCTTGACGAGATGGCGCCGTGTCTGGCACACTTGCATTCTTGCGCTGTAGTTATCTGTTCAAATCCTCATTGAGGTGGGGATTTATTCTAATTGATCTGGAGAACTGTCACAGATTGCGGCATTACCATCCTAGAATACTTTCCCAATCTACGAATTTGATGGGCCAATTAGATGAATAAAGAATTTACCACAATTATTATAGACAGGGAGAAGATCTGGAGGACGCCCTGGCATCTGCTGCCCTAGTCTGTCTGAATGATGGGAAGGTCACTAGAATAGCCACTCGACCAGGTGACTCTGACAGCGTCATTGACTTGGCTCTGGTGTCGCCCACCATCGCACCAAGGTGCCGGTGGGGCACACTGGGATACCACTACAGTGATCACTACCCTTGTATCATCCTGATCGAGAAAGACAGGGCCAGGAGTCCAGGAAACAAGACAAATGCCTTCCCGTACGATAACACTGGTAAAGACGCCATAAGCAAGATCAGAAGAAGAAAACTAACTTCCTCCCGCAGGAGACAAGAAAGATGGTTGCAGCCACCATGGTGGCATGAAGAGGTCGAGAAGGCATGGCTGGGAAAGAGGCAGGCTGTCAAAGACTGGCAAAAAGCGAGAAAGGCTGACATGCTACAGGTTGAGTTGGCGACCTGAAGACTGAGGTCCACATGGCGATGACTTTATTCAAATCCTGCGCAAAACAGGCCAAGGCCAAGAAATGAGACGAGTTCTGCAGGAAGGTGTGCTCCGAGCGATCTCTTACGACATTCTGGCGCCTCCATAAGAGCATGAACGGCGCTGCACAACGTAGGGGTGTTCCAGACTTTCAAGGTACAGACCTCACATGGAAAAAGTCGGATGCGGATAAAGGTAAGGCCCTTCTTGCACGCTACATAGAGCAGACTGACCAGAAAGACGAGCCCACCAGACAGAGGACCACAGCGACACTCTCTCAGTTGTGCGAGGGTGTCGGTACAGACGAAGAATGCATAATCCTAGCTGAGTCAATACGTGCGATGCTCAAGAAATCACCTAACACCGCCCCAGGCCCAGACGGTATCCTATATGGTGACCTACTGGTGATATCAGATGATGACATGGAAGAACTGGCCAGAGAATTCAACACCAGTATCCAGAGGGGTCAGATCAAAGAAGAATGGCTACACAGCTATTTGCTGCCGCTGCAAAAACCGAACAAAGACCATTCCAAGATAAGCGGCTACAGAATCATTACGATGCAGAACACTGCTGGCAAGCTACTGGAGAAAATTGTAGCACACAGACTTGCTTGTGACTTGGAACAACTCGGCTGCTTCCCGCCCACATTTGGAGGATACAGATGTAACAAAGAGTCATGGCTGAATGCGGCGGTCTTTGCTCAAGATGTTTACGAAGGATTTCAGGTCAGAGAAGAGACATGTGCGGCCGCCATAGACTTAGAGGACGCATACAATAGAGTATCCTTCGAGCACTTGTTGCAAACCCTCCTCAGACTGAAAGTGCACCCTCATCTTGTACGATGGATAGCTGCAGTTCTGATCCAAAGGAAGGTGGTGCTAAGATGCGGGAGTTGGTCTTCTGAGCCGATAACGATATGTCCAGGATTGCCGCAGGGTTCACCACTGTCACCAGTACTATTCAACGCGTATACGGTGCCGATCACTGAACAATAGTTTGACGGGAGGGGTAGGACTCTTTGTCATTTGCTGACGACATCCTCGTGTATCGACAGGGTCGAGATAGACAGGCGGTTACCAATTATATGCAGGGCGAACTAGATCGAATTTCCTAATGGTGTGCTGATGCCGATGCCCTTGTCAACCCGGCAAAGGCATCGGTTACATGGTTCTCCCTAAACAACCATATTGTGAACCCAGACCTGCCGGCTTTAAGAATGGATGGGAGCATTTTGAGTAGAACCCAGTCAATGACATATCTTGGCGTGAGGCTTGATCGTAGCCTGTCCTTCAGAGATCATGTCGATTATGTCATAACGAAAGCGCGAAAAGGTTTGTCAGCAATGAGAGTCATGGCGACTGCCAATATCGAGCAAAGACTGCTAATACTTCTGTTCCAAGGACTGGTGCTTTCACGCATCGAGTATGCCTTGGCCATCCTCACTGTCAGCCCTACACAGATTGGAAGACTTGAAAAGGTACAAAACGAAGCCATTCGCATCATTTTGGGCTGCACGAGAGACACCAGCTGTGTAGCAATGAGATACCTCCTTGACTTCCCGACAATGGAACACAGGATCAAGATCTGGAGAGCTCGTGCATACTTAAAAATAAGTGCAGATGAGCAGCACCCTCTGCATGATGCTATATTCAGAGAAAAGGGTAACAGGCTAAAGAGGGGCAAATCATGGATGGGTCGGGCGGAAGATGTCGTCAGACAGGTCTGCAGTCTTACCAATATCAACCCCGGCAAGGAATGGGTGCCGGTGCCTCCAGCTTTTAAGTGCACTTTCTCCTGCATTATCACACTCGACAGACGGTGCAGAGAGCAGAACCCTGCCGCTGTCAATGCAGAGGTTAACGCGCTCATCTATGAACACTCAGACAGCCCCGAAGTGCTCATCTATACAGATGGATTTGTTGAAAAGCAGCAGAGAAGTGCGTGGGCATTTACAGCCCGTTCAGCGGGCCGAATCGTTCAAGAATCCAGTGGTGCCCACTTTATGACCACGAGCAGCATGACGATGGAGGTGATGGCAGTTACACAGGCTTTGATATGGCTGGAATCACAGCATTATACCAACGTGTGTGTACTAAGTGATTCAATGAGCATGATTCAGAAGGTCGAAGCTGGATCTGTACGTAGACAGTGGACTGATTCGCTGCGGAAGTCTGTTGTCCGTAAAGTCACCTTCATCTTCGTCCCGGGACATGCGGGAGTTGAGGGAAATGAACGAGCTGATAAACTGGCTGGCTCTGCACCCCTGTAGATGGCCAGCCCATGGATCGTGCCGATGTTATTAACGTCCTTAAAGATATGGCGAGAACAGAGGACTTTGACGTCAGTGATTCCACATTGCTGTCCAGGATGAAAGACTTGGGAGTTAGAATCGGTACGGCCAGACGCGAGAGGTACATCGGGAAAACGAGGTCTCTCGTCAACCAACACAGAACTGGCACTATTAGCCACCGGACGCTGATGCATATGCTGGGGGGGGGGGGGGGGAGGATCTGAGCACCTATGGACCTGTCCGGAGTCAATCAAGATACCCCAACTGATAACTGATAACTGATAACTGGTGAACCTATACTGACCTATGACTGGAAACTCTCAACAAACACAATGTGTGGAATGCCAACCGGATAATTAAACCACACTGGCGGGCAGACTCAATGGAATGTGAAACTGACCCGCGGCTGGCAATTAAAACCGCCCAGGCGTGAACAACATACTGGCTCAGGTGGAGACCATGTGGGCAGACTCAATGGAGTGTGCAAAGGACCGCGTGAAATTCTGGCCCCAGGGAACCCGTTCAAGCGTAGAGCTACATGAAGTGTAGGACTCATAATGGAATGACACGACGTACCACTCAGGGACAGGAAAAACACGTGACTTCCGACCCATCGACAGAGCCAATAAGAATAGATAAAGAAAAGTATAAGTAAGCTTGGTTAGAAATTTCACATCAGCGCGTCGGCGTGCGTCGTCAGTCACACATTCGCACTGCGAGCGCTATCAAGACAAGTCACCTGAACAAGTCAAGAAGCCTGATATGGGGGTAAATGGAACGTCGCAAGAACACCAAGGAACACGCGGTATCCAAGATATGCAGCGTGAGAGCCGACAAGACCGTCAAGAAGATGAACGTGGAGACCCTGCCTGCTAGCTGTACTTGGCAGTGGTGACGTCGGAGGGCAGCGAAATGCCGACCACAGTATCAGTCAGCAAGAAAATTCAACAGCCAGAGAGATTCATCCCAAGAGTCAATCAATGTTCAAGATGCCAGAGGGCCGGCCACAGCAGAGCAGCATGCCGCAGCAAGACAGAAATCTACCGGTACTGCGCCGATCACCACGCCTTCAAGGAGTGTCCGCTGGCCAAGCAGGACACAGATTTCCGAGCACCCAACAACAAACGAAAGTGCGCCAACTGCCTGGGCAAGCATGGAGCAAGATACTTGGGCTGTCCGTACCTGCAACGACACAGAGATGTGTTAAAGTTTGCCATCAACACAAAGACACCATACAGCGAAGCAAGGCGGAGATGCGAGACAGCCAAGGGTATATCACAAGCTTAAAGAGACCAACTGCAGCACCAAATAGACGAGCTGAAGAAGCAAGTCAAGGCAATACTGACGCCAGCACCAACCAGCGATAATGAGAAGCTGCTGGCCGACATGAAAGAGATCCAGCACAACATCAAACAAGAGATGGAGAATGGAGCGCATGGCTAAGATGAAGAAGGAAAGCGAGGAAATCCTACAAATTATCAAGACCGAAAAAGAACTACTGAACGCCGAAAGGACGCAGCACTAATCTAAACCAACAGATGATATGAAGCAAGGTGAAGCAGCACAAAAAAAAAACATCGAAAAACTGATGAAGACAATTCACAAAAAAGGAGACAAAACGACGCATGATGGAACCAAGCCTCTGACCAATCAGAAACAGCAAGCAGAAGCCAGTAGTCCAGCCAAGATACCTCTATGGAAGAGGAAAAAAATATATGAAGCTGATTACGAAGAAAAGGAAGAGCAAGCTAGACTACGATGCGAACAACACGAAAATGACTTCAGCACATGGCAAGATACGGAAACGCAACTCATCTAGAAACAAATGGATGAAGAATACAACAGCAACTACGAGAAGGTGACACAAACTCACAACAAAACTAAAGATAACGAAACATCAAACAAAGAGTCCTTATAAGGACTGCACCCAGCCACGCCAGACGAGCCAGGAGCCTGCACAAACAAAGAAAACCACATGAGGAGACGAGCACAAAGGTTAGCCGCCGACCAACCCCCAGCTGACGTCACAGATACAAACCAACATAATCAGTCCGAGATATGACTTACTCGTAAGAGAGCACAAGACAAGAATCAGGGTGAATGAACCCACAAAAACAATGGACCTCAACAATAACCACAGTTGAAGAGGCAGGTTGAACGAGTCCGAATTTGGAATTTTTGTTTTGAACATTGGAATTGGAATAGGAAATTTCACATCAGATATCTTCAGAATTTGAAACAGGTATGAATGATCTTTATATTTTCTTTATAGAGGGATCTGATCCTTATGTTGTCTAGGATCTTCTAGGAATGTTATTTCTTATCAGTTATCAGTTATCAGTTATCAGTTGGGGTATCTTCGTTGCACTCCGGACATGTCCATAGGTGCTCAGATCCTTCCCCCAGCATATGCATCAGCGTCCGGTGGCTAATAGTGCCAGTTCTGTGTTGGTTGACGAGGCGCTTTGTTTTCCCGATATTTCTTAGTAACTTTTCAACAGTAATTTAAATGTATGTACTGGTTTTCGAATTGGAATCGGTTCTCACCGCGTTAGTAACTTACGGGATAAGTGAGCCGGCCGCTCAGAAAGCAATGGCAAACTACTGAGCGTAATCTTGCCTAGTACATAAACAGCAGCTGAAAAATGCTGATGTTGACTGCAACGCCCTGTAAGGGATATGCCCAAAACAAAAACAAAAATCACTCCCAGAAAATGCAATACATGTAAAAGTTTACTGATAATTTATAATATATCCTGAATCTCTGTGTAGTCTGCACCACTCCTAGAGATAAATGTACATTCTTCAAAACTGTTCTCATAATCTAGTTAAAGCCTCATTGTAGTCTCCACCACTCCTAGAGATAAATGTACATTCTTCAAAACTGTTCTCATAATCTAGTTAAAGCCTCATTGTAGTCTCCACCACTCCTAGAGATAAATGTACATTCTTCAAAACTGTTCTCATAATCTAGTTAAAGCCTCATTGTAGTCTCCACCACTCCTAGAGATAAATGTACATTCTTCAAAACTGTTCTCATAATCTAGTTAAAGCCTCATTGTAGTCTCCACCACTCCTAGAGATAAATGTACATTCTTCAAAACTGTTCTCATAATCTAGTTAAAGCCTCATTGTAGTCTCCACCACTCCTAGAGATAAATGTACATTCTTCAAAACTGTTCTTATAATGTAGCCCGAATTTCATTGTAATCTACATCACTCCTAAGTTCCAGGTAATCAGAGTTTACTTCTAAAATGTCCGACCACCTGTCCACCAAGTTTTCAAATGATGGCCTTTCTTCGGGGTTTATCTTCCAACATGACTCAATAACTGCAAATATTTCTCTATCACAGCCGCGCGGACGAGGTAAATGGTTACGTTTATTAGTTTTCGGAGCTTCAGTAGAAGCCCGTGTTTCCTCGCGTGAGACAGACCCCAAGGTACAGACCTCCCAGCAAAACATTCCATAAGACCACACATCTGAACGTAAAGTAAACTCCCCTTTCTTCACAGCTTCCGGTGGCCACCATTTTACCCGCTGAGACCCATTAATACCTCTTTTGTACACGGTCTCTCCTTCTTGCAGTCGATAAGCTGAAGTGAAGTTGCAAATTTTCACCACAAGCGGATACTCACGAAACTGAACAGTAAGATCACTTGCTGTTAACTCGCTGAGAATGATATTTAAATATGAAAGATGAGCCATGCCTCGTGCCACTTGGCGATACATGGATAAAATCTCCATTACCATGTTCTCGTTGGCCGCTTTGTTATTAAACTCTCGCGTACTCATGGCGACATACGTGTCCCCGAGATACTCTAAGCTCCCGTCGTTATGTACAGACTGGTTTTCAAAATTAACGTACCAGATTCCTGAATTGGCGCCTGATGCTTCACTGGCATCGCCATCAGAACTATTGGAGTCTTTCCTTTCGTTCAACGCCATTTCTGTTTGGACTTTGCCGGAAACACGAGGGGGTTCATGATTGTGTTGACCATACACAATTTCACAATGACTACCATTGTTGAAGGTAACATTTTCTTCAGAATCCACGGACGTACAAACTGTGTTGGTGATATCGGATCTATTCTCTGATCTCATATTGTATCTAGCCTTAAAAACAAAGCCAGGGATTCGTGTTCTCTGTTGGTGGAGATAGTCCAGGAGTCTGATGCCGTTCACAAATTCCACGACTATTAGATTTGACTCTGGGCTAATACTAAATCCATAGTATCGTATAATGTTGATATGAGGTGTGATAACTCGCAGCACTTGGATTTGCTGATTAATTTGTCTGAGATAGGTTTGCTTTTCTTTTCTACTCGTTGGCCATTTATGTTCTTCTACTACCACTTCATTTCCTTCATTACTGTTAACGTTACTTTTCAAGCAAGCTTTGTAGATGTTACCGTAATGTCCAGTGTGTAAAACATCTTTAATAGAAATTCTGCATCGTTCAATGTTCTCCCTCGGGTGTACGCTGTTCATGCCGTTAATGATGTCGTCGATAACTAGAGCTGAATTTCTCTTTATGGAACCAGAAAATAGCATGCATTTCTTTCTTTTCCTTATTTCGCGAATCAATTTTACTGCTGAGAATTTTTGTTTCCATGCCAACAGGAGCAGAAGAAGAGCAACAACGACAATTGTAGAAAGTAATACAATATTGACAACCACATGCTGGGTGGGACTGGCTGCTTGGGTATCTAAAACAGCTGGTCCGGGAATCGGTTGATTCCGACAGATGACAAACTGCCTGTACGTATAGTACGATTGATACGTGTTATGGGTAAATGACGCCACTCTGTTTTGATACTGCTGCGTCCCTTTCAGCAACGAAATAGCATTTATTTCGCATACGTCACTGTTTTTCACAGAAAAATATTCCGTGTGAAAATTATCCAGCACCGGGCAGCTACCCAACAAATTTTCATCATCTGATTTGGGTATAAAAGTTCTTAAATCTTGTTCAACGTTTATCTGTAGACTTATTTCGGATGTGAGCGAGGAACACTTCACGCATATCTCTTTATTTATTCTTAACTTAATGCTAGAACTGTTTTGACTATTATAAACGGTTGCATTTTTAGAACAGCTACCCTCAGAATAACTAGCAATGGCTGGCTTAGATTTGTCGAAAGTATCTTCAAAGCAACTGAAAGTTAATGTTTCGTTCTGCACGGCAGTGAATGTGCTTTGTGTCTTGTTTACTATCACGCTAAGTCTGAAGTAGAGCTCCACATATTGTGATTTCGCATAGGGAAAAGTCTGAATGTCAAACTTGCATCTAATTATCGCTGGCACAGTAAGATTGAGATTTTCAAACAACTTCTCCGCCTTGATCCATTTCTGCGTATGCAGTTTTATTACTGTGAAAGATCCGTTTCCATGTTTCTCTTTGTTGGTGTAAAAGAAATCAACTTCTTGGGCTGAGTATTTGTCTGTGTTTTGGCGAGGTGAGAAATATCCTGTACAGTATCTGTCAACAAACGTTTGTCTAGTGTCGTTTTGGTTGATGACTGCAGCCGGCGGAGTAATATATGAGTCTTTTGTGGTGACCACATTGACAATATGGATATCGTGCGATGCCGACAGAAATACGTTGTACTTTGAATCCACGGCAATGCAGACGTACAGACCTGAATATGTCGGCTTTAGACAATTCACTTGCTTCACTTTGATATTTCCTTGTACAGAGTCAGTCAAGGATGCGCTTGCTTCCACCCGCAAGTGATAATTTGTTACAGTGAGTGGGTCTATGCCGACCGATTTACAAGCAGTTTCGCAACTCAAAGACTTGATGCCTGAAGTTTCATTTCCCCAACGGTGCCATCCGCTGTAGATGATGTCTTCTGGTTGGCCTTTGACCATGCAGTTCAGCATCTGCGATTCGGGGAGCACACTGGACAAAGCCATGTATGCCTCTCCAGTCGTATAGTTCCCCTGAAGCAGGAACCAAATGCGTTTTTTATTGAAAGCCACATCCTTCAGAAAGACCTTATCGCTCCCAAAGAACTGCTTGCCTTTGTCGTCGCCTGGGTATACAAATGTGAAATTGTCAGATTCTAGCGCCATCCTCAGAATGGGCTGGACGCCGATGTAATCTTTCTTACCACCGCGCTGTTTATATCCAGAACTGTGATCTATCTTTCTGTTAAATTTAGTATCCGAGTTAAGTTGGGAAATGTCTGGCGCTAAAGCAGGGGTAGTTCTTGGTTCTGCCATAGAAGTCTTATTGCCCTTGACTTCTTTCGCGAGGTCGTATCCTGGGGGTCTCTCGTTGCTTGCGTGGTATATGGGTGTCGCCTGAACACTTTTGTAAGTTGTGGAATATGATGGGGTCTGGGTGTCTTCGTGTCCGCTACCATGAGACCACAGGGCGAAAATAAATGACCTGATGTCGCTGTATGGGTGTATGGCATCTTTTTTGCCTCGAGGGTCTGACTGTGAGCGAGACCGCAATGAATTAAATTGTAACTTGGCAGCAAACATTCGGGTTATCAGATTTAAGTCATTTAACGAGGGGAATGTGACTTCTGGTAAACTATTATTTTCTGCAGATTCATTTAAACTTGAATAAACATTTCTGGTATCTACTGTTTGTAAAAGTGGCATTCCACAGATAAGTACTTGAAGAAAAGAACTTGTGCACAACACTAACAGCATTGCTACTCTTACAGAGAAGGTAGTCACAACTGTTTGTATGAACACTGTAGATGTCTTTAAATGCCAGTTTGCACACGTGTAGCTATTTTCTGACAACGCCTGAGAACAATAACACATGTACATACTTCATACTTAATTTAAGAATTGACATCACAGCACTCCGGACATTGTCGCATATACTCTGGCTTCTTATTCAAACGCCACCGAAGAGCTCTCATGGTGATTATTCCAGTTTGTTTGTTTTTTAACTGTCCTTTTTGCCTATAGTACCTTGCAATGTAGCAACTTGATTAAAAGTTCAGCTGACTTTTCTTCTAATCTTTTAGCATCGTCTTGACCCTCCGCTCACTCCCTTCTGAGCCAGTCTTTTCAGATATGGATATTCTGACGTGTCTGTTTAGAAACAATCTCCGCCAGATCCTAGAGAGTCTTCACACGTCTATAAGACTACGCCAGATCCTAGAGAGTCTCTATACGTCTATAAGACTACACCAGATCCTAGAGAACCTTTACACGTCTATAAATAAGACCACCAGATCCTAGAGAGTCTTCACACGTCTATGAAACTACGCCAGATCCTAGAGAGTCTCTGTACGTCTATAAGACTACACCAGATCCTAGAGAGTCTTCACACGTCTATGAAACTACGCCAGATCCTAGAGAGTCTCTGTACGTCTATAAGACTACGTCAGATCCTGGAGCGCCTTCTCACGTCTATAAATAAGACCACCAGATCCTAGAGAATGTGCTCACGTCTATAAGACTACGCCAGATCCTAGAGAACTTTCTCACGTCGATAAGACTACATCAGATCCTAGAGAGTCTTCACGCGTCTATAAGAGTAGGTCAGATCCTAGAGAACCTTCCCACGTCTACAAGACTATGCCAGATCTTAGAGGACCTTTGCACTTCTATAAAACTACGCAATCCTAGAGAGCCTTCACACGTATATGAAACTACACCAGATCCTAGAGAACCTTCACACGTATATGAAACTACGCCAGATTCTAGAGAGCCTTCTCACGTCCATAAAACTACTCCAGATCCTAGAAAGCATGTCTATATTATGTCTACATGTCTATAAAACTACGCCCGATCCTAGAGGGCATTCACACGTCTATAAAATTACGCCAGATCTAAGAGAGCCTTCACACGTCTATAAAACTACGCCAGATCCTAGAGAGCCTTTTCACGTCTGTAAAACTTCGCCAGATCCTAGAGAGTCTTCACACGTCTATAAGACAAGGCCAGATCCTAGAGAACCATCACACGTCTGTAAGACTAGGCCAGATCCTAGAGAGCCTTCACACGTCTATAAAACTACGCCAGATCTGAGAGAGCCTTCACACGTCTATAAAACTACGCCAGATCTGAGAGAGCCTTCACACGTCTATAAAACTACGCCAGATCTGAGAGAGCCTTCACACGTCTATAAAACTACGCCAGATCTGAGAGAGCCTTCACACGTCTATAAAACTACGCCAGATCATAGAAAACCTTCACATGTCTATAAGACTTATCCAGATCCTAGAGAGCCTTCACGCATCTATAAGATTAGGCCAGATCCTAGAGAACCGTCACACGTCTATACAACTATACCAGATCCTAGAGAACCTTCACACATCTTTAAAACCACGCTAGATCCTAGAGAATCTTCACACGCTATAAAACTTACGTCAGATCCTAGAGAGCCTTCACACATGTGTAAAACTATGCCAGATCCTAGACAACCTTCACACGTCTATAAGACTATGCCAGATCCTAGAGAAGCTTCACACAAATTAAGACAGGGCCAGATCCTAGAGAATCTTCACACGTCTATAAGATTATGCCAGATCCTAAAGAACCTTCACACGTCTGTAAGACTAGGCAAGATCCTAGCGAGCCTTCACACGTCTATAAGACTACGCTAGATCCTAGAGAGCCTTCACACGTCTATAAAACTACGCCAGATCATAGAGAACCTTCACACATCTATAAGACTAGGTACGATCCTAGAGAGCTTTCACACGACTATAAGACTACGTCAGATTCCAAGGAGTCTTCGCACGTCTATAAGACTGGGCTGAATTCACTGGCAAATATGATCATCGTGACTGAGAAGTTAATGCACTTGCACTAAAACTTCCTATGAGCTGTCGGCCGGATAGTGCGTTTATTCCACACACCTTTCAGCTGGAATTAACGTTTAATTCTCGTCCAGAAAGTTATAGCAAACTATAATACTTAAAACTGTTTACGAAACTAACCAACGTTGATAGCAACGTCCTGTAAGGACACACAACATTTAAATCTCACAGAAAGTGACAGACAGAAATGTTCATAAATTGTTGAAATCTTCACAAACATTACCGCTGTCGGAAAAGTCCCTCTAACTTATTCAGACGCAAGAACGTCACCATTGATCTTAACCAAGTCTTATTAACGATACAGTTGTAATCTGATGCTTTCTACCGAAACCTGAAGATGTACGAAGATGAAAATGTCCATTCCTTTTTCTTGAGAATTTGAGCTCCCGTGTTCAAATAAATCTGGATATTATTATCAGAGCATCCGTTTTGTTCCGCGGTTTTCCTACAACTGCGCGGCGTACAACTATATATAATAAACAACACTGCTTAAGAACTTTCATCACTGCACTGGGGACATTCCCACACATGTTTCGTCGCCTTCTTCAAAAACAACAGAAAGGTTGTCATTGCTAATTGTATCAATAGCATTTAGATTCAAAGTCCGGCTGGCTCTACGCTTTGAGTATCAATCAGACTCTCTACTCACTTCCTTCTGGGCATGACTTTATTACTTAACTTATTAAGTGCCATGGGATGATTATTCTCTTAAACTACTTCCAGCTTCTTCCATAGGTTTATATACAGTAGTTTCCCCTAAGCAATCTCTTTTAATTTGATATATAATACAACATGTCTGCTTTTAAGTCATAACTGTGACACATCACTACATCCCATCTGATGCCATCGATTTTTTTTTTTTTTTTTTTTTTTTTTGGCACAGTTGTTTGTTTGGTTAAGTAAAACTGAAATACTGCCTAAAATAGATTGCACATGCTACTAAACTATGTGTCGCAACACGCCACAGATGAGTTGTATAACTTTGTGATGATAATGAAAAGAACATCGCCCATGTTTCACCTGTTCTGTAGTAATTATTACAAGAGGTAGCTTTACTTGCACTCAACTAATGATACCTCTTTCTCGCGTGCATTTCCCCGGTTATCATAAACAGCCTTGTCTGAAAGACAACTGAAAATCTGTTTTTAAAGACAGGAGAGCCAAGATTATTTGTTTGCTGTGGATAATTATCTTTCGTGTGAAATACAAACTCTCTGTTTGTGCGGGATTGAGCGTGCGTGAAAACTCCCGTTTCTCGTGGTTGGGTGAAAGTGTTGGAGATTTGTGGTGGATCTTATTTCAAAATAATATTTGATATTATTAAATACTGTAATATTTTGGTGTGTAAACATACAAACATGCAAAAATTTACACAGGATCATAAGCAGGAACTGGAGGTTAGCATGATCGAATGGATAAGAACTCGCGTTCTTAAACATCCGGTGTGCTGATGCTGAGATAAAGGGTTCAACCCGCACACTGGAAAGTTGGACTAAAATGTTGACCTACCGTCCTTGACTTGGGGACGTAAATTACAAGTACCTCTGAAGTTGGAGTGGGTTCGCCTGATGGCAGGGATACTAGTAATAGGGAAAGCTAATCCGCACGCAAGATCCACTACAGTACTACTGGAAGTAATGTATATGGACTACGCTTGAGTTCAAAGCGAGCGAGCGAAAAACAAAAACAAAAAATAAGCAGGCACAGACAGACTGATGGACGGAAAGGCAAGTCCGTTGCTATAGAGACAGAATGACAGAGAGACAAGTTGACAGACAAACAGCTGTTTCTACCTCAGCGTGTATATGCACGAGGGCGAGTCAATAAGGAAGTCACATAGTTATGTGGGATGGCAGGTAAATATAGTTGGTATTTTCTGCAAGTGTCATTAGGTGACAGAAACAACTAACTTTATATTCCCGTTCGTCAGGTTGCGCTAGGTGTCTCATGCGCATGCGCAGCGCATAAACAAAATGGCGACTGTACTTACGGAGTGTACAACCAAAGAGTAACGTGCTGTTGTGCGTTTTTTGTGGACATTCATAAAGAAATGCTTCCTGTTTATGCTGACAACTGTTTGTCCCGAAAGCTGTGCATAGCTGAGTAGAAAAATTTTCTCAAGAACGCTGTAAAATTGTTGATAAAATCCGATTGCAACATAAGCATCCTTGCAGCGGGTGGAGGAGCTGATTAGAGTTGACAGACGAGTAGCGATAGACTCTGTAGCATCTGAAATAGGGTCCTCACATGGTTCAGCATACAGCATCATGCATGATCGATTGAAATCCTCAAGATTGCTGTCTAGAGGAGTGTTGCTTCTTCATGACAATGCCAGACCACATACGGCTCGATTAACACAGGAGAAAATGAACCAACTAAGGTGGGAAGTTCTGGAACATCCATCTTACAGCCCCGACTTAGCCCCTAGCGATTTCCACCTTTTTGGTCCACTGAAAACCCACCTAGGCGAGAGACATTTCGCGAATGACACCGAAGTTGATTGTGAAGTGAAAACGTGATTTAGAAAACAGAACACGCAGTTATATGCAGCCGATGGAATAAGTGCATCAATGTTGGTGGAAATTATGTTGAGAAATAAAGGGACAATGTATGTATAAAAATAAACTGGTTTCAAGTTGTTATCATATTTAGTTATTTTTCTACCGCCACTTGTGACAGGTGGGCGGGTAGGTGGGTGGTTGGGTAGCTAGGTAGGTGGGAGGATGTGTGGGTATGTAGTAGGTGAATATGTAGGTAGGGAGATAGTAGCTTGATATGTGGAAGAATTAACGAGTTGCTGACTGGTCGATTATATTACTAGATAGATGACGGGCAGTCAGAAACAGGGTGTGGAAGGGTGAGTGGATAGGTAGGTAGGGCAGGCAGGTAGACACATAGACAGACAGATAGGCAGACGGACAAGTAGGTAGGTAGGGCAGGCACATAAATAGACAGAGAAGTGGGTAGGTAGGTAGGTAGGTAGGTAGGTAGGTAGGTAGGTAGGTAGGGCAAGCAGGCAGGTACATAGACAGAGAGGTAGGTAGGTGGGTGGGTGGGTAGGTAGGTAGGTAGGGCAAGCAGGCAGATACATAAATAGACAGAGAGGTAGGCAGGTAGGTATGTAGGCAAGCAGGCAGACCTATAAATAGACAAGGAAGTAGGTAGGTAGGTAGGTAGGTAGGTAGGTATGTAGGTAGGTAGGTAGGTAGAAAGGGATGAAGGCAGAGAGGAAGAGAGGTAGGTAGATAGACGAAAAAATATATATTGACAGGCAGACATACAGACAAATGGAACGGCGCACGGACAGTGCCAAGTAGCAGGTCAGACGAAATGACGTCAAAAAGTAATTGTAAGAAAACCTCCAACCAAATGATAGGAGAATCTAGAGAATTGACGTGAGAAGGCAAGAAACGTCACAGGAGTAGTCAACAACAACAACAACAGAGAGACCTTGGGCTGATAGTGCAGAAGGCAGCACGATTCTTTTCACGGAAACAAGATTGTGTTACGAACTGGCAAGACATCGCATTGATGGCTAATGATATGGGATGGAAGTGCTAGATTGTTAAGGCATGATTCATATTTGCTAGAAAATGACCGATGGATGCAAATACGTCAAGTGGGACTTGGAAATTATAGCAAGGTGACATAGACGCCACTTGGTAAGGAGCAATAGCTGACTATAAGCGCCAAGACAATTATATCAGCAGTTTTATAGTAAGTTCATTGTGCTAACATTATGTACTTGATTTCAATACTGTCCCGCCTGGCTGAACAGGCACGGCATTTTGAGCATTATTAATATATTATTATTGCTACCATTGATTTGTGAGCACAAGCTTGAACACAGACAATAAATGTCACCATAACTGCCATTGTCTAACGGCTTTGACTTATTCATCAATGTTGGCACAGGCTTCCGGATTTCTGTTAGAATGGTTTATTTATCTTGGGCAATGAGCCATTTGACTGAGGTTGATTGTTATATCGTTAATAACCATATGTTAATGTTTTGCGTATCCTTTTACAGGACTTAGCTGTCAACAGCAGCATCTTTCAGCTGTCTGTTGATCTCTTGGCAAGATTACGCTCAGTAGTTTGCCATTGCTTTCTGAGCGGCCGGCTCAGTATCCGCAAGTCACGAGCGGGGGTCGAACCACCTCAGTTCTCGCTCCGCTGCGAGACTCTGCGTGATAAACGGGATTACAGAGAGAAAGTGTTGTAACCCCACAGCCAGAGAGACCGGCAATAACCATATGGCAAACAGATAATATGATTCAGTTTTCAAAACGTGAAAAGTCTTGCCAATGAATCTTAGTTTTAAAATCCGTCCTCTGTGCGTTTATATTTTGGTACCTAAACGTAACTGATTAAGTGCCGAAGGATAATAAATCGCAAAATTTGACCTCCGATTTGGACAGAAGGTCCAGAAGATATATCGCCACAATATGGTCATCGTGTTATCTGTTTTGTTTAATGCTCAGTGAACGGAAATTTGCATTACAATAGTCGTTCATTTTATTGTGTACCATTTTAATCCCTAAACTACTTTCTGTTAGGCAGTGAATCAGTTACACGATTCTAGAGTCATGATCGTCGATGCCTGCTTTTATTGATGTGACTTACAAATGTCTTCAACTATTATTTGTTGCCCGCCAGTTTCAACTTTACACATACATCTTTCTGTCTTCTTCTGCATCTCTACATCAGCCTCATGTCAATACATACAACCCTTCTCATGAATTAGAAAACCTGAACGCAAAGCACTGAACTTACGAATTAAACCGCAGTTTTTCGAAGGATACACCAATCAAGCGACTTCACGTTATCGTTATTTTCTGCATATTATTTTATTAATGTACACAGGAATCTCCTGGTTTTCCCGGCTATCGCGGCAATATTGATTTTATCGTATCTTACTGCCATTGCGGTGACCTTTGATATTTAAGAAGCAAATTTCGTTTCGTTTAAAAGATAAAATTGAAATTTTCGAACACTGATTATATAGACATATTGGCGGGATATCATAAGAGGAGTTGAAAACAAACAAAGAAGTTTAGCCCTTTATTCTCCTATTGAAGTATAGTACTTAGCAAGCTCACATCAAACCTTCCTATCATTTTCTATCTCCTGTCCCTTCCCACGTCCTCTACATCTCTGTCTCTGTCCTCCACATCTATGTCTCTTAATTCTATTATTCGTATGTTTTTAGGTTTATCTAGATAAGCCTTCTTTAATCTTGGCTGACCGTGTGAAATTCTTCTTCCTCTTCTCCTTTCCTTCGCTTATAGCGTGTCCTACTGATTGCTGTGGTGCGCCACCTGGCTGGTTAGCTCGGTCCGAAAGATCATTTCAAAAATTTGATTGTAGATAAATCAAATAATACAAATATATGGAAGGCTATTAACTCGCTAACCAACAAGAAACACTCTTCAGTGTCAGCAATACCAAACTCTATAACATGCAAGGATTTCAGTTACTTCTTTCAATCAGAAATAGAGAATCTAAAGTCCTCAATACCAGACTCAGTATGTAATTTAAGTTCACTGTCATCATTCTGTGAAGGGAAGTGCCCTAGAAATATTCCCCCTGAGATTCCCTTGATGTCTGTTGCAGAAGTATATAAATATCTCTCGAATCTCAAAGCAACAAATTCAGAAGGCCTAGATGGTATCAGTAATAGAATTCTTCGGTGTGCTGCACCTATTATTAGTGAGTCCTTAACGTTCATATATAACCAGTGCCTATCCAAAAACTACTTTCCATCTGCCTTTAAAGTTGCTAAAGTGTATCCTCTACTTAAAAATGGTTCAACTGATATTAGCGTCTTGGGTAATTATAGACCTATTTCCTTACTATCGTCGCTATCAAAGCCATTAGAAAAACACATGCATAAAATAACACTACATCATTTAATTAACAACGATCTAATAATTGACAGTCAATCTGGGTTTCGACCTAAATATTCTTGCCATAGTGCCCTTACAAAAATGACCGATAACTGGCATCTTTGTATCAACAATGGCAACATTTGTGGAGCAGTATTTGTAGACTTTAAAAAGGCCTTTGATATGGTAGATCATGATATTTTAATTAGAAAATTAAAACACATGAAGACTAGCACCAATATGGTGAACCTAATTACGTCATTTTTATCTGACAGACAACAAGTAGTGTCCTTCAATAACTGTCTATCAAGACCCACACAACTTAATTTTGGGGTGCCTCAGGGCTCAATACTAGGTCCGCTGCTTTTTGCAGTGTATATTAACGATCTTCCTTTATACCTCAATACTTCGTGTGATCTATTTGCGGACGACTGCACTATTTACACAAGTCAAGAGAGCCTTTGTGACTTAGAGAGCTCTTTACAAAACGATCTTGACAACCTTAGTAGATGGAGCAATGAAAATCGCATGTTAATTAACATCGACAAAACCAAATCCATGCTAATAACGACAAGACAAAAACTACAGACCCTAGCCATAACTGGGACACCGCTCGAGCTCCACGTGGACACGTTACCTATAATTAATGTAAATGAACATAAAACATTAGGTCTTTTAATTGACAGACATTTAAACTGGAGCCCTCATGTTCACGCCCTTACCAAGAGAATAGCACAAAAAGTTTACCAACTTGCTAAAATTCAACACTTTTTGGATGAAAGCACACGTAAAATATTCTATGCATCCTATATCCAATCACCTCTCGATTATTGTTCCACAGTCTGGGATGGCTGCCCTAAATCTAATATGAAACGATTGTGTTCGCTTCAAAACCGCGCTATACGTCTAGTTTCTAGCATAAAGCACGTTGAAAGTAATAAATTATACAGCCATCTAAGACTTCTACCACTTCAAAAGCGCTTCCTTTTTAACAAAGCCAAATTAGTGAATAAAATTATATCTGAAAATACCCCAGAGTATCTTCTACCGTTAATTCAATCTAATGCAATGAACAGTAAGCGCTTAAATTTATTACAGCTTCCTAAGCCTAGATTGGACTTATACAAAACTTGTTTCGCATATTCTGGTGCTCACTTGTGGAATAGCCTTCCAACAGAACTGAAAACACCAATGAGTCCCTACACATTCAACCGAAAACTCTTTCAAGACTTACTTCATACCGACTATATGCCTCCATAAGTCACCTACTAGTATCATTTTTCCACTATCATTCTTCACTGTATGTGTGTGAACGAGACAGTGGGTGAGAGAGTGAGTGAGAAAGAGTGTGAGTGGAAGAATTAGTATGATAGAGAGAGTGAGAGAGTATGCATGCGCGTGTGCCTGAGTGAGTGTAAAAGTGAGTGAGTGTGTGGATATATGTGTGAGAGATTTAGTTAGAGAATGAGTGAATCTGAGAGAGTGGGTGTGTTGTGTGTCTGCCTGTCTGTGTGATAGAGTGTGAAAGTTAGTGAGTGAGTGTGAGTTAGAGAGTCATCGAGTAAATGAGTGAGTAAGGGAGCGTGAGTGAGTGAGAGAGAATTTGTGGGTATGCGTGTATGTGCACGAATGAGTGAGTGTGAGAGCGAGTGAGTGGGTAAAAGAGAGAGCGTGGGTGAATGAGAGAGTGCATGAGAAAGTGTAATGTATGTGTGTGCATGTCTGGATGTGTGTATGGGTGTATATGTGTGTACATGTGTGTATCTGTGTGTGACTCTGTGTGTATGCCTGTACGTGTGTTAAAGTGTGCGTTCATGTGTTTATATGCGTTTATATGCATGTGCGTGTGTGTATGTGTGTATGGATGAGTCTGTGTGTGTGTGCTCGTGTATGTATTGTATATCTTTGTATGTGTAAGTGTGCATGCATGCAGTGTATGCGAGGGAGTGTATATTCGGGTGTTATGTGAGTACGTGTGAGTAAGTATATGGATGTGTGCAGGTGTGTGTATTGCGTGGGTATGATGTGTGTGGGTGTGTGTATGTACATGTGTGTGAGAGAGAAGAGAGAGAGAGAGAGAGAGAGAGAGAGAGAGAGAGAGAGAGAGAGAGAGAGAGAGAGAGAGTTGAGCGCACGCATGTCATCTAACATGCTGATCCATATGTTTTGTGTATTCTCATTTTTTTCATATTATCATTTTGATGCACTTGATTTTAACATGCATAAAATGAATTCATGTAAATTACTGTAAAGCAAGTGAGAGAGTTAGTGAGTGTAAGTAAGAGAGAGAGAGTGAATGAGTGTGAGAGTGTGTGTATGTAAAGAGAGCGCAAGAGAGAGAGAGAGAGGGGGGGGGGAGAAAAAAAAAAAGAGTTGAATTGCATCACTAATATTTACTCTACATAATGTATATGTACAATTTTTTCTCCACTTCTTGCAATTGCGAGACTTCTCACGACAATCGTCAGTGTCTCAATTGTGTGTAAAGTGTGGGAGTTTGTTCTTATTAGCTTCAGTGATCATGTGAGGCATCAAGTATTTGTCTAGATGTGAGGATGTATGTATGGGTGTGTATGTGAGGGATATGTGTGTGTGTGTGTGTGGGGAATGTGTGTGTGCCTGTGTAAGAGAGAGAGAGAGAGAGAGAGAGAGAGAGAGAGAGAAAGAGAGAGAGAGAGAGAGAGAGAGAGAGAGAGAGAGAGAGAGAGAGAGAGAATTCAGTGCTCGCATGTCCTGTAACATGCCATTCCATATTTTTTGTGTATTTTCATCTTTCACATTATCATTTTGTATGTATGACACTTGATTTTATCATGTACAATATAACATTACTGTAATGTGAGTGAGAGCGTTAGTGAGAGAGAGAGAGAGAGAGAGAGAGAGAGAGAGAGAGAGAGAGAGAGAGAGAGAGAGAGAGAGAGAGAGAGAGAGAGAGAGAGAGTTGAATTGCATCACTAATTTTTAAGTTACAAAATGTATATGTACAATTTTTCTCCATTTTCTTTACAATTTTGCGACAATGCTCACGACAATCGTCACTGTATGTGTGTGTAAAGTGTGGGAGTTTGATCATAATAGTAGGTTGGGGGATCGGAGGATGTGTGTGTGGGTGGATTCGTGATGTGTGTGGGTGGGCTCAGGATGTGTGGGTGGGAGGGGTGGGTTTGTGTGGGTGGGTGGGGGATTGTGTGTGGGTGGGAGGGGGATTGTGTGTGGGTGCGTGCGAGATGTATGGGTGTATGGGGAGATGTGTTTGTGGGTGGGGATGTGTGTTTGTGTAGGTGGTTGTGGGCGAGTGGGTGGAGGAGGATATGTTGGTGGATGATTGATTTGATGGTGGGTTATGGGATGGGTGTGGGTATATGTGTGGGTATATGTGGTGGGTGGGAGATGTGTGGGGGTGGTTGTGGGTTTGGGGATGTGTGTGTGGGTGAGGGATGTGTATGGGTGTGGGATGTTTGGGTGGATGGGTGGGGAGTGTGTGTGGGTGAGAGATGTGTGGGTGAATGTGTGTGGGGGGGGGGGGGGGGGTTTGTTGGGGGAGGGGTGCGTGTTGGGTGTGGGTGATGGATTTGGAGATGTGTGTGTGTGGGTGGGGATATGTCTGGCTGGGTGGGGGTGTGTGTGGCTGAATGAAGGATGTATGTGTGGGTAGTGAGGGTGATTGTAGTTGGGGGATGTGTGGATGGGTAGGAGATGTGTGGATAGATGTGTGTGTGGGTGAGAGATGTGTCTCTGGGATGTGTGTGGGTGTGGTATTGTGTGGGAGGGGAGCTGGGTGTGGTTAAATGATGTTTGTGTGGGTGGGTGAAGGTGTGGTTGGGTTTGTGGGTGGGTGAAGGATGTGTGTGAGGGTGGGGGATGTGTGCTTAGATGGGTGGTTGGGATGTGTGAGATAGGAGATGTATGTGTTGATGAGTGGGTAAGGGATGTGTGGGTGTTAGTGGTTGAGGGATAAGTACGTGTGTCTAGGGATATGTGAGGGGATGAATGTATGGGTTGTGTGTGCGTGGATGGGAGGTGTGTGTTTGTGAATGGGGAATGTGTTGGTGGGTGGGGATGTGTGTGAGGGATGTTTGTATGGGTGGGGAAATTGTGCATGGGTGGGGATGTGTGTGTATATGGGTAGGGGTGTGTGGTTAAGGGATGTGTGGCTGGGGGAATGTGTGGTTGGGTGGATGATGTGTGGTTGGGTAGAGGATGTGTGGGTGGGTGGGGAGATGTGTGGGTTATTGAATGTATGTGTGCTTGGGGTGTGGGTGGATGGGATGTGTGGTGGGTGAGAGGTGTGTGTGGGTGGGGAGATGTGTTGGTGTAGGGATGTGGTGGATGGGTGGGGGAATGTATTGTATGTGTGTGTGGTTGGGTGGGTGGGGAAGTTGGAGTGAATGGGGGATGTGTGGGTGGGTGGTGGATGTGTCTCATAACATAGTAATATGCATTGTTTATGTTTACAAAATTCATGTGACAATGTTTTTTTCCTATGCACTGTTGATGAAAGAAAGATGAATGATTGGAAGGGCCGAATGTAAGACGGGCCTGCGTGCCCAATTTGTTACCCTTTGAAAATAAAGTCTGTTCGTTCGTTCGTTCGTCTTCAGCATCTTTCTTTTGTTAGGATCCACTGGTCTTACTCGTGTTTAGATATGTATGTACACACGTGTCTGTGCGTGTATGCACGTGTGTATATATATATATATATATATATATATATATATATATATATATATATATATATATATATATATATATATAGAGAGAGAGAGAGAGAGAGAGAGAGAGAGAGAGAGACAGACAGACAGACAGACAGACAGACAGACAGACAGACAGACAGACAGACAGACAGACAGACAGACAGAGACAGACAGACAGACAGGCAGAGACAGAGACAGAGCAGTCTGATTTTACGGCGCCAGAGACTTACCATCGTCCCTTCTCCTGTTAGTTAAAACGGTTCCGCCACGCGGAGCCCGGGAATTGAACTAGCTGCCAGAGGTGATGAATGCACAAACTATAGAGATATTTTCCAAGATTGAGCTCTCACCCTCAACTCTGCATCCCCAGCCATAACAGCAATTAGGAACCAAGTGGTTTAGAAGTTATGTGCCCACCTTTGTCTCATACAGACCTGGCTTGTCACAAGGCCTGAAACGTGTGAATTTTTTAAAATCTTTTATAAAGTAAAAGCAGTATTGTTTACCCTTACTGTCCTTACTCCACTTTCATCCTGGGGTCGATCTGGCATCGACTTCTTGAATAAGGGCGGAAAAAATTGGAGGACCGGTGTACATGTTAAAATCCATTGGAAGTTGGAGATCGACAATAGTATGTCAGAAAGTTTGCTTCACATGCTAAACTTCAAAATTAGAAAACTTACCCCCGTGGCGAAAGGTTTACGGACGCAACTTGTAATCCCGCATACCGCGTTCGATACACAGCTGCGGGCGATTTGGCAGCAGACCGCCCTGTGTTGGTTTTCATAAAATGGTTTGAGTATCTGTCGTTCCACGGGCTCCGTGGCCAAAGGCTTGCGAACGCGGTTCGTGAGCCGGGTACCAGGCGTTCGCAGGTCAGCTGCGACCGATTTGTGCAGCAGACCGTGTCGCGTTGTGTTACAACGTGCTGGTATGGGAGCCGGTCGTTCAGAAAACAGTGGCAGACTACTGAACGTGACACTTGCCTAGTACATCAACAGCAGCTGAAGAATGCTGGTGTTGACTGCGACGTCCCGTAAGGGATACGTAACAAAACACCTGTCGTTCAGAAAGCAGTGGCAAACTAATTAACGTAAACTTGCCAAGAAATCACAAACATACCCCAAAAAATGATGGGGTTGACTGTGACGTCCTTTAAAGGATATGCAACTAACTAACCCACAAAAAGGGTATTCATAGCCTGCATGATTTCTTGTATACACATAAATGGATTGCGCTGCTGCGAAAGTTTGTGCACCGTGTTTAGAGACTCCTTGCGTGATCTATGGGCTGGAACACTATTGGTATATCCGTGTGCAATAAAATTGATACTTAAACTAGAAGCAAAACCAAACTAAATAGCTATCACTAGATTATTTTATATAAGAAAGACTGACATAAATAGACTTGTATAAGGAAGACTAAAATAAAGATTAACATAAGAAAGATTAACACGAGAAAGATTAATCAATCAATCAATCAATCATGTGCCATGCCGGAAAGCGTGGGCGGTCATGACTAGCCATGACTCGCCATGACTCACTATGGGCTGGAACACTATTGGTATATCCGTGTGCAATAAAATTGATACTTAAACTAGAAGCAAAACCAAACTAAATAGCTATCACTAGATTATTTTATATAAGAAAGACTGACATAAATAGACTTGTATAAGGAAGACTAAAATAAAGATTAACATAAGAAAGATTAACACGAGAAAGATTAATCAATCAATCAATCAATCATGTGCCATGCCGGAAAGCGTGGGCGGTCATGACTCGCCATTTCACTCGATCACCAGTGTCGTGGATCAGCTCAGTGTTCCTGTCCCGTCCATGCCATGTGGCCAAGCCATCCAGGTATTTTCCTCTCGGTCTTCCTCTTGGTCTGTTCCCTTCGATCTTGCCAGTTGTCACCAAGTTCTCCAATCCATTTCTTCTCATAACATGTCCAAAAACTTTTGACTGTCTACGTCTAATCTCTCCAATCAAAGATTAACGTAAGAAAAATGATCATGAAAAAGATTAACATGAGAAAGACTCACATAACAAAGACTAACATAAGAAAGGCTAACATAGACTAACATGCGAAAGACTAACATAAGACATGCTAACATAGACTAACATAAGAAAGATTAACATGATAAAGATTAACATGAGAAAGATTAACAGATGTAAATATGAACCACATCTGACAAGTCAGTGCCTTTTCAACAAATTTATTCCAACCTTCCAACACAATAGGAACACAACACAGCATCAAACAAACCAACACACTTGTGAAGCTGTACAAAGTAACTGAATCCGAAAAACGGAACATCAAATAAATACACACTGGGCCAGCTAAACAACTGGTCGAAAAATGGCAACTTTAGAAACACTTGGTAAAATAACATTGTTAACACCGTTTTCCTCATCATCATCATGGCCATGCAAAATCGCATGTGTGTGCAACAGACCTCAGTCTTACAACAGACCTAACTACTCCAAACAGACCAATGCCGTGCTATGATACAGAGAGACGGCCGCATAAGGCGGCACCGTAAGGGGGTGACAATTTTACAGGGGGAAAAAAACATGTAAGGGACGGCATTTCGAAGACTTGCATCATACTGAGAAAATCTACCGCACGGTACTGTAACATACCTCAGCCTTGCAACAGACCTCAGCTTTGCAACAGTCCCCACTCTTGCAACAGACCTCAGTCTTACAACAGACCTTAGTCTTACAACAGACCTCAGTCTTACAACAGTCCTCAGCCTTGCAACAGACCTCAGCCTTGCAACAGACCTCAGTCTTACAACAGACCTGTCTTGCAACATACCTCAGCCTTGCAACACACCTCAGCTTTGCAACAGTCCCCACTCTTGCAACAGACCTCAGTCTTACAACAGACCTTAGTCTTACAACAGACCTCAGTCTTACAACAGTCCTCAGCCTTGCAACAGACCTCAGCCTTGCAACAGACCTCAGTCTTACAACAGACCTGTCTTGCAACATACCTCAGTCTTGCAGTAGTCCTCAGCCTTGCAACAGACCTTAATCTTGCAACAGACCCGTCTTGCAACAGACCTCAGTCTTGCAACAGACCTCAGTCTTGCAATAGACTTTATTCTTGCAACAGACCTCGGTCTTGCAAAAGACCTCAATCTTGCAACAGACCTCAGCCTTGCAACAGAATTCAGTCTTGCAACAGAGCTGCCTTGCAATAGACCTCAACCTTGCAACAGACCAACATACCTCAGCCTTACAACAAACCTCAGTCTTGCAATAGACCTCAACCTTGCAACAGACCTCAGTCTTGCAACAGACCTGTCTTGCAACAGACCTCAGTCTTACAATAGACCTCAGCCTTACAACAGACCTCAGCCGTGCAGCAGACCTCAGCCTTGCAACAGACCTCGCATAGTCTTGCAACAGATCTCAGTCTTGCAACAGACCTCAACCTTGCAACAGACCTCAATCTTTCAACAGACCTCAGCCTTGCAACAGACCTCAGCCTTACAACAGATCTCAGTCTTGCAACAGACCTCGCATAGTCTTGCAACAGACCTCAGCCTTGCAACAGACCAACATACCTCAGCCTTACAACAGACCTCAGCCTTGCAACAGACCTCAGCCTTACAAAAGACCTGTCTTGCAACAGACCTCAGCCTTACAACAGACCTCAGTCTTGCAACAGACCTCAGACTTGCAACAGACCTCAGCCTTGCAACAGACCTCAGCCTTGCAACAGATCTCAGTCTTGCAACAGACCTCGCATAGTCTTGCAACAGACCTCAGCCTTGCAGACCTCCGTCTTTGGGGTTCTGGATCAATTCTACTGGTGATATTCCTCTGTGTCATCGTCTCAGACCATAATCTAGCCAACACTCAAAACTCAGAGAAAAGACCCGACGGACATACAATTGAACTGCTACTAGTACCATTAGTACTGGAACTCTTCGCTGGCAGTTGTAGATGAGGACGAAGCACAGTTGAGAATGTCCCGAGTGCTGTGATGTAGGTTCTTGACTCAACTCAACTCTTAGAACATGAGACTTCAAAGTAATATAGGTAATTAAAGAAATTGAAATATCACTATTTGGTGAGTAACTTGAATTTGCGTTTTTCTTTCGGAACTCCTTCGCCACATCACTGGTCAAGACAGATTGGGTCACATGGGTTATGAAGAGATCATGGGGAAGTAGGGACTTTGGATAATGTACAAACATGAAGCATTATTCACCATTTGTTGCTCAGTGAATTAATGTCACTGGAGGAAGTGTTCTCCCACATAAAAGAATACTTAAAGCAATGTGAGTATCACCAGACTACAGGGCGGAAAATCAAACTGATCATGTCTGTATTAACAAGAAATTTAGATCATCTTCAGTATGGATTAAACAGTCCTGCAGGTACAGGTGTAGATACAGATCTGCTGATGAGTCAAATGAAGCTGCAACTGAGAGGAGATTAGTTTTTTGCGTTCGCTCGCTTTGAACTCAAGCATAGTCAATACACGCGCTACTACTTCTAGTGTACTAGACTAATTTTTCCTTGTAGATTAGCTTTCCCTATTATCAGTGTCCCACGCCATCAGACGAACCTACTCCGACTTCAGAGGTACTTGTAAGTTACATCCCCAAGTCAAGGATGAGAAGTCAGCATTATAGTCCAAATGACTGGTGTAGGGGTTGAACCCGCTACCCTGGCATCAGCACACCAGGTGTTTAAGAACGAGCAGTCTTATCCATTAAGTCTTATTCATCTTATAAACACAGAAAGCTATTCAACGTAGGAAATATTAGAAATCAAGAAAATAAGGAGCAATTTATTTGCACAGTCTCTAATTAGTAACAGGTCCTGCAACAGTTGGTAGACAATGTGACCAAGGAAGACTGACTGCAGCAGGTTAAAAACATTTGGAATAAATCATAAACAGAAGCGCTTGGAAATAGGGAATGAACGTATAAAGCATCTAATAGCCAATTCCCTTAGAAAACAGACGTAAAGAATAATGAAAAAGCAGATTAAAACAATAGCACAATCACAGCTAGTGAAGTCAGCACCCATGAAAAATCAATGGAAGCTAATAAAGAAGTAAGGAATCTGAAAAAAGTGGATAAGAGACAATACTCAGATCCCAATATGAGAGACAGAGGTAGCAGCATTGAAAGGAAACCTCAGAGATCACAAGGAAAATATAACCAACTGAGTGAACTGTTCAAAAATAGTAATAAGAAAGTTCTCACTTCAAAGATTAAATGAACACGTTGGCTGAATAAAGATCAAATGAATAGATGGTGTGGGGGGGGGGGGGGGGGGGGTAAATACTTTGAGATTCTGAACAGACTGGTCCCAGAAGGAAGACCCAATAGACTGCCATTCAGCCTGCAGAAGTGGAGCTGGGTTTCAATTGTGAGAAACCATATAAAGAATAAATTATAAAAGGTATCAAACTTCCGAAGGTTCAGAAAGCTGCTGGTCCAGATTGTATTCCAACAGAAGATGTTAAAACCAATATAAACACATCAACTGAATTACTGCACAAAATGGTTAGTAGAATCTAGGTGAATGAAGAAATACCAGCAGACTGGAGAGAAGGATTTATGGTGTAGTTACCAAAGAAAGGGGACCAGTAGTAGTGTGAACATTATAGAGTGTTATTGTCAATTCTTCGGAATATATTAACCTGGATCATTCTGGAGAGATTAAAAGATGATAATGACAAACAACTACGGCAAGAACAGGCAGGTTTCCAGCCAAACAGATCACATACTGACCAGATAGTGGCACTACGTATAATAATAGAACAAAGCATTGAAATGAATTTGTCACTTTATATTGGATTTGTGGACTATGAAAAGGCCTCTGACAGTATTTATAGGGAATCTATGTGGAAATGTATGAGGCTTTCTAGGATCCCATTGAAGATTTTTAACGTAGAATAGAGATGGCACCAAAGATAGGGGATAACAGAGACGGCACTAAAGATAGAGAAGAATGGAGATGGCAGTGAGAATCGGGCAGAATTGTGTCAGCACCAACGAGATGGCAGAATCGTGACAGCTTCAAGGATAGGGCAGAATTGTGACAGCACCAACGAGATGGCAGAATCGTGACAGCACCAAGGATAGGGTAGATAGTGACAGTACCACGGAGAGAGGATAATCGTGACAGTACCAAGGATAGGGCAGATCGTGACAGCACCAAGGATCGGGGAGAATCGTGACAGTAGCAAGGATAGGGCAGACCCATGACAGTACCACGGATAGGGCAGACCCATGACAGTACCAAGGATAGGGCAGACCCGTGACAGTACCAAGGATAGGGCAGAATCGTGGCAGCACCAAGGATAGGACAGATCGTGACAGCACCAAGGAGGGGGCAGAATCGTGACAGCACCAAAGATAGGACAGATCGTGACAGCACCAAGGAGATAGTAGAATCGTGACAGCACCAAGGATAGGGCAGACTTATGACAGTAACAAGGATAGGACAAACCCATGACAGCACCAAGGATAGAATAGAATCGTGACAGTATCAAGGAAAGGGCAGAATCGTCACAGCAGCAAGGATAGGGCAGACCTATGGCAGTAGCAAGGATAGGGCAAAATTGTGACAAAAACCAACAATAGGGAAAACTATAGACAGCACAAACAAATGTTTGTAATAGCAACTTTTTTCAGCTGGTAACAACAGATAACAAAATGCATCGTCCATTGTTCCTGTACATACAGTTGTTTCGACACGTTATCAATTTAGGCTTGGCTTTCTTCAGAACAAATCTTCCTACTCTTATTTGTGCATGCTCCTAAATCATCTGTGGTACTTGACCAATTACCTAGGAAAAAGTTCTTTTTACAAGTGGCATTTTAAAATTAACAAATTCCATTTCAAAGTCTGTCATAAAACTTGTCCATTAGTGACCAAAAAAGTAGATATGTGACTTCTTACATAATGCAACATTTTTTCAAAACATTATGGCACATTCAAATGCTGAAACTAAAAGCTAATACAATTGTGTTTTGTTTTGTTTTATTCACATGTGTAGTCTATACATGTGCCACTACTACTAGTAGTTGCAACTACTAGTGGGCGCACTGGTCTGATGTTTGCATGTGGGTCAACTTTTACTATTACTAGAGTCCCTCGCCATCAGGCGAACCCACTCTGACTTCTTGTAAGTTACATCCTCTAGTCAAGGACAAGACGTCAACATTTACATCCAACGGAACGGTGTTGGTAATGACCCCGCTACCCTGCCATCGGCGCACCAGAAATTTGAGAGCAAGTGCTCTTATTCATTTGTATTAAGTACAGCATTTCAACAAAAAAAGCAACATTTTGGTTTACAATATACAGTGGTAGAATTTCTCTTAAAAAATTGCATGATTTCAAGAATATTAACTTGATATTTCTAATTTTTTCTATTTTAAACATTTCCCATTTTTCCCAAGACTCAAACTCAGATCCGTCCATGTCCAAAATGTGGGTCACGAGGTTTAGAACTACTGCTCTAGAAACTGGAAGATCCGACATTTGTACCTGAAATCTAACACATAAAATAGAACAATGCAGGTCAGGCAAGCCAGCATCACCATGAGGTACTGAAATGGCCTAAGGAACTACCCAGACAACAAATGGAAGAAAGTAATCGGACGTGTCAACCGACAGGTGCAAATATCACAGCTCTGCTGTAAATAGACTAGACAACAAATAAAGCACATTCAATAATTTAAAAAACACAGGACAAACAAATAAGGCATTCAAGTAAAACTAACCCATACTAGGCTAACACAATTAGATGAAAACGTCCTTAACTCTACCCCTATTTCCCTTGACCTACTGCATCACTTCTGGTCAGCGATTCTATGAAGCTCTTGGTCCTCAGCTGAGATTTTGTGCACGAGGATAGGATTCAGTTTTCCAAACCACTCCACGACCTCAACTAAGTGAGAGAAAAAATTAATTTTACAAAACAAATATAGTTGTCTTTGTGTGTGCTGACAAAGGATTTCTAGTCGACACATCCATTCTGTCCCATGTGATTGCGTTCTTGTGTGTGCTGACAAAGGATTTCTAGTCGACACATCCATTCTGTCCCATGTGATTGCGTTCTTGTGTGTGCTGACAAAAGATTTCTAGTCGACACATCCATTCTGTCCCATGTGATTGCGTTCTTGTGTGTGCTGACAAAACATTTCTAGTCGACACATCCATTCTGTCCCATGTGACTGCGTTCTTGTGTGTGCTGACAAAAGATTTCTAGTCGACACATCCATTCTGTCCCATGTGATTGCGTTCTTGTGTGTGCTGACAAAGGATTTCTAGTCGACACATCCATTCTGTCCCATGTGATTGCGTTCTTGTGTGTGCTGATCAGTTCCACCTTCTGTTTTTATTGATTCATTCTAATACGTACTATGTACATGAATGTGAAGTATCCATCCATCCACATCCATATAACATTATGTGCAGAATATATGAACTAAATGCATCCTAGACATACTTGATATTTTACAACAGCAATACAAGTATATTATATAATATGTGAGGGATTCACGGAATATTTATACATTTGTGTAAATATACTTTTCGTCATGCATATATTTTAAAAAAATAGGGATCTGAAGTTGATTAAATGCTGTATGTGAACATATGCAAAATTGTACATCTATTTTCTTTGCAGCATACACCACATGAAATATGGGGAAAATAATTTATATAACCATAATGCAACTCATATACCTGTCTTTACACTGATGATTTCAAAACACAACTGATTGTATCTATTATTTTAAGTTGTATAGCCTTTACAGGACGTTGCAGTCAACACCAGCATTTTACTGCCGTTGTTGATGTCTTGGCAAATTTTTACGTTCGGTAGTTTGCCATAGATTTTTGAATGACCGGCTACCAACACAATAAAACCAGCGAGACACGGTTTGCTGCCAAATAGGTCACCGCTGTGTTTCGAACGCAGGTAAACGGCATTACGAATCGCGTCCGCAATGCCATCGCCACGGAGACCAGCTTTGTATCTTTACTAAATCTACAATAGGAACATATAAAAGCTCTACAGTCTTATTTGTGAAACATTATTTCTCCGGGTCTTTCTCATTCCTGTAACATCAATTATGAGCTCTGCCAAATGGCAGAGGCATTCACATAATGACTCAACTATTAAGAAAATACAAACGTTTTTAAAATTAATTCATATCTACAAATCTATGCGGCTACACATAATAGTTAGATCTCATCATCATCATCATTATCATGGGGCATGCTGATGAGCGTGGGTGGTCATGGTTTGGTCACAAGATCACCGGTCATCTGAAACCAGGTCATCATCCTTGAAGGGGAATCGAACACATGGCTACCAGACAGCTGATTATGATCTTATACTGGCAGTGACCATAAGTTAGATCTGCTTTGCTGATTTAAAATAAACCTTTAAAATCAAAACGTTCATTAAACAGATTCAGTGAAAAACAAAATGTAGATTTGGACAAAACAAAAATGGGCTGCGGAAAATGGGAAGTAGGATTGAGTCACAGTTATGACTTAAAATTTGTTAATATGGTTAACAGACAAGAATTATATATCAAATTAAAGGTGGTTGCATAGGGGAAACTACAGTGTATAAGCCCCTGGCTGATACGGGAAGCCGCTTAAGGCGATTAATCATCCTATGGCAGTTGATCAGATAACTCTTAAATGGCATAGGTTTTCCCATGTCTGGTGCAGAATGTGTCTGCTTCTTTAACTGAATGTCTGGTGCAGAATGTGTCTGCTTCTTTAGCCGAGTCAATGCCGAAGGATAATATATCGCCAAATGTGACCTCCCATTTGAACAGAAGGACGATATGTCGCCACGCTAAGGTCATCGTGTTATTTGTTTTGTATCGTGGTATCTCCCGCAATTTCAATGCTCAGTGAACAGAAATTTGCATTATAATGCTTGTTTATTTGATTGTGCACCAAGTTTGGTTCAGGCCTACTTTTTGTTTGGCACTGAATCAGTTAAGTGTTCATTTACAGTTGACATTTAAAGATATTTCCATGATTTCTTTTCAAACGTATATTGAAGCAATACAAAGTTATAAAGGAACATGTTTAAAAAGTATAACCAGAAGAACAATAATGAAATCAGTTATTAACCACGATTACTGGCTTAATATTAGCAAACCCAAATACTGACTCTCAACCCTAGATACTGACACTCAACCCAAGATGCTGACTCGCAACCCCAGATACTGACTCTTGACCTTAAATACTAACTCTTGACTCCAAATTCTGACTCTCAACACCGAATACCGACCCCAATTACTGACTCTTGATCCTAAACACTGACTCTCAGGTCTTTAAGGGTGTTAACCGTGGTTCTCAAAGTTGGTTGATAATGTCCCCTGTGTTGAAAGTGGAAAGATCCAGCAACGATAGCGACATTTTAAAATTTTCAGTAGATTTGATACCAAGACCAAATTATGTGTATCTGTAGATGTGTAAATATGAAAATGGTTGGATATGGCTGAAATACCGAGGAAGTACAGCCTGCAAACAGGTTGTAACCCTGATTTACAGATATCATATATAAGTTATACGGAATTTGCTCCTTTGCAATTTACTTTCATTGCTTCTAACTAATCAGGTCAATTCTTCTTCTTCTTCTGCGTTCATCCGGTGTGTTTTTTCAGATGTAATTGCGTTGTGCCAATTTATTTGCACCCTTAGGACAGCACATAAGACTTCTGCGGGTTAGCCTTCCTATGAGGTCTATTCTAGAGAATAAAAATGTATGTGTAAAAAATGCATTCATTTAAAGGTAGCATACACATGTATTTCATCAAATAGGCCAAGTGGTTAAGCTGCCTGCCTCAAGCTCTAAAGGTTGTGGGTTCATTGTCATATATCATCATTCAGCTCAACAGCGCAATTTATTTTTAGACCCTTTGGGATCGTCACTGGAGCTACAGAGTTGTGTAACTCCATATAACTATTTTAACAGGCTGCTCCAAAATAGACCGACTTGATGCAGTTAAGTCGATCCTCTCTTCTTTAAACCTTTATTTCTACATTATCACAGCTATCCTAGTAATTAAAAATGTAGATTTAGAAATAAATTCTTCATTTAAAGTTTATGTACATCTATGTCACATCATATGTTATACTGTATTTACTCGTCCAATATTTTTCTTGCCTTGCTAATTAAATCTATCTTAATAATTAAAAATGTTATCAGTAGAAATAAATTCTTCATTTAAAGTTTACGTACTATGTACATCTATGTCACATCACATGTTATACTGTACTTACTCTTCCATCATTTTTGTTTCATTGCTTTTCCTTGCTAATTAAATCTAATGCTGATTTAAAATGTGTCAGAAAATAATTTCTTCATTTCAGTTTAACGTACATGTATGTTACATCACATATATTATACTGTATTTACACTTTCAAACTGTTTTGTTTTTTAGTTGCAATACAGCAGTTGTTCCAGACGAGTCGTGGGAAGAGAACTTCAGCTAAGTGCCTGGCAAACCCTTCCTATACCAGAAGACCTACATCGGGTCATTGCAACATTCAACCCTGCAGTGATTAGAGACCGAGCATGTTGGCTCAGTCAAATTAATAATAGTTTTTCTTTTTCTTTATTTCAAGAATAGGATAGACAAAACAATATCAGAATTATATAATAAATAAACCAACTGGGTGTAGTTTTAACATTTCTAACAAATGGCTCTGTCATAAGTTTACGTAAGATTAGACATAGTTATTGCATGACAGAGCGAAAGATTTACTGTATCTATATAGTCTGTCTATCTCCGTGTTGTGAGTCAGTGCAAGACTTGGGATTTCTTTACTTCCCAGGCACATGTAGCAGGATAACTCGGTGTGTAATCTCTCATTTTCAGTATTGCTGATAACCTTACCTTCCTTAGCCTGGTCACTGTTAGAATACCAGATCATTTCTTGGGCCGATAATTCGATATGGCCTAGATCCACGAGCCTTTTGATCTTGTCTTCGGCAGTTAATAGTCTTTCTATTTCTGAAAGTCTACCTACTTTGAATGTGAAATCTATCAAATAGCTAGCGCTACGCTACAGATTGTGAGCTGCATCTGGTATAGAACTTTGTAAGTTTTCTTGGTACAACATTCTAGATCGCCTGTCACGATAGTCCTGTTAGTGTGTTATCTCAAAATCAAAAATAGGGCTGGCCTATATTAATTATCAAAAAAGTGGGGCTACATATTAAAAAGGTAGGAGTGGCAAAGGAAGAGGTGAGTCTATCTGTAATGTCAGATATGTGTTTGATTAATATGTTGTTGTTGGTGATAATTACTCGTGGTTAAGATTATATAATTTCTCTTTTAGAGTAAGGGTGTGGATAGTGTGCTTCTATTGTTCATAAGTTTTCTAGTTACCAGTATACCATCAAGTGCTCTATTATCATGTCTTTCAACAAACAACCTACTACACAAGAGTTGACTGAGAAAGGGACTTTGATGGGATATGAGGGTGATGAGTTGAGAAAGTACATCAGGGAGGCAGAACGAGAATGGCGACAAGAGCAGAGGGAGGGAAGAATCCAGATGCTCAACTGGAGGACAAAGAGTTGAAACTGGCGGAACAGATGTGACAGCATGAGCTTGAATTAAGGAAACTGGAACTACAACACCCAGATGCTTCCAGACTCAGCAATGCCTCTCGCCAGTCTATAGTGTTGATACCCCTCCAGGATAAAATGTTTCTAATGGATCTATGAACTTTCTAATGCTCCCCTTCGATGAGAAGGCAGAGCAGGTGGATTTGTATATTGATAAATTCGTATTAATGTGCGAAGCTTACAACCTCCCTCAGGAGAAATGGGTTAAGAGGGCCGGCATATGATGTTTTTAGTAAATTACCTCCCGGTCTTAAAAAAGACTTCAATATGCTTAAAAATGCTCTCCTTATGCGGTATGACTTGAAGTCAGGTGCCAACCAGTTGAAATTCCAAAAAGCTAAGCGTACACAGGAAGAATCGTTCGCGCAGTTCGCCTCTCGCTTACACATGTATTTTACTAAGTGAGTCGGACTAAGCGAATTTGCGTCGACCTATGAAGGGCTGGAGGAAATTATACTGGCGGAACAGTTGAAAGAGACTCTACCAAAAGCTTTGCAGACGTTTGTGACAGAAAACGGTGGCGCTCGACTGGAGATTATCTCCCTTGCCGAACGTTATTTGACAGCTCATGGGGAACTGAGTTCCACAAAACCTAGTAGTGTTTCTCAACTTGATAGGACACAACAATCCAGGAGTTACGATAATTATAACTCTAAAGGTAAGGACAGTCGAGGGCACATGGCTGGCCTCACCCACGCCATGGTTTCTCACGAACGATAGCTCAATAACCACCAGCACAAAATAATGGATGGGACAACCCTTATTGTAAAACTGCAGGACTAATTATCACCACACTAGCACCTGAGAAGTAAACCTTAAATCCATTATGCTGCATTCATGACTACAGGAGCCAGAGCCCGACAGGACCAGGATTCTGCGAGTGAGACGTGGCCTCCCAGTAGTAGATACTATCTCGGTTAATGGGAGTAAAGTAAAGTGTTTGTATGACACCGGCCTCCAGTATGATGCTATCATAGCTGAACAACTTGTCAAACCAGGGTAACTGACAGATCAGACCATTGCGGTGAAGGGGGCTACCATGAGCACTGAAACCAGGGACTTAAAGATTGCTGAAGTTAAAGTGACATTGAAATATGTCACGGGAGAGATTTCTGCTGCAGTCCTGGAGGACCCAATTGACACATGCATCTCATCTCATCTCATCATGTTCCTCTTGTACGTTGCGGTGTCGAGGTGACACATGCATATTAGGATGTAAATAAGTCTAATTGGGAGAGCCGAAATCACCATTGATAATAGCAGCTGTACAGGCCCGAAGTCAAGCATCAGGGTCGAATTAGCCTGAACTTCATCTCAACCCACTACCTCAGGAGATTAGGGCTGCTCAATCAGAAGACTCAACTTTAACAGCTTGTTTTGGCAAACTGCTAAAATCAAGATATCCACCACTAGGGGGGGGTGGATTTTTAGATGAAGGACAAGCTTTTATACCATAGGGTGGGAGAGATGGAAAAATCCACGGGCAGCCTGTGGGGCCGCAGAAATTTAGAGCCAAAATATTACACATGGGACATATCATATCTTTTAATGGACATATCTGAGTGGGAGCCACAACCCAGCGTATTACTTGCCACCATTTCTGGCCGGGGATGACAACTGATATTCAACGATACGTCAAGTCCTGTCGAGAATGTCAACGGGTCGAGCCTAAACATTGGACTGCACCAGTAACTTTGGGTGAAATGCCAATATTGAGTACGTCATTTGAGCAGATTGCCATAGATATTGTTCGTCCTCTGTCTTGTTCCAAGAGAAAGAACTCATACATTCTAACTCTCGTAGATACCTGCACTATGTGGTCAGAAGCAATATCCCTATCTGGAATTGATTGTAAGAAATTAGCGGATGCCCTAGTAACTATCTTCACCAGATTAGGTTTTTCTAATAAAGTTTTAACGGACAATGGTTTGGAGTTCCAAGGTAAGTTAATGGAGGAAGTCTTCAACGTCTCTCGGACTCGTCATATCCATATATGTCCCTACCACCCTCAAGCAAATGGGATGGTAGAGCACTTTAACGGAAACCTCATGTAGATTCTGCGTAAGATAGCACAAGAGAAGCCAGAACATTGGGACGAGTACTTGCCCGCTGCTCCATTTGCATACCGGGAAGTACCTCATACTTCCACAGGGCTTCCACCTGCTACACTGTTATTTGGACGACCTATAATGATGACTTGGACTGAGGAGGGAGTGGATGAAACTGGCGTCACTGCTTCCCAGTACATGTCGGAATTGAAACAAAAACTGGAGACGGGGTTGAAGATGGCTAATTCGAACCTTCGTCGGGTCAGAAAGAAACATGCCTCCTACTATAACAAGAAAGCCAGAGACAGATCTCTTGAGGCGGGACACAAGGCTCTATTACTATTACCCCAAGGGAGTAATAAACTTGAGATTGGATGACAGGGACCTTTTCCCATTATAGACAAAGTGTTCTGCACCAATTACAAGATTGCTATTTGCGGAAAACAAGGTATTCCACATCAACCTACTTAGGAAGTATGCTGAGATAGTAGATGATCCACTGGTGCATCTGATGACTATGAGGGTGGCAACTGAGGTAGAAGGTGGAGAGGACTCAGGTTGGAGTACCCACTCAAACCTCAGGAGACCATGAATGATGTCCTCATCAACCCTGACTTGGAGACGTCCAAGTTGGAGAAGATGAAGCAAATTCTAGTGTCTCACGCCCTGGTGCTAACGGATAGGCCGCGCCGGACTAAACTCATAGAGTTTAACATGAAGTTAAATAACACGGACCCAGTCTGACAAAAGCATTACCCTGTTCCGTATGCAAAACAAGAGGCTTTACAGAGATAAACTCCTATTAAAAAGAAGAAATCATTTCACTCTCGGAGTCACTATACAGTGCATGTGTGGTGCTTTTGAGAAAACCCAGCGGCCAGCACCGATTGTGCATCAACTATTGTCAGCTAAACGGAGTCACAGAGTTTCAAGTGGAACCTTTACAGGATCAGGGATTATTGTTCTTGAGACTGAGTAAAGCAAAGATACACCTCAGCAAGGGGTACTACCAGATTCCAGTAAAGAAAGAAGTCCGACCGTATTTGGCTTTCAGCACAGCTGACGGCCACTAAAAATTCAATGTGCTCCCATTCGCGCTGAGCAACGCTCATTCGCCCGAATGATGAGATTGTTATTAGATCAATTAAAGGACCCAAGTATCGGCAACTTTATGGATGACATTCTCATCACATCTGACACTTACGAGGAACACCTGCAGTCCATTGACAGGCTGATAGGGAGGCTGGCAGAGACACGACTCAGTGCCAGACCAGCTAAATGTCAACTAGATTTTCAGCAATTGGAGTTTTTGGGACATACAGTTGCTCCAGGACAAATGTGCCCAAAAAGAAGAATGTAGATAAACTGCTGAAAGCCACAAGGCCCAGGACCAAGAAAGATGTCCGATCCTTCGTATCCCTGTGTGTATTTTATCAGAAGTTTATCAAAAACTTCAACGTTCTTGTGGCGCCATTGACGGATGCCATCAAAAAGGGAGCACCCGAACATGTAAAATGGACACCAGCATGTGAAGAGGCTTACACTGCGCTGAAGGATAAACTCCCAGTGAAGCCAATTCTAAAACTACCGGGCTTGTCTCGCCCGTTTACTTTAAGAACGGGCGCAAGCAGTGTCGGGATTGAAGCGACCCTGTTACAACATGGCCGTGACGATGAAGAGGTGCTGTTCAAATTAGCCTACACTAGCCGTAAACTCAATGTAGTGGAGAAAACCTACTCCACTATTGAGAAAGAATGTTTAGCTCTAATATGGGCGATACAAACGTTCCAACCTTATTTATATGGAACTAAATTTACAGTTCAGACTGACCATCAACTGCTGATGTTCTTGGCGTCATCCAAACAACTGAACACTAGATTGATGAGGTGGTCACTCCTACTACTACCTTATTCTTTCAGGAAAACATAAACTAGGTGCTGATTTTCTAAGTCGACACTGTTCTACAGAAGAGAAGGCAGAAGCTACGCCTACAAATAACACAACCTGCTAGGGTTAGCATTAACATCGTTAGCATATGAGACGGATTGGCAATAATGGTAAAAGTTTGATTCTCGTACTTTCTTCTGTGGGGGGGGGGGCATTCTGTGGTGAAAGCAATGGTCTGCTCCGACTAATCTTGCTATAAGGAAACATGATAGTATAAATACATTATATAGTGGTATGTAGGTTACCATAAACCATTTACAAGTAACTTAATATTAGTTTAGCTTATGTGTTTTTATGTAGTTTGGCCAAATGGAGACAAGCGAGCAAAATGGCCAGGTTAGTCAAAGTGCCAAATAGGCTACAGTCTTCCGGTCTAGTACCTTGTGCAACAGCAAACTCAGCCGGTCGACATTTTGATATCTACTCCCGAAAGTGGGACAGCCCATATTGAAAATATCATCAGTGGTTGCATTTCACCACAATTGTTTAATATCAAGCGCAGGTTGAGGTATAGAGGTCGGCGGACTCAGAAAACTATATTGTTGTGAAACTACCAACGCCATTATTGCCACAATCATCACTAGAATCATCCAACCAACAAATAGGCACCTAACAACAATATTCTACAAACTCATGGGACTAAACTTATCTGCCAGAGAGCAGTAACAAGCCCTGTGATTCCTTTTTTAATGCAACAGCATAGAGTTGCCAGTTGAATTTAATAGGTCCTGTGAGACCCCAGTCCAATAAACTGTATGTGAGAAACAATATTAAAAAACATTTATCATAGATTAAACACTAGCCAAGACGCCCTCTTCCACTGCGAACTGTAGTGCAACACCCTGATAAGCAGCATGAGACAAGAAGTAATGCAGCGGTTGCTCCAGATGAATCATGGGAAGAGAACTTCAGCTAAGTGCCTGGCAAGCCCTTCCTATGCCAGGAGACCTACATCGGGCCATTGCATAATTCAACCCTACAGTGATTAGAGAAAGAGCATGTGGCTTAGCCAAATTAATAAAATAAAATTTCTCACGATTAGGATAGACAAAACAATATCAGTATTATATAATAAATAACTCAACTGAGTGTAGTTTTGAAATTTCTAACAAACGGCTCTGTCATAAGTTTACTTAAAATTAGACATAGCTATTGCGTGACAGAGCAAAAGATTGTACTGTATCTATATAGCCTGTCTTTCTCCGTGTTGTGAGACAGTGCAAGACTGAGGGGGGGGGGGGAGCTCTTTACTTCCCAGGCACATGTAGTAGGACAACTAGGTCTGTAATCTGTATTTCAAGTATTGCTTTTAACCTTACCTTCCTTAGTTTGGTCACTGTTAGAATAACAGATCATTTCTTGGGCTGATAATTCCATACGGCCTAGATTCACGAGCCTTTTGATCTTGCCTTTGGCAGTGAATAATCTTTCTATTTTTGAAAGTCTACTTGTCGCTACTTTGAATATGAAATCTATCAAATAGCTAGCACTACGCTACAACATCATATATATTAATTATTATACCGTGAGTCTCCGCGGCGAAATGGTAAAGCCTCCGAAGGTTGTGGGCCCGATTCTGGGCCGCGTCCTTCAGTTCACAAGTGTATTGTTTCTGACTCCTGAGGGTCGTCGCTGGAGCTACGGAGTTCGTGCTTTGTGTGACGCTTTTCGCGCTGTGAAAATAGATTAAGCCATATGGGATAAAACCCTGTCGACTTTTAAGCGATATTTTTAAGCGACATATATTATACTATATTAATACTTTCAAAATCGGTTTTTGCTGCGCTTGGCTTATCAAATCTATTCTACTGATTACACATCTGTACAATTATTCACATCATCATGTGCCATGTCAAATCACGCAGACATTCATACTCTCCACAGATCACAGTCCTTGGTCTCTTTCTGTTCTCAGTCATTTCTGTTGGTAATATTCGTTAACGCCGCCATTTTAGTCATCCAGCAGGTATCCTATACACACATTTCATCATAAGTTATATTGTACTGGCTCTTTTTAAATTCTTTTCTATACATGACCTATTCTAGTTATTACACATTTATCTGTAGGATAAACTATCTATTTATAATGATCATACACTTTTTTTATTAGACATGCTATATATTATTTATTAGCACTTCTTTCAAAATAGTTCTTTTCTATACCTGAATGATAACATCTATTCCAGTGATTACACATTTATCTGTAGGTAAAAACTATTCACTTACATTTATCATACACGTATTTATGACATATGTTATGTATGATGTATTATCACTTCTTTCAAAACTTTTCTCTTTTGATACTCATATAATAATTTTGTGGGCAGAGAAAACTGTGACATTACAGTCTGGCATATTATTAATAATTACTCAAACTGATAACCAGTCTGTAGTAGTTTTGTCACTACAAATCTAGCTCTAACATTGTCCATAAACTTCTTCTTATGCTGCCCTTCATCTCCTATTGTGGCACAGACCCTCAGCCAACTCACTCCACGTAAATTCTATTCTGTGCCATGGCTTTCAACTTCCTCTGTGTCCGTTACATGTTTTTTATCCATGTCTCTAATTCTCTTCTCCGTTTTTTTTTAGGCCTTCCTCTATTCCATGTTATTTATCCCTAAACCTAATTCTCTTCTTCATTTGTTTTTAGACCTTCCTCTATTCCACGTTATTTATCCCTGAATCTAATTCTCTTCTCCGTTATTTGTTTTTAGACCTTCCTCTATTCCATGTTATTTATCCCTAAACCTAATTCTCTTCTCCATTTGTTTTTAGACCTTCCTCTATTCCATGTTATTTATTCCTAAACCTAATTCTCTTATTCATCTGTTTTTAGACCTTCCTCTATTCCATGTTATTTATCCCTGAATCTAATTCTCTTCTCCATTTGTTTTTAGACCTTCCTCTATTCCATGTTATTTATCCTCAAACCTAATTCTCTTCTCCATTTGTTTTTAGACCTTCCTCTATTCCTTGTTATTTATCCCTGAATCTAATTCTCTTCTCCATTTGCTTTTAGACCTTCCTCTATTCCATGTTATTTATCCCAATCTCTAATTCTTTTTCTCAGTTTGTTTTTAGACCTTTCTCTATTCCATGTTATTTATCCCTGTCTCTAACTCTCTCCTCCATTTGTTTTTAGACCTTCCTCTATTTCATTAGCTGGCATCTGTGACTTAGGGGCAGTGAAAGCAGACGCACAAACCCCATACTGGTTTTGAAATGAGTCACAGGCAATTTTGATACCTCGCGCTGATTTCCACAACGGTGTGAGCATCGATCATTTAGACATCACTGGCAAACTACTGAAAGTAAAATTACCTAGGCAATCACAAACAGTAAAAAATGTTGGGGTTGACTGCGACGTCCTGTAAGGGACGAGCAACTAACTTTCATTATGTTGTTGGCCCTTTGGATTGTCGACAAGGAACTTTCTAGCTATGCTATTACCAGGTTTTCTTAATGCCTGTTAATGTGTGTGCTATCCGGTGCCAGCATCTTTTCCTCAGCTTTTGTTTCCCACCGGTAAAGCTTTATCAATGTTTCATTGTTAAATTCTTACATGATTATTAATGTAACTAATCTGTATTTCCTTCTGCAAAACACTACATCAACAGTCATGGGTATTCCATCTCATTGTCTCCTGCAATGCTTGTTACTGAGCCCTACTGTTTCAGACAAATCACTTTTGTTATCTGTGACTTGTGGATAGTTAGCCTTTACGACATGAGACTAATGTTTAAATAACAAATAATATTGCAAAACTTCTGCCAACATGGCAAAAGACACTGCCCTTTTACAAAACTCTATTATCTTCTAAATCGCTGAGGAATTCTTGAGCTCACTGAAGTAACATGATAAATTATTTCACAAGCATTAGTCTGCACACACAGAAGAATGGATAACAGACCAGACTAATGATTACACACACCTCTTTTATGGGTGTCTACTTGGCCATTTGTTAAAGCCCATATGTTCCTTCAGCAAGGCACTGTCAACATTTGAAAGTGGCAACTTCACATTCTGAGGTGCCTTTAGTTTTTATATATATATTTATTTACTGCACCCTCTTATCTTTACTTGTTTCCTTTACTTCTATGATGGTCGATTAATACCCGAGATTTCATTCCTCATGTACCTTATTTCATAAATAAAGTTGTTCAATGAAATAACATTAGTCATTAAACAGGCACAAGTAAATGTGCAAATTTCAGAAATCTGGTTTTAGCAAATATAATAAAGCATAGTAAATAGTAATAAATAGTAATAAATAATAAATAGTAATGAAGATGGTATGAAAGAGAGTAATAAAGATGGTGTTAAAGAGACAAAGACACCATGGAAATGTATAAGAAAACAGTCAACATTCTTTGGGCACACCAGGAGAAAAGGACAAAGAACACACACACAGGTAGGATTAATGGGAAAGAGATCTGTTCTCCATTCCTCTGTTAAGAGAAATATGTCACATCTAGTTATATACCTTACTCAGAGGTCAGTGTGTCCAACCTCAGAGGTCAATGTGTCCGACTTCAGCACACTATTAAGTAAAGTTTATGTCGTCTGCAACACTTGGTCTCTACAGCCCAGGCTTTGTGCTAAGGAGAGGTATAACTCCATCCAGGGTTCATGCTATAGGATGTAGTTATTATGCCTTTTTGGAAGCATAATGTAACAAACTATCGTCATGCTATAGGTTGTAATTATTATGCCTTTTTGGAAGCACAATGTAACAAACTATCGTCACGCTATAGGATGTAGTTATTATGCCTTTTTGGAAGCACAATGTAACAAACTATCGTCACGCTATAGGATGTAATTATTATGCCTTTTTGGAAGCACAATGTAACAAGCTATCGTCACGCTATAGGATGTAGTTATTATGCCTTTTTGGAAGCACAATGTAACAAACTATCGTCACGCTATAGGATGTAGTTATTATGCCTTTTTGGAAGCACAATGTAACAAACTATCGTCACGCTATAGGATGTAGTTATTATGCCTTTTTGGAAGCACAATGTAACAAACTATCGTCACGCTATAGGATGTAGTTATTATGCCTTTTTGGAAGCACAATGTAACAAACTATCGTCACGCTATAGGATGTAGTTATTATGCCTTTTTGGAAGCACAATGTAACAAACTATCGTCACGCTATAGGATGTAGTTAGTATGCCTTTTTGGAAGCACAATGTAACAAACTATCGTCACGCTATAGGATGTAGTTATTATGCCTTTCCTCTAGACAGATTCCATCCAAGGGTTTAGGGCACCATATGATACTGGGTATTATGACACTTGTAAACACTGGATGGATTTGTCAAAAAAGAGAACAAATTGCCAAATACAAATGATACTAGGTATTTTGACACTTGTAAAAACTGGTAGGATAGTGGAAATATATATCTTGGATACTAAATAGAAATGATACTAGGTATTTTGACACTTGTAAAAACTGGTAGGATGGTGGATATATATATATATATATATATATATATATATATATATATATATATATATATATATATATATATATATATATATATCTTGGATACTAAATAGAATTGACACTAGGTATTTTACACCTGTAAACCCTGGTAGGATAGTGGAAATATGTATTTTGGATACTAAACAGAAATGATACTAGGTATTTTGTCACTTGTAAAAACTGGTAGGATAGTGGAAATATATATCTTGAATACTAAATAGAAATGATACTAGGTATTTTGACACTTGTAAAAACTGGTAGGATTCGTGGACCAAGTTATTTGGGCTGCCAAATACAAATTTTGCTACATATTCTGATACATTTTAAAACATTTTTAAAACATAGGATAAGTTGAACAAGATGCCAAATAGAAGTGATACTAGGTATTTTAACACATGCAAAAAGTGATATGATAGTGAGAAAGCATACCAGGTATTTTGACACAAGTTAAACACTGATAGAATTATTGGGAAAAGATATATAGGATGCCAAACAGAAATGATACTAGACTAGATATTCTGACACAATATTGTGGTCAAATTACAACACATAAATTAATAATGAGCAGTAGCAAACCAGGGCTGTGGAGAGAAAGAATGCTTGTGTTAACAAGCATATTTGTTGAGAATAAAACCATACTCTGTGTCAAAATTCTTGACAACAATCAACATCAACACCCTTTGACTTCTACTGCAAGAGACAACGCATTCGTGGGTTTGTCATGACAGCAGTGACACATCAATTCAGCATAATAATCATAACCATCTTTACAACAACCCTCACTTATAAAATGCATATGTTCTGTGAATCTCCATGTGCAAATCCAGTTCATATTTATGGGAAAAACTCGTATCACAGATCTTGCACCGCTTTAGGTGAGTTTTCTCATGCTTTCGCAGAGTTGTGCCTCGGCCAAATGCTTTACCACATAGACGACACACGTAAGGCCTGTCCCCAGTATGGATGGTCATATGAGACCTCAAGTGACCATTCTTGAAGAAGCGTTTCCCACATTCACCACACTCAAACAGCCGTTCTCGCTCATCAGATCCACCTGCAACAATCTGGGGCTGAGATATTGTTATGATCTTTTCAGGTTCACCTCCTTGACAACTTGTGGATGCCACTAAAAATGATTCCTGTCCAGCATCTTTGTAAACTTCTACAGGCTGTGAGATGATTTGGAATGATGAGGCACCATTACCAGGCCCAGAGAATACTTGCGAAGCTGCTGTTTCACCACTCTCTGTGTTCGGAATCTGAATGAAAGTAATTGTTCCATTTCGACTAGAACATGCCGGCTGTGCATGGAACGATGGATTCAAGTGGCGCAGAGATGATGTAAAAGAAGATGCCATAGCAATGTTTTTATCTTCATGGTCTAAATTCCCCACAACTGAAGAGTTTGTTGAATATTGCTTCTCATCCTCATCGTATTCCGTGAACTCATCATCTTCCAAATACTGCTTCTCCACCTGGTGAAATGTGACATGCTTGGCTAAGTCATACTTATCTTCAAAAAACTTATCACAATGGCTACAAATGTGGGTCTTCATGTGACGGGTAAGAACTGTCCTGCGTACGAAATCCTTGCAGCATAGCGTGCACCTGTTGATGTTTCTGTCGGAGTCGATGAAGGAGTACCTCTTGAACATGTCACGATTGGGTTTGGATACAACTGGGGAGGGCGGCATCTTGCTGCCCTCCCCGGTGATCTCCGCTTTCATCAATGCTGCTTTCTTTCTGTGCTTGTATTTGTGCTCAAGTAGGTCGGACTTATCTTCAAAGAACTTGTTGCAGAACTGACACACATGCGTTTTAAAGTGCCTGGTCAGCGTCGTAGGTCTGGCATATTTCCGCTTACAGATCGTACAAGCAAATATGTTATTGGTCAGGTCTAAACAGGAGTACTGCTCAAATATATGTTTGTTAGCCCGCACAATTTCATCATGAGACAGGCTATGTAAAAAATTCACAGAACGTGCCTCTTTAGGAGGCTCTCCTTCGAGGATATCCTCAAGCTCATTTAAAAACTGGTCTTCTAATTCATATTCTGATTCCGAAGACATGGAGCAGACTTTCCATTTTTGTTTTGGAGTGTGCAGCCTATTTACCTCTGTTTTAATTTGTTTTAACAGGTACCTGACATGACGGGATTTATGGGCTGACAGCTTGTCTCTGCCAACAAAAAACTTATTGCAGTATTCGCAAAAATGGCACCTGAGATGATTCTTCAAATATTTATCCTCATCAAAAGCCATGCTACACAGCCGACATTTAAATAACTGTTTCTTTTCATCTTTCTCTGAATGTCTTTCAAATTCTGCATAATACTTTTTTATGATATCTTCTGTCTCGTGTAGCAATGGCTTCTCAAGGAAAGATTTTTTAGACCCATCATTTTCAGATTCTCCTGAACTAAACTCCTCATCTTTTAGAGTGGCAACGATGTCAGAATACAATTCATTATCAGAATCTGATACTTCACTGTCATTCTCATTTTCATCACTGTCATCGCCAATACTTTTCATTATTTCTAAAAATTCCTGGCTATCAAAGACACAATTTTCAGCTGAAGAACATGATTTTGGAGGTTCGACTTTCCGTGGTCTTGTCTGAACTTGCACATCTTCATTGTCACTAGAGTCTTCACTCTCACTAAATTCCAGAACGCCAATCCCTGACCTTGCAGACTTTTTCTTGCCTTTATTTCCCACAGGTAAAACAGTTTCATTCAGGGACTTGCCACTAAACAACATAGTTGGTGCATGGTCTCTCATGTGGTTCTGTAAGTCCGGCCCACTCTCAAAATGCTCGTAGCAAAGTTTGCATGTAAAATCACTGCCACCATGCTCCTCCAGAATATGACCCTCAAGCTCCTTGTCGTCATAGAAACTGGCATCGCAGACATCACACTTGAGTATTTTTCCATGGAATTTCAGATGTATTTTCAGCTTAGACAGCGTGGAGAAGGCTTTGCTGCAGATTCCACATATGTAGGTTCCATTGTGGACACGGCTATGATTTGCTAACCTTTTCTCACTAGTAAATGTTTTATGGCACTCATCACATTCTAATTTCTTCAGTTTTGACAAGGCATTCCGATTGTCTGTTTCCTCCTTTGGATCATCAACAGCTTGACAGCTTTTGGTCATCCTTGCAATGACTTTGTTATGTTTACTTATGGCAGCTTTGATTAAGCTTTCTTCAGCTTCTTTGCTAGAATTTCCTGACTTATGGGCTTTTCTATGTTCCTTCAAGCAATACAGACTGACGAAAGATCTCGAACAAATTTTACAGAACAAACTGGATGATCTGTCATGAGATCTGCTGTGAATTTTCAACAGCAAGGCACTTTTGCAGCCTTTCTGGCAAGTACCGCATACATATTTAAAAGTATGTGACTTCATATGTTTCTTGTACTCGGCTCTTGAGAATGAAACTTTACGACACTGACTGCATGAGAATCCCCCTAATTTGACTTTTGTTTGAGTGGTGACAAACTTATCCACATTCTTCTCTTTGTCTATCATTTTGTGAAGGCGGGCAATGTTCTCTCGCTCATAGCAAGCCCTTAAATGTAACTGGGTTTTCATATGCTTTCTCAAAATGGTTTCTCTCGTGTAATCAGTGTTGCAGACATCGCAGTGGTATGGTTTCTCCTTTGTATGAGTTTGTATGTGTCTGTGAAGGTCACCTTTGCTTTTGCAACGGGTGTCGCAATAAGAACACGCAAATCTGTCTGTATGTGTAATGAAATGCTGCCGCAGAGTCTGTTTTTTGTTGAATACTTTGCTACATTTCTCACACTGATACAAAGTGACGCTTCCATCTTTACTAAGGATAGGTTTCATCATTTCAATATCACTACTCTTCCGTTTGGATAACTTTTCAGTTTTTTTCAAAGATGCTCTTGTTGAATATTTCCTGAGTGGTGCACTGTCTAACTGCCCTGGTGGTTCAGCTGGTGAAAGCACCACAACCGGTGTCACCACATCTGAAGCATTGGAGTTTGATGTACAGCTGATTGACTCTGCTCGAAATGACTCCCCATCGCTGTGAACTGAGCTGTGGGTTAGAGGTGATGTGGCAGAATTGGCCGCAATGAGCTTCAAACTTGTAGCTAGCGTCTTTCCTAAAGAATTCTCATGACCTGTTAAAGACTGCGCTGAATTTGATTTGGACAGACTTCTTGAATAACTTTCCATTTCTTCCCCTGAATGTCTTATATTTTCAGCTTTCTTAAAGTCTGAATTATCTGTCTCAAATGGAAGGTGAGAACATTCTGAGTGAGAAATTGAACCTTCAAGCGAATCACTTCCTTTGACAACATTCATAAAGTGTATTTCATTTAACGAGCCATCAAGAACTACTTCAGAATTACTCTTTCTGGACTTGCGGGTTTCCACTACCTCCCTTTTCACTGAAAACCTACAGCTATTGTTAAAATCATTCTCACCAACATCATCATCATCACAATCTCTGCTGGATGTAAGAGTGCCTTCCCTTCCGGAAACAAATACATGCTCCTGGGAACACTGTTGCAAGGTCAGAGAACTGTCGGCCAAGGAAGCGTCTGAATGATCTCTCCACTGAAATGGCTGGCTCTTGGCAAATAACTTCTTAGCGGATCCTCCACCTGGCATTGTGATGTTCTAGACAGTTCAGCCAGCCTCCAGCATTCACAATCTGGAAGAAGTAAATTGTTCTGCATAATTAAGAATGTCTTCTTTTAACAGAATCAGTGCCAAACAAAAAGTAGGTTTGGACCAAACAAAAAGCAGGTTTGGACCAAACAAATACGGATGGTGGAAAATAGGAAGCGAAGGTGTGTCACAGTTACGATTAAAAGTTAATATGGTAGCAGACATATTGTATTATATACCAAATTAAAATGCCGGTCTCCCTGACCTAGGGATTAACGTCTTTCTCCGTAATCCTGTATATTCTCGTGAGTTACGTAACCTGCGCGAGAATCGGTAGCTGTTCTCGCCACATTGGTAACTTACAGGGTATGTGAGCAGATCGCTCAGAAAGCAATGGGAAACTACTGAGCGTAATATAGCCTAATACATCAATAGCAGCAGAAAAATGCTGATGTTGACTGCAATATCCTGTAAGGGATATGCACAAAATAAAAAAAAACAAATTAAAGGGGGTTGCAGACGGAAAACTACTGTATATAAGCCTATGGCAGATATGGGAAGTCGCTTAAGATGATTAATTATTCCATGGCACTTAACCAGTTAATAAGCAAACATTTATACGGAATAATAAGGATCTTCCATCACAGATTATCACAAACAGCCAAAGTATGCTGTGGTTTGACTGTGACATCCTGTAAAGGATATGCAACTAACTAAACAATACTAACATCTCTAATAATAATAATAAATGTGTTTGAGTAACAACCAATAAGACTACAGAGAAAATAAACTATCTACAATCATTCAGACCTAAACACTATGAATACTATGTAGAATTATGACAACTAAATTAAAAAAAGAAACTATTTACAATCACAAATAACTAAACAGAAATGAAACTATGTACAATCACTGAAAATAGAAAAGTAATTGCACATGTCCATCCATCATATGCCATGCTGGAAAGCGTGGGCGGTCATGACTCGCCATTTCACTCGATTACCAGAGTCGTGGATCAGCTCAGTGTTCCTGTCTTGACCATGCCATGTGGCCATGCCATCCAGGTATTTACTTCTCGGTCTTCCCCTTGGTCTCTTCCCTTCGATCTTGCCAGTTGTCACCAACTTCTCCAATTAATTTCTTCTCATAACATGTCCAAAAAATGTTCACTGTCTACATCTAATTTCTCTAGTTTGTTTTCTTTAGTACTTGGTTATTTTTTTCTGTCTGTCCATGGAATTCTTTGCATTCTCATCAGAAACCACATTTCTACAGCCATCAGATGTTTTTCAGCTTGACTGCTCGCTGTCCATTTTTCACATCCATACAAAAGTAGCGGCTCTATGTAGCCCCTCAACACTCTTTTTCTCGTTTCAATTGACATCTTTTTATTGGTCAGTATGTTTTTCATCTTGCTAAAGGCTACTTAAGTACTTTCGCCATGGCGATTCTTGTTCTAATCTCTTCACGGCATCTCCCATCAGATATTATGATTGTTCCGAGATAATTGTATCTTGTTCTAATCTCTTCAAGGCATCTACCATCAGATATTATGATTGTTCCGAGATAATTGTATCGATTTACTTGTTGAAGAATATTCCCATTTACTTGTATATTACATCGTGGTGCTTCTTTCATGTCCAAAAAATTTTGACTGTCTACGTCTAATTTCTCTAATCAATCTACGATTTTCATTTGTCTCTTGTAGTACTTGGTCATTGGTTTTTCTATCTGTCCATGGTATTCTTTGCATTTTCCTCAGAAACCACATTTCTGCAGCCATCAGATGTTTTTCAGCTTGACTGCACATTGTCCAAGTTTCACATCCATACAAAAGAACAGGCTCTATGTATCCCCTCAACACTCTTTTTCTCGTTTCAATTGACATCATTTTATTGGTCAGAATGTTTTTCATCTTGCTAAAGGCTACCTTCGCAATGGCGATTCTTGTTCTAATCTCTTCAAGGCATCTGCCATCAGATGTTATGACTGTTCCGAGATAATTGAACCGATTCACTTGCTGAAGAATATTCCCATTTACTTGTATATTACATTGTGGTACTTCGTTCTTCCTAGTGACGACCATAACCTGTGTCTTCCTACAATTTAATTCCAACCCCAGCTGCTCACTGTGTACAACCACAGCGTCTACTAATTGTTGCAGATCCTGTGCATTGTCTGCAATCAATACTGTATCATCTGCATATCTAATGTTATTTATGTTTCGTCCTCCAATGCTGATTCCATTTAGGTCTTCTACATTTCTGAAAATATTTTCACTGTATAAGGAAAAAAGATCTGGAGACATTACACATCCCTGCCTAACACCTCTCTTAATAGGTTGGTATTGTCCTACTTCATTATCAATTCTTATGGCAGCTTGTTGTTTCCAATATATGTTTTTTATAAGTCTAATGTCTTTCCCATCAATTTGTAGATCTGCCAGCATATCCACAATGTTGACATGTCTTACTGTGACGAAACGCGTTTATCTGTCTTGGGTCGTCAAGTTCCCGCACTATTTTGGCGCGTCATCGGGGATTTTCCCAGCTAAAAATAGACTGAGGGAAGCCGATGGAGGACTTATTATCTAGAATCGTCTCGAAACACCGGAATTCGAGTAACCCGTGATGCTGGGTATCGCTCTAACTTCCCGTGCAGAGAGATCTAGAAACTCTAGGCGGGGAATGACGTTTTCCCGAGAAAGTATCTTTTCTCAAGAAGCACTCGCTTCTAGTGCGCATTGAGTTGGCACGAAGCGGGAAATTGGCTACAGCAGTCATTCACTTACTTTTGTTCGAAGAGAACAGACGCTGGCCTGAGTGTGAGCCATTTTTGTGTTGCGTCTCACCTCAACCATGATTCGGCTGACTGTAATGAAAAGGCAGCTGAGAAGCCCTTGAACAGTTCGGAAGCTGACTGGAGAGCTGGTTTCACCATCCAGGTAGATATTTGTTTAAATCATGTAACTTGGTACGTGTGGTCCACACGCCATTGTTCTAACCTCATTACCTATGCGGATGTCCTCGCATACTAATTAGCAAACCGATCGATAACGCCGGTGACAATTAAGCGTGTGTTTGTTTACCGTGTGCTCGCGAATCAGCTGTTAGGAACGCCGTAATGTGATGTGGGCGATTTGGGTTCCAAATATATGTACCATATATTGCCAATCGTTGCATCTATTAGGTTGCTGTGTTAGAATAAAACCTAGTTACTTGTGCCGGATGGAAACTTAGATTATGTCAGTCAGTTGCTGAAGCCAGAAGAACGGTTAGAAAACCAGGTAAGTTGGTAGGTGGAGATTCAGACAAAATTGTGCTGAGTTACTAAGTAAAGGAAGAACTTAGTTCTGAGCCACCAGGAATGATGTAACTATTGTGTAGTAACTTAATAGTGAATTCATTGTGTGGAACAGCGGATTTCTGTGGAAAGGTAAGTGGCTTTGGTGCTATATCTATATATATATGATGTGACATTGTGTATATATATATTAGGTCATGGCATGTGATACTTCCTGGGGTAATTCCGACCGCCGAATAGATCGACGCGTGATAACACTGCGTGCCGTCGCGATGTAAATATGCGTTCTGAAATCTTGTCTAAGCTATCCTGTTTCTTTCATACTGGCGCTAGTGCGAGTGAATGCTAAGGTGCTGGAAGTATGGAAGGATGCAGGAGGCTGTAGGAGACTGGGGAAATATAGAATATGGGGGATGTGAAAGCAAGTTATGAAAGTATGTGTTGGTAGACCAAGCCAACGATGAAGTTCAGTCCAGGCCAAGGCTAAACCACTTGGGAGGACAGACTTGGAACAGTACCCTTGGAACATGGGGGGGGAACATGTATTCTCAAGAAGGCTTCTTGACTCTAAGGCAGAGTCTGATAAGAAGAGTTTGCTGTGGCGTGGGCAGGTGGTCCCACCAGCAAACAGGCTTGTGTACATATTGGATGTGATCATGTACTATTCCTATATCCCGAGGGATGGTATATTGATCAAGTTTATGTTTCTTAATGTACATTGATGATGTTAGGAACGAGTCTAGGGACTCTTTACCTATTTGTTTAGTTCGATTAAATTAGAACAATAACAGCCTTGTATCATTACTGACGTTAGCGACGACTGGTAGATGATTAGGGATAGGTGAGACCAATGATCAGACTCGTCATTCTGATGTCTAGCTCTGTTTGACGGGCTGTTCTGTGAGGCCAGCTGACATTTGTGAACCCATGCTTGACTACTCTCCATATAGAGATAATGCTTTGGTTATATGAATAACTAACTAGCATGACTGAGAGGTGAGTAGTTTTGGTAGGATGCATGTGAACTAATGTTTGGGCCAGTATACTCTCACCGGTCGCTCTTCCTTTTCAGGAGTTTGCCTGTTGAGGAACCAGTCAACTATAATTGTTGTTGGCAGAAAACCACTTCGTGTGACAGAGCGAAGGGTTCAGTTCTTTACTTATCACGCCAGACTCCATCACACCAGGTACCCAATGTGATTCACCATGCGTGAAGTTTGCTTCAAGACATACAACTGCCCTGAAGGTGCACGTGTGGGAAGTGCTGGGTTGTGATCGTTTAAAATAGAAGATACTCTGTTTTTGCCAGGAACATTTCAGCATGTTGAGTAATCATGCTCGACAGGGAACACCGGTCCGTCTGGTTTGACGGGGGTTCTGCCTAAACGCAGAAGTAACTAATCTTCAGACACTTGAATGGTTCTTTGGACAGCTCGAGTGGCAGGTCTGGAGAAGAACTACACCAGTATGGACGTGTGTCAAGTGTAACCCGGTGGAAGGGACTAGGGATTATAGTCCAACCTGAATTGTTTCCGTAAAATAGATGTCTGATTCTATTAATGTACTGTTACCGTATCCAGATTATCAACTGTGTTCTAGAAGGACTCAGTAACTTTTCAGTAGCCATATCTGATCCTACATCGTGTGACTGTAAGAGACCATTGAATTGGTCAATGCCATATCGGTTCTGCAGTGGGACTGTGCTAGGAGTGACAGACCATTCGGTTGGTCAGTGACTATTTAGTTCATCGAAGTAACCAATACTGGGAGCCAAGTCCAGGAAGATTGTCTCCAACTCGGTAGTGTTCGAGAACTGTATTACCAGTGACTCCGTGGGAGTGTTATAGATGCAGTTGGTCCAGGGAAGTGTGGTCCAGCAGTGACTCTATTGTTGTGGTTCCACGTTCGGGAGACGGAGTGGTCTCCAAGGTTCTAGTCATCTCACTGGAAGGAAGCCGGGTGAGTGGCGGACCGACTGGACGGGACATCTGCATCCACTCTACTTCTCAACTCGATGAAGACACCTACATCTCTAAGTCTTTCTCTACTCTATCTTCTATTTGTGTAAATAGATTCTTCTATCAGGATGTTCATTTCAGTTCTATATTCTCAAGGGTAGAATAAACTTAATGTAAGTTGACTTGCTCTTTGTATAATGAATGAGTGTGGTCTCGGACGATGCCTAAGTGTTCATTGTTCAACAGGTGTAGGTAGTTAGTAGGGGTCTAGAATCTGGAGGGGTGTGTAGACGTAACTAACTAACCTGAGATCAACCACAGAGGAAAAAAGTGTATCTGCTCGTCCAACCCCTGGGGCTAGAATACACGGGAGTGCTAGAGACACCTCGGGTGTGGTTCACTCTCACTACCCAAGGTGAACCCGAAACACTCCGTTACAGAGTGGGGGCTCATCCGGGATTATTCCAAGATCTTTGTGTGTTGTAGACCTCTCACATAGGGATAGGGACTTTGTCTTTATCCTCTACTTCAGTCTACATAAGATTCTACTACTTCTACCTATCTCCTAACTGTCTGACGGACATTTGTGTTGTGGTGATTAGTTAGTACTATGGATTATTGATTCATTGTATTGCTTCACCCACACATACTTGAGTACCCACCTATCATAGTCAACATGTCTACCCAAGAGATAGACTTGGACAAAGTTCAGGAAACTGGACGTAAGTCTGGTCTTGAAGGAGATGCTTTGAAATCCTATGTCCAAGAGGTGGAAAGAAATTTTCGCCAAGAGGAAAGAGAGAGGAGGAGAGCAGAAAGAGAACTGGAAGCCAGTAAAGTGGCTCTTGAGGAAAAGAGGATAGCGGCTGATACTGAAATGAAACGGCTTGAGTTGGAAGCCGAGAAAGAAAAACGTGACCATGAGTATCGAATGAAGCTACTTGAGGCACAAGTGCCTGCTACAGGTGTAACTGATGGAGCTATGGGAGGAGGTGTACCTCCTGGCTCAGAGTCAACCAGTAGACGTGACTACCAGGCTATGAAATGGCCTTTACAGCCGTTCGAACCCGAGAAGGAACGGATAGACCAATACTTAGAGAAGTATGAAGCCATGTCTATTGCCATGGGTCTAGACAAACAGAAATGGTGTTTGAAACTCTCCCAGGGACTCCGTGCCGAAGGTTATGAGGTGTATGCACGCTTACCACCGGGTTTACAGAATGATTACCCGGCATTGAAAGCGGCTCTCTTGAAGAGATTCGAGATCACAGCGCACTCATACCGAAGGAAGTTTCGAACGGCGAAGCGAGAACCTGGTGAACTGTTTTCAGCATACAGTGTGAGATTGAACTCATACCTTCTTAAATGGATGGCCTTGGCCGGATTTAAGGAGGAGTATGAAAGTTTGCGTGAGTTGATGGTTGTAGATCAGATGCGAATGCAAATGTCTAAACCCTTGCGAAACTTCTTAGGTGAGAATGGGGCTGAGAGATTGGATATAGTCACCAAGTTAGCCGAAAGATACGTTGAAGTCTATGGCGAGACTGGGGACACCAGTCCAACAGATCCGAGATCGAAAGATCCGGATCAAGGTAAGTCAAAGAAGAAGTCAAAGAAGACCACAGGTTCTGAGGAACCAAAGAAACAGGTAGGCTCTTTAGAGAAGATCTCTAACGTCAACCAAGGTAAGAATAGCCCACCTAGTTCTCCAAAGAGGAAGTGGAGTGAACGATGGTGCAAATTCTGCAAGTCCAGCACTCACAATACGAGTGAGTGTAAGAGTAAGCCCAAGGACTTTCACTTTGCTTGTCTTGCAGAGGTTAGGGATAGATCTTGCAGGAAAGTGAAGTCGGTTGATGGGAATGGAGAAACTAGACGACCTCCAGTGGTTGAGAGAGTAGAAGTGAATGGGCAACAGGTGTCGTGCCTCTACGACACGGGATTGCAATTTTCAGCTGTAATTGCATCCCACCTGACAGGCCCAGAGCAACTCACCGGGGAGATGACGGAGATACAGCCAGCCAGTAGGAGTGCTGTAGCGCTACGTTGCCCGATTGCCAATGTGGAGATTCGGAGCAAGTACGTTACTGGACGCATTCAGGCGGCAGTCGTACCGGATCCTCTCTATCCCCTAATTCTAGGCCGGAAGTACGTGTTTCTGGGCGAACCAGAACACCCTAGCATCCATAAGTCTAGGCAGGTCAGAGATACAGAGGAAGAGGGTCTCGAAAAGGTAAGTCTCCGAAATACTCACCCGGATAGAATGAGTAATGCTCGGAGCAAGGATGCGACGGAGTGTCCTTGTTCGGAATGGTTGCCCAACAATGAAAACCCGTTAACTCAGGGTAAGTTCAACTCTGATAACCAGTCACCGTTAATTCAGACTGGGACAGAGAAAAGGCAGAGGGAACGTAAGTTGGTTCCTGAGAGCTTCAGAGCTAATCTGCTGCGAACGGTACATGTCAGGTCCCCAACCCGACATCTGACTGTAGGGACAACCAGTAAATGTCTATCCCGGTACTATTGGTGGCCGGGAATGACAGGCGACGTGCGCAGGTATATTAGGTCTTGTCCGGAGTGCCGTAAATGCACACCTGAGAAACGGACGAAGACGAAGATATCCTTAGAGGTTGGAGACCGAGTTCTAGTACTCCTCCCAATCGAGGGGAACGAATTCGAAATCGGGTGGCAGGGCCCATTCCTAGTGGATAAAGTGGGGCTCCACAAGCACTATGGAGTGGTGATCCTGGGAAAGTCTACGACTTTCCATTCCAGTCTCCTCATGCGCTATGAGGGGAAGCCCGATGATAAGTCCACCAACCCAAGGGCGCAGAGATTCGCTGAAATAACGGTTCGGGGTTCAGGTCAGGTAGCGGAAAGCCTGTCACACCATAGGAAGTCCTATATGTATGTGCAGGTACCTTCTTCGGTTCAGCCCGGTGCTCGGGGGAACATGACCGGCCAAAGGAACACCCGCAGTGCTAACTACACTGAGAACCGTGGTAGGAAGAGGTGGGTTGTGTCGGAACGGACACAGACCCTTGGTCCCTCAATCCGACCGACTGCAGTCCAGCTGGGTCCTCGAAAGGGGAAGCTGGAGTTGCAGAAGTCCAGTAAACTCTGGCAGGAACGATCGTTAAATCAGGTCGAGACGGGAGCTCTGGTCCGCAAGATACTGCGAGATGCCCGATCGCAGTAGCGGAGTAGGCGTTGATCACCCGTGATACTGAATAGCTTGTCACCCCACCGAATGGGGTAAAAGTATTCTATACAATATTGACGGGTTAGACTTCCTCACCCGCCATCCGGTCTCTTAGAAAGAAGAACGAACGACATAGACAGCTTCTGCGTAGAAGTGGAACGACGGGGTCGATCCTCTTAAAGTGGGGGCCTATGTGACGAAACGCGTTTATCTGTCTTGGGTCGTCAAGTTCCCGCACTATTTTGGCGCGTCATCGGGGATTTTCCCAGCTAAAAATAGACTGAGGGAAGCCGATGGAGGACTTATTATCTAGAATCGTCTCGAAACACCGGAATTCGAGTAACCCGTGATGCTGGGTATCGCTCTAACTTCCCGTGCAGAGAGATCTAGAAACTCTAGGCGGGGAATGACGTTTTCCCGAGAAAGTATCTTTTCTCAAGAAGCACTCGCTTCTAGTGCGCATTGAGTTGGCACGAAGCGGGAAATTGGCTACAGCAGTCATTCACTTACTTTTGTTCGAAGAGAACAGACGCTGGCCTGAGTGTGAGCCATTTTTGTGTTGCGTCTCACCTCAACCATGATTCGGCTGACTGTAATGAAAAGGCAGCTGAGAAGCCCTTGAACAGTTCGGAAGCTGACTGGAGAGCTGGTTTCACCATCCAGGTAGATATTTGTTTAAATCATGTAACTTGGTACGTGTGGTCCACACGCCATTGTTCTAACCTCATTACCTATGCGGATGTCCTCGCATACTAATTAGCAAACCGATCGATAACGCCGGTGACAATTAAGCGTGTGTTTGTTTACCGTGTGCTCGCGAATCAGCTGTTAGGAACGCCGTAATGTGATGTGGGCGATTTGGGTTCCAAATATATGTACCATATATTGCCAATCGTTGCATCTATTAGGTTGCTGTGTTAGAATAAAACCTAGTTACTTGTGCCGGATGGAAACTTAGATTATGTCAGTCAGTTGCTGAAGCCAGAAGAACGGTTAGAAAACCAGGTAAGTTGGTAGGTGGAGATTCAGACAAAATTGTGCTGAGTTACTAAGTAAAGGAAGAACTTAGTTCTGAGCCACCAGGAATGATGTAACTATTGTGTAGTAACTTAATAGTGAATTCATTGTGTGGAACAGCGGATTTCTGTGGAAAGGTAAGTGGCTTTGGTGCTATATCTATATATATATGATGTGACATTGTGTATATATATATTAGGTCATGGCATGTGATACTTCCTGGGGTAATTCCGACCGCCGAATAGATCGACGCGTGATAACACTGCGTGCCGTCGCGATGTAAATATGCGTTCTGAAATCTTGTCTAAGCTATCCTGTTTCTTTCATACTGGCGCTAGTGCGAGTGAATGCTAAGGTGCTGGAAGTATGGAAGGATGCAGGAGGCTGTAGGAGACTGGGGAAATATAGAATATGGGGGATGTGAAAGCAAGTTATGAAAGTATGTGTTGGTAGACCAAGCCAACGATGAAGTTCAGTCCAGGCCAAGGCTAAACCACTTGGGAGGACAGACTTGGAACAGTACCCTTGGAACATGGGGGGGGAACATGTATTCTCAAGAAGGCTTCTTGACTCTAAGGCAGAGTCTGATAAGAAGAGTTTGCTGTGGCGTGGGCAGGTGGTCCCACCAGCAAACAGGCTTGTGTACATATTGGATGTGATCATGTACTATTCCTATATCCCGAGGGATGGTATATTGATCAAGTTTATGTTTCTTAATGTACATTGATGATGTTAGGAACGAGTCTAGGGACTCTTTACCTATTTGTTTAGTTCGATTAAATTAGAACAATAACAGCCTTGTATCATTACTGACGTTAGCGACGACTGGTAGATGATTAGGGATAGGTGAGACCAATGATCAGACTCGTCATTCTGATGTCTAGCTCTGTTTGACGGGCTGTTCTGTGAGGCCAGCTGACATTTGTGAACCCATGCTTGACTACTCTCCATATAGAGATAATGCTTTGGTTATATGAATAACTAACTAGCATGACTGAGAGGTGAGTAGTTTTGGTAGGATGCATGTGAACTAATGTTTGGGCCAGTATACTCTCACCGGTCGCTCTTCCTTTTCAGGAGTTTGCCTGTTGAGGAACCAGTCAACTATAATTGTTGTTGGCAGAAAACCACTTCGTGTGACAGAGCGAAGGGTTCAGTTCTTTACTTATCACGCCAGACTCCATCACACCAGGTACCCAATGTGATTCACCATGCGTGAAGTTTGCTTCAAGACATACAACTGCCCTGAAGGTGCACGTGTGGGAAGTGCTGGGTTGTGATCGTTTAAAATAGAAGATACTCTGTTTTTGCCAGGAACATTTCAGCATGTTGAGTAATCATGCTCGACAGGGAACACCGGTCCGTCTGGTTTGACGGGGGTTCTGCCTAAACGCAGAAGTAACTAATCTTCAGACACTTGAATGGTTCTTTGGACAGCTCGAGTGGCAGGTCTGGAGAAGAACTACACCAGTATGGACGTGTGTCAAGTGTAACCCGGTGGAAGGGACTAGGGATTATAGTCCAACCTGAATTGTTTCCGTAAAATAGATGTCTGATTCTATTAATGTACTGTTACCGTATCCAGATTATCAACTGTGTTCTAGAAGGACTCAGTAACTTTTCAGTAGCCATATCTGATCCTACATCGTGTGACTGTAAGAGACCATTGAATTGGTCAATGCCATATCGGTTCTGCAGTGGGACTGTGCTAGGAGTGACAGACCATTCGGTTGGTCAGTGACTATTTAGTTCATCGAAGTAACCAATACTGGGAGCCAAGTCCAGGAAGATTGTCTCCAACTCGGTAGTGTTCGAGAACTGTATTACCAGTGACTCCGTGGGAGTGTTATAGATGCAGTTGGTCCAGGGAAGTGTGGTCCAGCAGTGACTCTATTGTTGTGGTTCCACGTTCGGGAGACGGAGTGGTCTCCAAGGTTCTAGTCATCTCACTGGAAGGAAGCCGGGTGAGTGGCGGACCGACTGGACGGGACATCTGCATCCACTCTACTTCTCAACTCGATGAAGACACCTACATCTCTAAGTCTTTCTCTACTCTATCTTCTATTTGTGTAAATAGATTCTTCTATCAGGATGTTCATTTCAGTTCTATATTCTCAAAGGTAGAATAAACTTAATGTAAGTTGACTTGCTCTTTGTATAATGAATGAGTGTGGTCTCGGACGATGCCTAAGTGTTCATTGTTCAACAGGTGTAGGTAGTTAGTAGGGGTCTAGAATCTGGAGGGGTGTGTAGACGTAACTAACTAACCTGAGATCAACCACAGAGGAAAAAAGTGTATCTGCTCGTCCAACCCCTGGGGCTAGAATACACGGGAGTGCTAGAGACACCTCGGGTGTGGTTCACTCTCACTACCCAAGGTGAACCCGAAACACTCCGTTACACTTACTCTATCAAAAGCCTTTGTGTAGTCAATAAAGCAAAGATGTATATCCTTGTTTACTTCTAAAGCACGTTCAATAACTGTTCGCAGCATATACACAGCATTTACTGTACCCTTTCCTTCTACAAAACCACATTGTTCTTCCCCTATTTCAGGTTGTATTTTCTTCCTCACTCTTTGCATGATAATTCGTAACAAAATCTTTGTGATGTGACTCATTATACTAATTGTTCTATGTTGATCACATTCTAAGGTTCCTGATTTCTTTGGGATTGCAATAAATACAGAATTACATAATTCAGAAGGTATATCTCCAGTATCATATAATGTGTTCAGCAGTCTAGTGACTTGCTCTAGTCCAAATTCTTCTAAAGCTTTAATCATTTCTGTTGTGATGTTATCTGCACCGGGGGCCTTGCCAGCTTTCATATGCTTAAGAACATTTTGAACCTCCATCTTTAAAATTGCTGGTCCTTCATTATTAAATCTAATAGCATACTGTTCCTCTCTGTTATCATTATACAGGTCTTTCACATAATCTGTCCATACATGTAGAATCTGATCTTTTTCTATTATGATTTTGCCATCTTTAGTTCTTAGACAGCCTGTTGATGTACTTGTTCTTTTATTAGTAAGTTCCTGAATCCTTTTGTGCACTAATTTGGTATTTTGACTGTTGTGTTGTTTTTCAATTTCTAAGCACTTTTCCTCAAGCCATGATTCTTTTGCCTTCCTACATAATATTCTGACTTGTCTGTGAATTTCTTCATATTTGGCAGGATTATTTTTGTTGAGTCTTCTTGTTTCCATTAAGTGTAAAATTTCCTCAGTCATCCATTTCTTACGACCCACCTTCTTTAATTTTGGAATAGTTGTTTCTGCAGCCATATTGATTGAATTCTTTAACATTTCCCATTGATCATCCACATCCTGGAATAGGATCTCTAGATCAGACAATATTTCAAATCTGTTCTGTACTTCTATGTTGAATTTGTTTTGTATTTCCTTGTCATTACTCAATGTACACAAATCATATTTAGTGTTTCCTGTTATATACTTGACTTTCTTCAACTTTATCCTCAATGTTCCTGTGAGTAATCTGTGGTCACTATAACAATCAGCACTGGGAACTGTTTTTGCTACTGTTAGGGCGTTTCTAAATCTTCTGCTAATGAGAATGTAATCAATCTGGTTTCTAATCCTGCTATCAGGACTCCTCCAGGTCCATAATCTTCTAGGGTGTTGCTTGAACCAGGTGTTTCCTACAATCATTTCCTGTTCTTTTGCCCACTCTACTAGTCTGTATCCTCTTTCATTTCTCTCTCCTAAACCATAGTTTCCTACTGTGTATCTATCCCCTTGATTTCCTACTTTTGCATTGAAGTCCCCTATTATAACTAATTGTTGCAGATCCTGCTTATTGACTGCAATCAATACTGTGTCATCTGCATATCTAATGTTATTGATGTTTCGTCCTCCAATGATGATTTCATTTATATCTTCTACATTTCTGAAAATATTTTCACTGTATAGGGAAAAAAGATCTGGAGACCTGTCTCACAGAAAACTAAGCAGAAAAGAAACCATTTACAATCACAAACAACTAAACATAAGAGAAACTAAGTACAATCACTGAAAACAAAACAGAAATGAAACTATGTACAATCACTGAAACCAGAAAAGTAACTGCACAAATATTGAAAACAGAAAAGAAACCATTTATAATCATTGAAAACTAAACAGAATGCATGTATGTGTGCATAAGTGTGTACATGTCCAAGAAACAGAGAGAGAGAGAGAGAGAGAGAGAGAGAGAGAGAGAGAGAGAGAGTGAGAGAGAGAAAGAGAGAGAGAGAGAGAAAGAGAGAGAGAGACTTTTTGCTCTCCTAAAGCCTAGAAGATCATTCCCTCTATTGCACTCCTGTATAACTTATTTTCTCATCCACCTATGTGTCTATTTCCAACAGTTTCCTTGCTGCCAGTTTATTCTTTCCATTTCAGAACAGTATTTGTCCAGCGTGTATGTGGTCCTCCTCATTTTTTTTCCTTCTGCCTGTGTCTGACCCAGTAATTCTACTGGACAAAACAGTTGATCTAGAAATATAGCCATGCTACAGAAGTTTGTGTATTACTGTGATGGTTAAGTGTAACTTCAGAGTTCTTTGTTAAATGTTCTGCATACTAACATTTCGTTATCATCAGGATCATGTGTCATGCAGATGAGTATGGGCGGTCATAGTTGGCCATCTCACACGATCACCAGAGTTCTGGATCAAGTATGTGTTCATGTCCCAGTTATGCCATATGACCAAACCATAAAGGCATTTATTGTTTTGCCTTCCCCTTGCTCTTTTCCCATAAATTTTGCTAGCTGTCACTAAGTTTTTAAGTTTATTTCTCCTCATAAAGTGCCCAAAAAAACTTTAACTGTCTATGTATAATTTCTCTAATCAATTTACGATTTTCATTTGTTTCTTGAAGGACTTTTTCAAAAACATCTGAACATCAAAGACAAATACTGACATACTACAACATCTGAACATCAAAGACAAATACTGACATTCTACAACATCTGAACATCAAAGACAAATACTGACATTCTACAACATCTGAACTTCAAAGACAAATACTGACATTTTACGTCTGAACATCAAAGACAAATACTGACATTTTACATCTGAACATCAAAGACAAATACTGACATTTTACATCTGAACATCAAAGGCAAATACTGACATTCTACAACATCTGAACATCAAAGACAAATATTGACATTCTAAAACATCTGAACATCAAAGACAAATACTGACATTCTACAACATCTGAACATCAAAGACAAATACTGACATTCTACAATATCAGAACATTAAAGACAAATACTGACATACTACAATATCAGAACATCAAAGACAAATACTGACATACTACAATATCAAAACATCAAAGACAAATACTGACATTCTACAATATCAGAACATCAAAGACAAATACTGACATACTACAACATCTGAACATCAAAGACAAATACTGACATTCTACAACATCTGAACATCAAAGACAAATACTGACATTCTACAACATCTGAACTTCAAAGACAAATACTGACATTTTACGTCTGAACATCAAAGACAAATACTGACATTTTACATCTGAACATCAAAGACAAATACTGACATTTTACATCTGAACATCAAAGACAAATACTGACATTCTACAACATCTGAATATCAAAGACAAATACTGACATTCTAAAACATCTGAACATCAAAGACAAATACTGACATACTACAATATCAGAACATCAAAGACAAATACTGACATTCTACAATATCAGAACATCAAAGACAAATACTGACATACTACAATATCAGAACATTAAAGACAAATACTGACATACTACAATATCAGAACATCAAAGACAAATACTGACATACTACAATATCAGAACATCAAATACAAATACTGACATACTACAATATCAGAACATCAAAGACAAATACTGACATTCTACAATATCAGAACATCAAAGACAAATACTGACATACTACAATATCAGAACATCCAAGACAAATACTGACATACTACAATGTCAGAACATCAAAGACAAATACTGACATTCTACAATATAAGAACATCAAAGACAAATACTGACATACTACAATATCAGAACATCAAAGACAAATACTGACATACTACAATATCAGAACATCAAAGACAAATACTGACATACTACAATATCTGAACATCAAAGACAAATACTGACATACTACAATATCAGAACATCAAAGACAAATACTGACATTCTACAACATCTGAACATCAAAGACAAATACTGACATTCTACAACATCTGAACTTCAAAGACAAATACTGACATTTTACGTCTGAACATCAAAGACAAATACTGACATTTTACATCTGAACATCAAAGACAAATACTGACATTTTACATCTGAACATCAAAGACAAATACTGACATTCTATAACATCTGAACGTCAAAGACAAATATTGACATTCTAAAACATCTGAACATCAAAGCCAAATACTGACATTCTACAACATCTGAATATCAAAGACAAATACTGACATTCTACAATATAAGAACATCAAAGACAAATACTGACATACTACAATATCAGAACATTAAAGACAAATACTGACATACTACAATATAAGAACATCAAAGACAAATACTGACATACTACAATATCAGAACATCAAAGACAAATACTGACATACTACAATGTCAGAACATCAAAGACAAATACTGACATACTACAATATCAGAACATCAAAGACAAATACTGACATACTACAATATCAGAACATCAAAGACAAATACTGACATACTACAATGTCAGAACATCAAAGACAAATACTGACATTCTACAATATAAGAACATCAAAGACAAATACTGACATACTACAATATCAGGACATTAAAGACAAATACTGACATACTACAATATCAGAACATCAAAGACAAATACTGACATACTACAATATAAGAACATCAAAGACAAATACTGACATTCTACAACATCTGAACATCAAAGACAAATACTGACATTCTACAACATCTGAACATCAAAGACAAATACTGACATTCTACAACATCTGAACATCAAAGACAAATACTGACATTCTACAACATCTGAACACCAAAGAAAATGGCTCATATACAGCATCCTGTCTTGGATACTGAAAAACACCAGCCATAATAAATATGACAGTCACATGGACAGAACGGCAATCCATCCAACATGTGTCATGCCGATAAGCGTGGGCGGTCATGTTTTGCCATCTCACTCGATCCCCAGAGACGTGGATCAGCTCTGTGTTTCTGTCTCCACCATGCCATGTGGCCAAGCCATCCAGGTATTTAATTCTTGGTCTTCCCCTTGGTCTCTACCCTTCAATCTTGCCAGTCGTCACCAAGTTCACCAATTCATTTCTTCTCATTACATGCCCAAAAAATTTTAACTGTCTACATCTAATGTCTCTAATCAGTTTACAATCTTCATTTGTTTCTTGAAGGACTTGTTCATTGATTTTTCTGTCTGTCCATGGTGTTCTTTGCATTTTCCTTAGAAACCACATTTCCACAGCCATCAGATGTTCTTCAGCTTATCTGCTCAGTGTCCATGCCTCACATCCATAGAACGGCGATGGAAGACATGATTTCCAGAAGAAGAGACAGGGGTTGACATTGTATTACATGAGGACAGATGGCACTGCAGACACCTAGGGTATGGGTGTGCTTGTGGCAGGACAGATGGCACTGCAGACACCAAGGACATGGGTGTGCTTGAGGCAGGACAGATGGCACTGCAGACACCTGGGACATGGGTGTGCTTGAGGCAGGACAGATGGCACTGCAGACACCTAAGGCATGGGTGTGCTTGAGGCAGGACAGATGGCACTGCGGACACCTGGGGTATGGGTGTGCTTGGGGCAGGACAGATGGCACTGCGGACACCTGGGGCATGGGTGTGCTTGGGGCAGGACAGATGGCACTGCGGACACCTGGGGCATGGGTGTGCTTGAGGCAGGACAGATGGCACTGCGGACACCTGGGGCATGGGTGTGCTTGAGGCAGGACAGATGGCACTGCAGACACCTGGGGCATGGGTGTGCTTGAGGCAGGACAGATGGCACTGCAGACACCTGGGGCATGGGTGTGCTTGAGGCAGGACAGATGGCACTGCAGACACCTGGGGCATGGGTGTGCTTGAGGCAGGACAGATGGCACTGCAGACACCTGGGGCATGGGCGTGCTTGAGGCAGGACAGATGGCACTGCAGACACCTGGGGCATGGGCGTGCTTGAGGCAGGACAGATGGCACTGCAGACACCTGGGGCATGGGTGTGCTTGAGGCAGGACAGATGGCACTGCAGACACCTGGGGCATGGGTGTAGCAGGACAGATGGCACTGCAGACACCTGGGGCATGGGTGTGCTTGAGGCAGGACAGATGGCACTGCAGACACCTGGGGCATGGGTGTGCTTGAGGCAGGACAGATGGCACTGCAGACACCTGGGGCATGGGTGTGCTTGAGGCAGGACAGATGGAACTGCAGACACCTGGGGCAAGGGTGTGCTTGAGGCAGGACAGATGGCACTGCAGACACCTAGGGCATGGGTGTAGCAGGACAGATGGCACTGCAGACACCTGGGGCATGGGTGTAGCAGGACAGATGGCACTGCAGACACGTGGGGCATGGGTGTAGCAGGACAGATGGCACTGCAGACACCTGGGGCATGGGTGTAGCAGGACAGATGGCACTGCAGACACCTGGGGCATGGGTGTGCTTGAGGCAGGACAGATGGCACTGCAGACACCTGGGGCAAGGGTGTGCTTGAGGCAAGACAGATGGCACTGCAGACACCTGGGGCATGGGTGTAGCAGGACAGATGGCACTGCAGACACCTGGGGCATGGGTGTGCTTGAGGCAGGACAGATGGCACTGCAGACACCTGGGGCATGGGTGTAGCAGGACAGATGGCACTGCAGACACCTGGGGCATGGGTGTAGCAGGACAGATGGCACTGCAGACACCTGGGGCATGGGTGTGCTTGAGGCAAGACAGATGGCCAGAGATTAAGGAACTCTTCAGCCTACCATGATGAGAGTGGTTAAAATGTTCACCTATTTATGGTGTTGCTTGAAATTCGACAGGGTCCCTTATATATAAATATAGGATGTGAACATAGTATTTTTATCCACCCACCTCATTATCACTCATATATAAAAATAGGATCTGTACATAATATTTCTATCAGCTTATCTTAATATCCCTTGTATATAAATATAGGATCTCAACATAGTATTTCCATCAGCCCACCTTAACATCTCTTTTATATAAATATGTCTTTTAACGTGGCCAAAATATTTCGTTTGCCCCTTTTTTTTTATTTTGTTCATAAACTCTTTTGCCATTCAGCTTTTCTAGAAACATTGGTATCTGATTGTTTTTGTTTTCCATTAAATGTGACATATTTTCTAAGGTTTACCTCAGCACTGTACAAGTGAATATTGTCCAGCATACAAACTTTTATATATTACAATTATTACAATTTTAGTAAATTTGTAAAAAAAAGTATACGCATACCTACATGTCACTCTACACATACAAAGGGTGACACTCTGTTTAACACAAAAACACATGCAAATGGCAATAATTGTTAATACACAAAAACAAAATACACATGGCAACACATTATACATATGCAAATTTACATTCAATAAACATTTTTAAAATGTTTTTCTTTACCTCTGTGTTAGATTCTTCTTTTTATCTGTGTTACATCTTCCATCGGATGTCACTGTGGAGCCTAGATATTTTTGGTGTGATTAATTAACTACTTTGAATATATTCATAACCATACACATTGTAACTGACTATTTAAGTCTGCTTATGCAGGCATTGTAATTTGGCAAGTTTCTAAGAATCAAATAAAAATCAGATCTCACAAACTTGACCTTTTGAACCCTCAAACAACAAATATGCTATCAAGGTCTATGCCCAGGCTTTCCCTTGTTCAATCTGTGATTGTGTATGAATCATTCATGCAGACATTGTGATCTGGTGACACTGGGAAGCCGGTGAACATTGGGTATTCTTGTAAATGAGGTATTGTTTTGAGGAATCTTTCATTTGTTACCCTTCTCTAACTATATGTAGTTATTGTAATGAAATTTCTCCAATTATGGATAATAAACGATAAAAATCTACTACTCAAATCTACTACATAATAAAATCTAAGGGCATCTCTTAATAAAAGTCTTTATGTCAATTATAAGCAGGCATACCATATTTTTGCATGAATTAATTGTCTGTTTGGCTTCAGTAAATTTATTGTGAAATACATCTTTCCATGTTTTGGCCATATTAAACATCGAATTGGCCTGAAAGGAACAGTGATGGAAGGCATGGTCTCTGGAATAAGGGACTCTAGGGAGAATTGGGCAGTGATCATTAAAACAATTTGCTGTCATGAAACTGTTTCATGCAAAATAATTGTCCAGGTGTGATCCAGTGCTGATAAATAACAAACTGTCATTTAACAGCCAAATGTAAAGTAACTGGTGATGTGATGGCTGATGAGTCATGGAACAGCCAAATGGAAAGTAATTGGCAATTGACCAAGAGCGATAAATAATTAACTGTAATGCTAATGCACTGTCATGTAACAGGCAAATGTAAAGTAATTGGCCATGGCTGATAAATAATTAACTTAATGCAACAGGCAAATGTAAAGTAATTGGCCATGGTTGCTAAACAATTAACTGTCATGAAACAGGCTGTTTAACCGCCAATTGTAATGTTAATGCCCATTTAACCGTACTTTTTACAGCACTTTTATTTACTGAACTATAATAAATTAATATTTTTATGTGTGTCAGGATTTCACAAGACTCGGCTGATCACTTTAATGCCGTGAAACTAAATGATAGAAGAGGCACACAACAAATGCCAGAAAAGAAAAGTCCGGTACAAAGTTGAAACAAGAAGAGAATAAACCACCATTTAAAAAAAAATCGTTATTTTATCTCAAAATTCAGCTAATTTATAATCACTGAACGAGCAACAGGATTACAGAAGACGACTTCTTTATTAAGAGTAACAAACTGTTGCACACTGGCAATCATCGGGTAAGGAAAATCCCCTTACACAACATCATAAAACGGTATTTAGTGCAAGGAAAATTGTGCATTCTTACCCGCTGTAACCTGAACCTCCCAGCTCCGTTTCACAATCTCGTGCGCAAATAAGGATGCGCACGGCCGCATCCTTAGTGACACGGCAACCAGATTTACACAACTATACTGTTCAAAGACTTCAACCACTTTAATGTTTGATAGAAACCATGGCTTAAAGACATTTACCTTGTTTTATTTATACATCTTCGATCGTTTTAAGTGTTCAAAGCTATTAGTGTAATGTTTATTTTGGGGAATTAATTATTAAATGTCAAATTTATGAAGACGAGAATGAGACTAACAATTGGCAATTTGAGCAATCGGGAAATTCCGCATTGGGAGCGCACCGAAAAGCACCGTTCTTAAATATAATGATGCATTAGATCTAGCAACTAAGTATAATAAGCAGATAAGATGAGAAACGTCTAGTGGCAGTGGAAATGTGGTTTCTGGGGAAAATACGCAGAATACCATGGACAGACAGAAAACCAATGACGAAGCCCTATAAGTATAAGAAACAAATGAAAACCGTAAAATGATTACAGAAATTAAAAGTAGACAGTCAATATCTTTTGGGTTTGTTAAAACAAAACTAACATTATCCGTGGAGAAAAAAGCGAAAGAGACGGCGGATAGATAAATTAAAATATCTTAGGAACAAGAACTCAGACCTTATCCAAGACGAGTGATCGTGTGAGGTGGCGAACCATGACCGCGCACGCTAATCGGCATGGCACATCATAATGAAGCGCTAAGGAGCTCGTGCACTGAACTGAGATTCTCCGGACTCAGGCTTGGGTTAGGAGTTGAACGGAGCATTTATGGGTTACACCCGTGTGCCGTGATGTTGATCCGTCGACTACAAAGGTGTGAATCGAATGTTCTGCCCCTTGTCCCTTGCTGCCATACTCTTCAGTGCAGATGAGATGATGAGATATTAAAGTTTTTCATGTTGTTGTGTTGGTGTGTGTTTGTTGTTTGTGTGCTGACGAAGGCTTTGACCGCAACGCCCATTTTGTCACTTAAGATCGTGTTCTAGTAAAGCTTTCCGATTCTGCTTCTCGTTTCTTTGGTGATTCATCCACCGACTATAAGAAGAAAGAGAAACGATCTCATCTCATCTTGTTTTTCTTGTACTTGTACCTTGCGGTGCCGAGGTGAAGTATAAACATCAGGAGAGTGCCCAATTATGGAGTTTCATGTATCGATATTCCCATGGACTCTTCTATTCCCTCCGTCCAACGAAACGATATTATCATCTTCATTAAGTGCCTTGCCAGTTGGCATAGGCGTTCATGGCTCTCCACAGATCTCGGTCTTTGGTGTTCTGGATCAACTCTGCCGATGATATTCCTACATGCCACCGTCTCCATCCGTCCAGCATCATTTTTCTTGGTCTGCCTCTGCATCTCTTTCCCTCGATCTTTCCAATTGTCACGATGTTCTCCAATGCCTCTCTTCTCATCACATGACCGAAGAAAGATGTTTGTCTCTTTCTTATTGTTGTATATATATTATAGTGTTCTATTTTCATTAGCCTCTTTCAGGCAATCGTTGTTAGTTACTATGGCAGTCCAAGGAATTCGCAACATTCGTCTCAGGAACTACATCTCTGTTGCTTCTAATTTCTTCCTAATTTGTTCATTTACATTCCAAGATTCACAGCCATACAGAAAAACTGGTTCTATATAGCATTTCAGCACTCTCTTTCTTACATTCATGATAGTGACTTATTGCATAAGATACTCTTCATTTTCTGAAATGTGGCTTTTGCCTGCCCTATTCTGCTCTTAATCTCTGTTGAACAGCTTCCCTCTGAAGTTATAAGTGCACCTAGTTATTTAAAATTATCCACTTACAAACGATATACGTGGGGGGATGAGTGGTCTCGAGATATGGTGTCCGCCTCGAGTGCTGTGAGTTTCGTGTGAAATGCTTTTGAATCTGCCCAAGGTCTTTTGGAACGTGACTGCATGTTCTAAGCGATGGCAGATGGCTATGTCCCAGAGTTGACCGGTTTTTGCCTTATGCAGAAATGCGTGGCTGCTGGGCTTCTGGTTGACTGCCACTGCCATTGACGATGAACTGTATTTCGTGGACTGTGTGGGTGAACATCTAGGAAACATCCAGATGGGAAAATGACTGCCGATTCCATCAGAAATGAACTGAGTGCTTTGTGGGGGACTATTGTGTTGACATTCTGGTGGCAGCATTATGCACAGTGTATCTGTGCGGGCTGTTATTTGTCGAGACTCCTGTCTTTTCCACTTTTCACATTGGGCAGTGGGGGGCGTTTTGTGTGATATTCACTGGCACAGGAATGGAGCATAATGGGGACGACCCGTTGCTGTGAAGTTGGAACTGCGACTAACTAACTAACTAACTAACTAACTAACTCTTCATTTTCTGAAATGTGGCTTTTGCCTGCCCTATTCTGCTCTTAATCTCTGTTGAACAGCTTCCCTCTGAAGTTATAAGTGCACCTAGTTATTTAAAATTATCCACTTACAAACGATATACGTGGGGGGATGAGTGGTCTCGAGATATGGTGTCCGCCTCGAGTGCTGGAGGTCCCGGTGAGGACCGGATGAGGACCGGGATTTATTTAAAAAATCCACCTGGACTTCCAGTAATAAAATGTCCCCTGGTCTCTGGGTAGTGAGATTGGACGCCCGTGTGTATTGTTGCGCACGTAAAAAATCCCTTGGCAGTTGGAAATCGAAAAAGAGTAGCCTAACGGCGCTGCCCGGGCAAAATTTGGAGTTAAAAATCTAACCAAATTATTTCAGGATCCTCGCCGATGCAACGGAGTTCGTGAATTGAGCTGAGTTTCTCCAGACTCTGGTTTGAGTTAGGAGGAAAACGGAGCACTTATGGGTTAAACCGTGTGCCGTGATCAAACGACTAAACGACTAAACTAAACGATATACGTACAAATATACATGCTCCAACTTCTGCTACAAATGACCCAGTTCTGGGACTGATGTAGGTCAACTATTGTTGATAACGGTTTACAGCCGGCACAAAGTTTTCCCAACGGCTGAAATATTTGTAGGTAGCAGAACTAGAACGGATAGTTAAACTCAACATCAGCAAATATATACATTATTTATCAAACGGAAGACATGGCTGAGAAGGACAAACGGGTACTTTCAATTCAAAGCACTGTTGTTTTTGGTTATGTCGGAAACAAAAGTGCAACATTCCCTCTTCAGGTAAGCGCAGAGCTGGATTTTGTTAACTCTAAACTGGCATTATATTACTATAGATTTGGTTAGAAAACGAAATGGTTATGTACTGTTTAAAGTATCAGGGCAAAGGGCAAGCATACAAGTAACAAGCTTCGCCGCATAAATAATATTATCTATATTTTTTATTAAAGAAAGGGCGTATCTTGCAACTTTGCGTCTCTGCGCAATCTGAGATATTGACGATATTGTAATTATTAATTACTATTATTATTATAATATTATTATTAAAGACAGCTACATTACTATATACTGTAATTTAATATTATCCTCTTCTGTTCATTATCTGCCAGTGGAGCATAGGCCCTTAGCCCGCTCACGAAAAGCCCTCCTTTCTTGTAACATTTCCTGCACCCCCTCCCCCAATTTCCCCCACCCCCTCCGCCACTCATTTCTCTATACTTCGAGGAATAGTTAGATAGAGTCTGTTTACTTTTGTCTGCCCCAATATAAAATTCCATATCTCAGTAGCAAACTGAAGGAAACGGAAAATGATCAGATTTAGCATATAACCTTATCATTATGTCCACCCAACAACAAAAAATTTGACACTCTTCCGAATTCCGGTCCCAAATAGTTCTGCAGTGAATAATTTTATATAACTAACACTAACCTTAACCCTAATCACTTATTCACTGCAGAACTATTTGGGACCGGAATTCGGAAGAGTGCCAAAAATTTTGTTCTGGAGATTGTACAGCAGATTTAAAAGTTTGTTTATATGCAGTATATAATTTACGGGTTAGAGATGAAGTGCATATTATTAAATGTATTAAGTCTTCACACGGGAAACATTAGCGTTGAATAGTTATCTTCTCATGAGATATTGGATTGGCCTTATGACAAGAGCGTAGTGAAACGGGACATTTCTGTAAAACAAGTTTGTTAGCAAGAAATCACTAGTTTTTCACCAAAACATCAAAGAAATCACAGCTTTCTATGATTTAAATTTCTTTTGAACCTGTCAAAGACATATTCCTTGGATGGGGGTAAATATAATATGGCAGGGAAAATTTCATAACATGCAACAGACAGTTTTCAAAATAATTGATCGTGATTGAAGGCATTCATTTCTGGACAGACTATAGTTGTATGTCCTGTACATGACGTCACAGTTAGCCTCAGCATTTTTGCAGGCGCCTCCTTTAATATTGGTTGGCTGTTATTGTTTTTAGACATGTTGATGGTTGGTTTAAGAGTGGCTAAGAACGCCCAGTTCTTCTTCAGGAGACCTGGGTTTGAATCCTCGGTAAGGCATGGATTTTTTTCTGTCCGGGGCAAAAAGACAATCCTAACCTGCACTGTTTGCGGCGACTGCACTAGCCAGGCGGCCTTAATTCCTCAGGCTCAAGACCCCCATGCCCTACACTGCTAGGTACTAAAGGCAGTAAAATGACAGTTTTTTTTAATGACAGATGGTTGGTTAGATTTTGCAGCTAATTTTTTCTAAGGGACGGGGCTGGTAGTTCCATGCCAACCTTCCATAGTCACCTCTCACTTCACCACTTCTTCTTTTCTCTTTCGAGGGGAATGTGTCCCACCTAGTTATGTACATCAAAAGTCAGTGTGTCCCACCTAGTTATTCACATCAAATGTCAGTGTGTCCCATCTAGTTATGCACGTCAAATGTCAGTATGTCCCACCTAGTTATGCACATCAAATGTCTGTGTGTCCCACCTAGTTATGCACGTCAAATGTCAGTGTGTCCCACCTAGTTATGCATGTCAAATGTCAGTGTGTCCCACCTAGTTATGCATGTCAAATGTCAGTGTGTCCCACCTAGTTATGCACGTCAAATGTCAGTGTGTCCCACCTAGTTATGCACATCAAATGGCAGTGTGTCCCACCTAGTTATGCACGTCAAATGTCAGTGTGTCCCACCTAGTTATGTACGTCAAATGTCAGTGTGTCCCACCTAGTTATGTACATCAAATGTCAATATGTCCCACCTAGTTATATACGTCAAATGTCATTGTGTCCCACCTAATTATTTACGTCAAATGTCAGCGTGTCCTACCTAGTTATGTACATCAAATGTGTTCGACTGTGGAACGTACTTGTCAGGTTTGCTTCCTCTAGACCAGTGGTTCTCAACCGGTGGGAAATTCCCAACCGGGGGGAATATTAAGGTTTCCAGGGGGGGAAATTAAGATTATTTCAAGATCACATTAATACAAGAACCGATTACTTGATATTGTTTTCCCCTCCACACTTTACTGTGCTGTACTTCTCGCTCTTCTGAAATTCATTTTATAACATAAGTAGACCCGCAAATCATGTTTTATGTAGACGTCTAGACTTGTTCTAGTATGTGTTATTAAATTTAGCTTCCATTTTTATGTATACTATGTAGGGAGGGGGGATTTATAGGGAGGAAATATGGTGGGGGGGGGGGGGGAGGGAATGATATTCTGAACATATGGTGAAGGGTTGCATGGGCTAAAATAGGTTGAGAACCACTGCTCTAGACAGATTCTACCCAAAGCAACTGACTCTACCAGTGTGTAGGTTTTCTTTCCTAACAATTTTGCCAGGACAGTTACTTTACAGCCTACTCTTTGGATTTCCAACTGCGGCAGCATTCTCAACATGCTCAACTTGCACATGGGACCTCTTATTTTTTTTTTTACCTTATCCAAGAAGACTAGATGTCCAGTGTCAATACCCAAGAGATTAAGGGGCCTTGTGATATCATTAGTTTCCATTAGTTCTTGGAAAAATGTCCAGCCCTGTGCTGGGATCGAACCCAGTGCCTTTTAATCCTGAGGTGGATACATAACTTTTCATTCATGGCTGCCCCTGTTGCCTGTTACATGTATGGTAAGTTCCTCGTCATCATCATCATCATGTGCCATGCAATAAATACGGGTGATCAGTGTTCGTCATCTCACATGGTCACCAGTCTTGGATCAGGCATGCGTTCTTGTGCTTATTATGTGTGGAAAGCCATTCAGGTATTTATTTATCTCTTTGTATTGCCCTTGCTTTTTGGCCTGGTGGATTACAGTCTTACTGTTTTTTAGATAGTTGTAGGTTATGGTCTCCTGCTTCACAACGGTAGGCAGAGGATTTCTTTTTTGGGGAGACAATGGCTGTGGTCATTGACCAGTATGGTGACTGCTAAGAAAGAAAGCAGTGGCAAACTACATCCTTCACAGATGCAAAGAAAATTATGTTTTGCAACACTGAGCTGATCCACGACTCTGGTGATCGAGTGAGATAGCAAAACATGACCGCCCATGCTTACAGGCACGACACATGATAATGATTGTTTAGACCCCAGGAACACATGGGTGACAATTAAATTAATTGTCTTATACAGAATTACTTCATGTGCCCTATTGTTTGCTTGATATATTTGTTAGTTTGTTAGTATTTCTTTTATTTACTTTCCATGTTGCTGATCTATACAGCAGTACTGGTTTGACGCTATGAGTTAAATATTTTGTTTGGTACTAGATTTGATTTTTGTTGACTTCCACAAGTTATCTAGTTCTGTGAAAGCTTCTCTTGCCTTTTGTATTCTTATTTTAAATAGCTCCATTTTTGTCTACATTGCTGTTGAAATATCTGAATGATTCCACTTCTTGAAGTGAAGTTTCACCAAGGAAGATAGGCGATTTGCTTGATTTATTCTCATTATCATTGTCTTTTCCCCTATGAATTTTTAGGCTTTATTGTTGTGACACCCCATCAAGTATGTTTAATGTATCTTGATTTCATGTATGGGACAGGAGGACAATGTCATCAGCAAAATTCAGATCATCAATCTGCTCTGTCAGAGTTCAGTGAATTCCTTTTCTTATGTTAGTTAGTGGGACAGATAGAACTATAAAAATATGAGTTTCAAGAGCTTGCATCTTTCCCATTGCAACATACACCTGTGAGACCTGGACACTTACTAAACAAGCTGAACAGCACATAAATTTCTTTGAATATAAATGTTATAGATGGGTTCTAAGAATATCTTGGATACAGAAAAGAACAAATGTATCCATATGACAAGAGCTGAATATTGAAGAAGATTGGCTACTAAAGACATTAAAACAAAGGGAAAAAAATTAAATTCTTTGGTCACTTGAAACATCCTGAAAGTTTGGAGAGAACAATAATGGAGTGGTATATGTACAGGAAGAGAGGAAGAGGAAGGCCAAAGAGAAGATGGGTGCAGGATATGGCAGATAATCTCCAGATGGGTGCATCGGATGCGGGACATCTTGCTTATGATCGAGAGATTTTCCAGAAAGTTATTATGGGAGCGAAGTTCTGCAAAGGACTTGCTAGTGAATGAATAAATGAATGAATGTTAGTTATTGTCTTCATAGTTCAGTCTATTATAAATAAGTAGAAAGTAAATGACATTTTAAATGCCTTGTACTCATTGGGCATATGGTGCTAGACCCGTATTTTATAGACCAATCAGCACTCAGGGCTGATGTGGTCAGCATCATGCAGGCTTACCTTCACTTCCCAAGACATTTCCTGGTACCCATATTGGGCTGAGTCGACCTGTAAGCCCAGGTCAATATTTACCAATTTGAATCTGCCCCAATACAGATGGAACCCGTGACCACCAGGCAAGCATCTAGCCAGTACACTACCACGGCTCCCGCCCAGTCTGTAGTCAGTCAGAATGATACATGTGACAAAAGACATTCCTGTCACAGTCCTGTTCTTAATTCAAGCATATCTATTCTTTTGTCTCTATATGTTGCCCGTATTACGTTAATGTTAAAGTTCTGAAGGATCCCATAATGCTACGTCAGTTTCCAAGTAGATTCCTAACAATATTATCAAAGGTCTTTTCATAGCTAATACATTGAATATAAAGAAAAACTATGGAAGGCCTACAACTTAAAACATTTCCTTTCTAGATTTCCCAAAAGCAAATACATGACTTTGACCTCAAATGTTGTTCTGACCTATTTCAGACTCAAGTGGATTGGATATATAGCTCCTCCCCCCCCCCCCTCTCTGTCTGTGTGTGTGTGTGTGTGTGTGTGTGTGTGTGTGCGTGCGTGCATGCATGCATGCTGATGCATACATGGATTCATTTGTTTAATGCCAAAAGTGTGTGCATTATTCTTATATATGGGTAGAAAATAAAAGACTATAAATGAATGAATGAATATATACTGTACTTCTATATACTGTAGTTTGCAGTGTTAACATTCTCAACTTTCAGTGGGGCCTTTTTATAAAGATATATCTCTGAACTATATTCTTCTAATAGTTCATGTCATGAGGCGTTGGTAATTATATCTTTCCACAGCCGTCTCAAGTAATGCCAGTTATTTTTTTATACTGATGTTCCTCCATGCTATGTTATAAAATTGCCTTCTCTTTCTTTGTCTTCCCCTCCCTGGCCTCCCCTATAGCTTTCCTGTTGTCACTTGTCTTGATTAAAAAAAAAACATTAAAAATTCTGGCTCGTTCAACCTGCTTCTTAAGCCTTGGTTAGAGTCGAGGTCCGTGGTTTTTGTGGGTTTTTTTTTCCTCCTTGCACCTTCTGAATTCCTTGCGCCTGAGTACCTCTTTCCTTTTGTATTCTGTGTTCTCTGCGAGGAGCTCCTCCAGTGTAAATGGGAAGGCAGACAGGGTGTGCTCTATGTCGTTGTCATGGTGCTCCTCTAGGTTTTTTTCACAGGCCTGGCGGGATATTGATTTCCCTTTGAATATCTTGAGCTTCATGGTGGGCTGCTGGCTTCAGCTTGTGGTTCCGGCTCGGTTTTTTGTTGGGTTTCATTTTGCGGCTTCTCTGTGTTCTTTTCCGTGTCTTCTGTTGGTTTGATTTGGGTTGGCACCCTTGCAGTTTTTAGCCTTTCTCTCTCCGCTTTGATGTCTCATAGAATTTCTTCATTCTACTTTGTCATCTGCACCATGTGCTCCACCCTTTGTTTGATGTTTTGCTGGATCTGCTTTATTTCAGCAAGCAGCTTCTCATTGTTGCTAGTTTGTGTTGGTGTTTGAAGTAGCTTGTTTCTTTAACTCATCTATCTGGCTTTTTAGTTGAGATCTTTCCGCTTGTGAGATGCACGTGGCTATCTCACACCTCCGCATTGCTTCCTTATATGGTGTCTTTGTGGTAATGGTGATCTTTAAAATGTCTCTGTGTCTTTGGAGGTACGGACAGCCCAAGTATCTTGCTCCATGGTTGCCATGGCCGTTGGTGCACTTTCTCTTGTTGTTTGGTGCTCGGAAGTCCGTGTCCTGTTTGGCCAGCAGACATTTCTTGAAGACGTGGTGATTGGCGCAGTATCGGCAGATTTCCGTCTTACTGCGACATGTTGCTCTGCTGTGGCCGGCCCTCTGGCATCTTGAACATTGAGTGATTCTTGGTATGAATCTTTCAGGTTGTTGTATTTTCTGGTTTATCGATACTTGGCTTGGTATCTCTCTGTCCTTAGTTGTCACCATCGCCAGCGTAGTATGGATCTTGGAGTATGTCAGGATCCTCTCCGCCCTCAAGATTCGGATATGGAGATTTTCCTGTTGCAGCTGCTTCAAGATCTGTTCATCTGTCAGCTCCACTTGAATACGCTTGGCAACCCATCTGACTGGTTTTGAGTCGGTGTTTCCGACTCTGGTGTCTTTCTCCTCACTCTTCTTCTCAGCTGTCTTGGTTCTTGTCTATGGTGGGTTGTTGTCCATCTTCCTCGGGGTAGCTTCCATTGAGGTGACTGTAGTTTTAGGTCTTTTGTTGCAGCTCGCAGGCAGGCTTTCTCCGCTCATCTTCCACGCTCCCACGCTGCACATCTTGTGAGTCTGTTGTTTCTTGGTGTTGGTCTTGCCACGTGACATTTTCCTCCCCCGTATCAGGCTTCTTGAACTGTTCAGGTAACTTGTTCTTGATAGCACTCGGAATGTACTCCTGCTTTTAAAAATGATAAAATGTACCTATGTAGCATCTAAGAAACTGCCCTGTAATTTTGCCTTTATTTTCAATTTGTGTATTTCCAGTTACATGGCTACGAAGTCAGCACAATTAACTCCGTGCAGTTTTCCAATCACACAGGTAAACAAACTAATATTGTTTTCTTTGGGAAGGAGGGTGTCAGATAATTGGCAGGCGTGCTGGCAAAGTTGATAGTGAACTGAGTTGGTAATGTTATGAGCTGAATTGGACACTAATTTGATTCCTGGGCTCGTCGCTTGTCAAAATGAGGGGAATACTGGCTGCCTCTTCCTCCTTGCTCTCAGGTGTACAAAATATGATAGTGTTATCACAACATAGACCCATAGCAGGCAAATGTTTCGGGACAATTTCTTGTTTTTTATTATTATTATTACAGTGTGTATGTAACCATATCACATGTACAATTTCTCAATCACAGGTAAACATTTGTTTTTTATTTTTAAATTTTATTTTAAATAAACAGTAGGGTGCCAAATACAATGCTAGCCTGTGCTTCATTAACTATACATATTCCATAATCGTCCATATACGTGTGAGGGTGGAGTAGATGGGAGTTCAGACTTCCATCTCTAGCTCAAGCAGACCAGGTTCTTGTCACAGTATTGCCTGTTTGGATTTTCACAAATAATAAGAACAAGGACGGTATACTCTCCCCTAAGCCATGACTAGTGGATCAGACATATAGCCTTTCGAACACACTGACAAAACTCAGAGGACCTGTGTACTTGTTTAAAAATCCCTCGGCAGTTAGAAATCGAAAAGAGCAGGCCAGATTGGCTGCTGCCCAGACAAACATTTCTTAGTTAGAAAAGCTTCCCTTTACATGCTGGCGTGGTGGGAAATAAGCAGGTGGGCTGATTGGCTGAGTCTGTACCCCATAGTGGGGTATTGGTGAATGATAAAGCAGATGTGGTCAGGGCACTATGGAATCATGTGTATAGTGCAGAAGAATGAGTATATCATTACAGCTTGGAGAGAATGGTGCTGCAGGGAGTGACCAGAGGATCTGGCCGACACTCAAAACTCAGAGGAAAGGCCAGACGGACACATTATCAGACTGCTTATGGTACCATTAGTTTTGGGACTCTTCTCTGGCTGTTGCAGAGGACAGAACACGTATGGGAATGTCCTGAGTGCTGATATGTCGGTTCTTGATTCAAGTCAACTCATTTAGAATAGCTACCAACAAACAATGTATAGTATCTATGATTCTTAAGACCAGCTGGTAAAATAGGTACCTAACGTTGCTTCAGATGGTGATGTAACTGGCACTGGAGGAATCAGCTGGTCACCACAGCTGATAAAGTCATAACTAGTACATGCGCACTTTCTGACATTTCATACCTCATTAGCATTATGAGGCCACAGTGGTCTAACTGTTAGCGGTCTGTTTGCCTACCTGGTCCAGGTTCCATCCCAGTAGTGCCTGGGTTATTCCTTCCGACTAGTGGAAATGTGGTTTCTGAGGAAAATGCAAAGAAAACCATTTAATTGAAAAAATAACAAATGAGGCGGTGTTTCAAGAAACAAACAAAAATGAAATTTATTACATAAATTAGATGTAGGCAATGAATATTTTTTGGGGCACTTTATGATGAAAATTGAACTTGATATTCACTTCCAGTCCCCAACATGTAGGATAGGCGGTTGAGCTGTTAAAGCCTCTGGAGTGTTTATGCTTGTTGCTACGGTTTGTTTACGCATTTTTCTCATGTTGGACTGTTAGTGCATGGCTCCATCGCCATGCTACTGTGTTAAGTGTGACATTGTGAGCTGGCAATTTCATGTGGAGTGCTTTCACATCTGTCCGCGGTTGTTTGTAGTGTGAACTACATTTTCAGAAATTTGGCAGCCGGCCGGTCGCTGAACTAACTGAGTTGCTTTATGCAGTAATGTGTGGCTGCTGGTTTTCTAGTGACTGCCACTTTCATCAACGATGAACTGTAATTTTTGTGACGGACTTTTGCGTTGGCATTCTGGCAGCGGCATTATGCATAGTATACCTGTGCAGGCTTTTGGTTTGTCGAGACTCTTGTCTGTTTCACTTTTCACATGAGGCAGTGAGGAGAATTTTGTGTGATATTCACAGTCACAGGAACGGAGCATAATGGGGCAACCCTTTGCCGTGAAGTTGGAACCGGGACTAACTAACTGACTAACTATTGAACTTGAAATCTTAGGACAATTGGCAAAATTGATGGGAAAAAAGGCAAGGGAAAGGCAAAGCGATAAATATCTGCATGACTTGACCACATGGCATAACCAAGACAAGAACACAGATCCTTTTTCAAGCCTGATGATCGTGTGAGATGGCGAACCATGGCAACACATGACTTTTGGGATGGCACATGATGATGATGAGTATAGCTCTCAGGTTGACCCAGACTAATAAAATGGTACCAGACAATTTCCTGGAAAGGGAAGATGGTGAGGAAGAAACTGATCACCCTATCTCATATACAGTGACCTAGAATGTGTGAAAGCCTAACACATCACACCCCATAGCAGATACTCCTCCATGCCACCATCTCAGTCCTTCCAGCATTATGTCTCCGTCTTTCTCTCCCTCTTCTCCCACTGATCTTTCCAAATGTCACAATGTTTTACAATGCCTCTCTTTTCATTATATTACCAAAGAACACTGTCTGTCTCTTTCGTATAGTTTAAATTCATTTACCTTTCTCGTTGTTTCCTTCCTTTATTATTCAAATACAGGTTACGGAAAATGGAAAGGCCAAGTCTTGGATGCACAACAAGTCACGGACTTGTTCGATGGCTTGCGGATAAATAATCTCCTGGACTTTTCATATGTGCTTACTGGTAATGATTTCTGTGTCTCCTGTCACCACCTTTAGTTTTTTTAACGCTTTAACCTAGAGGTTTCAAACCGTTTTGAGTTCATGGCTTTATGTAGGATAAATGATTTAAAACTCTAACAATGTTTTGACATTAATGTGTTTTTTTTTTAAGAAGAGACTTTAAATTTAATTTTTTAAATATAACTTTTTGAAGAAGTTGTTGTTGGACAATCCATTTTTTTTTTTTAATTAACACTTCCAAAAGAAAGTTTACACATACACTCCAATATTTGAATACTCTTATCGCAAAATGAAAACAGCACAAACAACATTAATTTTTATTTTCAGCTAAATATGAAAACAATCCAATTTCCAAGCACAGCACAATTAACCCTCAGTCATAGTTTCCTCAGGATACTGCAGCACCACAGATTGAACACCCCTGCTTTAACCTGTGTGTCTGCAGAATATGTATTACAACATGGTAACAAATGCAGCTCAGAAGAATCTATTCTATGGCCCGATGAAACACCCTTAGATGTCAGACCCTGTGGAAGCATGTGCCAGAGTGTCTGACGCTCGTTCAATCAATGCAACCAGTAACAGTCAAACGATAAACAAAACGGTATTACCTGGAAACGTCGTCTGAACAGCGATGAACAGAAATAAATCACTGACGGCGAATCTTGATATTGAGATGTGGCATTTTAATAATGCGCTTTCATTTGGCGAAACTATTCAAAAATGAACATGGAGTGCCCTTAAGACAGTGTCGGGTCTTCATTTAAAGACATCTTCTATTTAGTTCACAAAAATGAATTCCCTGCCTCTGATTCCCAGCTATCTTTTCCTTACGCTTGTTCACTCGTTCCTGTTCCACATATCGTCTAGGTCCTTTCTGGAATGAATCTCCGTTACCGCCGCAATTCTTGCCTCACAACCACATCGTCCCGATCTTCCTCGTACAGAACTCCTGGAAAAACAGTCACTTCGTCTCGTCTCTGCACAGCGTATGCCGTTGGTGTTTTCTGACGCTACTTTGTTCCCATGGGATTCCCTCTTTTATTCTGTCCACACTAGTGTACGTATGGGGAAAACCCTGTTCACCCTTTTTATGTTTGGTGGCGCGTGCCTTGTCTTGGCAGCATGCAATATCTGCAAAGGACAGTGCAGTTCATGAAGAAACAAAGTTGCGGATGAAGGCCAATGCCAAGTGATGTGAAAAACAAAACAAAAAAAGAAGCAGAGCAACACATTTAATAGTCACTTAACTATCCGAGACCGGGTAAGGACTGATGGTGTCAGAGAGACAGACTGTGAGATCAACATCTTGTGCTACATATATTGGGGGAGTGGGGAAGGTTTCAGAAGCAAGAGAATCAATTTCATTGCTTCAGGTTTTATCTCAAATGGCTCAGTCTCTTTCCGCAGGGGGAGGGGCCTGTCAAAAGCATGGCACAAAGCACGAACTTCGTAGCTCCAGCTACGCCCCCAGGAGTCTCAGAGAAAATTGTACGTATGAATCGAACAACGTAGCCTGGAATCAAACTTACTTCAGAACACAGGGCAGGCAGAGTAACCACTTTGCCACAGAGACTCCCTACATACATTGAAAAGCAGAATATCAAATGGTTCGGCCATCTTGTTATAATGTAACACCATCATCTATCAGCCCTGGCGCTACATCACAGAAGATCTTATACGAGAGCAAGAGGATGCCTGAGAAGAAAATGGATTGATGACATCAAAGATATTGTACAGTCACATGAAATGACACTATCCAGTGCCACACATCGAGCTCTGGAGCGTCAGCTATTCCTTCCCATAACGCTTGATGGCACAAGTGGAAGATGATGATGATTTTTGAAGGATTTTCTTCTTGTTTACCAACATTGGAGCCGGCCGTTCAGAAAGCTATGGCAAACTACTGAGCGTAAGCTTGCCAAGAAATCATAAACAGTCAAACAAAATGCTGGGGTTGATCGCAATGTCCTGAAAAGGTCATGCAACATTAAAAGTAGTTTGCCATTGCTTTCTGAAAAACGCGCTCACACCATCAAAATCAACGCAAGGCAGTCTGTAAATAGCCCCTTTTCTATGTCTTGAGACATACTGATTATATGGTGTCAGGCTCGTATTATAAACCAAACAACTTTTGATGAGCAAACTACCACTATCACTCTGACTGGCTTTACCTCCCAGACAATTTCCTGGTACCCATTTTCGATTAAGGAAATTATTTTTAAATCCCTGCCTCGATGAGAATCCGAACACTGGGCTACTGGGTCAACCCAGCCTGCATTGGGTAACAGGAAATTGTGTGAGAAGTAAAGGTGGCTGTTGAGATATTGACATATCACCATTTAAGTGCCACTTGATCTGAAAATATAGAACCACCATTATATACTGATATGTCCTGTGGCATGAACAAGGGGTCTTTTATTTACTGGTAATTAAATGTTTAATTTGCATCAGGTTACATTGGATCAGAGACATTCCTTGAGAAAGTTGGTGACACAGTTAAAGAGCTGAAGTTGAAAAATCCCAATTTGATATATGGTAGGTTTGCCAAAGTATGATACTTCATGTCTAGTTCTTTATTCATGTTGGTTATGAAGAGGAGGGTACACGCCTTATCCCAGTACAAGGAAATGCAACCTAAGACAAAATGTCATAGCAGGGCAGACTTGGTTGTAAGCCTTGGTTGACAACTGGTCTAGGAGCAAAGCTCCGACAGGCAGACAGTTAGAGCATTACTTTGCTGATCCAGTAGTTTCTACAGCGTGTCTTGTTCCAGATGTATTGGTGTTACCTTTTCTCTGGAGTAAACTAGGCAGACTGAGAGAGGGATCATGCTGCATGGGTAGCACATGGTCTCTACAGTTCAGCCCAGGATTTGTACTATGGAGAGGTATATCTCCTCTCTGGTCTGGTTGTAGTTATTATGCAAATTATTGTTTGTCAAGATGGCAAGGTACCAGTATAGAGAGGACATAAAAGTGTATGAGACAGGTCAGCTACCAGGGGGCTTCAAATGACAATCTTCCATCCATCATGTGCCATGCCAATAAGTGTGGGCGGTTATGTTTTGCCATCTCACTCGATCACCAGAGTCATGGATCAGCTCCGTGTTCTTGTCTCGACCATGTCACATGGCCAAGCTATCCAGGTATTTACTTCTTGGTCTTCCCCTTGGTCTCTTCCCTTCGATCTTGCCAGTTGTCACCAAGTTCTCCAACTCATTTCTTCTCATAACATGCCCAACAAATTTTGACTGTCTACGTTTAATGTCTCTAATCAGTTTACGATCATCATTTGTTTCTTGTAGGACTTGTTCATGGGTTTTTCTGTCTGTCCATGGTATTCTTTGCATTTTCCTCAGACACCACATTTCCACAGCCATCAGATGTTTTTCAGATTGTCTGCTCATTGTCCACGCTTCACATCCATATAAAAGTACTGGTTCTATGTAGCACTTCAGCACCCTTTTTCTCGTTTCAGTTGATATCTTTTTATTGGTCAGTATGTTTTTTCATCTTGCAAAAGGTTACCTTCGCAATGGCAATTCTTGTTCTAATCCCTTGAAGGCATCTGCCATCAGATGTTATGACAACCTTACAAGTGTGATAGAAATTACAAAACACCATGCTATTGTCTTGTAACCTGTCAATGGTGTTGTTCAGGATGACAAATGTTATTGTTCAGGATGACAAATGTTGTTCAGGATGTCAAGAGTGTTAAGCATGTGACATCACAGTGCAGACAAAAACTGACATTATAATCACAGTTTAAAGATGGTGGCCCTACTTTTGACATGCATCAAAGAGGAGCAGCGTTCTGTTATCATTTTTTTTTAATCAGTGAAGCCTATGCTATGGTGATGCTTGCCTGTCAGTCCAGTAAGTGTATGAGTGGAGTAGGAAGTTTCAAAACAGCATGACTTCTGTAACAGACTGTTCATGCTGTGGGTATGTGATGTGCTAGTAAGACTATTACATTTTGTTGGCCTGATTGCAACCACCTGTAATGAAAAAGAAAAGCAGGCATTGAACCCTTGACCAACTGTATTCATGCCAGTGTCAGTGTAGCCTCCTAACCATTACACCAACACACCCACTTCTGACTAAACAAAAGAGTCACACATGACACATTGTTTGGTACCCATGAAGAATAGCCAGTCACACATGGGACATTGCTTGGGTTAGAGTTATTTTATTTAGAAGAAAGTCTACTAAAACAATTTTAAAATATGTATTTGACTTTTTGTTTTGTTAGCTCAGCATTTTTTTTTTAAATTTCAGTATGTGACCCCGTGATGGGTGATAATGGAAAATTGGTAAGGGCCGTTCCTTTTATCATTTATAGTGCCTTTGTTATATCTTAAGTATGCATAAATATGGTTTCTGAGGAAAAGGCAAAGTACACCATGGACAGACAGAAAAACCAATGAGCTAACAACAAATGAAAATCGTGAACTGATTAGAGAAATTAGAAGTAGGCCTAGGTGTTTACGTCTTTCTCAATAATCCCATATACTCTCATGAGTAACGTGATGTGCGCGAGAAACGGTAGCGGTTCTCGCCGCATCGGTAACTTATGGGGTATGTGAGCCGGTCGCTCAGAAAGCAATGGCAAACTACTGAGCGTAATCTTGCCTAGTACATCAACAGCAGCTGAAAAATGCTGGTGTTGACTGCAACGTCCTGTAAGGGATACGTAACCCCCAAAAAAATCATTATTTGGGCACATTATGAGAAGACATAAACTGGAGTCCTTGGTGACAACTGATAATATGGAGGGAAAAATAACAAGGTGAGGGCAGAGAAGTAGAAATCTGAATGGCTTGACCACATGGCATAATGGAGACAAAAACACAGAGCTGATCCACGACTCTGGTGATCATGTTAGATGGAGAAACTGACCGCACAAGCTTACTGGCTTGGCACATGATTTTCATGACTGAAGTCCTTGTCCGTGCTGCAGAGTTCATGAACTGAGCTGGCTGCTCATCGATATTATCATCATCTCATCATATTATCATCCATCCATCCATCATGTGCCATGCCGGTAAGCGTGGGCGGTCATGTTCTGCCATCTCACTCAATCACCAGAGATGTGGATCAGCTCCATATTCCTGTCTTGACCATGCCACGTGGCCAAGTCATCCAGGTATTTACTTCTCGGTCTCCCCCTTGATCTCTTCCCTTCGATCTTGCCAGTTGTTACCAAGTTCTCCAAGTCATTTCTTCTCATAACATGCCCAAAAAATTTTGACTGTCTACGTCTAATGACTCTAATCAGTTTACGATCTTCATCCGTTTCCTGAAGGACTTGCTCACCGGCCTTTCCTTCCGTACATGGCACTCCTTGTTCTCCCCAGAAGCCACATTTCCACAGCCATCTGCTGCCCTTCAGCCTGACTGCTTACTGTCCACACTTCACATCCATACAAAAACACAGGCTCCATGTAGCACCTCAACACTCCCCTTCTTGTTTCATTTGATATCTTTTTATTGGTCAGTATGCCTTTCATCCTGCAAAAGGCCACCCTCGCAATGGCAACTCCTGTTCTAATCTCTTCAAGGCATCTCCCATCAGATGTCATGATTGTGCTGAGACAACAGTAGCGATTCACATTGGGCAGTGGGGAGCATTTTGTGTGATATTCACTGGCACAGGAACGGAGCATAATGGGGATGACCCATTGCTGTGAAGTTGGAACCGCGACTAACTAACTAACTAACTAACTATGCCCATCCACTCGCATATCACATTGTGGTATTTCCTTCGTCCCAGTGTTTCCCCAATCTTTCCTTCTTACTAAATTTTGCAGGTCCTGTTCATTGTCTGCAATCAAGACTGTATCATCTGCATATCTAATGTTATTGATGTATCTTCCCCCAATGTTGATTCCTTCCATATCTATATTATCATCATCTCATCATATTATCATATCATCATCCTCATATCATCATCATCAACATCTCATCATCGTCATATCATCTCATCATCATTATATCATCTCATCATCATCATATCATCATCTTACCACATAATCATCATCATAGCATCATCTCATCATCACCATATCTTATCACATAATCATTATCTCATCATAGCATTATCTCATCATCAACATATCTTCTCATTATTATCTCATCATATCTTTATCTCATGATCATATCATCATCTCATCATCATCATCATCTTTTCATTTATCATCATCAAAGCATCACCTCATCATCATCATATCATCATCATCTTATCATCACCTCATCATCTCATTATAGTATTATCTCATCATCATCATTGTATCATCATTATCATCATCATAAAGTGTCATCTCTTCATTGCAGGTCAGCTGTAACACCCACTGTCTTGCATCGTTATGCTGCACTCATACATGCTTCTATCAGCTCATCTCTCAATGTTGTCCACCCATATCTAACATTGTCTAACCCTTGCAAGCTTTCCCTCCTGATGTGAGCTGGCTCTCACACCATTCTAAAAATCAACACAAAAGGATCTGCTCCTAAAATGCCTGACTCTGAACCTGATATGTTGGGATTGTGAAACTGCATTCACAACCCCTAAGCCACAGATGTCAACCTTTTGTGGGTGGGTTTTGTCATTTGAAATTTAGCCCAGGTAGCGGCCTGTTTGGCCTGTTCATTTCAATTTCCATCACACGAGGGATTTTTAACAAGCACTCAGGTTATCATAGATTGTCAACTTTTCCTAGAAGGCTGATCCACTAGTATACCATATTATGCTTTTTCGTATACATCCGTACTGTCCACAATGAACTGTTTCAGGTCTGCTTGAGTTAGAGGTGGAAGTCATCCCTTTAAGCGACTCCACCCCCTTTTAAGATTGGAAAGGGAGGAGGGTGGTGACTCTATTGCGAAGTGGTCAAGTCGCCTGCCTCACTCTATAAAGGTCATGGTTTCATTTTGGACTCTGGCATTTGGTTCATGAGTGTAATGTTCTCTGAGACCTCTGCAGGTTGCCGCTGGAGCTCATAGTTCATGCTCTGTGTGACACTTTCAGCCAGCCGCTCAGCAGAAAGAGGCTGAGCTATATAGAATAAACACCCAGTGCAATGAAGTCGATATTCTTATCTTTAAATATCTTTACAGATTAAGGATAGTCAACAAAACAAAAAGGTTTGTTGAAATGTAATATCTATGTAATGGAAATCTGTCCTGTTTGTCAAAATTTAGACAAGTTAAAATGCAATAAAGGACATACCTTAACTGATTAAGTGCCATGGGATGATTATCGTCGTAAGTGACTTCTCGTATCTACTCGTATGGGATTATATATTGCCGAAATGTTGTCATTGAGAAAGGTTGTCTCAATTAAAATATCAATACAGTAGTTTTCCCTAAACAGCCTGCTTTAATTTGATATATACTACAACATGTCTGGTACCATATTAACAACTTTTAAGTCATAACTATGACACACCCCTACTTCCCATTTTTTGCCATCCAGTTTTGTTTGGTCCAGACCTAGTTTTTGTTTGGCACTGAATCAGTTAATGTCGTGTAAATGGACTTGTAGCTGTTACGTGTGTGTTCAAGTATAAATAATGATGTCTTCACACTTGCCTGTCTTCAGTATGTGAGTGAGAAGTTGGTGCCGGTCTACAGAACACAGATTGTTGAACAAGCTGATATTATTACACCTAATCAGTTTGAGCTGGAGTGAGTATGTGTATTGCTTATCCACCTTCTGTTTGCCACCATGGCAAATCTTTGCTTATCCACCTTCTGTTTGCCACCATGGCAAATCTTTTGTGTTTATTTCATTTTCATTTTGTCTGTAGGTGTGTAGGGTATATGATGTTAGTGAGATATTTTTATAAACTGAAAGGCACTCTGTGAGAAAGAGACAATCAGCGTTCTTTGGTCATGTAATGGGAACAGAGACATTGGAAAACATTCTGACGGCTGGAAAGATCAGAGTGGGAGAAAAAAGCAGAGACAGACCGAGATAAATTATGCAGGATGGAGTGAGATAGTGGCATGGAGGAATATCTTCAACAGAGTTAGAGGAATATCTTCAACAGAGTTAGAGGAATATCTTCAACAGAGTTAGAGGAATATCTTCAACAGAGTTAACCGGAATACCAAGGATAGAGATCTATGGAAAGATTCAACTCCAACTCCATCTGGCAAGACATATTGATGATGATGAGGAATCAGCACTCGATGGGAGATGTGGTCAGTACCTGATGGCCAGCTTGACTTTGAATGACATGTCTGACCCGTCAGTCCAGTCCAGTCCCTTCTACATGCCTTTAGGCATGTTGGGCATGTGGTGCTAGATCCATACTTGAAGACTAATCGGCACTCGTTTGGTCATGTGGTCTGTATCACACCAGTTTCTGAACTGTATATGTATAATGTATTTGATTGTAGTTTAGTCCAGCCTGTCTCTTTACATTTTGTTAACCTAGTTATACTAATAAGACGGAGATAAAAAGAGAGCTAATGGAAGCAATGAAAAAGAGACAAGTGAAATATTTTGGCAGACAAACTTAAAAGACATGACACTCTTATAAAAATACAGTTATCCTGGAGGGAACAATTGATAGACAGAAGATCAATACATATACCCTGAGGCATTTAGAAACATAATATCAAGAGATGAATTAACAGCTATCGGTTGGAGTGTATAACCAAATTAAAAGACAGAAAATGGTGGAGATCCACTGAAGCCTACCTTCATTTTGGAGATGGCACTTGATTGACAAATGAATGAATTTGTTATTTTAATAAGTGTTGCTGATGATAATGATGACGATTTGCTTGAAGTTACATAGTAATGTTTTCCTTTGATTGATTGCTTTAGACAATTGACTCAGTTGCCTGTTAGGACAGAGGATGAAGCTTTTACAGCAATGGGAAAACTTCACGATAGAGGCGTCGGTATCGTGGTTCTCAGCAGCAGTGACCTAGGAGGCCAGGAAACGTTGCTGTGTTTGGCCAGCATTAGAAATGGTAATTATTCGTTGTCTGTCATTCTTAATTCTTGGAACCATGATAGCAGTGCAGTGATGCAGTGGACCAGTGATGTAGGGGTGCAGTGTCGTAGCAGTGCAGTGAGGTAGAAGTGCAGTGACATAGAGGTGCAGTGACATAGCGGTGCAATGACATAGCAGTGCAGTGACATAGTGGTGCAGTGACATAGCAGTGACATAATGGTGCAGTGGCTAGCACAATTACCTGCTGGCCTTGTGGTCATGTGTTTGAATCCCCATCAAGGGTACATTTGTAAAAATGGACCTGAGCTTGCCTTGAAATGTGCTGGGAAGTCGATATGGCTGCCGAGATATTGGTCACAATACCCACTGAATGCTAGTGTGTGTGAGTGAGTGAGATGTATATTTTGTGTGTGCATTCATTATGTAGGTAGGCAGGGATGTATGTATTATGTATGTATGTGTACATATATATGTGTACATATATATGTTTATGTTTTTATTTATATGTGTGCCTTTGTATATATATTTGTGTGTGTCTGTCTGCTTGTCTCATAGCATTGAAATATGAATTGTTTATGTTTGGTGTATGTTTGGTGTCCATTTACAGCATTCATTTTACAATGTCTTATTTTCCATGTAAATTTAAGACAATTGGTGTCGAAAGATGAGTGATTGGAAAGGCAGAATGTAAGATGGGTATATGTGGCTAATTTGTGAGCCTTTGAAAATAAAGTTCATTCCCCTCCCTTTCCTGTCACACTTACACAAACACAACGAGGAAATATTTCTCCTCTCCCTCCCTCTCACACAAAACACACAGAGAGTGAGAGAGAGAGAAAAAAATAATAATTCTCTTAGCTACAGCATATCCAATCGAAAGTATGCCAAAGATTGACAAAACATATCTTATGCTTGTGTATCTAATTTATTTGTATTTCTTGACTAGATAAAGTGTCCAAGCGCTACCGGCTAAAAATTCCAGTCATTGATAGTATTTTTGTTGGTACCGGCGACCTGTTTGCATCATCTCTCTTGATATTTATGGACAAACATAAAGATTTAAAGGTGAGACATTATTAGATGACAATTTTCTTTCTGGTTTTTAGAAGTATTTAGAGGCAGATCGTAATATGAGTCTTTTTTTTTCTTACTTTCTAACTTGTATTTTCTCTTTCTTTCTAACTTGCATTTTCTCTTAACTCCTTTCTTTCTAACTTGCATTTTCTATTTCTTTCATTTTAGCTTGCATTTTCCCTTTCTTTCTTTCTTTCTTTCTTTCTTTCTTTCTTTCTTTCTTTCTTTCTTTCTTTCTTTCTTTCTTTCTTTTGTCTTCTTCTTCTGTGTTCATCTGGAGTGTTCTTTTCAGACATAATTTTGGTGTGTCTCGTTAGGCACCCTGAGGCCAAAACCTGAAGGCCAACACATCTGACTTTAGCGTGCGTTTTTTAACCAGGTTAGCATTCCTGGGTGACTCCCACTGTTGTGGTGCCGTCTACATCCCAGCTGGTCAAGTTAGAATGGTCGAAGACTTCACGGTCAGCCCTTAAGGGAAGGCAGGGGCAGTCCTTGGGCATTTTCCGTCATCCAAAGAGGCTTCCATAATTGCAGAGCCAACACATAGCGCTCTGGTACTGGGCCCACCCAAGGAATCACCACGTCATGCACATGGCTGCCTTAATTCCTCACTTCCATGAATTGGGCATTTCGTTCGCCACTCCCCACACAAACCAGCAACGGTCAGTCTGCAGACGACATCCACTCAGCGAGCTTTGGGTTAGGACGTGTGCCCAGAAGACTAGATAGTCAGAGCTGTTTCGGGCATGAGGGACATTTCACTCAGACGTTTTTGCGTCGTGCCAATTTATTTGCAACCTTTAGGCCGGCACATCCAACTTCTGCAGGCGTTATTTAATCATGTTAGCCTTCCTGGGTGTTTCGAGGGACATTTTGTTGTGATGTCGCCCACATCTCAGCTGGTAACGGTAGAATGGCCAAAGACATCACGGTCAACCTTCATGGGAAGGCAGGGGCAGACCATGGGCATTCCCCGCCATCCAAGGAGGCTTCCATAATTGCAGAGCCGACACATAGCGCTCTGGTACTGGGCTCACCCAAGGAATCGCCACATCATGCTCATAGCTGCTTTAATTCCTCACTTCCATGTATTGGGTATCTCATTCGCCACTGGCCACTCCCCACGCAAACCAGGTACGGTCAGTCTGTCTGCGTACGACTTCCACTCAGCAAGCTTTCGCTTCGGACTTCCACATAATGGATTCGCTAGCCAAGCGTTCCATTTCGTGTCAATGAGACATTTTTCCACCTTAGTCTGCAGACGACTTCCACTCTGCAGCTTTTAGTTTGGACTTCTACGTAATCGATTTGCTAGCCAAGCGTTCCATTTCGTGTTAATAAGACGACATCCACTCAGTAAGCTTTCGTTCCGGACTTCCACGTAATGGATTTGCTAGCCAAGCGTTCCATTTCGTGTTAATGAAACATTTCTCCACCTTTGACTGTACTCGCTCAAAGATTTTTTAATGCAGACTTTCATCATAACCATTGCATGTGATTGGGACACTTTTTCACCTTTAATAATGCTCACGAGGTAGGCTTCATGTGTTGCCGACTCAGCAGCTTACCTCCATCCAGTAGAGAGCGAGTAGCGGCCAAGCCCTCTCATCCGGGGGATCCCTCATACCCCTCGGCTGAGATCCGTAGAACAAGTGTCTGGACCAAGCATGTAGCAGGCTCAGTATCTCACCTCCATTTTGTAGTGGGTGAGTATCAGCCCAGCTCTCACATCTGAGGGATATTGACTTAGAGGCATTCAGCCATATCCCTCAGGTTGAGAGCTGTAGAATATGTGTCTGGACCAAGAATGTAGTGGCATCATGCACCTGATTCGGACTTTGACTGCCTGTCCTCAGTCTACTTGCAAGGGAGCAGGTTGTGTCTCTTTTGGTCTGGTTCCTATCCTTTGACCTGTCCGACATGTAGCTGTGCTACTGTCGGCATAGCTCTAGGGATTGGAACACGCAAGCCCCTCTACCACGACAAGGTGAAGACACGACAGAGGGGTTTCTTTCTTTCTAGCTTGCATTTTCTCTCTCTTCTTTCTTTCTTTCTTTCTTTCTTTCTAACTTGCATTATCTCTTTCTTTCTATTTAGCTTGCATTTTCCCTTTCTTTCTTTCTTTCTGGCTTGCATTTTCTCTCTCTTCTTTCTTTCTTTCTTTCTTTCTTTCTTTCTAACCTGCTTTTACTCTTTCTTTCTTTCTAACTTGCATTTTCTCTTTCTTTCTTTTTAGCTTTCATTTTCCCTTTCTTTCTTTCTTTCTTTCTTTCTTTCTTCCTTTCTAGTTTGCATTTTTTTTCTTTCTTTCTTTCTTTCTTTCTAATTTTGATTTTCTCTCTCATTTTTCTTTCTTTCTTTGTTTCTTTCTTTCTTTCTTTCTTTCTTTCTTTCTTTCTAACTTGCATTTTCTCTTTCTTTCTTTCTTTTTTTCTTTCTTTCTAGCTTGCATTTTCTCTTTCTTTCTTTCTTTCTTTCTTTCTTTCTTTCTTTTGATCTTTCTTTCTTTCTTTTTTTCTAGCTTGCATTTTCTCTTTCTTTCTTTATTTCTTTCTTTCTTTCTTTCTAACTTGCATTTTCTCTTTCTTTCTTTCTTTCTTTCTTTTTTTCTTTCTTTCTAGCTTGCATTTTCTCTTTCTTTCTTTCTTTCTTTGTTTCTTTCTTTCTTTCGATCTTTCTTTCTTTTTTTTCTAGCTTGCATTTTCTCTTTCTTTCTTTCTTTCTTTCTTTCTTTCTTTCTAGCTTACATTTTCTCTTCCTTTCTTTCATTCTTTCTTTCTTCCTTTCTAGCTTGCATTTTTTTCTTTCTTTCTTTCTTTCTTTCTTCCTTTCTAGCTTGCATTTTTTTTCTTTCTTTCTTTCTTTCTTTTTCATAAACTTCTTCATCAGTGTTACTTAGTAACGGTAAAGGTAGTCACATAGCAGCAAGAGAGTGAGTTACTTCATGCTCATTTTGTGAGGTTGAAAATGAATGACTATATGGTGAGTTTTGGTACAAAATGGGTTTATTGTGTTGTTTTTCCACCAGATTGCTCTTGAAAAGACCGTTGCAGTGGTTCAGACTGTAATCAAACGGACAATTAAACACGCAAGAGGTGAGTCCCATGCTGTGATCACAAAAAAGTATTGGATATTGCTGATGTAATCTATAGATTGTAGATAATTCTGGTCACACAGCCTTGCGTTACCGACAAGAGCATCCCATGAACCTCCATTTTGGCATTGTCCCAGCAAACTATGATAGAATATGTTTACAGAAACATCATCATAAGCACACAAATTCGTGTTTTGTGTGTGTGGCAAAGTGGTGAAGCCGTCTGCCTCATGGTGTGAAGGTCATATGTTTTTTTAGACTGAGTGATTCAGAGGAGTACAATTGTTTTCTGAGACTCCTGCAGGTGATCCCTGGAGGCATAAAGTTTGTGCTTGCTTGCTTGCTTGTGTTCATTGGCTTTAGCTCCAACGCGAAGTCCTGTATGTCGGATGAAGGCATCCTGTTGTCCAACATCAGTGTGATGTCATACAGGACCTGAGTTTTGCGTGAGTATCCGTTGTCCCATGTCTGGCTTATTGGTGTGCAGACTGGTGGTTCCTCGCCGTACAGGCAGACACTCTCCGACTTCGGAGGAATCGGCGATCCTACTGACTTAAGCCAGGACCCCAAAGGGACCTGTTGCCCAGGACGCTCGACGAGGACGCGTCAATAGGTCTTGGCCAGTATATAACCCGGCCCTGGTGCCTTGGAAACACCTCTGCGTCCCATAAAGTTTGTGATTTATGTGATGCTCTCTTGACAGGTGGCTAGCCATTGTGTAGAGAGAGACTGAACCAGATAGGAAAGAACCTGGTGCAATGAAGTCGATTCTCTCACCTTGAACTTTGTATGTGTGGTCTGTGTGGATATGAATGTTGGACAGTGAGTAAGGAAATGGTGAGTAAGTTGGTGGCAGTGGAGTTGTGAATTCTCAGATGGTGAGGGTGCCATGGGCATAGGAGAAAACAAATGATGAGGTATGGATGGCTGCAGGTGTTACTCAAACATTCATCAAAGCCACAAGGAATAGACAAAAGAAATGTATGGACCATATCAAAAGTAGAAGATGAATAGAGAAATTAGCCTTATGCAGAAAAATATGCCTGCAAGAGGAGCAAAGGAAGATTTACAAAATGCATGTGGAAAGCTTAAACAGCAAGGTAACAAAAGAATGATATAAGTTGAAAAGCTAGTTGCAAGTCTTTTAACAAGATGTTGCCGAACATGCAGTTCACGCTACAAATAACCGCAGACAGATGTAAAAGCATCCCACGCGAAATTCACAGCTCACAGTGTTGCGCCATGCACTCACTCAGTAGCAGGACAACGGAAACATGCACTACCAGTCCCACATGAGGAAAATGCGAATGCAAACCGTAGCCACAAGCGTAAACACTCCAGAGGCCTTAATGGTTTAAATGCCTATCCGCCATGTTGGGAACCGGAAGTCCCAATAGACTGTAGACTAAGTCTCAGCCCAAGCTTAATTGTCTTCCATTTTGAAATCTTTCTACCCATTCAAAACTCTCCCTTGACTCAAACATACTGAACCATCATTCTTCTGTTGATTTCACACCATCTGACCACAAGAAACAAATAATGTCTCATTGTTCTTCCCTGTTGCAAGTCGATAATACAAACGCAAACTGCTGGATCCTCACAACCTCTATATGAGTTATTGCTTAAGAGCCAGTTTGTGTATTGAAATAAGATTTTCCGTTGTCGATACTCTTCCATGCACTTTATAATAAAACTCCTGTTACTTAAAGACTTTCCTTAGTACCAGGAAATCAAGCGGGTGTGAAAAGATGCTGGCACTGGATAGGACACATGTTGAGAAAAACCAATAATAGTATAACTAAAATGTGCTTGTCTGGAAACCTCAAGGTAAATGAAATAGAAGGATACTTAAAATCACATGAAGAAAAGAATTACAGACGGAAATGAATAATATAGGAAAGACATGCATGGAGCTGCATGAGATAGCAAAAGATAGGATGACTTAGCGTGACTTGCTTGAGGGCCTGTGTTCCAAGAAACTTTTAACTTTTTGGATTGACTTAATCTATTTGCTTCAACTCATTCTGTTGCCAGAACTCGCTGGGCCCAGTGTGACACCAAACATGGAGCAAATAGAGCTTCGTCTTGTGCAGTCGAAAGCCGACATTGAAAATCCACAAGTGGAACTCACTGCAGAGGAGATTTAATTATCCAATGTAAAGTTACATTTGAGTGGCAGTGTTATTCTGCTGTGTGTATTCATTTTTATATTCTCAAGTATATTCTTATATATCTTGCAAGAAGTTAATTCAGAGAGAGAACTGATCACTCACATCAGAAGACAGTCCACATACTTTGGGTATGTCATGAGAAGGGGAAAGCTGGAGTATGTCTTCACAACGGGAAAGTTGAAGGGGAAGAGAGGCAGGTGGAGATGAAGAGAGAAGATGCTGAACAGTTTGACATCTTGGAGGAACATCAGTATCAGAAATTATTAGTAGTACACGAGACAGAAGGCTGTGGACAGGCATGATCACCCACGCCACACAGCATGGACTATAAGAAGATTGGCAGTACACAAGACAGAAAACTGTGGACAGACATGATCACCAACGCCACACGGCATGGACTATAAGAATATTGGCATTACATACACAAGACAGAAAACTGTGGACAGACATGATCACCCACGCCACACAGCATGGACTATAAGAAGATATTCTCAAAACCAGTGTTGGACAGTAATATCCTAAATGTGGCAGATTCAGTCACAGGATTATTAATCTGTAACTCGAATGGGCCCTAATTATAACTTCTTTTCTGAGGTTGAACAGGTAGTTAAAAGTTAGTTGCATATCCTTTACAGAATGTTGCAGTCAACCCCAGCATTTTCTTGCTGTTTGTGATTTCCTGGCAAGTTTACGTACAGTAGTTTGCCATTGCTTTCTGAACGACTGGCACTCATACCATTGAATGAAAACCAATGCAAGGTTGTCTGCGAAAGGGCTATAGGCAATGGAAAAACAAGTTATCACCCTCAGTCTTCTTCTCTGAATGTCATCTCCCACTGGAGCAATGGCCCTCCACCCACTCATGTCAAGCCCTGTGTAGACGTGTTCATATTGGCTGCATGCTGCAGCTCAAGTTTACCACTAGACGAGGTAGCCGGTCTCTCACCAGGTCTATTCATTTGCTTCTTATGACATGCATAGTTCCAGTCTTACTAGTTTCAGTCTTACTAGTTTCAGTCTTACTTGTTCCAGTCTTACTAGTTCCAGTCTTACTAGTTTCAGTCTTACTAGTTCCAGTCTTACTTGTTCCAGTCTTACTAGTTCCAGTCTTACTAGTTCCAGTCTTACTAGTTCCAGTCTTACTAGTTCCAGTCTTACTAGTTCCAGTCTTACTAGTTCCAGTCTTACTAGTTCCAGTCTTACTAGTTCCAGTCTTACTAATTCCAGTCTTACTAATTCCAGTCTTACTAGTTTCAGTCTTACTAGTTCCAGTCTTACTTGTTCCAGTCTTACTAGTTCCAGTCTTACTAGTTCCAGTCTTACTAGTTCCAGTCTTACTAGTTCCAGTCTTACTAGTTCCAGTCTTACTAGTTCCAGTCTTACTAGTTTCAGTCTTACTAGTTCCAGTCTTACTTGTTCCAGTCTTACTAGTTCCAGTCTTACTAGTTCCAGTCTTACTTGTTCCAGTCTTACTAGTTCCAGTCTTACTAGTTTCAGTCTTACTAGTTCCAGTCTTACTTGTTCCAGTCTTACTAGTTCCAGTCTTACTAGTTCCAGTCTTACTTGTTCCAGTCTTACTAGTTCCAGTCTTACTAGTTCCAGTCTTACTAGTTCCAGTCTTACTAGTTCCAGTCTTACTAGTTCCAGTCTTACTTGTTCCAGTCTTACTAGTTCCAGTCTTACTTGTTCCTGTCTTACTTACTAGCTCCAGTGTTTCTTGTTCCGGTGTTGCTATTCTTTGCTTCCCTCCTGGCCCCAGTTAACACACAGGTGATAATTCCCATACGTACATCGAGACCGCGGGTGTATTGGGTATGTGTACTAGTCCCATATTTGTAGAGACCAATCAGCACTCTACTCTGTAGGTGATGGGCTCAACATGGCGCTGGCCACTTTTACTTCCCAGACCATGTACATGTGCCCATGTTGGGCTGGGTTGACTTGGGATTTCTTGTTCATATTTTTGGCTGTCATGTTTAGTTTCTTGGGATCCATTGTGTGGTAGAATGAGATTAGTGATATTCAGTGTTGAGTACATTGGTCTACAATGAAATGTGTGATAATGTGTGTTCAGCATATGTTGAGTTGATTGGTCTAGAATAAGACTATAATTTTGTTTATCATATGTTGAGTTGATTGGTCTAGAATGAGACTAGTGATAATCATGTTTATCATATGTTGAGTTGATTGGTCTAGCAATAATTTGTATGTATTATATGTTGAGTTGATTGGTCTAATGATAATTTTTGTTTATCATATGTTTGAGTTGATTGTTGTAGAATGAGACTAGTGATAACTTTGTTTATCATATGTTGAGTTGATTGGTCTAGAATTAGACTAGTGATAACTTTGTTTATCATATGTTGAGTTGATTGGTCTAGTGATAATTTGTGTTTATCATATGTTGAGTTGATTTGTCTAGCATGAAACTAGTGATAATTTGTGTTTATCATATGTTGAGTTGATTGGTCTAGAATGAGACCAGTGATATTCAGTGTTGAGTTCATTGGTCTAGAATGAGACTAGTGATAATCATTGTTTATCATATGATGAGCTGTTTTGTGTAAAATGTGTTAAGAAATGTAACATATTTAATCTCATCCAGTGTTCTGTGTGAGATAAGTTATTGATTGAAAGTGAGTCAAGAAAATGTAAAGTGTTTGATATTGCTCATTGTTCTACATATCATATGATGAGGTTATAGAATGGATTATGACAGCAGTTAATGTTCAATCTTAACCATTGCTCAACATATTATAAGTTGTTTAGTAGAGGATTAGTTTTAGCATGCCTATTCAGATTTTATTTACATTTGCAAATATTTTATGTTATTTATGAATGTGTATGTAAAGTTTGTTGCATATCCATTACAGGATGTCGCAGTCAGTCACAGAATTTATTTTTATGTGTATAATAAGTAAAGATCCTTTACACGCCTTCAGGTATATTGGGCATGTGGGGCTAGCCCATATTTGTGTAAACCAATTGGAACTCCAGGGGTGGTGTTGTAGTATCTCGCTGGCATATGAGAATGTACGAGGAAAGCAAAATAACAGTACTGAGATCAGTAGAGGTTCAACTCAGTGATGGCTGGTTGGTTATTTGGTTGATAGGCTGGTTGGTTGGTTGATTGTTTGGCTGGCTGGTTGGTTGATAGGCTGGTTGATGGGCTGGCTGGTTGGTAGGGTAGCTGGTTGGTTGGTAGGGTAGCTGGTTGGTTGGTAGGTTGGTTGATAAGCTTGTTGGTTAATAGGTTGGTTGGTAAGCTGGTTGGTTGATTGGTTCATAGGCTGGCTGGTTGGTTGGTAGGCTGGTTGGTTGATAGGCTGGTTGATTGGTAGGTTGGGTGGCTGGTTAAAAATCCTCTAGAAGACTGTCAGTTTTAACTCTTTGATCTGTTGGCATTCTGGTCATCCAGACCCTGAAAGAGGATTTGTGTCTATCAGAGTAAGGTTAGTTTAGTGGCCAGAAGATTATAGACCATCAGCATGTTCTTGAGTGCAAAATATTTACAATGCTTAAAGTAGGGACATAGAATGTTCGCCCAGTGAGAACAGATGGTAAATTAGAGAACTTGGTACATTATGTCTGTTTGTGTGCTTTGTATAATTCATAATTATAATATAATACAGTTTATTTACACTAGAAAACAGAGTTTTGTATTATATTGTTTATGTTCTCATTCAGGATATGTGATAAGATTATGGTAAATTTGAAATTTCAGATGGCTATGAAATTTAACACTGTTAAGTAAATACTTCAGAATGGTATTCAGAATTGCTAATGTGGAGATTAGGGAGAGAACTAGACAGATTCCAGTGAATCAAGAGGTGAGGACAAGACACTAGTGTTAGGTGGTATACACATTTAGAAAACCTGACATTAGTATAACTAGAAAGTTGTCTCTCTGGAACCCACAGGACACACTGAAATAGACGGTGACCTAAAGACATATGGAGAAGATAATTAGAGGCAGAGGTGAATAATATGAGGAGGACATGTACGGAGCTGCAGGAGATAGTCAAATATACATAGCGTTAGTTGGTTCAGGGTCGCTACTACAATGGGGGAATTTTTTTTAAATATATCAGAAGAAGACAGTCCACATTCTTTGGGCAAATCGTGACAAGGGGAAAGCTGGACTGTGTTGTCACAACGAGAATGATGGAGGGGGGGAAAGAGGCAGGGGAGATGAAGAGAGAATATGCTGAACAGTTTGACATCATGGAGGAACATCAGTATCAGAAATTATTTGCAGTACCTGCGATACGTGACTTTGGACTTTGAACTCAAGTGTAGTCCATACACTACTACTAGTAGTGCTGGACTGAATTTTGCTTTCTTTATTAATAGTGTTCTTAAACATCCAGTGTGCTGATGCGAGGTAAGCGGTTCAACCCCCACACCAGACAGTTGGACTAAAATGTTGATCTCTCGTCCTTGACATGAGGACATGAATTACAAGTACCTCTGAAGTCGGAGTGGGTTCGCCTGTGAATAATCCACTCACAAAATTCGGTCCAGCACTACTAAAAGTAGAGTGTATGGACTACGCCTGAGCTCAAAGCGAGTGAGCACCCCAAAAAATCAGAGCTTTAAAGAGATGTTGGACGAACTGATGACTTTAAGGACACCTGGTAATTTGCTTCCTTTCAGCGAGGGAGATGGGAGTGAAGCAGGGAGCCACCAGGCATGAAAACTTTGTCAAGAGCACAGGACATTTGATTAACTAACAGAAAACTGGTACAATTAGTCGATGTGTGCTTGCAGATATCAGAGCACCTATGGACCTGTTTGGGGTGGGAGGATGATTATCCTTACTAATAATCACTAGTACTGATTTAACAGATTCATTACCAAAGAAAAAGCAGGTTTGGACCAAACAAAATTGGATGGTGGAAAATAGAAGTAGTCATGTGTCACAGTTATGACTTTACAGTTTTTTATATGGTAGCAGACATCTTGTGTTATATATCATATTAAATGGGGTTGTAAAGGGAAAACTACTGTATTGAGATTATAACTGTATTTTGATTTATAAGCCTGTGGCTGTTACAGGAAGTTTGAATAAGACGATTTATCATCCTGTGGCACTTAATCAGTTAACATTAGAGTAAAAGTTCTAAATTTGTTATTAAGTGTATTATCTCGTGACTTCCTCCAATTTCCTAGTGCTTAGCAAGTTCCTACTATGGCATATTCTTTATAAGTTACAGACAGACAGACATCTGTTGTTTTGAAATGTGTGACCAGAACATAAAATACTACACTAATGTTATAACAGCCATACAGTTTACACATCATCTGTTGTTGCTACGAAAGCAGTGTGTTCTGCTTGTTTATTGCTGCCATCATGAATGGTGTACATAACAGTGTTTTGTCGCTGTAGTCACTGCCAGCATTCAGTGATGACTGACATATTTGTGAGTATGAGTTAAAGATTCAACATCATTGCACTCATAGTCATTCCCACGCCTGCTCCATTCTCTTTCTTGTTGTCAATGTACGTATGTGAAAGTGTGGCAGTCTGTGTGTACTAAGTTGAGTGACTGTGAAGCAGAGTGTGTAGGCGTGCGTGATTTTATGTATGATTGAATATATATGGGCATAAGAGAGAGTATGAATGAGTGAATGATTTAGTGTTTGTGATTGTGAGTGGGTATATGTGTTTGTATGTAAGGAAGTGTGTGATTGTGTGGATGTACAACTGTGTATTTGTTTATTTGCATGTGTGAAAGTGTTTATGTGTCGATTATGTGTGTATGGGAAGGAGTTATGTGTGCCTTGTGTGTATGAATGAAGATATATGGGTGTGAGAGAGAGAGAGTATGTATGTATGTATATATGTATAAGTAAACTTGTTGAGTTTGTGATTGTAAGTATATGTGTATGTGACGGAGTGTGTATTTGTGTGCTATTGAGTGGGTGCATAACTGTGAGAGTTTGTGTAAATGGTGTAAGTATCGTATGCAGGATTGTATGTGTATGTTTATGAACATGCATGTGTACATGTCTGCCTGCTTGCCTGTCTCATAACATGGTAATATGCATTGTGTTTACAACATTCATTTGACAATGTTATTTTCATATGTGAATGTAACATGCACAATTGATGCATGAAAGATAAGTGATTTGAAGGGCCGAATGTAAGACGGGCCTGTGTGCTCAATTTGTGAAAATAGAGTTTGTTCATTCATTTCTTCAGCAGCCTGCTAAGAGTTCCCATGCTAAGGTACCAGTGCAGCTGTATTAAATGCCTACCAATCAACTGAAGTCAACACACATTGTCAGTTATATCCTGCATTTTAGAATCGTCTGCCCATTATAACATTTATGAAAAGACAACAGCACATTGTTATGATGTGTCATTGTCAGAGAGTTGTTTTGAGACCGGCTGGATTCCTATCTTTCTGTTATAGACAGCTGTTGTTTTAAAACAATAACAGACTGCGGCAGAAATGAGTTCAACTACAAATAGTCTGAATTGAAGGTGTAAAAATAACTACTTCTCTTCTTCTTCTGCCCTTTAACCCCCAAAGAAACACAGGTCCTTAAACAACTCATGCCAAAGCTGTCCTGCCCTTTGTTATTCCTTTCAGCTCCAACAAAGTAACAACTAGAACATAAACAGTTAAAGTAAACACTAGGACAGAAACATTTGAAGTAACTAGGACAGGAACATTCAAAGTGACTAGAGCAGAAACATTTAAAGTAACAACTAGGTCATAAATGTTTAAAGTAACAACTAGGTCATAAACATTTACAGTAATATCTAGGTTGTAAACATTTAAAGAAACAAGTAGGTTATAAACATGTAAGGTAAAAACTTGGTTATAAACATTTAAAGTAACAACTAGGTCATAAATATTTAATGTAACAACTAGATTGTCAGAAGTGACAATTGTTGATCCCAGACTGAGGCCACAATTCCTCAGAAGTGGGGGTGCCGCCGCTAAGTTAAATATACTATCTCTGGTGAGCAATCCCAATTTGTCAGAAATTGACGACAAAATCTATATGGCTGAAATAAAGATAATGCCCCTGGATACTCAAGAGTACAGCTGTGAATGGCTCGTTAATATTTATATTTAGCTGGTCTTGATATCCCCAAGAAGTGGGAAAGGGAACGTTAGATGTCTGGGTTTATGTCAACAAATGAGCTACTTGGCAGGGCAGGTTTTTCCCTCTGACATTCTTCCCCTCCCTGTTATGTAAGTAAGTCCCCACCAAGGTAAGCAAGACAATTGCATCCCTTGGAAAAAAAAGTATAACGATTGAACTATGAGATAAAATGAACTACAGTCACTTTTAATGTCTATCATTAATCATTGAACATATGATGGTTATCAAGATGATGATAGTGAAATTATAGAAGTTTATGCAATACAACAATCACACACATGTAGCGATGAACAGCAAATACATAACTCTAAAGTTACCAGTATCCTGTCTGGATGTGTGGCAGGATTACATGTGAGAAGATGTCTCAAACGCCCCCACCCCCCACCCCATCAAGCTCCAATCAGCCCCAACAGGCTTAGCCAGGGTCTGCTATGTTTAGCTAAGGATCCCTATGGTCTGCTACGGACAGCTGTGGTCAGATAAACACAGCCAATCGATGTTCGGAACAGTGTTCCATCCTAATGCCATCTGGTCCCTCCTAGTTGTCACAGCACAGGAAAACCTGGTGCTCTTGTTGAGAGCTGTTTCCTATTTCTGAAGTGTCTGATTTGAGCATCAGAATCTCTTAGCATATATCCCGTTTCTTATCTCTTTGTCATCTTTTACTATCTCACCCTGCGTTTCCTTCCCTGAGTGATACGTTTTGTGTAGCTTCACGCCTTCATGGTTTCCCTGGGGCCAGAAGTACTTTCATTCCTACCCTTCTCGGCCAAATGACTCCATTCACACGGTCCATTTTACATTCCTTTCAGTCTGCGCGGTCGGCCGTACATAGGGTCCTAACACATCGCAGTTTTCTAGCGTTTCTTATTCAGCCAACCACTTCACACCTTTTATGATGGGGACTGAATTATCTCCCAGCCTATCAGTCTCATGTCTGCCTGAGCGTCTGGCCATCATCCTGTGACCGTGGGCCGTAGTGATTACTTGCCGTCTTTGTGTGCAATTTGACGTCATGGCTCGGTAGAGGGTGGCCTTCTACAAGGGCGTGCGATTTGGTGTCATATCTAGATAGCAGCTGAGAAGCGTGATTTTATTGTTCTGGTTTTTCCTTCCTCTCTTATTGAATACTTTCTGGTGAAACTCGCGGCATTGTGACCTTAAATTATAAATATTTAAAGTAACAACTAGAGTAGAAACAGTTAAAGTCACAACCAGAGCAAAAACATGAGTTGAGTTGAGTCAAGAACTGACATCACTGCACTCTGGCATTCCTATAAGCGCTCAGTCCTCATCTTTAACAGCCAGTGTAGAGTTCTAATACTAATAGTGCCCGTTGCAATCTGATTATATTTCAGTCTTGCTTCACCCCTGAGTGACGACTATCGACCAGATCCTCTGATCACCCCTTGCTACTGCATTCTCTCTAGAACATGATAGTCTATCTGTTCTTCTACATTAATCACATGAAGAAATTTAGAAGCCGTTAAGAAGCAAATAAGCTGGACAGAAGTGATATGAAGAAATATTTTAATTATTTGGAGACAATACAATTATTTAACATCACTCAAGAAGGTAATGCTGCTTGGTCACATTATAAATTTTACTGAAAATACTAACACAGCAATTACTAAAAAAAACTCGACGACTGGAAGTGCACACACAAATACAGGCAAACATTTTTTGTTTTCAATGAAAAGAGTATCTGGTTTGCTGTATGTCTTTGTCTTCTTGTTCAATTTCCCTTGTCTTCTTTATTTGAGTGCGGTTTATTGTGGTTCTTTCCTTATTTTTCAATACTGATCTGTTTGGGTAAAGCTCATCAGTGACAGCATCTAGTGATGCAGTAGTCTTCTGTCTGCACTTTTCCTCTTCTTTGGATTAGTTACAATTTTAAAGGTGTCCGATTCTTTATTTTGTTGATTTTTCTCTTCTGTGGTCTGTGTGTTGTCAATTTTGATTTAACTGTTAAACATTTGTGTCTCGTTAATGGGTTCTGTTGGTTGTTGTGTTTCATTCTGCAGGATAACTTCTCACACTAGAGGTGAAAAATCTGTGTTGCACACCAATTGTTGCTGCCAGTGTGGTGTTATCATAGGCCATCTACTGAGACATTTATTTTCCCATTTGTAATCTCAGGTGTTTAGATACGTGCATAATGGTACAATTCCTTTTGGGGGGTTGCAGAGTGCACCACATTTCCCAGCCCTATTTTTCAGTCTGAAGACCTCAGCTTTGTTAGTTAGTTAGTTAGTTAGTCGACAGATCATCCTCATTGCACATCGAACCATTCAGTCCATAAGTGCTCGGATCCCCTCCTCAGAAAATCCCGCAGCGTGTAGCAGCTAACGATGCCAGTTCTGTGTTGGTTTATCAATCTTCTTTCGCTTCCTGCGTAGTGTTCTTGTTTGGCCACCCCTCTTTTAATTTGCTGCTCTCGCAGTCTATCCATTGTTGTAGATTCACAGTCATCACTTGGTTCTCGCAAAAGTCTTACTTCTCGTAGAGCATTCAGAATGTCAGCCTGGTCCATGGCGCGTCCGCCCTCCACAGTAGCCTCACCTGCGAGCTTGTCAGCCCGCTCATTTCCTTGTACTCCCGCATGCCCTGGCACGAAGATGAAACTAATCTTTGCCAGCCAAGACCGCTCCAGAGGCAGCAACCATTCTCTTCGGATCGACCCCTCCTCTATCCTCTTGATCATGTTCATTGAGTCGCTAAGGAAACAAGCCCTAGTGAATGTCTGTGTCTCGAGCCATGTTATTGCTTTACTTACTGCCATGACTTCCATGGTCAGGCTACTTGTGGTTTCAGTGAAAGCACCAGAGTCTTCTTCACAATTCTCCCTCCGGCCCGAGCTGTAAAGGCCCATGAGCTTCTCACATGTCGGATGACCGACCCATCTGTGTAGATGACCGCGTCACTGTCTAGCGAATTCTCGAAAATCAACGCTTGTAGTGTACTTCAGCCTCCACAGCAGCCGGATTTTCTTGTCTGCATTTCCTATCTAGTACTTATATCTAGTAGCTTTGTTATCACCTGTTACACTATATGTACAGGTTTTTTAACTTCAGGAGTAATCATTACAGGCAGTATGTGAATTGTGAGTTGTCTTTTTTTTTTTTTAGATGCTCTCTAGTGATAGTAGTGTAGCAGGCGCTCTATCTGTCAGATTTTTCAGTTGGGGTGGGTTATATAAATCAACTGATTATTGATAGTCCAATTCAAATTGCAATCTATTTTTAGCTCTTATCGATTTCCTCTTCAAAGGGTGATAACTCCTCGCTGTCCGATTTTTTTTGTGTGTGTGAAAAAGTGTGCATGGCGGGTATGGTCAAGTGACCACTCAAGGTATAGGGGAGGGTACATCTAGTGACGTGGTGGTTGTTAAAGTGAGCGATGACATTGTTTACAATATAAAAGAACATAAACAATAACAAACGATTCAAAGAAGGTATATAATTTTACTACAGGGAAAACATATATAGAATACAAAACAATGTTTTCCCGTAATGAATTTGAATAACGAAGACACAAACAATAGATTGCACGATTTATTGCCTGGCATATTTCGCTGCATCTCGTCAGGTACATACTGCAGAAATCACACAACTTACGTGAATTAATTAGATAAATCCTTCAAAATTTTACTGTGGTAGACAATCGACATTACTGTGCGAACATGTGTATATTTCAGTTTGAAGGATTTATCTAATTAATTCACGTAAGTTGTGTGATTTCTGCAGTATGTACCTGACGAGATGCAGCGAAATATGCCAGGCAATAAATCGTGCAATCTATTGTTTATGTCTTTGGCAGACTGTACAAGAATGTATGGGACAGAACTGGAATAAGCCTGCAAACAAAGCTAAAAGTCTACAAAGCAGTTGTATTATCCACACTGCTATATGCTTGTGAAACCTGGACTGTTTATCAGCGACACGCTAGGAAATTAAACCACTTCCACACAGTCTGCCTAAGGAAGCTACTGAAGATTAAATGGCAAGACAAGATTCCAGACACTGAAGTCCTAGAAAGAGCATCCATGCCCAGTATCCACACTCTACTGATGAAGAATCAGATTCGCTGGGCTGGTCACTTGACTCGCATGCCAGATCACAGGCTCCCTAAACGAATTTTTTACAGCGAACTGCGTTGTGGTAAACGCTCCCAAGGTGGCCAGAGGAAACGTTTTAAAGACACTCTGAAAATCTCACTGAATGCTTTTGGAATTCATCATGACACCTGGGAGGCTGCAGCCAGAGACCGAAATTCGTGGCGTGCATCATTGCGCAAAGGTGCAGTCATATGTGAGGCAACCAGGACTGCAAGAGCTGTGAAGAAAAGGCAGGACAGAAAAACCACTGCAGGAAATCCTCCTCCAGAGACGTCAAGCATTCTTTGCCCACATTGTCAAAGAACATTTCGAGCCAAAATAGGCCTTATCAGCCATCTTAGAACCCACGGCTCCATACCTTCAACCCCACTGGATGAAATGAATGGTCATCATCATTCTTGATGGACAAACAACAGAACAGATACTAGGTTAGAAAAGTGGCTGCTCAGAGTGTAAGATGGCCGGTAACAACGTGTGTGTGTGTGTATGTGTACACATATTTAAAGGTGTGGCCTCAATGACTTAAGAGGGGTGGGATATGGTTTAGTATCTTAAGTGTTATAGAAACATTATCATCATCATATACAGGATAGGTGTGCATGGCTCAGTGGCGTAAGAGAGGTGGGGTGTCTTTATGTGTGTTGTATAGTGACCTGTGTTCTATTTTCAAAGGAAAACCATAAATAATTAACATATTGTGGGTTTTTAAAGGTGGATAAGCCATAAGCACTATCATCATACATTATAGAACCATCATCACTGTACCTATGTTTAGGGGTACGGATTATGATTACGAAGGTGCACGGATAGGGTCAGTGGTGTTGAGGTACTATAGTTAGGTCTAGAGGTTGGAGTGTTTCAGTTGTGGAGGTATCGAACTGTCTGCTCTGAGTAGGATGGTGCTAGGTGGGGTGGATATGTTACAATACGTTTATCGACTGTGTCTAGTGTTGGCGGAAAATTAAAAATGTCATGTTAGTGCATGTCAAAAATCAATCCTCCCATGTGGCGTTTCCTAGGGTGTAGTAGGTATGATTACATCATTATACTGACCACCTTGTGTTCAAGTCGCGAGGTTGTCAGTTATCTTGTTTGTATTTGTATATTAAATATATTTCTTGAATGATGTATTTGCATAATTGTAGTGGTCAGTGGTGTGAGGGGTGACAGCGGTACAAAATAACTTCTCGTAGGGTTCATGACTGTAAGAGAGAGAGAGAGAGAGAGAGAGAGAGAGAGAGAGAGAGAGAGAGAGAGAGAGAGAGAGAGAGAGAGAGAGAGAGAGAGTAGTGGTTTGTTCAGTGTATAAACATCAGCATTACTTTTCGCCTTAAGAGTTGTATCAAATTAAATCAGTTTTACCGATGCCAATCGGAGACATCTAGCAGTATGGACTACAATCAACTAGAGCGGTAGGTGTCTGTTAGGTCTGCGTGGGTGTCGATGTATTGATTTGTCTATTTGGGTGTGTTGGTTTGCTTATAGCAGCATGTCACTTGGGTCTGTATTGTGTTGTTTGTATCTCCCCCCCCCCCCCACCCTCCGTGTTTTATCAATATTGTCTATTCGCAGCGCTGTTTTATTTGACAACATGTAAGGTCAGTGGCGTTGTAGGTAGAAACAACAGCATAATACAGCATTTCTCTTTTGGAGGTGTATTTGGAAAAGAAGTGACCACTGTTTTTTTTTTTTTTTTAAGGGCGGGGTTACGGGCCATAGAGCTTCAAATGAAATAAAATGTAAAAACACAAAGATTGTCATATAAAAATTAAGAAACAAGTAGAAAATAAATACGTAGTTGTATATTGGCTATTCTTTTCTTATATGTGTTAGTGGTAATAACAGAGTGATACGGCCTATGCGACTAATGATAATGATGTTACCTCTGTAAAAGAATGTTTGGTAGCTTGGGTGTCGATGTATTGATGCTGTCTTCTGTGGGCGGGAAAACACACGGCTTGCGCTTAGTGAGATAAATTGATTGTGCCATGTGGCGCAACATAAAGTGTAAGATTGATGACCAAAACAACAGCACAAGTGCCATGACGGTAAATGTATGCTATCATGACTCGCCATTTCACTCGATCACCAGAATCGTGGATTAGCTCAGTGTTCTTGTCTCGACAATTCTAGGTCTTACGTTTACATAATTATCATTACGCTATCTGTATAAGTAATATTAATATTTGTAGTAACAGAATGTCTAGCGACATTATCAGGGAAAAGTACAGTAGATGTAACAGCAGATAGTAATTGTAGCCATCTTCATTATGTGTCTTGACGGCTGGCGTAGGCGATCAAGCTTTTCCACATATTGCGATCTCCAACGGCAAGGATCAGTAATACAAGTACTAATATTGGTAATAATAATAATAATAGTAGTAGTGGTAGTAGTAGTAGTAGTAGTAGTAGTAGTAGTAGTAGTAGTAGTAGTAGTAGTAGTAGTAGTAGTAGTAGTAGTAGTAGTAGTAGTAGTAGTAGTAGTAGTAGTAGTAGTAGTAGTAGTAGCAGCAGCAGCAGCAGCAGTAGTAGTAGTAGAAGCAGAAGAGGAGGAGGACTAGTAGTTAATAGTACTAATGGTAGTAGCTGTGTTGGTGATAGTATCAGCAATAGAATAAGTAGTCGTAATACTAGTAGTAGTTGCCATCATCAGCATCAAGAGATATGTCGCCTGGCGTTGGCGATCACGCCCCTGCATAAACTGTGATCTCCGGTAGCATGGGTCAATAATACAATTAGTAACACAACAACAAACTGACACAAGGACAAACTGACACAACCAAAGAAACCAAGATAGGTAACTGTAAACGTCGAAATGTAACACGCAATAAGACATCGACAACAAATGAAAATCACACACGCACACACGCACGCACACACACACACATGAAAACTGAAACAAACAAGGAAAACTGCTGACATCAACACTGAACGAAATCTTTATATACAACAAGACATCAAATGTTAACGTTAAAATGTAACTCATTGGCACTTTGCCGTCTTGACAGACGATAGTTTGTTACATTGTGCTTCAAAAAGGCTTAATAACTACAACCCATGGCGGTAGCGAATGTGACTGATAAGACCTATTCGAGCTGTAAATGTTCGTCCACGGTGGATGCATTTAAAACCATGGTCATTTCCACCATCATGCACCATCTGACGTCTCGCACGCTCGGTGTGTGACTTATCTGCAATTATTTTCTCCTTTGCCTTAATTCCATTTCTGATATTTGCCCTCCATACAACAACACGTTCAGCGGCGACTTGCTCCCAGTGTGCATTATCAATGCCTCATGTATCAATCATGTTCCGCTTATACACATCTTTGTATCGTAGTAGAGGCCGACCCTGAGATCTTTACCCATCTGTAATTCACCGAAAAAGATGTCCTTTGGTATTCTGCCATCATTCATCCTCCTAACGTGTCCTATCCATCTAAGTCTACGAAGACGGAGCATGAAACAAACCGTCACACAACCTGATATTTCCTGTCAGTATTTGTGATGTTGCCTTGCTTCCAAGTATTCTTCGCAGAAACCGCATATGAAAGCTGTTTAAACGTTTATCTTGGTGTGAGTAAGTTGACCAGGCTTCACTGCCATAAAGAAGAGTACTAAGAACACATGCTTGATAGACAAGGATTTTTGTCTTGGCAGTAATCTTCCTGTTCTCCCAGACTCTTTTTGTTAATCTGTTCATTGTTGTTGCTGCCTTACCAATCCTGATTATGATTTCCTGATCTAGGGATAATTTGCTATTTATCTCTGACCCTAGATATATAAAATGGTATTCTATCTCCAGCTCAGCGTCGTCAATAAAGACTGATGGTATCCCATGTGCACCTTGTGACATAATCTGTCTTCTTTTTGCTATTCGTTAAACCAAATTCAGAACAAGCATTGGAGAATGCAAACAGTAGACGTAATTCTTACTCAGAGTGCGTCGTAATTGCAACATTATCTGCAAGACGCAACTCTCTGATCAGTACCCTCCTAATTTTGGTCTTGGCCTTCAATCTCTGAGCATTGTAGAGGCCGCCATCTGAGCGTGAGTGAATGTACCATCCTGATCACGAAAGGCGTATTTCAGTATATGTAAAAAGTATATTCCAAAGAGGGTGGGAGCTAATGCACAACCTTGCTCAACTTCACTCTTGATTTCTTCTTCTTCTGCGTTCATCCGGAGTTGTTTTTTTTTTTTTTTCGGACGTGATTGCGTTGTGCTTGTTTACAGCAGAGCTGCGTTCTTGCGCCGTTAGGCCGACTCATCCGACTTCTGTGGGAATTTTTTGACCAGGTTAACCTTCCCGGGGCACTCTTGATTTCAAACTTCTCTGACGTTGCACCACCTACCTTGATTATACCCTTCATGCCTGTGTGGAACGATTCCACAATGGACAGAAGAGATGGTGGGCAACCAATCTTCTTTAGTGCCTTTAATAGACCCTCTCGACTGACCAAATCAAATGTCTTTGTGAGGTCAATGAAGTCAATAAATAGTGGCTGATTCTGTTCACATCATTTTTCTTGCATTTGTCGCAATGAGAATATCATATCAATGGTAGACCGGTTCTGTCTGAAGCCACACTGTGATTCGGGGTAGACTTTATTGTCACAGAATGATGATAGTTTAGTGATTCCCAGATAGATTTGGATGTACCATTAATGGCAATATAGGAGAAAGGTTAACAATCGAGTCGTTCAATCTGAGAGAAGGATAAATGGAAGGTTATTGACCGATTATCAGGGACAGGTGCTCGCCGAGGTCAGTGGCTGCCGCTCGTATCGGCCGACGGGAAAACGAACGGACAGAAGAACGGGGAACAGAAAGACGGTGATCAAAGAATAGATCTCTTTGAAGTGCGACGAGCGATGAACGAGGGAAACAGCTTAGGAACAGAAAGGAATGAGCAATTAACAATACGTGAATTCACAGACGTTTGATGTGGGGACTTACGGCAAATTTGATTGTAGATCAAACAAACAACGAAGGATTGAACACTGAGTATAAATTGGTAGAAAAATGGTTTTGTATTTAGTGTGCTACCAAACTGGACGGAAAGCTGGATTTATGTGTCCTGTAAATGAATATAAATATCCTCCCTTATAATGGGATAGAGTGCTTATGTGCGGATAAATTTCGATTCGGGGACTTACATTAACTCTATATATATAAGGTAACACTAATATTAGAGTAATATTAGCATAGGGAAATGTGTGTGTGTGTTTAGGGTTTACTATTGCTTTCTATTTAGTGAATAGTTTAGACTTTAGTGAATTCTGCTGTTTATGTCAGAGTAGTCTTTCGGAAGCTGTTCATTGCGGCTGGAGAAAGACAATCACATAAACAGTAATATGAAGCAGACTTAAATCATCTGATTTAATGTTTATTACCCAGGTTCCATTACACAGCCTGACATATCAAAGAAGATAAACCAGTACATCTCTTGTACAGAGAAAGCCGTGTTGATAATAAAGGAAAGAACTGTCACTTTAATCAGTCACTTGACAGGTGCAGTGAAAATATGTCACTATAGCCAATTCAACCTAAACAGTCAATAAGAGGGGGTGACATAACGAATGGCAAGAAATATGTTTTGGTGAAGTTCAGTGAAAGACCTTTATTCAAGCAGAGCAAATAGGCTAAAATATAGTGCAATTAGGTAATCACCTAAAAGAAACATTGAAGAACACGAGAACATTTAACATAGAAATAGACATTTATATACAGTGATGATGTGTATTCAGTGGTGGACTATACTACCTTCCAAAACAGGACATATCTGAACTTCAGTGACTTACCTTTATTGGATTATGTTTCTGATGATAAAACATTGACAATTGTTTTCCATAATTGGCATTAAGTCCAGACTCAAGCCGGAAAGTAGCATCCAGGGTGAGACCGTTTCAATTCTATGTGAATGTCTGATGTTTTGGCCGTTTGAATAGGCTAGAGAAACTACGAAGACTAACGTCTACAAGTCCTATCTTGCACTCACATTAGCAGATTCTAACAACTACAGATACACATTCAATACATACAACTGACATAGTTTTCAACAATAAACAGGTTATTAATTGTTGGAGGAAACTGTTGTCAGGGTATGTTATGAAGGAGAGAAAGAGAGCGATATAGTGTATGAAAGACGGAAGGGAGGAATGTAGACAAAAGTCATTCAATACTCCCAATAGTAGAAGGATATTAAAGATGTGCTTGTCGAGTCCACTTTCCTCCAGGGACGATAAGCGAAATTTATCTCCCAGGACTTGAAGTCTGCGCAGAACAATTCTGGCAAATACTTTCCCAACAATACACAGAAGTGTGATACCCCTGTATTTGTTACAGTCGCTCTGATCGCCCTTGTTCTTGTACAGTGTTATGATGCTTGAGTCTTTGAAATTCTGTGGGACTTGTCCTTCTCGCCAGCATAGCTCTATTAGCTGGTGGATCTGTAGAGTGAGTCTGTCCTGCCCAATCCTTATAACCTCTATTGGAATCCCATCCTTACCTGGAGCCTTGCCAGATGCAAGTTCATTTATAGCACATTTAACTTCTGTTATAGTGGGAAGTGTGTCCAGGTGGTCAAGAGTTGGCAGGGCCTATATGGCGTTGAGGGCATCATCCGCTAGTTTGATTTTAACTTCATATAGTTCTCTACCCATCTATCCATCTGCTGTTTCTTATCAGTGATGATTTCTCCAGTCAAGGTTTTCAGTGGTGCACTTCCTTTGATCATTAGACCACAGGCTTTATTTATCCCTTCATACATGCTTCTGATGTTTCCCTTATCACTTGAATTTTGAATGGACTCACGTAACTTGATCCAATAGTCATTTGCACACTGACTGGCAGCCTTTTGCACATTCTTCCTAGCTTGCTTCAGCTCATTGAGAGTTTTATGCGTAGTTCTTTCCTTGTTTCTTAAGAGAGCTATCTTCTGTTTATCAATCAGGGGCTACAGTATCTGGCTGTTTGCCGCAAACCAGTCCTGCCTCTTATGATCCACAGTGCCGTAAATCCTTACCACTGTTTTATAAAGTATTTCCTTAAGTTTACCCCACTTTCACGTACTGTACAAATTTCTGATGTATCCGTGAAAGCGTCTTCAAGTTGCTGTTGGAACTCAAAGCACTTATCAGGATCGTGGATGTTAAGAATATTAATTCTGGGGCTAGGTTTATGTTTAGCTGTATAGATTCTCTTTGGTCTCAGTCTAACTCTTGCAACAACCAAAGAATGATCCGTATCACAGTCGGCACTGTGGTAACTTCGAGTTACTGATGTTTGGTTCAGATGTTGTCTCCGTGTAATGATGAAGTCCAGCTGATGCCATTGTTCGGATCTTGGATGTTTCCATGTGACTCTATGCAGCTCTTTTGTTTTAAAAAAGGAGTTTGTAATATATAGGTCATTTCTCCATAGCACCTCCCCATAGCACAAAGTCTGTGATAAAATGTAGAGATTATGCCCCTGCAGCATGATCCCTCTCTCGGCCTGTCTAGTTCACTCCAGAGGAAAGATAACAGCAATACATCTGGAACAAGACAAGCTACAGAAGCTGCCGGATCAGCAAAGCAATGCTCTAACTGTCCGCCTGTTGGAGCTTCGACCCGAGGCCAGCTGCCAACCAAGACTTAGGGCCTGGTCTGCCCTGCGATGACATTTTGTCTGTAGGTTGCATTTCCTCGCACCAGGATAAGGCTTGTATCCTCCCAATTGCGCTACGCTGCCCGCAGCTTTTGGCACAATATGGGTTGTTGAGTTTGGTAAACGCCGGCCAACATTCAGCGCTAATAGAAAGCAGGTAGTACCGTCTGCTGTCATACGATAGCTCAGTCATACCGGAATAAGACCTGACACCATGAAATAAAGAAATGTAACACAAAAAGAAATCGACAACAAATGAAAATTGACACAACGACAAAATAACACCCCAAAAAATTAAAACTGAAACAACCAATGAAAACTGCTTAAAGAAACAATTACTGACACAAACACTGAACAAGGCACCTAAAGAAAAACAAAACATCAAAAATATAACATACACCTATACACCAAAGAAAATCGACAACAAATGAAAAATGACACAATAACAAACTGACACAACCAAAGAAACCAAAATAGGCAAACGTATACGTCGAAATGTAATACGCAATACGAAATCGACAACAAATGAAAATCTCTCTCTCTCTCTCTCTCTCTCTCTCTCTCTCTCTCTCTCTCTCTCTCTCACACACACACACACACACACACACTCACACACACACACACACACACACACACACACAATGAAAACTGAAACCTACAAGGAAAACTACTGACACAAACAATGAAAAATGGCACAACGACAATATAACACATCAACAAAAGGAAACAACGAATGAAAACTGCTGACATAAACACTTAAAATGACACAAACAATAAATAAAACTGAAACATTCACCGAAAAAATAACACACAATGAATGTATCCCCAACCTCATGTCATACAACTATGTCGCTCACCCCAGACAGCAATAATGCTCGCCCGGGTGACGTGATTATCTACACAGATGGTTCGGTGTTGAGAGGTAGGAGAAGTGCCGGGGATTCTTAGCGAAAGCTAATGGTCGACGTTTGGTGCAGGAGAGCCTGGCGTATAATACCACAACATCTAGCTTAAAAATTGAGGTGGAGGCGGTCAGTGCAGCTTTCCGCTGGATAGAGAACACGATACATACACACATCGTGATTGTAACTGACTCAGAAAGTATGCTGAGGAGGGTGAGAACAGGCAGGCTTCGTTCAGAGTGGCTTGCTTCGCTTGGGAGGTCACGTGTGGCAAGCATCACCTGGATCTTTTCTCTGGCGCATGCCGGTGTGCTGGGGAATGAACAGGCGGACAGATAGGCTGTCTCGGCAAAACTTGGTGGAGTATTGATGCATGACAAGGCAGACGTGGTTGCGGCCTTGTGGGAGCACGTGTACACTTCGGAGGAGCAAATGGATCACCATAGTCTGGCGAGAATGAGGCAGCGATGAGTGATGAGGGGATTTGGCCGACGCTCGACGCTCAGAAGAAAGGCAAGACGGACATATAATCAGATTGCTACATGAACTTTTGGTGTTGGAATTCTTCACTGGTTGCTGGGGATGGGGACGGAGCGCTTATGGGAATGCCCCGAATGCTGTGATGTCGGTTCCTAGATCAATCAATCAATCCCTCTCTTGAAACAGAAGTAACCCCTATGTCAACCGTGTCCCACATCACATACAGAAGTGTTCCCCATATTGCACAACTTGTCGAATTGTCCTAACAACTTCCCCACTTGTTTGTACAACTTACCCACTAGCCCTATCAATTTGCCCACTAACTCTCACAACTTGTCGAATTGCCCTAGCAACTCACCCACTAGACCTAACAGCTTCCCCACCTGAGCTCACAACTTATCGAATTACCCTGGCAACTTACCCATTGACCCTATCAATTTGCCCACTGGATCTCGCAACTTGCCTAATTGTCCTAACAACTCACCCATTGGCTCTAACGGCTTCCCCACTTGCTCTCACAACTTGTCGAATTGCCCTACCAACTTCCCAATTGGGCCTAACAACGTCCCCACTTACCCTCACAATTTGTCTAATTGCCCTAGCAACTTACCCACTGGACTTCACAAATGTCCCTAATGGCTCTCACAATTTCGCCACTTGATATTACAACTTGTCAACCACCTTTCACAAATTACCCACTCACTCTTACAGAAGTGGCCACTTGTTATTTCATGGCTTTCGCACAATGTCCCACACGTCAAACAGAAGTGACCCTCGTGTCTTACAACTGTATCCCTTCTTTTAAGGTCATGTCATCACCGGACATTTTGTTTAATCTTCATGTCGTCATCAGAAATTTTTTTCTGTAAGTTCATGTCTTTGGAAGTCCATAATTTGGTAAGTTCATTTCTTCAGCAGCAGATTTTTGTAAGTTCGCGTCAGCATAAGAATATATGTGTGTGTAAGTACATGTATTCGGCAGTCCATGTTTTGGTTAGGCATATTTTTCGTGGAAAAGCAGAAGTCTATTGGCTCAAAATTCAAGCTGGGTGGTCAATTACTACCACATCCTGTTGCCAGATATTCTTAAACATGCACTAAAGTTGAGAAAATGAACTACCGTTGAGTGGAAGCTAACAAGTGCTTCAATTGTTAAACTTAAACCTTTCCGGAATTAGTATCGTCACCTTAACGAGGAAATAGAAAGGAGAAGTTATCCCCCTTAGTCCGGGAATTATGAAAATGTATGCTCCTGCAGGCGATATTACTCGTGACGTCATAAAGAAACAAAAAATAAACAAGAACAAATGAGGAGGAGCCTCAATTTTTATTCCTTTTTTATTTCTTGTATAATTGTATTATTGATCCATGCTACCGGAAATCGCAGTTTGTGGAGGGGCATGATCGCCAGGCGACATGTCTCTTGATGCTGATGATGGCAACTACTGCTATTACTATTTCTACTACTACGACTACTATTTCTTTTATTGCTTATACAGTCACCAACACCGATACTACCATTATTACTGCTATTAATACTACTACTATCACCACCCCCACTAATACTATTACTTCTTCATACTACTACTATTACTACTACGACTATCACCACCACCGCTACTACCAATATTACTGCTATTTATACTACTACTACTACTAACTACTAGTCCTTCTCCGTCTCATCTGATTCTACTACTACTACTACTACTACTACTACTACTACTACTACTACTACTACTACTACTACTACTACTACTACTACTACTACTACTACTACTACTTTAAAAAAGTCGCTTAAAAGTCGACAGGGTCGACTTCATTGCACCGGGTTTTTCCCATATGGCTCGGTCTCTTTCCACAGCGTGGAAAGCGTCGCACAAAGCACGAACTCCGTAGCACTTGCGACGGACCCACAGGAGTCTCAGAAAAATTTAACTCGTGAACCGAAGTACGCTGCCCGGAATCGAACCCACAACCTTCGGAGCCCGAGTTAAACGGCTTGACCACTTCGCCACGAAGACTCCCCTACTACTACTACTACTATTACTACTACTACTACTACTACTACTACTACTACTACTACTACTACTACTACTACTAATACTACTACTACTACTACTACTACTACTACTACTACTTTTAACAATATTATTACTACTTATATTACTTATACATACCGGTTGTAGTTCACAATATGTGGAAAAGTTTCATCGCCTATGTCAGTCGGCAAGAAACGTGATGAAGATGACTACAGTTACTATCTGCTGTCACATCTACTTTTCCCCGATAATGTAGCTAGATCTTCTGTTACTACAAATATTAATATTACTTCGATTACTTAGACATATAGTGTAATCATAATTATGCAAACGTAAGACCTAGAATTGTCAAGACAAGAACACTGAGCTGATCAACAACTCTGGTGATCGAGAGAAATGGGAATCATTACCGCCCACGCTTACCGTCATGGCACTTCCTGCTGTTGTTTTGGTCATCAAGCCTACACCTTATGTTGTGCCGCATGGTATAATTGATTTGTCACATTAAGCGCAAGCCGCATGTTTTACCGCCCACCAAAGACTACGTCAATATATCGACACCCAAGCTACCAAACATTCTTTTAAAGAGGTAACATCATTAGCATTAGTCGCGCCGGCTGTGTCACTCTGTTATGACCACTAACACCTATAAGAAAAGAATAGCCAATATACAACTAAGTATTTTTTTTTTCTACTTGTTTCTTTATTTTTATATAACAATCTTTGTGTTTTTTAAATTTTATTTCATTTGAAGCTCTATGACCCGTAACCCCGCCCTTAAAAAACAGTGGTCACTTCTTTTCAAAATACACCGCCAAAAGAGAAATGCCTTACTCTGCTGTTGTTTCTACCTACAACACCACTGACCTTACATGTTTTCAAATAAACCAGTGCTGCCAATAGACAGTATTAATAAAACACGAGGGAAACATACACACAACACAATATAGACCCCAATAACATGCCGCTATAAGCAAACCAACACACCCGAACACACATATCAATACCCACGTCAGACCTAACAGACATCTACCGCTCTTGTTTGTTGTAGTCTATACTGCTAGATACCCCCGATTGGCATCGGTAGAGCTGACTTGATTCGATACAACTCTTAAGGCGAAAAGTAATGCTGATATTTATACACTGAACAAACCACTACTCTCTCTCTCTCTCTCTCTCTCTCTCTCTATATATATATATATATATATACATATATATATATATATATATATATATATATATATATATATATATATATATATATATATATATATATATATATATATTTCTACTTGTTTCTTTATTTTTATATAACAATCTTTGTGTTTTTTAAATTTTATTTCATTTGAAGCTCTATGACCCGTAACCCCGCCCTTAAAAAACAGTGGTCACTTCTTTTCAAAATACACCGCCAAAAGAGAAATGCCTTACTCTGCTGTTGTTTCTACCTACAACACCACTGACCTTACATGTTTTCAAATAAACCAGTGCTGCCAATAGACAGTATTAATAAAACACGGGGGAAACATACACACAACACAATATAGACCCCAATAACATGCCGCTATAAGCAAACCAACACACCCGAACACACATATCAATACCCACGTCAGACCTAACAGACATCTACCGCTCTTGTTTGTTGTAGTCTATACTGCTAGATACCCCAGATTGGCATCGGTAAAGCTGACTTGATTCGATACAACTCTTAAGGCGAAAAGTAATGCTGATATTTATACACTGAACAAACCACTACTCTCTCTCTCTCTCTCTCTATATATATATATATATATATATATATATATATATATATATATATATATATATATATATATATATATACCTTACAGACATGAACACTACGAGAAGACATTTTGTACCGCTGTCACCCCTCACACCACTGACCACTACCAATTTAATATATTTACTATGCAAATACAAACAAGGTAACCAAAGCCCCGCGACTCGCACACAAGGTGGTCAGTACAATAATGTAATCATGCCTGCTACACCATAGGTGACGCCGCGTGGGAGGATTGATTTTTGACAGGCATTAACACGGCATTTGTAATTTTCCGCCAATACTAGACAGTCAATATACGCATTATAACATACCCACTCCACCAAGCGCCATCCTACCCAGAGCAGACAGGTTGATACCTCCACGACTGAGACACTCCAACCTCTAGACCTAACAACTATAGCACCTCAATACCATTGGCCCTATCCGTGCACCCTCATAATCATAATCCGTACCGTATGTTTATATAATGTATGATGATAGTGCTTATGGCATATCCACTTTTACAACCCGCAATATGTTAATTTTTACGGGTTTCCTTTGAAGATAAAACACGGGTCACTATACAACACCCATCAAGACACCCCACCCCTCTTATGTCATTGAGTCGTGCCCACCTAACCTGTGTATGATGATGATGAAGTTTCTATAACACGTAAGATACTACACCATACCCCATCCCCTTTTTAAGTTAATGAGGCCACGCCTATATATATATATATATATATATATATATATATATATATATATATATATATATATATATATATATATGTTGTGTTACCAACCATCTTACACCCTGAGTTGTGACTTTTCTAACCTAGTATAACGTCACTACCACATCTCTATTCATTTAATGTTTTCTATATATGTTTTCCTTTGTATTAATATTATATACCTTCTTTGAATCGTTTGTTATTATTTATGTTGTACTTTCATGTTGTACACCACGTTATCGCCCACTTTAACCACCACCACCACATCACTAGATATACCGTACCCTACAACCTGAGGGGTCACTTGACTATACCCGCCACGCCCACTTTTTCAACAACAACAAAACGGTAGCAAGGGCTTATCACCTTTTGAGGAGAAAATCGATAAGAGCTAAAAAATATATTGCAATTTTAGATGGACGATCGATAATCAGCTGATTTATATAAAACACCTCCACCTCAAAAATCTGACGGATAGGGCGCCTACTACACTACTAGTGATATTTCTGTCTCTTAGCTTGGTAAAAAGAACTTTTTGCCATGTAATTGGTCATACATAACCTTGTGTGAGTCTCTTTTGTCTGGTGAAAGTACCTTATAGTCAGAACGTCGAAACTACATGTCGATGATTTCCCTTGCAGGAACATCTCATGGACTAGTTAAGGCACTAACAATACTGAAGCACATTAAAAACGCACCACCTGTATAATCCAGGAACAGAGTGTGGAATGTAAAGATAAGTGTTTACAAGTTTACATATTTTGAATCTTTATTCATTTTCTTATGAATCAATGCTGGTCGTTAATTTGTACATTTGATTATTGTGAAATTCTTTGCATTCTGTGAAGGCAAGGTAGAAAACCAAAAATGCAACCAATAAAGAAATAAATTCACACTATCCTCTATATCTGGTATGTCAATCAATTTCTTGCAAACAAGCTTGGCAGCGGTTCCGCATGGGGCTCACAAGTCTCTGAATGAAATTCTGGGGAATCAAATCCCATTCACATGGTAAGAGCAGCTTCGAGATGTTGCAGATTAGCTGCAGAACCTTGCCTGTAGACTCTGCGTCCAAGATCGTCCCACATATGTTTTATATGGGACATGCCTGGTGGCATGGCAGGCCAATCAGTCGTCAATGTTCTGCTGCTGTAGATATTGCTGCGTATTAGATGAAGAATGAGCACGTGCGTTATCCTGTTGGAGAAGCTGCTAGTCTGGATAATTTGTGAACGCAGGAGCAATCAATGCATCCAGAGCCTCATCTCGATATGTCACAGCATTAACATTTCCACGGAAGACGTGAAGAGGCAAGCGATGTTGAAAACTGAATCCTCCCCAAATGTGTATACTGCCACCTCCAAATCGGTTGTGCTGAGGAACACAGCCATCTTCAACGCGCTTTCCACACCGTCGCCAAACCCGCATACGTCCATCAGCAAAGGATATGTTGAATCTGCTCGTGTCTGTGAATAGGACAACACTCCACTGCAGTCTAGTCCATCTGACATGTTACTCTGCCCATTGTGGGCGTTGCTGATGATGTCCGTGAGTCAAGTTTTGGCCTAACATAAGGTTGTCTTCCAGTAAGGCCTGTATCTGTGAGTCGTCGTATGACTGTCATTCGACAGACTTGCCAACGTCTACACACTATTGCTGTTAGACTTGCCAGTGACTCAATGAGTATGCTCAGAAGAACAGAGATAGGGTGGGTCCGAAGAAAATGGCTGCTGTCTCTAGAGCGGTCTCGGCTGACAAAGATTAGTTTCATCTTCGTGCCAGGGCATGCGGGTGTACAAGGGAATGAGCAGGCTGACAGGCTTGCAGGTAGGGCTACTGTGGTAGGCGGACGAGCCATGGATCAAGCAGACATTCTGAATGCTCTACGAGAAGGAAGTCGTTTACGAGAACCAAGCGATGACTGGGAATCTACAACCATGGTCAGGCTGCGAGAACAGCAAGTTAAAAGAGGGGTGGCCAAACAAGAACACTACGCAGGAAGCCAAAGAAGAGTGGTAAACCAACACAGAACTGGTGTCGTGAGCCGCTACCCGCTGCGGGATTTGCTAAGGGGATCCGAGCACTTATGGACTGAATGGTTCGATGTGCAATGAGGATGATCTGTCGACTACCTAACTAACATTTTGTTTCCTTCTTTCTTTCACCGACTGTAGCTGGAGATTCTGCGAGCTTTGATTTTGGTTCTTGACATCATATATTCCCTTCCTTCACAAGGCATAGTTAATTGAGTATCTTGTTGTGGATAACGCAAAACGAATGTCGTTGTGAAACAGGGATGCACATAAAAGATACCACCTACACAGAAACGGAATGATGCCCGATTCAAAATTCAAATTCAATAGGTGGTCATAGGCCTCAGTCACTATTTGGTCAACCAATCCACAATTCTAAGGGGAAAGCACTCTGGAGAAACGACGTCGTCTGCCCAGTAAGCTCGGTCTGGAATGGAAGAACTTCACACATTTGTCAGCTGCTCCGTCGTTTCTGAACATGTCGTCAATTGCAATGGCACGGAATATAGTCTGCCTGAAACAGTACTCACATACGAGGATGCAACATTTTGGGTTTACATCGGCGTTTATATAGCGCTAACAAGTTTTGCAGGTAACATATGAAAACTAGATGATGATGATCATGATGTGGAGTTGAGTTTCAGTTGACTGAGTAACGAGTCGCGGTAACCACCCCTAATCTTCTTCTTCTCCAGAATTCCGAGCCATTGAGGTTCTTTGCTGCAGATACAAGCCGTCTCCATTCGTCTCTCTGGTTGACCTTCTCTACTATGCTAATAGTAAGTAATAGTATTAGTAATAAATAGCACTACTACTAATAATAATAGTATTATTAATAGCTATAGTATAGACACTGTTTACTTTTGTCTGCCCCAATATAACAGAGACGAACATTATGATATTATTTAATAATGAAGGACCACCAATTTTGGAGATGTAGGTTCCAAATGTTCTTAAGCATATGAAAGCTGGCAAGGCCCCCGGTGCAGATAACATCACAACAGAAATGATTAAAGCTTTAGAAGAATTTGGACTAGAGCAAGTCACCAGACTGCTGAACACATTATATGATACTGGAGATATACCTCCTGAATTATGTAACTGTATTTATTGCAATCCCAAAGAAATCAGGAACCTTGGAATGTGATCAACATAGAACAATTAGTATAATGAGTCACATCACAAAGATTTTGCTAAGAATTATCATGCAAATAGTGAGGAAGAAGATACAACCTGAAATAGGGGAAGAATAATGTGGGTTTGTAGAAGGAAAGGGTACAGTAAATGTTGTGTATATTCTGCGAACAGTTATTGAACGTGCTATAGAAGTAAACAAGGATATACATCTTTGCTTTATTGACTATACAAAGGCTTTTGATAGAGTTAGACATGTCAACATGATGGATATGCTTGCAGATCTACAAATTGATGGGAAAGACATTAGACTTATAAAAAACATATATTGGAAACAACAAGCTGCAATAAGGATCGATAATGAAGTGGGACAGTATCAGCCAATTAAGAGAGGTGTTAGGCAGGGATGTGTGATGTCTCCAGATCTTTTTTCCCTATACAGTGAAAATATTTTCAGAAATGTAGATGGAATCAGCATTGGAGGATGAAACATCAATAACATTAGATATGCAGATGATACAGTATTAATTGCAGACAATGCGCAGGACCTGCAACAATTAGTAGATGCGGTTGTTGTACACAGTGAGCAACTGGGGTTAGAATTAAATTGTAAAAAGACTCAGGTTATGATCGTCACTAGGAAGAAAGAAGTGCCAGAATGTAATATACAAGTAAATGGAAATATTCTTCAACAAGTGAATCGGTGCAATTATCTTGGAACAGTTATAACATCTGATGGGAGATGCCTTGAAGAGATTAGAACAAGAATCGCCATGGTGAAAGTAGCCTTTAGCAAGATGAAAAACATTCTGACCAATAAAAAGATGTCAATTGAAACGAGAAAAAGAGTGTTGAGGGGATACATAGAGCCTGTTCTTTTGTATGGATGTGAAACTTGGACAATGAGCAGTCAAGCTGAAAAACATCTGATGGCTGCAGAAATGTGGTTTCTGAGGAAAATGCAAAGAATACCATGGACAGACAGAAAAACCAATGACCAAGTACTACAGGAGACAAATGAACATCGTAAACTGATTAGAGAAATTAGACGTAGACAGTCAAAATTTTTTGGACATGTTATGAGAAGAAATGGATTGGAGAACTTGGTGACAATTGGCAAGATCAAAGGGAACAGACCAAGAGGAAGGCCGAGAGGAAAATACCTGGATGGCTTGGCCACATGGCATGGACGAGACAGGAACACTGAGCTGATCCACGACACTAGTGATCAAATGAAATGGCGAGTCATGACCGCCCATGCTTTCCGGCATGGCACATGATTGATTGATTGAATATAAAATTACATATCTCAGTAACCAATTGAGGGAAAATGGTGAGATTTACCATATAACCTTATCATTATGTTCACCCAACAAAAACATTTTTTTTTCTGGAGATTGTGCAGCAGATTTCAAAGTTTGTTTATATGCAGTATATAATTTACGGGTCAGAGATGAAGTGCGCATTATTAAATGTATTACGACTTCACACAGAAACATTAGTGATGAATAGTTAATTTTCTCATGGGACATGGGATTGGCAAGAGCCTCGCTTAGTGGAATGGGGCATTACTGTAAAACAAGTTTGTTAGCATGAATTCACTAGTTTTTCACCAAAACATCAAAGAAATGTCGCCGCTTTCCATGATTTAAGTTGCTTTTGGACCTATCAAAGACATATTCCTTGGGTGGGGGTAAATATAAGACGGCAGGAAAAATTTCATAACGATGCGACAGACAGTTTTCAAAATAATGGATCGTGAATGAAGGCATTCATTTCTGGACAGACTATAGTACCAGTAGTACTGTAGTAAATTACCTATGACCCTTGTGCGTGTGCACGTACACACACACATTCTTCTTTTTAAATCTAATGCCTAAATGCCAATGGAATATCAGTATATAACCAGCCAAGGGAATAGTAATATGGGCGCAATCGTAATCCCGCATATGATTATCAAAACACAGCTGCGGGAGATTTGCTAGCAGGCCACCTTGCATTTGTTTTAATACAATGGTATGAGTGTCGGTAGTTCATTACAAAATTTGGCAAACTACTTAACTTATTCAAGAAATCACAAACAGCACAAAAATGATGGGGTGGACTGCAATATCCTGTAAAGGATATGCAACTAACTTTTCAGAGGTTGAACATGGTAGAGGTGGTGGAAAAATGACATGACATACCTCCTCTGGCAATCTCTTGCTCACTCTTCTAATTTTGAATTCTTTCATATAAAATGCACAAGAAGAGGGTGTCTCAATTTTGCCCTACCTCATCACGTCCTAAACATCGTATTATTAAGACAAAAAGCCTAGAAGGGTACATTTGTCTGCTTGTCTCTGAGGGGTATTGCAAAAAAGAAAAAAGAAAATGAATTAAAACTCAAAGATTGTTTAGGGTCCAGGGTATGGATAAACCAGACAGAGTTCCCCTGTTACAGGAGGCCAGCAAATGGCTCAAACCCCCAAGAGTGATCAGAGAAGTATTATAGAGTATTTCCCCACTCTAAGTAGTATGAATAAAGACACTGAGCTTCCATGCACAGGGTAAGAGAAGTCCTGGGTAGTCACTGGGAAAAACCAGAGGATTCAGCTCTACTCTTCAAATATGGTTTCCACCCATCCACAGGGGACTTCTATTAATTAAAAGTATGCACTGTCTGTTTGAACAAATAGTCACAACAGGCAATTGCCAATTCCATCAAAACTTTAACCCTTTACAGGGCAGACGCTTGTCCGTTTTTTAGCCCTGAACGGGCAAGATTTTTTCAGGTTCGGTAAAATTTTGGGTTGCGTTAGTAAAAACATCACAAATAAGGTGTTAGTCAACCGATTTTAGTTAAATAAACAACACAATGAAGGGAAAAGCATGCAGAATATGTTACTCACATGATTGTTGTCGGTAATCCATATATGAACACAAATATTTACGAAATACAGCATATTGTTTGTGATATTCCGTCATCTATACGGCAATTTACAAACACATTTTCAGAATCATAATCACTTTGTTTAAAGTCCGACTCACGACTGCTAATGCAAAGTAACGCTTTTCACTGATATCTAGCTGCGATTAATAGTCAACATTGTGCCCTTTAATGTCATTTAAATTGAACCTAGCGAAATCACGGCTATCACTTGAAGAATCGCCAAAATCCATGTTGAAAAACTAAGCGTAAAAACCCCGAAAACTTTCAAAAAATGTCCGTAAAAGTCCGTTCAAATTCATAGTAGGTGCTTACAAATGGCGGCCACGTTGTCAAGCTATCGGTGAAAGCGAAAGTAGCCGTCAGAAGTATCGGAAAGCCGAGAGATCGCGTTTTTACAACGCATAATAGTATCGGGCGGTTTGGGACGTTTTGCCCGTTTACGGTATCGGACGTAAATGGCCTTTCCACCTTTTAAAGGGTTAAGAAAACACAATCACAATTTTGTATTTCTTTTTTCACACTGTATTGAATGAATTCTGGTGGCAGATGAATATGATGGATCTTACACAAAGAAGAATTCACAAATATTCATATTCAAGTAAAGTCCACCAGTATAAAATAACTAAATTGTTTATAAGAGTCCTCCAGCAAGGAATCTCCACACAATAGGTGTTGTATGGTACTTTCTTAGTTCACCTATAGTTCACTGTGTATGTGGATGTGTGTATATATTGAACATCTAGTATCAAGTACTTAGCTTGTTTTCATAGCAGCAGTAGCAGCAGGCGGCACTCTAGGACTAAGGCTGAATATGGCAGTGGAAGGCAAATGGTAAGACTCCCATGAATACGAAGGCAGTCTTTCCTCATCACTTTCACATGACGAAAAGAACCTCAGTTGTAGATGCAGGGTGAGGTATAGCCTTCCCCGGTCTTCGTAGTAGGTGTCAGACACAAAATGTTGCATAGGACATCACAAGAAGCCCACCTTCCTATCGAACTGAACAAAAACGAATAGCTATATCTCTGTAAAATCTATCAAAATATTGTGGTGTATGTTATGTGTGCTTGCTTGCTTGCTTGCTTGCTTGCTTGTGTTCATTGGCTTGAGCTCCAACGCGAAGTTCTGTATGTCGGATGAAGACATCCTGTTGTCCAACATCAGTGTGATGTCATACAGGACCTGAGGTTTGCATGAGTATCCGTTGTCCCATGTCTGGCTTATTGGTGTGCAGACTGGTGGTTCCTCGCCGAACAGGCAGACACTCTCTGACTTCGGAGGAATCGGCGATCCTATTGACCTTAGCCAGGACCCCAAAGGGACCTGTTGCCCAGGACGCTTGACGAGGACGCGTCAATAGGTCTTGGCCAGTATATAACCCGGCCTTGGTGCCTTGGAAACACCTCTGCGTCCCAGTTATGTGTGAAGTATGGTACATCATCTGAAATAAACAATAGGAATTATTTGGATCTTCCAGGTTCTTTCTATCGAAATGGGAAAAAGATAATCATGTTACATTAAGCTCAATCACAACAAGTGATGGTAAACATCTGTGTTGAGAAAAATCAATCACCGTAACAATCATCTATGGGAAATAAATGTTAGTTTATAACAAACATGTATTGTGACAAATACCAGCTGATAAAATGATCAATGATATTAATTATTTCTTCTTCTTCTTCTTTCGTTCGCTTGAAATATATCTATAACTGCAATGCTGTCTCTTGTATGAATTGAACTGTCTTTTTCAGTTCACACAGCGGTCCATAGAGTTTATCTTCCACTGTCGTCTCTCTAGGCCAGAAGGTTTGCCTAGATATGTTATATTTTGGGCAGTCTTGGAGTATGTGCTCTGCTGTCTGCGACGCCAATCCACATGTGCACATGGCTGTTTCACCAATCTTGAATTTTGTATACATGTGGTTGCGTAATCTATTGTGCCCTGTTCTGAGGCGCAGAATAATGACTTGTTCTGGTCTGTCCATATCGTGGTAGTCATCTTGAGCAGGTTTTGGTGGCTTTCTGACTGATTTGATCATTCTTTTCTTTTGGTGGTATGTAACGAGCACATCAGGCTGTTCTTCTTTGGCTCCTTCCTTAGCCAATTGATCAGCTCTGTCGTTTCCGGGTACTCCACAGTGGGATCGTATCCACTGTATGGTGACCTTATGCTGACTGCTAAGTTCAGAAAGTAGTGTCCTTAGTACTGGCAATTTCCCAGACAGGGGCGCCTCGAATACTGATTTTGCATCTGTCAATAGCACCACAGGTTGTGTACCATTGCTGGTATTTAGTAATTTCTCTGTTGCTATCTTGATTGCCTCAATTTCAGCATCGTAGTTATGGCAGTACTTTCCTGTTGGTACTCTAGCTGTGTCCCTGGTATTATTTAGGTATTCTATGTACACTCCCGCTCCTCCATTTCGAACAGCATTTTGTGCTGACCCATCTGTGTAGACTTGGATCCAGAGGTCCTGTGGGTATTCTTCATCAAGGAAGCTGAGAGTGGCTGTTCTGCGCTGCACACTGTTCTGTTCTTCCTTGTCAAATATTCCTCTCACTTTTGTCTGGATTTGTAATGATAGTCTATGCTAATCTTTCCATGGAGTTCGCTCTGGGATAGTTGTTAGGGGGATACCAACTGTGGGCAGATCGGTGGTTTCTCTGCAGAGTCGTTTGGCCTGGTGGATAAAACTACTTCTTTTCAACCACCCCATAGCTAGGTTTTCAAATCTGTTCTTCATAGGGTGGCCTGGCAAGCTGAGGAACTTTTCTGCTTGTATTAGCGTTTTCGTATCTCTGCGCTCACTCAGTGCTTGTGTCGTCCCCATTTTCTCCATTTCCACTATAGGGGTTGGTCTCATCCCTCCTGTGGTGACTCTAAGTGCTTGATTTTGCACTTTGTCCAGCTCTTGTAGTGTGGTTTTTGATGCCGAACACCATGCAGTTGACCCGTATTCCAGGTGTGGTCGTATGCTCTGTTGATAAACTTTGCTAAGTATTTTCCCACTGGCTCCCCATGTGGTTCCACTTAGCTTTCTCAGGGTGGCTATTTTCCTTCTAGCTTTTGCTACTGCTTTGTTGATGTGCTTTCTCCATGTCAGCCTGCCATCAAATGTTACTCCCAGGTATGTTGGTTCTTTATCTTCTCTTAGGGGTGTTCCATTTATCTGGATGGTCCCTGCCTTTTGTTTTGGAGAGAGGGTAAATAGGGTGGTGCTGCACTTGTCAGTGTTTATGCTGACACACCATCTATTTGCCCATGCAACAAATGTATCTACAGCTCTTTGTAATAATCTGGTGGCCACTGATGCATGTTCATTTGTGCTCCATAGAACCAGGTCATCGGCGTACATTGCGGCTTTAATTCCATGCGGTAGATTAGCAACGAGATCATTGATGAAGATTAGAAAGAGTGTGGGGGACAAGACTCCGCCCTGGGGAACACCGTGACGCAGTAGTACTTTCTTGCTCTTTAGTCCGTCTATCTGTACTCAGGCTCTTCTGTTGTGCAAGTATGCTTTCACCCATTTGTACGTTCTTCCATTGACTTTGCAGTTTCTCAGTTTATTCATCAGACCTTCTTTCCAGACTTTGTCAAAGGCTTTCTTCAGATCTATCCATGCCGCAAGCACCAGCTTCTTCTCTTGGAATGCATCCTCAATTTCTTGAGAGAGGTAGGTTGTCTGATCTTCCGTAGAGTAGCACTGCCTAAAGCCAGCCTGCTGTGGCACAAGGATGTTTTTACTTTCAATGTACCACTGCAGTCTGTGATTGATGATGCGCTCCAGTGTTTTGCAGAGACAGCTGGTGAGGCTAATTGGTCTGTAGCTAGAGGCAATGGAACTATCTTTCCCTGATTTCAGGAGGGGTATCATGATTGCTTCTCTCCAGGCTTGTGGAACACTGCCTAAGGTCCAACTGTTATTGAAGATCTGCAACAGCTTTGCTTTGGCCTCTGTTCCTAGGTTCCTGATAATTTCATTGGAGATACCATCAGCTCCTGGTGACTTTCTTATTTTCAGTTTTGATATGGCTAGCTCCAGTTCGCTGATTGTGATGGGTGCCTCCAGAACCTCATGTACTATTTCCTTCTGTCCTGTATGTTGCCGTTTCTCTTGAATCTCTTGTTGTTTCTCTGTACTGATTGTTATCTTGTGCGAATGAGTCCGCAAAATGGTCAGCTGCTTGCTTTCTTGTTAAGATGTTTCCATCTTTATGTAGTGCAATTTTTGAGTTTCTCCCTGTGCCCTCATCGTTAAGTTGTTTTATTAGCTTCCACAATTTCCTTGTGTCTCTTTCAAAGTTCAGAGACTCTGTTTTTTCCTGCCAGCTTTTCCGTCTAACCTGCAGCTTGGCCCTTTGAAATTTGGCTTTTGCATGCTGGAATTTATTGTGGTGCTCTTGGCTGGGTGTGGCCTCTGCTTGCTTTCTACATACTTCCACATCGTTATGCAACTGTTCCAGTTCACTACTCCAGTAGGGTTTATATTGTTTACGGGCTCCTCTTGGTACTGTTTCTCGCGCTGCCTGTAGTATGCATTTCCCAAACTCTTCAACTACTTTCTTTATGTCTTTCTCAGTGTTCAGGTTTCTAACCAGTATGCTGGTGCGATTCTTGTACATTGCCCAGTCTGCTTTCTTGTAGTTCCACCTCGAGAGGGTGCTGCTTTCACTTACAAGCTCATTTTCTACAGTTAGAAAGACTGGTCGATGGTCACTGCCACCTAGTTGTTTCCCAACAATTCGTGTAATGTTCCACTCCAGGTCTGGTGAATGAAAAGCCAGGTCAGGTGTAGTTGTAGAGTGCCATGATCTCGAGTAGAAAGTATGTGGGTCGGATGGCTTGTTACCCAAGATGAATCTATTCTCATCCTGCCAGTCTTCCAGTCTCTCTCCTCTCTGGTCCATGTGATCATAGCCCCAACTCTGCGAGTGGCTGTTGAAATCGCCGCACACAATAATTTTTTCTGTTAATGGTAGTGTGTCCAGTGCCTGTGGGCGGTCATTTGGACAGTAGTAATTGATCATATGTAGGTCTGTATAGCCTGTTTTAAGTTTAAGTGTCTGATACTCAGCTTCTTCCATATAGACTTCGATTTGGGAAGCAGTGATGTTATTTTTTACAAGGGTAAGTATCCCACCTTTTCGCCTGACCTTTCAGTCAGATCGGTAAAACTGGTAGTCTCTGATTTTGAAGGCTATATTTTCGTTGAGGTGAGTTTCTTGCAAGCAACATATGCTTACTTTTTCTTTGTCCAGGATGTTTTCTAATTCTATTTTTTTGTTGCTGACTCCCTCCGCATTCCAGTGCATTATTTTAAGTCTTTGTTTAGTATGGCCAGCTGTTCTATTCTCATGTCCCCTGGCTCCACAGGACATCTGAGAAGGACCTCCAGTAGTTGGGGTTGGACCCTTTCGAGACATAGGGCCCGGCACTGCACCTGCCTGGGGGTCCAAAGCAGGGCGAGCACCATAACTTTTAGCAGTAGTCGACATATTCCATTTTGCGTAATTGCGTGGCATCCTGATTTCTGTGGTGCGCCTCCTGCTGGTTGCCTCCGTCTTCAGCACCTTTCCTTTGCTAGAGCAGACTGTGGTCTCACTCGAGTTTAGATGTGTACACACGCACACACGTGTCTGCACATGCATGTATGTGTATACACATCTAGAGCACACTGGTTAGTTTCCGGCGCCAGATACTCGCCGTCGCCCCTTCTCCTGTTAGTTAAAACAGTTCCGCCATGTGAAGGCCAGGAGTTGGACTTTTGCTGCATAGGTTATGTATTCACGAGCCATTGGGGTATTTAAGCAATGTTGGGCGCTCACCCCAACACTGCGTCCCGGCTACATACAGCAACATTTGGAACCATTAATTATTTGTTATGGCAAATGTCCATTGAATTAATAATTCGTTGAGATGTTACAACATGTTGGTATAATGTCAAAACAAAAACAAACAATCATGATGACTCAGGAACATCCAGTTGAGCAAATGACATAGACAAGGAACTGTGTTGTCACCAAGTGAAGATGAATCATCACAGGGAATTATTGACGTTCAACAAGATACACGTCACCACATGAATATGATTGTCAAACTTATTCAGAACATAAATTATAGGAAGAATATCGTCTTTGTGCAAAGCAGACATCCTACTAAGTCCTATCATGTTCTGTTCTGTCCATAACTCGTCAAATGTCATCAAACATCCAACATACACAATTGTGAAACATACAGCATAAATAACACACCAATCTTGTCATAAATTATGATTACAAGAATCATCCAAGGAGGCATTTAAATAATTATCTCATCATGTCAACACAGGTTCGAACCCATTGAATGTAAGTTTGCCTTTGTCAGCCCATCTCCAGTAAACGGGGGTAAAAGACAAATTATTTGAACACCTGTATCTGCCGTCAGGCGTTCACTCCCACTTTGGCATAGCACTTAACGTAAATCCCTGTCAGACTAATTACAACGCAATTTCACGCTGGCCTTTAATGCAACGTCCTGCGAAACACACACTATCTAACTAGTGTTTCCTTTTATCATGAGAAATCATCTTCAGCACAAATATATTATTCCCTTGAATATTCCAAGAACATAATTAAGAAAAGATGTGTGACAGTTGAATAAGTGCATATCATGTCCAGACAGTGACCCATAAGAATAGTATTTTCAGTACGGAGAAGACTCCTTATCAAGTGCAAGAATCAAGACATGGTTTCACAGCCAATGATGAGCACACATTTCAAGTTACTGAAACTCAAGAAGGAAAAGATAATGATTTGCCCTTTTGAAGCAAGATAAATTCTTGTAGCTTTCACAATACTCCATCATAATAGAAAAGAGTCCAAACATGGCAAGATTCTGTTTGACCTAGTATGGTAATTCACTTAAAAGTTGGTTGCAGCAAGTGAAAATTCAGTAATCCTTAATCAAAATAACACATTTCACCGCCACAGATTTTACAATATTACACAGCACTTTTCTCACATTTTAAGTATTATAAAAATGTCTAAGCACACTTACCGGGTAATTCCAAGAGAGCAAGGTAGGTAAAAGAAGAATAGGACTATATGGAATGACAAAAGTAGCGAAAATATACAGACGAAAGTCTGTGTGCGTCTCTCACTTAGTCCATGGCAAAAATGAAATGGTTTAAGATGCAAACGTAGTTCTAACTTTACGTGAGGCTGGTCTATGCTGACTACGTCATCACTAGTTGTCCTGACGCCATAGCCACGCCACTACCTTCCAATGAAAATGATCCATTTTTTTTGTGATTTACGTGTGTCAACAATTCTGTATCCAAACTTCATTGCCAAATGTGTTGTGTTACCTAGCAATGACACGTTCGCCTTGAGAAATAATTTTACTATGGCCCTGAACTATGCCGTGTCAGTCAAGGGTCATCCAATTGAAAGTTGTTTTGGTAGGGTTATTCATAAAATCATGAATGGTTGCTTAGTGACGACTGGTCTATTTTTAAAGATGACTACATCGGACGCTTGTGTCAAACACCTGTAGGACACGACTTACTAAATTTAGCTTTCTCAAGCTATTTGTGGACATATCATACTGAACCAGCATTACAGTTTTTTACTTGTTGTTTGCTTTAGTACAGAGAATGTGGATGATTGAAATTCCGTAATATCACAATCTCCTCTCACTGAACGACTCTGTCCTTGCCCTCGTATTTCACTAAAGCTTATATGGCTTCTTAAGGGAAATGGTTTTCAGAATAGAACATCTATATGTCTGTCTGTCTGAACTCAAACCTACATTGACTTTTTTGCTATAAAACTATCTTAAAGAGACATAATACTCTCACGAACGTACACACAGACACTTACACATACACACACTCCGCCCCTTTCGCCTCTGTGTCTTGTTACCTCATTCTCTGTCCTCCCACCATTCTACTGCATGTCTACTACATCTTCTATCTCGTGGATTTTCTCTGTTTATTCTCTTTATCTCTCATACCCTCTTACTTACCCTCTGCTTTCGTATCCTTCTCTCTTAATCTCCATCTCTCTCTGTCTCTTTCTCTCTCTGTCTTTGTTCTTCTATCTTTTTCTCTGTCTCTCTCCTACCTTTCTCTCTCTGTCTCGCTCCTTCTATCCCTCTCTGTATCTCTCTGTCTTTCTTCTAACTCTCTCTCTCTCTCTCTCAGTCTCTCTCTTTCTCAGCTTCTATCACTCTCCTCCACCTCAATCTACCTGTATCTTTCGTGCCCACTTTTAAACATCCCTGTTATTCTCATTTGTTCCTTCTAGTTTTGGTCAAGGAAAACTGTCCTTGCACTCGATACCTTTATCAGTCTCTGAACTTTGCACAAACTCTGTAGTACCAAAGAGGTTCTGAATGTGTGTTTTCTCTTGTATCACATTTATTATATTTATTCTGTAGTGAGTAGGTATTACAGCAGTTAAATATTGTCTAATCAGCAGCCTATTCATTTTTATTTCGAAGTGCCGAGTTTTTTTTTTAACTATACGCAGCGATAATAAACAAATGATGCACTTGTATGCACATATTTTACTTAATCTGGTATTAACATACTGTTTTAGGCTAATTTTCTAGTGATTTGCCAATTTAAAATGTTTGTAATTTCTCAATTTTGTGACATTTCCATTTTCTCACAATGCTTGTCCTGGCAAAGCAAATAGTGCACTTATATGCACATATATGAACTAATCCAGTGTAAAGAAATTATTTAAAACTAATTTGGTGGTGACTGGCCAACTTCAAATTTTGGCTACAACTTATGACCAAATTTCTCCATTTTGTGACATTTCCATTTTCTCACAATGTTTGCAGTGACATAGCAAATTGTGCACTTTTATGCACATATTTTACTTGATCTATTGTAAACACATTGTTTGAGGCTAATTTTGTAGTGATTGGCTAACTTCAAATTTTTTTTATAAAACTTATCACCGTCCTCATGACCGTCCATCCCACATTTCTCATTGTTATGCCATTTCCATTTTCTCAGAATATTTTCCTCTAACATAACAAATTGTGCAATTTTATGTACATATTTTACTTATTTAAGTGTAGTAATTTATCACCGTCAATTATTTTTTTTAACTCACAGCCAACCGTATAACGAAATTTCTCAATTTCGTCCTATTTCTATTTTCTCAGAATATTTGCCATGACATAGTGACTTTAAAAACATTTTTCTTTCACCCATCATCCTCCACTGAGATATAGCCGCCCCCCCCCCCCCCCACATTCGTATGCAAACGACTAACTCCAAGCTGTCTTATCCGTAGCTATCCCATGCAGTTTGTCCATGTCTTCTCCGTATTGTTTTTCTATCTATATTTCTCTTCTATTTTGTGTGTTTTAATTCTTCTTATTTTTCTTTTGCCCTATCGATTCCAAAGTATTTTCTAGTTATACTATTCTCAGGTTTTAGTTTTTTAAGTGATTACGGGTAATTTTATTTTTGATGTTTTTCTTTTCAGGTGTGATGTCTGGTCTCACTATCGGCCTCTTGTCTTTAGATTTAACCACTTTGATCACCATGAAAGATGGTGGAACTCCAAACGAGCGGAAGTACGCTGCTCGCATCCTACCTGTTGTGAAGAAGCATCACTTACTGCTGGTCACTTTACTCCTTTCAAACTCAGTTGCTGTAGAGGCAATGCCAATTTTCTTAGACAGAATCTCCAATCCTATCTTGGCTATCATCATCTCTGTGACAGCAGTTTTCATTTTTGGAGAGTAAGTGTTCATTGTTACTTTGTTGTAATGTTATATAATGAACAAACTTTATTTTTGAACGAACAAACTTTATTTTCAAAGGGTCACAAATTGGGCACATGGGAAATAGGGTCTTACATTCAGCTTTTTAATCACCCATGTTTCGTACATCAATTATCTATTGTGCATGTTACATTTACATCTTCTTCTTCTTTCTTCTTCTTCAGCGTTCCGAGCCATTGAGGTTCTTTGCTGCAGATACAGTCAGTCTCCATTTGTCTCTCTGGTGGACCTTCTCTTGCCAGTCGTTGATTCCAAGTGCTTGTAGGTCTGTATATGTATTATCTCTCCACCGTCTTCTTGGTCTATCTCGGGGTCTACGGTCATTTATTTCCTGAGTGTAAGCGAGTTTTGTTTCCCTATTATCTTCCATTCTTTCTATATGCCCCAGCCATTGTAGTCTATTAGCCTTCATTATACCAGTGATACATGCGGGAAACAAATTCAAATGAAAGTTGTGAAGATAAACAATGCATATTACCATGTTATGAGACAGGCAGGCAGCCAGAAACACATACACACGCACATGCATAAATTCATACATACATAATTTACACAAAACTCTCACGGTTATGCATCAACTCAATCACACACAAATACACACTCCTTCGCATACACATATACTCACTCAAATCACAAACTCACTAACAAAAATGTACTTATACATACATACTTACATACACTCTCTCTTTCTCCATCTCTCTCACACACACATCCATATATCCTCATTCATACATACAGCAAGGCACACACATACTCTCCTTCCCATACACACATAATTGACACATTTACACTTTCACACGTGCAAATACTCATACAGTTGTACATCCACACAGTCACACATCCTTACATACACACACACACATACACATATTTTTTTTTTTTTTTTTTTTAAGCATATCCTTTTTACAGGACTTAGCTGTCAACACCAGCATCTTTCAGCCTCTTCTTCTTCTTTCGTTCGCTTGAAATATGTCTATATCTGCAATGTCGTCTCTTGCATGAATTGAACTGTTTTTTTTCAGTTCACACAGTGGTCCATACAGTTTATCTTCCACTGTCGTCTCTCTAGGCCAGAAGGTTTGCCTAGATATGTTATATTTTGGACAGTCTTGGAGTATGTGCTCTGCTGTCTGCGACGCCAATCCACATGTGCACATGGCTGTTTCACCAATCTTGAATTTTGTATACATGTGGTTGCGTAATCTATTGTGTCCTGTTCTGAGGCGCAGAATAATGACTTGTTCTGGTCTGTCCATAATGTGGTAGTCATCTTGAGCAGGTTTTGGTGGCTTTCTGACTGATTTGATCATTCTTTTCTTTTGGTGGTATGTAACGGGCACATCAGGCTGTTCCTCTTTGGCTCCTTCCTTAGCCAATTGATCAGCTCTGTCGTTTCCGGGTACTCCACAGTGGGATGGTATCCACTGTATGGTGACTTTATGCTGACTGCTAAGTTCAGAAAGTAGTGTCCTTAGTACTGGCAATTTCCCAGAGAGGAGCGCCTCGAGTACTGATTTTGCATCTGTTAGTAGCACCACAGGTTGTGTACCATTGCTGTTATTTAGTAATTTCTCTGTTGCTATCTTGATTGCCTCAATTTCGGCATCATAGTTATAGCAGTACTTTCCTGTCGGTACTCTGGCTGTGTCCCTAGTATTATTTGGGTATTCTATGTACACTCCCGCTCCTCCATTTCGAACAGCATTTTGTGCTGACCCATCTGTGTAGACTCGGATCCAGAGGTCCTGTGGGTATTCTTCATCAAGGAAGCTGAGAGTGGCTGTTCTGCGCTGCACACTGTTCTGTTCTTCCTTGTCAAATATTCCTCTCACTTTTGTCTGGATTTGTAACGATAGTCTATGCTCATCTTTCCATGGAGTTCGCTCTGGAATAGTTGTTAGGGGGATACCAACTGTGGGCAGATCAGTGGTTTCTCTGCAGAGTCGTTTGGCCTGGTGGATAAAACTACTTCTTTTCAACCGCCCCATAGCTAGGTTTTCAAATCTGTTCTTCATAGGGTGGCCTGGCAAGCTGAGGAACTTTTCTGCTTGTATTAGCGTTTTCGTATCTCTGCTCTCACTCAGTGCCTGTGTCCTCCCCATCTTCTCCATTTCCACTATAGGGGTTGATCTCATCCCTCCTGTGGTGACTCTAAGTGCTTGATTTTGCACCTTGTCCAGCTCTTGTAGTGTGGTATTTGATGCTGAACACCACGCAGTTGACCCATATTCCAGGTGTGGTCGTATGCTCTGTTGGTAAACTTTGCTAAGTATTTTCGTACTGGCTCCCCATGTGGTTCCACTTAACTTTCTCAGGATGGATATTTTCCTTCTGGCTTTTGCTACTGCTTTGTTGATGTGCTTTCTCCATGTCAGCTTGCCATCAAATGTTACTCCAAGGTATGTTGGTTCTTTATCTTCTCTTAGGGGTGTTCCATTTATCTGGATGATCCCTGCCTTTTGTTTTGGAGAGAGTGGTCCAGAGCAGGGCAAGCACCATAACGATTAGCAGTAGTCGACATATTCCATTTTGCGTGATTGCGTGGCATCCTGATTTCTGTGGTGCGCCTCTTGGCTGGTTGCCTCCGTCTTCAGCACCTTTCTTTGCTAGAGCAGACTGTGGTCTCACTCGAGTGTAGATGTGTACGCGCGCACACGCCTGTTTGCGCATGCATGTACGTGCATACACATCTAGAGCATACTGGTTATTTTCCGGCGCCAGAGACTTGCCGTCGCCCCTTCTCCTGTTAGTTTAAACGGGCCCGCCACGTGAAGGCCAGGAGTTGGACTTTTGCTGCATAGGTTATGTATTCACGAGCCATTGAGGTATTTGAGCAATGTTGGGCGCTCACCCCAACACCGCGCCTCAGCTACATACAGCAACATTTGGAACCCATCTTTCAGCTGCATGTTGATCTCTTGGCAAGATTACGCTCAGTAGTTTGCCATTGCTTTCTGAGCGGCCGGCTCACATACCCCGTAAGTTACCGATGCGATTCGAACCACTGCTGATTTGAACCGTCATCACGTTACCTGACGAGAGTATACGAGATTACGGAGAAAAGTCATAACCTCTAAGCCACGAAGCCGGCACATGCACATATACCCAATCACAAACACTAAAACATTCATACTCTCTCTCTCTCTCTCTCTCTCTCTCTCTCTCTCTCTCTCTCTCTCTCTCTCTCTCTCTCTCTCTCTCTCTCTCTCTCTCTCTCTCTCCCCCCCCCCCCCTCTCCCTCTCCCTCTCCCTCTCCTACCTACTCTCTCCTATACAGAATTCACATTATACAGATTACTGTGTTATAAATTCTCTCGTATGGGTTTGAAACTGGGACACTTTCTGCAAATTTGAGGTGACGAACCGAGGCTTTTGGTAATCTCAGAGGCTCAGGTTGGATGCTCAGAGACATGTATGATGTTCAGAGACCCATGTTTGAAAGTCATAGGTCCAGGTTTCAGACTTGGAGATCCATGTTTTAGACTCAGAGGCCAGGCTTGAGGCTCAGAGGCCCAGATTTGAGGCTCATATGCCCAGATTTAATGCTCAAAGGCCCAGATGTGAAGCTGAGACCCAAATATTATCCTCATAAGCCCAGGTTTTGGGCTCTGGTATACAGATTTGAGGCTCGGAGACCCTGGTTTGAGGCCATATAATTGCTATAATTCCTTGTTACAAATACTTTTCCAGGGAACAGTTGCACACAAATGACATAGAGGTAGACAAAACCAATCCTGGACTGATAAAAATAAAGCATTGCCACATTGAAGGCATTGGTGAAGACAACGAGCTGTGTAGGACATTAATATGAGAGTATTCATTGTAGGACCCCAACTTTCATTTCTTGATTTTAAAAATCAACATGAAAGCATTCCAGGCAAACCCATGGAAGCTCTGTCATGGACTCAATTATATTAACATTCGGCTCGCTCTCCAGAACAGGGGAAAAACAATTCACACTCATTCAATGATTATGCTCTCACACACAGTAACGTGAAGAAAACCCATTTACTCATGTTCTCTGTTTACAGTGAGTACATTCGTGAAAGTTGCGCTCATAGCTATGTGCAACTCGTACATTATCACAGCAGTATATACATGCACCATACATCATATAATGAAATAATACAAAAATAGCTCTCTCACTGTCTCAGCACAAGCACATCTCAATCTACCAAGTCAGTCATGCCATCCCACATTACAGTCATCTCACTGCGATCATGGAACACAAGCATAACCCTCTCTGTCCGCCCGTCTCAAAGTCCTAAACCCGTCTTACTGACACATGTATTTTTGGTCAGTCCTTCACTTCTCACAGCTCGTGTCGCCCGTGCGGCGTAACGTGACACGATGACCACAGGGCTTCAACTAGTGCGTAGTTGACCTGTACTCGGTGACACCAGGCTGCCTGTCCTGTGAGCTGTCCTCCACTATTTCCGGTTATGCAGGAGTTATATATTATGTTAGTTAATATTGGGTTCCTGACACTCTCCTCCCCTCTCTCTTATGAAAGGAATACGCTTTCATTATGTGGGTAGCTACACATAGTCTGTGTTTACATTCTAATTTCATGTCAGGACCCAATAGTTGTTTCCCTTGATGGATCATAATATTATATCATTGCAAGGTGCTATCTGTTTGACAATGATGCATGATGTATACTTCATTCATTGTTGCCATCCGGCTACTAGCATCAAGTATAGTCCCCTGGTTGGATTGGTACTTTGTTTGACAACGGACTCAGCACAGACCGGAAGTTAACAACGATTGACGCTATCGTTCAAGCTACGTCCTCCCTCTCAACAAAAAACATGTTAGGCGTCAAGTCATCACCCTGTACACTAACCCTTATGGCCAGATATTCTAATCCCGGTTCTATCAAATTTTAATAACCCTAGTCCACCTCTAGTTGACTTAGCTTGGTAGTTTGTAGTCATTTGACCACTTTGAAAAAAAAACATATGCATGTATCAATTTTGCCAATATCAGATTGCTTCCCTTTAGGGACACAGAGGTGTTTCCAAGGCACCAGGGCCGGGTTATATACTGGCCAAGACCTATTGACGCGTCCTCGTCAAGCGTCCTGGGCAACAGGTCCCTTCGGGGTCCTGGCTGAAGTCAATAAGATCGCCGATTCCTCCGAAGTCGGAGAGTGTCTGCCTGTATGGCGAGGAACCACCAGTCTGCACACCAATAAGCCAGACATGGGACAATGGATACTCACGCAAAACTCAGGTCCTGTATGATATCACACTGATGTTGGACAACAGGATGCCTTCATCCGACATACAGGACTTTGCGCTGGAGCTCAAGCCAACGAACGCAAGCAAGCAAGCAAGCTTCCCTTTAGGTACAATCATAAATAATTGATACTTTCCAAAAAAAATAAAATAGTACATTTGTTGTTTGTCTAAGTGTCAAACGTTTGACCTCACTTTATTCAACATAGTGTCATTTCTGGCATTATTGAACAATGGGGTCAATCGATGACCCTTAGATTACAATTATATAAATCCTTTCTCTCAATCTCTTATATGCAAATTCAAAAGTCATAAAATTCATTCACTCGCTCTTGAACATCAAGAATACAATTCAGTCTACCGCAGAAGAATGTCTCGGTGTGTTAACCACGCATAGAAAGAACAGATGGTTCAATCAAAAATGTGAAGAAGCAGTCATTAGGAAGAAGAATGCCAGACATGTATGGTTAAATGACATCAATAACATCCAAAAGGAAGAGCATTATAGAAATGAATGTAAAGAGGCTACAAAAATAGTCAGACAGCAGAAGCGAGAATATATGAGTAATATAATCAAAGATATGGAAACTGCTGCTGCTGCTGCTGCGTTCATTTGGAGTTTTTTTCCTCCGGACGTGATTGCGTTGTGCCTGTTTACAGCAGAGCTGCGTTCTTGCGCCGTTAGGCCGACACATCCGACTTCTGCGGGCATTTGTTGACCGGGTTAACCTTCCCTGGAAACTGATCACCAGAAAAATGAATCCAGAAAATTTTTTAAAGAACTGAAGTCAATGAAACGAGGGCACCAACAAAACACATATGGTTTAAAAGACAAAAATGGGAATATGATAAATACCAATGAGGAAATGTGCAACACATGGAAAGAATATTTTATTGAATTACTAAATTGTGAAGCTCCAAGTCACATTTTCCCACAGGAAGAGGTTCTAACATGCGAACCACAAATTGAAGAACCTACATTTGAAGAAATCCTATATGTAATCACACGACTTAAAAACAATAAGGCAACTGGGACTGATGAAATTGCTGCTGAATTTATAAAGGCAGGTGGCCATGCATTACATCTAAAGCTATACGAACTAATAATAAAAATCTGGAGGACAGAAGAATTACCCCATGACTGGAAAGAGTCATTATTGATACCTATCTTTAAGAAAGGAGACAAGTTCCAATGTGGAAATTATAGAGGAATATCACTACTGTCCACAAGCTATAAGATACTATCCGCAGTATTACTAAATAGACTAAAACCATATTCAGAAGACATATTAGGTGACTACCAGGCGGGTTTTAGACAAAACAGATCAACAATAGATCAGATATTTATCTTACGACAAATAGCCGAGAAACATTGGGAATATAAAAGAGATCTCCATAACATTTTTGTTGATTTTAAAAAGGCTTATGATAGTGTCCATAGGAATAGTCTATGGAATGCTATGCAGGAATTTGGAATACCAAGGAAGTTAATCAACATGACCAGACTATGCATGGAAGATACTTATAATATAGTAACATATAAAGGCAGGAAATCAGACCCCTTCCAAATAACATCTGGCTTGAAACAGGGTGATGCACTATCGCCGCTACTCTTCAATCTGGCTCTAGAGAAAGTTGTAAGGAAGGTAAAGGAGGAATGTGATATTGGAGGAACATCCAAGCTGCTTGGTTATGCAGATGATATAGATATTATAGGGCAAAGTGAACAAAAGACATTGGAAATATTGACTCACTTAAAGGGAAAAGCCCAACAGATGGGGCTGGTTATCAACCAAGATAAGACAGAATATATGGTAATTTCAAGAGACGGAATGGCTAGAAACTCTGGCCACATACAAATAGATAATATGACCATTAAAAGAACGGAAACATACAAATACCTGGGTACAATCTTCAACTGCTCCAACATCATAAGGGAAGAAATACAAACTAGAATCAACTCTGGAAATAAGATATACTATGCACTACAACATCTACTAAAATCAAAGGCGCTATCTCGTAACACCAAAATCACAATATACAAAACACTGATCAGACCAGTTGTGCTGTATGGCTCTGAAACCTGGAGTACAACGAAAGGAGACGAAGCCTTGTTACAAACCTTTGAGAACAAAATTTTAAGACGCATCTTTGGACCCATTAGGGATACACAAAGTGGAGAGTGGAAAAGAAGAAGTAACAAAGACATTTATGATCTGTTTAAGTCCCCGCTAATCACTGGTATCATGAAGGCTAATAGACTACAATGGCTGGGGCATATAGAAAGAATGGAAGATAATAGGGAAACAAAACTCGCTTACACTCAGGAAATAAATGACCGTAGACCTCGAGGTAGACCAAGAAGGCGGTCGAGAGATAATACATGTACAGACCTACAAGCACTTGGAATCAACGACTGGCAAGAGAAGGTCCACCAGAGAGACGAATGGAGACGGATTGTATTTGCAGCAAAGAACCTCAATGGCTCGGAACGCTGAAGAAGAAGAAGAAGATTAGGAAAAGAAACGAAACTAAATTTATTGTGTTCACAAAAATTCGGAGCACGCTGGACGAAAAAGAACATTTCGTTTGTACAAAATGTTGAAGTGAACTGTGAACTTATGTATAAAGTTTTGTAAGTAAGTATGGTATCCTGGATTTTGATCACACATCTCGTTCACAGTAATGTGCATTTTACATGTATATTGACACACACGTTCAAATATGTTATTGAAAACTGGACGAGAAGTCCACATTCTAATGTATGGTTCGAAAACTGGACGAGATCTCCACGTTCGTCCCTTTCTCACACCTGTGGTTCAAAGCCGGATGAGTCCCCCATGTTCGTCCCTGTCATGGACTCAATTATATTAACATTCGGCTCGCTCTCCAGAACAGGGGCGAAACAATTCACACTCATTCAATGATTATGCTCTCACACACAGTAACGTGAAGAAAACCCATTTACTCATGTTCTCTATTTACAGTGAGTACATTCGTGAAAGTTGCGCTCATAACTATGTGCAACTCGTACATTATCACAGCAGTATATACATGCATCATACATCATATAATGAAATAATACAAAAATAGCTCTCTCACTGTCTCAGCACAAGCACATCTCAATCTACCAAGTCAGTCATGCCATCCCTCATTACAGTCATCTCACAGTGATCATGAAACACAAGCATAACCCTCTCTGTCCGTCCGTCTCAAAGTCCTAAACCCGTCTCCCTGACACAGGTATGTTTGGTCAGTCCTTCACTTCTCACAGCTCGTGTTGCCTGTGCGGCGTAACGTGACACGATGACCACAGGGCTTCAACTAGTGCGTAGTTGACCTGTACTCGGTGACACCAGGCTGCCTGTCCTGATCGCCTGTCGGGAGCTGTCCTCCGCTAACTCCGGTTATGCAGGAGTTATATATTAGGTTAGTTAATATTGGGTTCCTGACAAGCTCCATTTCCCACAGCAACTGCTATCAGGTGTTGATGATGATCATGTTGATGATGATCCATAAACATGTTGTAAGCATGTTGGATTTATCCACTCTTATGTCCCTCCTTGCTGGTACCACACTCTTATGTCCCCTCTTATGTCCCTCCTTGCTAGAACCACACTCTTATGTCCTCTCTTATGTCCCTCCTTGCTGGAACCAACTCTTATGTCCCTCCTTGCTGGAACCACACTCTTATGTCCCTCTTATATCCCCTGTTATGTCCCTCCTTGCTGGAACCAACTCGTATGTCCCTCTTATGTCCCTCCTTGCTGGAACCAACTCTTATGTCCCTCTTATGTCCACTCTTATGTCCCTCCTTGCTGGTACCACACTCTTATGTCCCTCTTATGTCCCTCCTTGCTGGAACCACACTCTTATGTCCACTCTTATGTCCACTCTTATGTCCCCTCTTATGTCCACTCTTATGTCCACTCTTATGTCCCCTCTTATGTCCCTCCTTGCTGGTACCACACTCTTATGTCCCTCTTATGTCCACTCTTATGTCCCTCCTTGCTGGAACCACACTCTTATGTCCCCTCTTATGTCCCTCCTTGCTGGAACCAACTCTTATGTCCCTCCTTGCTGGAACCACACTCTTATGTCCCTCTTATATCCCCTATTATGTCCCTCCTTGCTGGAACCAACTTGTATGTCCCTCTTATGTCCCTCCTTGCTGGAACCAACTCTTATGTCCCTCTTATGTCCACTCTTATGTCCCTCCTTGCTGGAACCACACTCTTATGTCCCCTCTTATGTCCCTCCTTGCTGGAACCAACTCTTATGTCCCTCCTTTCTGGAACCACACTCTTATGTCCCTCTTATATCCCCTGTTATGTCCCTCCTTGCTGGAACCAACTCGTATGTCCACTCTTATGTCCCTCCTTGCTGGTACCACACTCTTATGTCCCTCTTATGTCCACTCTTATGTCCCTCCTTGCTGGAACCACACTCTTATGTCCCCTCTTATGTCCCTCCTTGCTGGAACCAACTCTTATGTCCCTCCTTGCTGGAACCACACTCTTATGTCCCTCTTATATCCCCTGTTATGTCCCTCCTTGCTGGAACCAACTCGTATGTCCCTCTTATGTCCCTCCTTGCTGGAACCAACTCGTATGTCCCTCTTATGTCCCTCCTTGCTGGAACCAACTCTTATGTCCACTCTTATGTCCCTCCTTGTTGGAACCAACTCTTATGTCCCTCTTATGTCCCTCCTTGCTGGTACCACACTCTTATGTCCCCTCTTATGTCCCTCTTTGCTAGAACCACACTCTTATGTCCCTCCTTGCTGGTACCACACTCTTATGTCCCTTCTTATGTCTCTCCTTGCTAGAACCACACTCTTATGTCCTCTCTTATGTCCCTTCTTGCTGGAACCACACTCTTATGTCCCCTCTTATGTCCCTCCTTGCTGGAACCAACTCTTATGTCCCTCTTATATCCCCTGTTATGTCCCTCCTTGCTGGAACCAACTCCTATGTCCCTCTTATGTCCCGTCTTATGTCCCTCCTTTCTGGAACCACACTTAAATTCAAAATCATTATCATTATCATCATCATCATCATCATATAGTAGGTCCGTTGCAGACCATCAGTCTCATCATGGCTCACTTGAAAGACTTCTTCTACCTCATGCCTTAAGTGTCTTCAATTTTCTTTGTCCATCTTCTTGCTGGTTTTTTAATTTTTATTTTAGGTCGCTCGCTGTGAACTCGAGCGTAGACAGATTTGTGTATGTGTCCTTTTATCAGTGTCCTTCGCCATTATGCAAACCCACTCCGACTTCTGAGGTACTGATAATTTACAACCCAAAGTTAAGGATGAGAAATCATTTTAATTCAACTGGCCTGTGTAAGGGTTCGCTAGTATCAGCATGCCGGAAGTTTAGAGCGAGGGCTTTTATCCATTCCTCCATGCCAACTTCCTTCATGCTGGTTAATTCCTGCCCGTTTTTCCAGGAACCATGTTTTCCACCACTTGTCTTTTCAAGCCACAGCGATGTTTAATATATCCAAAGTATAGGGTGTATTTTTAATGACTGTGGGGTTTTTGAAAATATTGCCGTTCCAAGTTTTGTATTCACCTTCTGTGAACTCATGCAACATGAAAGGTTAATACAAAACTTGAAACGGCAATATTTTCAAAAACCCTACAATCATTAAAAATACACCCTGTATTTTAGTTTCCCAGCCATGATGCTGTTTTCTCAAGCACCTTAAATATGTTGTTTCATGGTATCTGTGCCATGGGGTTGGTGAAACAGTATTACAATTCTCTGACATACCGTTTCATGGGTTTGAAATTAGCGCCAGGCGATTTGGAAGCTGATTGCTTTGCATTGATTTCAGTAGTATGAGGCATCAGCTGTTCAGAAAGCAATGGCAAACTACTGAAGATAAAATTATCTAGTAACTCCCCCGATGTGTCTCCACCTTGCCGTGGTGGGGGAGCTTGCGTGTCCCATCGACCCCATGTGCTTGCCGATGGATGAAAAACTACATATCGGACAGCTCATGGGATAGGTACCAGACTAAGAGAGACACAACCTGCTACTCTGCAGGTAGACTGAGGATAACAGTCAAACATTTAAATCAGGCTCACGAAGGCAGAAGTTCTTGGTCCGGACAAAACACTTAAGGCTCCCTGTCGAGGGCTGTGGCTGAACGCCTCTAAGCCACAAACCCTCGGATCTGAGAGCCGGGCCGATACCCACCTTTCGAAAAATAAAGGCGGGATACTGAGCAAGCTACATTCTCAGGTCTGATACAAGTTTGAAGGCTCTCAGCTGGGGGATATGAGAGATTCCCGGATGAGAGGGCCTGGCTGTTTCTCGTTCACTGTTGCACGAAGGTAAGGTGCTGAGCCGGCAGCACATGTAGCCTACCTCGTGAGCGAGTACAAAAAAGTCAGAAGAGTGCCCCAGTCGAAGGAAATGGTTACGAAAACTGTCTGTATCTAACTCATAGAGAGTGTAGACAAAAGTGGAAGAACGTCTCAATGACGCAAAATGGAACGCACGGCGAGCGAACCTATTGCGTGGTCTGAAGTCAAAAGCAAAAGCTTACCGAGTGGATGTCGCTCGCAGTCTGACCGTTCCTGGTGTGTGCTTGAGCGATCAGTGGCAAACGAGTTGCCCAACACATGGAAGTGAGGAACTAAAGCAGCCATGAGCAGGATGTGGCAACTCCTCGGGTGAGCCCAGTCTCAGAGCAATATGTGCCGGCTCTGCAATTATGGAAGCCTCCTTGGATAGCGAGGGAATGCCCATGGTCTGCCCCAGCCTTCCCTTGAGGGCCGACCGCGATGTCGTTCATCGTTCTATCTTGACCAGCTGAGATGTTGGCGACATCACAACAGTCTAACGTGCCTCGAAACCAGAGGAAGGCTAACCTCATTAAAAAATGCCCGCCGGAAGTCGGAAGTGTCATCCTACCGGTGGCAAACTAAAAATTGACACTACGCAATTACGTCCGAGTGAAATGTCTCGTCCGAATGTCTCTCGTGCTAGGAACAGCTCTGACTACCTAGTTTCCTAATACCGCTCTTGTTCGGAACAGCTCTGACTAGGTAGTTTTCTGAATGTCTGTCGTGCCTGGAACAGCTCTGACGGGCACAACGACAAGCACATGTCCGAAAACTCGCTGAGTGGATACCGTCTGCAAACTTGTCTGGTTTGTGCGGGAATGGCCCGGGGCAAACGAAATGACCAATATATTGAAGTGAGGATTTAAAGCAGCCATGAGCAGGACATGACTATTCCCTCGGTGAGCCCAGATCCAGGGCGCTATGTGTCGGCCCTGCAACTATGGTAGCAACCTTGGATGGCGGAAAATGCTATGGACTGTCCCTGCCTTCCTTTGAGGGATGACCGTTGTCTTCGACTGTTCAACCTTGGCCAGCTGGATTGTAGATGGCACCACAAAAGTGAGTCTCCCAGGAATGCTACCTGGTCAAAAATGCACGCTGTAGTCGGATGTGTTGGCCTACGGGTTTCGGCCCAAGGGTGCATAACAGACACACCGCAATCACATCTGAAAAAACACTCCGGATGAACGAAAAGAAGAAGAAGAAGAAATTATCTAGTAAATCACAAACAGCTCGTAAATGCTGGGGTTGATTGAAATGTCCTGTAAAAGACATGCAACTACCTTAACTTCTGTCTTCAACTTGCTGTATTGTTCATAGACTGTCTTCATAATGTTTCCTGTGCCCGTCCGCATACAACCCACAGATATGATTATCAAATAGAAGAAGAAGCTCTCTTAACAACTACTGATGTTTCTAGAAACCATAATCATGTTTTGTGATATAATCTTGTATGTTTCAAGGGTTCTGCCTCAAGCTATTTGCACAAGGTACGGGCTGGCTATAGGAGCAAAGCTTTTACCGTATGTATTTTCTTACATTTTTTTTTTTTTTTTGCTTTTTGTTTGGAAAAATTATTTTTGTATCAACCCCACTAAACCTTTCATAGTAGAAATAAGAATAGTCAACATGTCAAGAAGAGAGAACATCAGAAATGATGAAATCAGCACTAAAGTGGTGGTAATAGCCGCGCTAGACTTCATTACAAAACAGCAAATGTAATGGTTTGGCCACTTAACTAGGCTACCAACTTACAGAATATAAAATGGTGTGCCCACTTAATTGAAACATTGTTTTATAAACAACTAGCTGACCCGGCCCGGCTTCGCCCAGTCTCTGGTGGGGAGCATCTCATTTAATTCATATAAGTAGTCATATAAGTTCTCGTTACCGTTACCGACTGTCTTTCTGTCTGTCTGTCTGTCTGACCCGGCCCGGCATCGCCCAGCTCCTGGTGTGGAGCATCTCATTTAATTCATATAAGTAGTCATATAAGCTCCCGTTCCCGTTCCCGACTATCTCTCTGTCTGTCTGTATGTCTGTCTGTCTGTATGTCTGTCTGTCTGTCTATCTGTCTGTCTGTCTGTCTGCCTGACCCGGCCCGGCCCGGCTTCGCCCAGTCCCTGATGGGGAGCATCTCATTTGATTCATATAAGTAGTCATATAAGTTCCCGTTCCCGACTGTCTGTCTGTCTGTCTGTCTGTCTGTCTGTCTGTCCCTCTCTCTCTGTCTGTCTGCCTGTCTGTCTGCCTGTCTGTCTAATCATTTATTGGTTGCAGTTAGAACAACCTAGATAAACGAAGACCAACTTACAAAAAGCATTAGAAAGAGCACTTGAAAGGTCTTTACATCTTCCCCAACAATTAACTTGGGTAAATGGAGCGGCGGCAGCAGCAGCAGCAGAAGAAGAAAAAGGAGGAGTAGGAGCTGGGAGGGGGAAGAGGGAGGAGGGAGGAAGAGATAGGCGGAGAGAGGAGGAGGGATGAGGAGGAGTAGGGAGGAATAGGAGGGAGGAGGAGGGATTAGGAGGAGGAAGAGGGAGAATGTGGAGGGAGGAAGAGAGAGGATGAGGAGGGAGGAGGAGGAGTAGGGAGGAATAGGAGAGAGGAGGAGGGAGAAGGAGGAGGGATGTGGAGGGAGGTAGAGGGAGGAGGAGGAGAGAGGATGAGGAGGGAGGAAGAGGGATGAGGGGGAGGATGTAAGAGGAGGAGGGAGAAGGGAGGAGGAAGGAAGAGGAGTGATTAGGAAGAGGGAGGAGGAGGAGAAAGAGGGAGGAGGAGGATGGAGGAGGGAGAGGGAGGAGGGGAAGAGGAAGAGGGTAGGAGGAGGAGGGGAGAGGAGGAGGATTATAACGCATATGCCTGTAGATAACTGCAGCGAAAAGGTGGGTCTGTCTATCTATCTGACCCGGCCCGGCTTCGCCCAGACCCTGATGGGGAGCATCTCATTTAATTCATATAAGTAGTCATATAAGCTCCCGTTCCCGTCCCCGACTATCTATCTGTCTGTCTGTCTGTCTGACCCGGCCCGGCTTCGCAAAGACCCTGATGGGGAGCATCTCATTTAATTTATATAAGTAGTCATATAAGTTCCCGTTCCCGACTGTCTGTCTGTCTGTTTGTCTGTCTGTCTGTCTGTCTGACCCGGCTTCGCCCAGCCCCTGGTGGGGAGCATCTCATTTAATTCATATAAGTAGTCATATAAGCTCCCGTTCCCGTTCCCGACTATCTACTGTCTGTCTGTCTGTCTGTCTATTATTAGAAAGAGCACTTGAAAGATCTTTACATCTTCCCCCAACAATTAACTTGGGTAAATGGAGCGTCTCATTTAATTCATATTCGGCCCCTGCTCCCATTCCCGTTTCCAAATAAGACGACCCGGCCCGGCTTCGCCCAGTCACTGGTGGGGAGCATATCATTTAATTCATATTTGGCGGAGGGAGGAGGCGGAGGGAGGAGGTGGAGGGGGGAGGAAGAAGGAGGGAGGAGAGGGAGGAGGAGCGATGAGGCAGAGGAGAAGGAGGAGGAAGAGGGAGGAAGGGAGAGGAGGAGCGATGAGGAGGAGGAAGAGGGAGAAGGAGAGGGAGGAAGAGGGAGAAGGAGAGGGAGGAGGAGGGAGAGGGAGGAGGAAGAGGGAGGAGGAGGAAGAGGAGAGAGGAGGAGGCGGAGGGAGGAGGAGGAGGAAGAGGGAGGAGGGATGTGGAGGGAGGAGGAGGTAGAGGAAGGAGGAGGGAGGAGGAGGAGAAGGGAGGAGGAAGGAAGAGGAGTGATTAGGAGGAGGGCGAGGAGGAGGAGAAAGAGGGAGGAGGAGGGAGGAAGAGATAGGTGGACAGAGAAGGAGGAGGGAAGAGGAGAGAGGAGGAGGAGTAGGGAGGAATAAGAGGGAGGAGGAGGGATTAGGAGGAGGAGGTAGGAGGAAGGAAGAGGAAGGAGTGATTAGGAGGAGAAAGAGGGAGGAGGAGGGAGGAAGAGATAGGTGGACAGAGAAGGAGGAGGGATTAGGAGGAGGAGAGAGGAGGAAGGAAGAGGAAGGAGGAGAAGTAGGGAGGAGGGAGGTGGAGGAGGAGGAGGGAGGAGGCTGAGGGAGGAGGCTGAGGGAGAAGGAGGATGAGGAAGAGGGAGGAGGAGGGATGTGGAGGGAGGAGGAGGGAGGGTGGAGGACAGGGAGGAGGAGAAGATGAGGGAGGAGGAGAAGGGAGGAGGAAGGAAGAGGAGTGATTAGGAGGAGGAGGGAGGAGGAGGAGTAGAAAGAGGGAGGATGGAGGAGGGAGGAGAGGAAGAGGGTAGGAGGAGGAAGAGGAGGAGGATTATAAAGCATATGCCTGTAGATAACTGCAGCGAAAAGGTGGGTCTGTCTATTTATCTGACCCGGCGTGGCTTTGCCCAGCTCCTGGCGGGCAGGGTCTCATTAAATTCATACAACAACAAAAAAAAAGTTACTTAAAAGAATGTCCTTCCACACATTATCCATTATATTTAATGAGAACTGTTTTTAATCACCGACATGACTGTAGGTAACTCTTTAAGCATAAAAAGATGAGTTACAATTTTATGCATTGTGCATTATTTTTATGAAAACTTTGAAAATGCCTTAAAGATTATATCATTATTTATTACAACTCATATGCCGGTACATAACTATACAAAAAGAGTTTATAAATCTTTGAAAACGATGCAACAATATGACTATAAGCTATACAGAAAAGTTATTAAAAGTTATGCCCCTTGAAATAACTTTTATAGAGTTAAGTCCCTTTGCAATATAGAAATTATAATAAAAAATGAAATATTAAATAATATTAAGTAAGCAGCCGATTTCACACTAAAAAAATATCACAGTTGGCAGCGCGGGAATGATAGGAAGACGTGTAGAAAATTTCATCTCAATCGGATGGACCCGCATAAAGGACATACATACATACAGAGATTGCCTTTTATATATAAGATGTACATAGTGAACAACTAGGGCTAGAATTAAATTGTAAGGAGACACAGATTAAATAAAATATCAATTGCAATGAGAAAAAGTGTTGCAGTGCTACATACATACCTGTAATTTTGTATGGATGTGAAATGTGGGCAAAGATCAGACAAGCTGAAAAACATCTAATGGTAGTGAAAATATGATTTCTGAGGAAAATGCAAAGAATACCATTACCATGTACAAACAGAAACACCAATGAGCAAGTCGTGCAAGAAACAAATGAAAACCGTAAACTGATTAGAGAAATTAGACGTAGACAGTCACAATTTTTTGAACAGGTTATGAGAAGAAATAAATTGGAGAACTTGGTGACAACTGGCAAGATTGAGAGGAAAAGAACAAGGGGAAGACAGAGTAGTAAATACCTGAATGGCTTGGCCACATAGATTGGTCAAGACAAGAACACAGAGCTGATTCACAATTCTGATGATCGTGTGAGATGGCAAAACATGACCTCCCACGCTTATTGGCATGGCACATAATGATGATGATGATCAGTGTTTTATTTTTTTTTTTGGGTGCTGATTAAGAATTTCTAGCTGCACATACATTCTGTCACATGTGATTATGTTCTTGTCAAGGTGACAAATTCCATTTTCCATGATTGTTAATTTATTCATTTGATTTTTACAGCTTTACAGCAGATCAACCCATTTCATTTCTCGCCTAGATATTTGAACTCTGAGACTTGTTTTGCTTATTTCAGACTGGTCTACTTTTTAATGGGCGCATTCTTTATTATCTCATACCCATTGTCAAAACTGTTGGACTGCTGCCTGGGAAGAGATCAAGGAACGTTCTTTAGGCGGGCCCAGCTCAAGGCTCTCATCGATATTCACGGAGAAGAGTCACACCTTGATGGGGTGAATATCAGAGAAGATACTCTCACGCAGGATGAAGTGACAATCATTAAGGTAATAATCCAGCAACCACCACAACAATATCATCATCATCATGTGCCATGCTGGTAAGCGTCATGTTTCGCCATCTCACTCGATCACCAGAGTCGTATATCAGCTCAGTGTTCTTGTCTCGACCATACTACGTGGTCAAGACATCCAATTATTTGCTTCTCTGCCCTTCCCTTTTTCTTTTCCCCTCGATCTTGCCAGTTGTCACCAGGTTCTCCAATTTATTTCTTCTCATAACATAACCAAATAATGTTGACCGTCTACGTCTAATTTCTCTAATCCTGTATCTTCTAGAGACACATCATCATCATCATTATATCGTAGAGTCAGAAGTAAGCCTGGCTGAATGGATAAGAGTGCTCGTTCTTAAACATCCGGTGTGTGCTGATGCTGAGGCAAGGGGTTCAACCCCTACACCGGTCAGTTAGACTAAAATGTTGACTTCTCGTCCTTGATTTGGGGACGTAAATTACAAATACCTCTGAAGTCGGAGTGGGTTTGCCTGATGACTGGGGACACTGGCAATAGGGAAAGCTAATCTACATGCAAAAATCAGTCGAGTACACCCAAAATAATATGTGGATGAACTATGATTGAGTTCAAAGCAAGTGAAGCAAGTGAATACCCCCCCCCCCCCAAAAAAAAGTCTTCCAAAGATTCACAAATAACAACAGCTGTCTGTATGTCTGTCTGACTGTATATCTGTCTGTCTCTAACTACCTGCCTGTTTTATATTACTATATCTATTTTTCTATCTGTATACTGGCTCTGTGGCGAATAGGTTATAAATGTAATTCGTAATCCCGCATACCATGTCCGAAACAAAATCGCAGACAATTTGGAAGCAGACGTCTTGCGTTGGTTCCCATACAAAGGTATGAGTGCCAGTCGTTCAGAAAGCAATGGCAAACTGCCCAACGTAAACGAACAGCCAAAAAAATGCTAGGGTTGACTGCCACATCCTGTAAAGGATATGTAACTAACTAACTATCTGTATGTGTGTGTTTGTCTGCCTGCCTGTCTGTCTGTCCTGTCTCTCTGGATCTCTTTATCTGCCTGTCTACCAGTTTATCTATTTGTAAGTTCATCTGTTCATCTATTTGTCTGCCTATCCGTATATGTCTATTTGTGTATGTAATGTATCCACACACACACACACACACACACATGGATCTGTATATAGTTGTGTGTATGTATTACTTACAATAACTAGGGTTGCTTGGACATGAAGAGCAAGACAGCCAAAGATGCCATGTTGGACATCGATGAAGTGTTTATGTTGGACATCAGTGCCAAGCTGGACTACGAAACCATGAGTGAGGTAAGTCTTGCACATAAGACATGAGACAAACAGAATTGTATTCTTAGTGCTCAGTATTTCATTGTCATTATCGTTAAGATTCCAGTGGGGCCATAATGGCATATGGTGATCAGTATACGACTTGGGTCCTAATGGTGTTTGGTGATCATTAAAAGACTGGGATCCTAATGGAGTATGGTAATCAGTATAAGACTGGGATCCTAATGGCTTATGGTAATCAGTATAAGACTGGGATCCTAATGGCTTAAGGTAATCAGTATAAGACTGGGATCCTAATGCCTTATGGTAATCAGTATAAGACTGGGATCCTAATGGAGTATGGTAATCAGTATAAGACTGGGATCCTAATGGCTTATGGTAATCAGTATAAGACTGGGATCCTAATGGAGTATGGTAATCAGTATAAGACTGGGATCCTAATGGCTTATGGTAATCAGTATAAGACTGGGATCCTAATGGAGTACGGTAATCAGTATAAGACTGGGATCCTAATGGCTTATGGTAATCAGTGTAAGACTGGGATCCTAATGGCTTATAGTAATCAGTATAAGACTGGGATCCTAATGGAGTATGGTAATCAGTATAAGACTGGGTTCCTAATGCCTATGGTAATCAGTAAAAGACTGGCAGTGTCTCACAGCCTTTTATGTCCAGACATGGGCTCCCACGTCGACCAAGTCTAAAATGGGTACCAAAAAGTGTTGTGGGAAATAAAGGCAGCCAGTGTGATACTGACCACATCGCCCAGCAAGTGCTGATTGGTTTATAAAAATACAGGTTTAGCACCATATGCCCAGTGCGGCTTGAGGCGTGTTAAAGGGTCCGTTACTTATTTATGTGTTCTACCGTTGAACAGGTAAATAAACAGACATTCAGCTGTTAAACATGATAACTGTTCTACTGTTAAACAAACATTTGCTCTAGTTTAAATATATATTAAACATATTCATTTGGTCTACTTATAATGCAAAATTAAACATATACATTTGTTTTACCATTGAACAGATAAATAAACAGGTATTCAATAGTTAAAACATAATTAATCTAATTAAACTACACAAATTAGATTTTGAAGAGCATGCATCTTTCCCATTGCAACATTCGCCTGTGAGACCTGGACACTTACTAAACTAGATGAACAGTGCATTAATGCCTTTGAATATAAATTTTATAGACGAGTTCTAAGAATATCTTGGGTAAAGAAAAGAACAAATGCATCCATACTTCAAGAGCTGAATATTGAAGAAGGTCGGCTATTAAAGACGATAAAACAAAGAAAATTGAAATATTTTGGTCACTTGAAAACGTCACGAAAGTTTGGAGAGAACAATAATGGAGGGGTATATGCTGGGAAGAGAGGAAGAGGAAGGCCAAAGAGAAGATGGGTGCAGGATGTGGCGGATGATCTCCAAATGGGTGCATTGGACGCAGGACATCTTGCTTATGATCAAGAGGTTTTCTGGAAGGTTGTTATGGGAGCAAGGTTCTGCAAAGGACATGCTACTGAATGAATGAATGAATGAATGAATATGCTCTACTATCTTTGTTCTGCTACATGGTGAAGGGATTACAGATACAGTTCATAATCCTGCTTGACGCTTTCGAAACACAGCTGCGAGCGATTTGGCAGCAGACCGCCTTGCGTTGGTTTTTTATGAAAATGGTATGAATGCCGGTCATTCAGAAAGCAGTGGCAAACTACTGAACATAAACTTGCCAAGAGATCACAAACAGCCAATATATGCTGGAGTTGACTGCTACAACCTGTAAAGGATATGCAACAACTAACTTGTTTATCTTTGTTCTACCCGTTAAAAGTTTCTTCTGCTTTTCCACAGATAATCACGCATGGGCACTCGCGGGTGCCGGTGTTTGAGGCAGACCACACTAACATTGTGGCTCTGCTGTTGACGAAGACTCTGATCAAACTCGATCCAGATGATGCTGTACCAGTTAGAAGCCTGGTGGATGACAAGCGATATTCCCGACCAGCTTTGTTTATTAACCACAACATGCCGTTGTTTGATCTCCTGAATTTGTTTCAAACTGGCAAAAGTATGTTGACTCTGTGTGTGTTTAGTGTCTTTGTCAGAGACCGCTTTGCAAATGGGAAAAATATCTTGATTCTTGTCCTTCGTTGTCCTCTTTTTCTTCTTTCTCTTCCCATCTTCCTTCTTATCATCCACCTCCTCCTTTTTCTCCTCTTCCTTCTTTCTCTTCCACTTCCTCTTTTTCTTCTTTCTCTTCCCATCTTCCTTCTTATCATCCACCTCCTCCTTTTTCTCCTCTTCCTTCTTTCTCTTCCACTTCTTCTTTTTCCTTTCCTTCATTTTCTTCTTCTTCCTTTCCTGTATCTTGATTCTTTTCCTTCGTCGTCTTCTTTTTCTTCTTCCTCCTTTTCTTTGTTTTCTTCTCCTTCTTTTTCTTCTCCTGCTTTTTCTTCTCCTGCTGCTGCTTCTTTTTCTGCCTATCGCTTATTCTCTCCCCCCCCCCCCCCCCCCCCGTCGTCTTCTCTTCTTTCTCTTCTCCTCTTCCTTCTCCTCCTCCTCCTTTTCCTTCTTCTTCCACTTCTTCTTTTTCTTCCTTTCCTTTGATTTCTCCTTCTTCTTTTTCTCCTTCTTTTCTCCTTCTTTTTCTCCTTCTTTTTTAATCTTTTTCTTCCTTTCCTTTGTTTTCTTCTCCTTCTTTTTCTTCTGCTGCTGCTGCTCCTTTTTCTTCTTCTGCCTCTCCCTTCTCTTCCTCCCATCTTCCCCTCTTCCTTCTCCTTCCTCCTCTTCCCTCCTCCTCTTCCCTCCTCCTCCTCTTCCCCCTTCAGATATAAATCTGAATATATTTTTTTTTTTAACTTTCTTTGAGGACAAACTCTTTTGGGATTTCAACAACCTCAAATTGACTGCAGTTTGCTGCTGTAGGTCTGAGATATGATAGCTCCATCACATTTGAGAGCACAGAGGTATAGGTAGAGAAAGTGTAAGCCAAAATAATTTTCTCTGTTCTGAATATGTTGGACACTTGAAGCAAATGTGTAGCCCTTATTTTACCTATATCACAGTCACATTGATTGGTATCTCCTATCTTTAGCTTCTTGAACAAGTGATATCTTGTGTGGAATCCAAAGATTGCCACTTGTTCATTGTGGTGAAGTTGGTAACATGCATCATCTGTCTGGTAGCATGGATGATCTGATCCTCACTTGGTTCTATAGCTAATTCTTATAAACCTGTTGGTCTCATCCAACTGAGGCTGAGGTAGTCTTTTAGCATTCTTTACCAACTTGTCAGCGTCTTCATTTTCAGGTATGTTTTAATGAGATGGGACCCATTGAATTAACCTCTTGCAATTCACACAAAGCCCATAAAGTTCTTTTATTCCTGCTATTTCTGCACAGTGTTTACTAACTCTCTGACTCTATGTTTAGCATCATTTATCAGAAATCATTTGTCACGAGTGCATTGAAAGCTTTATTGCTTTGGTCTGGTCTGGTTTCATCATTGGAGGTATGAAGTCAACTGTGCATGCTGTCTGCCATTTAGTGTTGGGAAGAGTCTAAGTTCCCTCTCTTGCACTAAGTGTGTTGTTTTGGCAGTCAGGATCCTTTGCTGTTGTATGTCTGTGGACCCCTCTCCATAGATGTCAAGCTCAAGTACATTATTCCATATCCCACTGGTTCTTGCTCTTGTAGAGGGGATGTTTTTCTTGTGTTTGCTCGCATTGAACTCAAGCGTAGTCCATTCACACTACTTCTAATTGCAGTGGGTTGAATTGTGCGTGTGGATTAGCTTTCATTATTACCAGTGTCCCTCGCCATCAGGCGAACCCACTTCGACTTCACAGGTACTTGTAAATTTTGTCCCCAAGTCAAAGACGAGAAGTCAACTTTTAGTCCAACTGACCGGTGTAGGGATTGAACCCCCTACCTCAGCATCAGCCCACAGGATGTGTCAGAAGGAGCATTCTTATCCATTCAGCCATGCTGACCTCCAGAGAGGGGAATGAAATCTCTGCCACACAGTTCCTCTTGAGATGGTATTTCAGTACTGGATCAGGAGGACAGCCTCACTCTGTTAGATGCAAGTCCTTGCCAGGGCTTAGATGACCTCAATGTCAATGCAGCGGACTCAGGGGTCAGAACTCAAGTCTTCCAAGGGCCTTCCAACCAACCAGCAATAATACCTCTGATGTTCTCAATGTAATGATGCTTAACTCATCATCATCATCATGTGCCATGCTGACAAGTGTGGACGGTCATGGCTGGTTCTCTCACATGATCACCAGTCTTAGTTCAGCTCTGTGGTCTTGTCCTGATTGTGCCGTGTGTTAAAATTGTAAGAAGAACTGCCCTCACCTGTAGGTCACCTGGCTGTGCTCTTATCCTGATTGTGCCGTGTGTTAAAATTGTAAGAAGAACTGCCCTCACCTGTAGGTCACCTGGCTGTGCTATTGTCCTGATTGTGCCGTGTGTTAAAATTGAAAGAAGAACTGCCCTCACCTGTAGGTCACCTGGCTGTGCTCTTGTCCTGATTTTGCCATGTGTTAAAATTGTAAGAAGAACTGCCCTCATCTGTAGGTCACCTGGCTGTGCTCTTGTCCTGATTGTGCCGTGTGTTAAAATTGTAAGAAGAACTGCCCTCACCTGTAGGTCACCTGGCTGTGCTCTTGTCCTGATTATGCCATGTGTTAAAATTGTAAGAAGAACTGTCCTCATCTGTAGGTCACCTGGCTGTGGTCAAGCAAGCTCATAAACCCAGCACCTTGCCCGGGGAACTGGTTCCTTTGCTGGAGGATGTCAATGAGATCAACAGTGTAGAAACTCAGGACCTCACCAAACTAGCCAGCAGATCTGTAAGCTAATCATTTTTATAATATTATTTATATACTTATTATATTTGGAACTCAGCAACTGGTCTAGGATCGAAGCTCAGACATGTGGACAGTTCGAGCATTGCTTTTCTGATCTGACAGTTTCTGCATCTTGTCTTGTTCCAGATGTATTGGTGTTACCTTTCTTCTGAAGTAAACTAGGCAGACAGAGAGAGGGATCATGCTGCATGGGCAAAACATGGTCTCTACAATTCAGCCCAGGCTTTGTGCTATGGAGAGGTATAACTCCATCCATGGTCCACACCATGTGTTGCAGTTATTATGCCTTTTTTTTTTAAGCACAATGTAGCAAACTATCATCTGTCAAGATGGCAAGGTGCCAGTATATTTGGAAATAGAGAGGTGGGGAACCTTTTTCCACCAAGGGCCATTTGGATGTTTATAGCATCATTCGTGAGTCATGCAAATTATAAACTTGAAAATTAGCTTGCTATATGTATCACACATTTAATTAACTCACTCCTGGTGTGATGTGGGAACTCACTCTTTGGTGAGGCTTGTGATGTTATCTGATATTGATGATGTTGCTGCTCACAACTGCTTTTATAAGCTTATGTCAGTCTGTGTGGAGCGCAGACGACTCTTTGCAATGGTAAGTTTTAACCCTTTACAGGGGAGGCGCTTGTCCGTTTTTTAGCCCTGAACGGGCAAGATATTTTCAGGTTCGGTAAAATTTCGGGTTGCGGTAGTAAAAACATCACAAATAAGGTGTTAGTCAACCGATTTTAGTTAAATAAACAACACAATGAATGGAAAAGCATGCAGAATATGTTAGTCACGTGATTGTTGTCAGTAATCCATATATGAACACAAATATTTACGAAATACAGCATGTTGTTTGTGATTTTCCGTCATCTATACGGCAATTTACAAACACATTTTCAGAATCATAATCACTTTCTTTAAAGTCCGACTCAGACTGCTAATGCAAAGTAACGCTTTTCACTGATATCTAGCTGTGTTTAATAGTCAACTTCGTGCCCTTTAATGTCACTTAAATTGAACCTAGCAAAATCTCGACTATCACTTGAAGAATCGCCGAAATCCTTTTGGAAAAACTAAGCGTAAAAGTCCCGAAAACTATAAAAAAAAGTCTGTAAAAGTCCGTTCAAATTCATAGTAAACATTTACAAATGGCGGCCACGTTGTCAAGCTATCGGCGAAAGCAAAAGTAGCCGTCGGAAGTGTCGGAAAGCCGAGAGATCGCGTTTTTACAATGCATTAATAGTATCGGGCGCAATTGGCCGATCTGCTCGTTTAAGGGATCGGCCGCAATTGGACGTTTTGCCCTGTAAAGGGTTAAACCAGTGTTTCCCAACCTTTTTTGTGCTATGCCCCACATAAGCCTTTCTAAAATTCTTATTGCATTCCCCCCCCCCCCCCCCCCAACATATATGCATAATTTTTTGAAATGTTCACTAAAGAAACTTGAATTTTTTTTTTTTAGAAGGGCTCACGGTTCCCAGAGGGGCCAGAGCCGCCGCCCCCCCCCCCCCCAGGTCCCGCGTCCCTGTGTGTCAGTTGTTTTGGGTGAATGTTTTTTTAAAAATTGGTTTGTCAGTTACCCCAGACAAGCTGGTTCTCCTGCCTCCCCCTTTTTTGTGTGGACCCTTAGATTCACTGTGAGCTATTGCCCACAGCGGTCCACGAGGCCCACATCTAAGGTGAAGATATGTGGTGGGTTTTTATTTTATCATCCCGGCCCCCGACCAGACCAGGCGCACTACTGGGGGGAGAGCAGCAAATGCACCCGACCCTAGCCAAAGGACCAATATGTTTTAGGAAGAAATCACTAGGAAATTATTGAGCAAACACAGTAAGTAAATGTTCAAAACATATAATGGAAAACTGAAATTCAAGTACAAAATAATTTTAATGAAAGATTTTTCTATATTATTTTAATTATTAGTAATTATCTAAATTTAGTGAGATCCTTGCGCTTGATGCTTGCTGCAAATAGATTTTATGTCAGGTTCCAATTTAGTTAACTTCAGTCTCAAGTCTCCCCATTTTGTTATATCCAGCCGATTTCTTCCATTTTTGAATTGCCCCCCTTAACAATCGAATTGCCCCCCTGTGGGGCGTGGGCCCCACGTTGGGAAACACTGAGTTAAACAGAACTGCTCTCAACAGTAAGTTGCCTCCTTGTCCCTCAAAATTTGTGTTATTATTATGATCCACTTACGCACACTACTTTATAACCATATCCTTCAGCACATATCCCTTTCAGTAACCACAACTATACACACTACTTTATAACCACATCCTCCAGCACTTATGCCCTTCCAATAATCACAACTACACGCACTACTTTATAACCATATCCTTCAGCACTTATGCCCTTTCAGTAACCACAATTATACACACTACTTTATAACCACATACTCCAGCACTTATGCCCTTTCAGTAACCACAACTATACACACTACTTTATAACCATATCCTTCAGCACTTATGCCCTTTCAATAATCACAACTATACATACTACTTTATAATCACATCCTCCTGCACATATGTCTTTCCAGTGATCACAACTACACACACTACTTTATAAAAACATTCTTAAGTACACATACACTTCCAGTGATCACAATTACACACCCACTATCATATAATCACATCCTCTAGAATGTATGCCCTTTTAGTAATCAAAACTACACACACACACACGCTCGCACGCATGCCCTTCCAGTGGTCACAACTACACACAGACACCACTTTATAATCACATCTTCTAGCATATATGCCCTTCCAGTGACCACAACGACACACACGCACGCACGCCCACACACACACACACTTCTTCATAACCATATCATACAACACACATGCCCTTCCAGTGACCACAACTACACACACAGACACCACTTTATAATCACATCCTCCAGCATGTATGCCATTCCAGTGACCACAACTACACACACAGAGACACCACTTTATAATCACATCCTCCAGCATGTATGCCATTCCAGTGACCACAACTACACACACAGACACCACTTTATAATCACATCCTCCAGCATGTATGCCATTCCAGTGACCACAACTACACACACAGACACCACTTTATAATCACATCCTCCAGCATGTATGCCATTCCAGTGACCACAACTACACACACAGACACCACTTTATAATCACATCCTCCAGCATGTATGCCATTCCAGTGACCACAACTACACACACAGACACCACTTTATAATCACATCCTCCAGCATGTATGCCATTCCAGTGACCACAACTACACACACAGACACCACTTTATAATCACATCCTCCAGCATGTATGCCATTCCAGTGACCACAACTACAGACACTACTTTATAACCACAGCATGCAGCACCTACGCTCTTCCATTGATCACAACTACACACGCTGCTTTATAACCACATCATCCAGCGGGTATACCTTTCCAGAAATCACAACTACAGAGACTACTCACCCAATTTCCACAGGACGTGGTTGGCATTATCTCTTTGGAAGACGTTCTGGAGGAACTTCTCCAAGAGGAGATTGAAGATGAAACAGACATGGTGCAAGAATTGTCAGGCATGCTACATTTGTCCAAGGCTAAACGGAAGAAGACTGTGGTAAGTGTTTGTGTGAACTCTGTTTTATATGATTATAATCAAGATAATATCAGAGCACTAATATTATGTACAATGTTTAATTATCAATGTCATCCATCGTCCAATGGATTGTCCTGCACAGAACTGTGTTCCAATTACAGTCTCATCTCATCTCATCAGGTTCCTCTTGTATCTTGCGGTGTCGATGTGAAGCATAAGCAGCGGGAGAGTGCTCGTTCATGGGCTTCATGTCTCGAGATTCCCATGGACTCTGTAATTCTCTCTGTCCATGGTTTACATGGCCGTCCTCTTCCTCTGCTTCCGTTTGGTCTGTATATCATTGCTTGTTGTGGTATGCTGTTAGTTGGTAATCTAGTTATATGGCCAAACCATTTAACTTGCTGTTTTCTGATGAAATCTAGTGCTGCTACAACCCCCACTTTAGTCCAGATTTCTTAATTTCTGATTTTCTCTCTTCTTGATACATTGAGTATTCTTCTCAGGAATCTCATTTCTGTTGTGATTTTTCTTGTCTCTTTTTCGGCCATTGTCCACGTTTGGCATTGGTAGCATAGAGTTGGTAGGAAGATTGTGTTGTAGAGTGCTGTCTTAGTAACTATTGATACATATTTGTTCTTTAGTATTAGGGACGTTCATTTGAAACCCGTTCCAATGGCTTTATTACAAAAGCATGAAAGAAACATTAACATGTGTGGTAGAATTAAACAAAGCATTCATTTTTAATAAATTACGCACCATGGGTTGGTCAGAAGAAGTCGCCGTAGGCATTCAGGCAAGCATCCCATTGCTGAGGTAGGCGGTGAATGCCAGATTGCTGCTGACAGGGTAGTTCCATAATTGTAACAGGTATGAATTCCAACAAAAGTATTCTCGGCTCGCTCCCATACATCAAGACAGCAATGTGAACAAAAATTAACGAGATTGGACGATGACGTCAGTCAAGTGAAAATGGCCGTTTAATAACATTCTGTAGCACCCAAGGATGAACGTGTCCAATAATTATCATGTAGCACTTACTGGGCCTGTTACACCAGGTCCGCAGCAAGTCTTGTTTATGGCGTATAATAATTTAAAAAAGGATCACCAACCTTGTGATTACCACTATTTATAATTAGGCTATCTTAAGCTGTACGTTTTCGAACGTCCTTCACTCTCTCCATCAGTGACATGTCTTGCCGCTATGGAGAAAACGTAGCTATTTCTTTTCGCTGTTGGTTCATTCGTTTGTGGCAATATTCTGTATCATGTTACTAAGCCTCTTGCTTGTTAATTAGTGATATTCCGCCACTGTTTAATGCCAAGTAACCATCAGTCCAGTTCTATCCAAAATTGCACTGCCTTCTCGTTTCATTTCCCCAGAAGTCTGCCGTTGTTGGGCTAATCACTCTGTGACGTTTTGCGTGTTTTTAATGCGTCTCTTAGTTTCTTATCGCATTTGGCGTCGAGGCTTTCTCTCTTCTTCATATGACGTCATTCTTGCGTGCAATTACTATATGGTAGTGAATGCCGTCCGCAAAAAAGGATTGTGGTTGCTCACTGAACCAAGTGTTTACCGTGTTCATTACGTCTGCATCTGTGTGAAATCGTTGCCTCTTGAGAGATTTTTAGAGGTCCGAACAAATGAAAATCACATGGTAACAAATTAGGACTATAGGGTGGATGTTGCAGAATTTCCCACTTCTTCCTTGCTAATGCTTCCTGCACAATCTTTGCGACATGCAGACGAGCATTATCGTGCAACAAAATCACACCACGAGAAAGCATGCCAGGTCGTTTATTCTTGATGGCTTTTTGCAGCTTGTCTAGTGTTTGCAAGTAGTGGGTAGAGTTGATGTTGACACCAGGTTCTTTAAAGTCGGCCAACAATAGCCCTTCATGGTAAAAAAAATTCGCTCAGCATAACCTTACCAGCGGAAACCTGTAACTTGAATTTTTTGGCTTTTGGTGATCCAGCATGCTTTCATTGCATGCTCTCTATTTTGCTGCTCGGCTCAAAGTAGTGACACCATGATTCATCGCTTGCCACTATGCGGAAGAGAAATGCATCATCATCCACTCTGTAACGCAGCAAGTGGTTCAAACACCACCCCATGCTTTCCTCTTTTTGGTGGTCGGTCAACATCCATGATACCCACTGTGAACACACTTTCCGATATTGCAGTTTCTTACGAATGACCTTTTGAATTCTCCCAATTGACACATCAAATTCTTTCGTTAGCGAACGTATGCTTCGACAACGGTTCATCTGTACTACTGCATCAATTTTGGCTATGGTTTTTTCTGTTGCAACAATATGCACTTGACCCAGCCGTCGAAGATCTGTCATGAACTGACATCCTTTCCGAAACATTCATGCCCAGTCTGTCACTGTTGTCTTCGAAACGCATTTGTTACCGTACGCTGCCTGCATTCTTCGATGAATGTCCACTGGTCGACATCCTTTAAATGAAAGAAACTGAATCACCGCTCTTTGAGCTTCTTTGAACGGATTTTGGATCAACCCGGCCATTTTCTCAACAGTCAGAAACAGAACCTATGCATCATGGGACGATAAGCAAGTGCTCTTTTATTCATTGGTCAGTACTTATCACATGGCTATGACATAATCATGTTCAATGTGCGCGATGCGGCACGAACGGATTTCAAACGAACACCCTTTATATTTGTGCCATTTTTCCAGTGATTTGGTTTGCCTTATTGCATCTGTTTTCAATCTCATGTACTGATTTGCCATTTGATGATATTATACTTCCTAGGTACTTGAAGCTCTCCACTTGATTCAGGGTGTGCTCCTCTAGATAAATCCTTGTTGATCTTTCCTCTTTAGTTATAGTCATGATCTCTGTTTTACTTATGCTTATTTTCATGTTATGTTCCATACACACTTCATTCAGACTATTTATGTGGTCTTGTAATTTTGATTCTGATTTTGCTATTAATGCTTGATTGTCCGCAAATAGGACTTCTTTATTGGTGTGATTTGCCGTTGGTTCTTCTTCTGTGTTCTATTCTTCATGTGGTATTGTTATGGTCTCTCTTTGGCTGGTTTCTTTAAATATGCTGTCTACATAGGTTATGAACAAGAGGGGGGGCAGCACACAACCTTGTCGCACTTCAGATCTTATGGTGAAGGGTTCTTTGTATCCTCCATTTGTTCTTACAATGCATTCACTATTGTTGAATAAGCTTCTACATAAGTTTGTTGTATGTGTACTCACTCCATATCTTTTAAATATTTCCCATAGCTTGTTTCTATCTACTCTATCAAATGCCTTTTCTTGGTCGACACAGGCTAAGTAGAGTGTGTCATTAAATTTGATTGATTTTTCTATTAGTTGACTAAGAGCAAAGATGGCATCTGTGCATCCTTTGTTTTTCCTAAATCAAAGTTGTGTTTCACTTAGCTGGGATTCTATTAAAGGTTGTAGTCTTTTCTCTAGAATTTTGCAGGATGTTTTCCCTGTTTGACTCAAAAGGGAAATGCCAGGGTACTGATTCACTTGTTTACTTGTATATTACATTGTGGTACTTCCTTTGTCCTAGTGACGACCATAATCTGTGTCTTCTTACAATTCAATTCTAACCCTAGTTGTTCACTGTGTGCAACACCCGCATCTACTAAATGTTGCAGATCCTGCTCATTGTCTGCAATCAATACCATATCATCTGTGTATCTAATGTTATTGATGTTTCGTCCCCCAATGATGATTCCTTTCATATCTTCTATATTTCTGAAAATATTTTCACTGTACAGGAAAAAATTATCTGGAGACATTACACATCCCTGACTCACACCTCTCTTAATAGGCTGATATTGACATACTTCATTACCAATTCTTATAGCAGTTTGTTATTTCCAATATATATATTTTACAAGTCTAATGTCTTTCCCATCAATTTGTAGATCTTCAAGCTTCTTTATCATGTTGACATGTTAGTACACTTTACAACAAAAATAACAATAAGTAGTGTCAATTTTCATCCCTTTACACACTTTACAGTTATTGCCAGCTTTCATATTCATACACGTTACAACAAAATAACTGTAATTATTCTCAACTTTCATGCTAGCATACTTTACAGCAAAATAGCAACAGATATGGCTAACTTTCAAATGTGTACATTAACAGCAACAGAATAACAGTAAATGTAAAAGAACTGTTATGCTAGTTAAGGACAATTTAAAATAGAATAGACCAAGGACAACATTTGTAAAACAGGCATGTGTAGGTTTATCAATACAGACATTCTTCTTCTAATAGTCCATGCCATGTGGCGTTGGTAGTCATGTCTGTCCACAGCTTCTGTCTCTTCTGCTGCCAATCATTTCTGATATTGATGTTTCTTCATGCCAAGACGTCAACTGTCCAACATCTTCTCTCTTGGTCTTCCCCTGCCTTTCTTCCTCTTTAACCTTTCTGTTGTGGTACTCCAGCTTTTTTCTTCTCATGACAAGCCCAAAGAATGTGGACTTCCTTCATCTGATGCGAGAAAATGCAGATCTACGTGGTATTACAGAGAGCAGCAGAAGACAGACAGCTATAAAAAGGAGTGATCAGGAAACTTTTTTTTTTGTTAATTCACTTTGAACTCAAATGTAGTCCATACAATGGCTACAACTGCTAATGCACTGGACTGATTTTTGCGTGTGGATTAGATTGCCCTATCACCAGGTCCATCGCTATCGATCATACCCACTCTGACTTCTGAGGTACTTGTAATTTACGTCCCCAAGTCAAGGACAAGAAGTCAAAATTATTTTTCAACAGCCAGGGTAGGGGTTGAACCCGTCACCTCAGTAATAGCACACCAGAAGTTAAAGAGCAAGCGCTCTTACCCATTCGGCCACACTGACCTCCACCAGGAAGCTTCATGATAATCTGAGGAGCTGAAATATTCCATGATGATTCGGACATGTTTTTTATTATACTGTTTGTTTTTTGGTTGCTTTTTTTAAATATTGGCAGTAATATACATTAGTTATGATTTATTAAACTAGAAACTTGTGTCTGAAATTGTCTTTGAAAGCTGTGAACATTTAACAGGTTGCTGTCTTCCGTTGCCTGATTCACAGATTTTGGGGTTTAGGTAAAACTCAAATTTTTAATTTGTGTTCTTGGTTTGGGTTTCATCATCTTTGTTGTTTGTAGACTTCTTGTTTATTTGATCTGTGTTGTTTAGTTGGTTTGGTCTGTTAGTTCTAACACTTTAGCTTTGGCTGTGGTATTTCTTGCCTTTTTGTTTCATAATGTTGAATATACTTGCGCTGGCATGCAATTTTTCACTAACTACTTTAGATTGTAACAGTTGTTTACTAGTGCTAACATTCGTCTCAAAAATGTTTCATATGTTATACTACTTTAAACACATAAATTTATGCTGTCTTGGTAAATATGTCTAACATTCATCTCAATAAATATTCATATTCAAAGCACTATTATTTTCCTGTAGTGAATTTAATAGTGAATAGTGCGGCAGCCTGGACATTGAACAAGTAACTAGAAAGTCGAATAGAGGCCCTGGAGATGTGGATATATAGAACAATATGTTGTATTTCATGGAAACAAATACAGAGGTTCTAGAAAAACTTAGAATGAAAAGAGAGTTGTTGAAAGAAATAAAAAGGAGGCAAGTGAAATATTTTGGCCACTTTAAAAGACATAACACTTATAAAAACCATACTGGAGGGCAAGGGTGAAGGCAAGCGAGCAAGAAGTAGAAAATGGTACAAGTGGGAAAATAACATCAAGAGATGGGTGAACAGCAGTCTGACAGAAAGTACAGTCAGGGCAAGAGACTGTTGGAGATCCATTGCAGCCAACCTTCATTGTGGAGACAGCACTTGATTAATTGAGTGAATTTAAACAATGAAGACACAAGTGTTGAGTTGATTTAAGCTAAGAACTGACATTGCTGCACTCAGGATATCCCCTCATTCAACAGCCAGTGAAGAGTCACACTACTTATTGTTCCCACCGCTGATTTAAAGTTCTCCTGGTCTTCCCTCTCAGTTTTGAGATTCTACCAAAGCCCCTGCCACTCCCCCACAGTCTCATCCTTTCCACATACGGGTTCTCAATCTATTCCCCTACCTTCTTCACCTGGTCCCACAGGCGCATGACCACCTCCCCCTTGTCCTTAAGAAATCTACCACCAAGAGGTGCATTCCCTGCCAGTTTATCAGCCTGTTCATTCTCCCGCACTCCCGCATGGCCAGGGCGATTAATCCATACAATTGTGACCTCTGAAGCGAAGTGAGCCATTCCACACGAAACATTCCTTTCTCCAACTTTATACTTCTTGAGTCCGTGATGAAGACAATATGTGTTGCAGTGGTCTCCTCTAACCAACAGAATGCCGCTGTGACTGCTTCCACCTCCATTCTCATGCTGGAGGTCGTAGCTTCGTATGCCAGACTCTACTTTTTTAACAATAATCCATTAGCCTTCGCAATGAAACCCCAACCTCTGCGTCTGTTTCTCACCACTAACCCATCAGTATAGATGACTATGTCACTTTGATGTGTGTTACTCTTGGTCAGCCTGGGGCTGGTCATATCTGTTTTGGAGTATGCAATAGCAATCCTGACTCTCAGCCATAAGCAGATAGAAAGGATGGAAAGGATACAGAATGAAGCTATGCGCATTATTCTTGGATGTACAAGAGATACAACATGCAGGGCGATGCGCTACCTTCTTGATTTTCCAACCATTGAAAAGAGAATACAAGTTTGCAGGGCACGCGCCTACCTCAGAGTTAACGCAAACACACAACATCCACTGCATAGTGAAATTAGGAAGGTGAAGGGCAGCAGGTTAAAAAGAGGACGGTCGTGGATGGGTCAAGCCGAAGACATTCTTCAACAGGTGTGTTCACTTGAGGAGTTAGAACCTGGCGAGGAGTGGGTGCAAGTGCCAACAGACTTCTGCACATCCTTTTCAGTTTGCATCCAACTAGATAGGAAATGCAGACAAGAAAATACGGCTGCTGTGGAGGCTGAAGTACAAGCGTTGATTTTCGAGAATTCACTAGACGGTAACGCGGTCATCTACACAGATGGGTCGGTCATCCAACATGTGAGAAGCTCATGGGCCTTTACAGCTCAGGCCGGAGGGAGAATTGTGAAGGAGGTCTCTGGTGCTTTCACTGAAACCACAAGTAGCCTGACCATGGAAGTCATGGCAGTAAGTAAAGCAATAACATGGCTCGAGACACAGACATTGACTAGGGCTTGTTTCCTTAGCGACTCAATGAACATGATCAAGAGGATAGAGGAGGGGTCGATCCGAAGAGAATGGTTGCTGCCTCTGGAGCGGTCTCGGCTGGCAAAGATTAGTTTCATCTTCGTGCCAGGGCATGCGGGAGTACAAGGAAATGAGCGGGCTGACAAGCTCGCAGGTGAGGCTACTGTGGAGGGCGGACATGCCATGGACCAGGCTGACATTCTGAATGCTCTACGAGAAGTACGACTTTTGCGAGAACCAAGTGATGACTGTGAATCTACAACAATGGCTAGACTGCGAGAGCAGCAAATTAAAAGAGGGGTGGCCAAACAAGAACACTACGCAGGAAGCCAAAGAAGATTGATAAACCAACACAGAACTGGCGTCGTTAGCCGCTACACGCTGCGGGATTTGCTGAGGAGGGGATCTGAGCACTTATGGACTGAATGGTTCGATGTGCAATGAGGATGATCTGTCAACTAACTAACTAACTACTCTTGATCAGTTGCTACACCTCAAACTCTGTGCGGCTCGCTGCCCGTTCTCTGCACCCACAACCCAGTGTCACTATAACACTGTGCCAGTCCGCCATGTCTTCCGGTACTTCAACCCACTCTTCTTCACGATTGATGGTCTCTAGATCACATACCTGACATATATATATTTCTACCTGTGCCATCCAGAACCTGCCTCGTCTTAGTCTATGACCCTTGACCATATCCATGGCTTCATGCAGGGGGTGATCCCTATCTGCAGCAACTCGCAAACATTGCTTTAGTTTATGTTGTGTGATTTCTGCAGTATGTATCTGATGAGATGCAGAGAAATATGCCAGACAATAAATTGTGCAATCTATTATTTGTGTCTTCATTGTTCAAATGTTCATTTGTTGTATTTCTTTAGACACATAAGTTCATGTTGTTTAAAATGTACATCTAGAACATTCATCACAACAAATGTTATATGTTACCTTACTTTAGACACTTCAATTTACCTAACTTTAGACACATTACTTCTGCTGTTCACATAACTTTGAGCACATAACTTTGGCTGTGGTATTTCAGTACTATGTTTTATGTTGAAAATAACATCAGCTGGCGTGCAATGCTAGATTGGTATTTTTTATTGTAGCATATTTTACGGGTACTAATATTTGTGTCAACAAATTTAATATGTTGTCTGATTTTAGACAGATAAATTCTTGCTTTCTTAGTGTGTATCTCTAACTTTTCGTTAATATGTTATATTACTTCTAGACACATAAGTTGTATGTATGTTACCAAGGCCCACAAGGAAGGCAAAGAATAGTAAAACTGTAATCTATTATGCATGTTATGTGAAGGGTGGCATGTGACTGGCTGCCTCATCCCATAGATGATGCAAAATCCAAGTATGAATATGTCTACAAAAAGGGTTTGCTGTGAGTGGGTTGAGGTCATATGCTGTATTGGAAAATGACAGGCAGCAGCAGAAGAAGACAGACAAGTTCATGCTGTCTTGTAGTGTACATTAGACACCCAAATGTGTGGCCACTCTAGGCAGCAATGAATAAAAAGATGGGGAAGCAGGTAGAGGTACTAACATAAGAATACAAAAGGCAAGAGTAGCTTTGATAGCACTAGGAAATATGTGAAAGTCAAAGGAGATTACATCTAGTTGCAGATTTAACCCTTTACAGGGCACACGTTTTGCGTTTTTATAACTATGAATGAGCAACATTTTTCAGGATGTTGGTAAGATTTAGGGTTACTTTAGTAAAAACATCAAATCTAAGGTGTTAGTGCACATATTTTTGTTAAATAAGCAACAAAATTAAGGAAAATGAATGCAGATTTATTATTTTACTCACGTGTGAGATAATCCAATGTTTCCTACATTTCGGTTGCATTTGTTGGAACCCATGCTCGATCATTTATCTGTTCAATCTTTTTGTCTCATTTGTTTGATCGGCAATCATTTGAAAAGTCTCAGAGAGATCCCAAGTGTGCATGTACACTGCTTACTCTAGTATCACTGATATCTAGCTCCAGATTGCACTTCAGTGTCACGTAAATTGAACCCAGCAAAATCTATGCTATCACTTGAAAAATTGTCAAAATCCGTTTTGAAAAACAAAGCATAAAAACCCCGAAAACTATAATCAAATCTGATCAAATTAAAAATTTTAACTTGCAAATGGCGTACACGTTATCAAGTTATCGGCAAAGCCGAAAGTAGACAATTGGAAGTCTCACAAAGTCTCAAGATGCACGTGTTTATAACGCTTAGTTGTCACGGATGCTTTCTGCCATTTTTCCCGTTCAGTAGTACGGGCGCTTTTGGCCGCTGTGCCCGGTAAAGTGTTAAGAGTATTTAACTCTAATGGAAAAACTCCCGGAGTCATGCCCCCATAGAGTGTCAAGAAGGTAAAAGGACCCAAACAATCAGGGAAGAGGGACCTCATCTGACTATCAGAATCCTCCTGTTGTGCTTGCTCCGTGGTGGAGTTTTTATCACTAATGTTAAATCAGTACTTCTATGTGGGTCAGAAACATGGAAACATGGAGAATGACTAAAACAATTACTGATTAAATGCAAACATGAACTGGTCCCTGCACAGAATCTTCATGATCATGTGCCCTACCAGCTGGCATAGGCGTTCATGTCGTTACTCAGATCTAAGCCTTGATATTCTGAATCCTCGATGCTGCCATCTCAGTCCATCCAGCATCATTTCTCTCTGTCTGTCTCTGCCTCTCTTCCCCTCGATCTTTCCAGTCATCACGATTTTTTCCAATGTCTCTGCGAAGAATAGAAGGACTAAATTGGTGTGACAGAATCACTGATATGGAGATTGAGGAGAAAACTGAACAATTTCCAGCAAATCAAGCGATGCTGGTGCTGGATAAGTCACACATTGAGAAAACATGTTAATTCTGTAACTAGAAACCCTTTCACTTGAACCTAAAAGGCAAAACATAGGGTCCCAAAAGCACACGAAAAAGATAATTAGACAAAACATTAATAATATGGGGAGGACATGGAGGAAGCTGCAGGAGATGGCAAAAGATAGGAGTTCTTGACTTGAGTTGGTTGAAGGCCTATACTCTATAGGGAGCTTTCATATATGAGGGATCATTCTTCTTCTGTGTTTTCTGTGATGAATTTCCAATGCTAAACAGTCTAAAGAAAGATATTTGTTGACTCATGATTCCGAAGGGCATTTTAGCAACCGCATAAGCTGTATGATCTCTTGAAGGAGACTGCAGACCACATTTCAAGAAATGCTTCGTGCAGAAGACGATTTGTTAGGAGGACTTTCTTGTTAAAAACTCCTTCGGCATTCCACTGTAATTTTTTGAGTGTCCAGGGTGTTTGGTCAGTAGCTCTTACTCTACCCCTCTGTGCCTTGACTCCCAAGCATGGGGGAAGGTGACCACCAGTAGCATTGGGTAGACCCCCTCAAGGCAGGGGGGCCCAGCACTATCAGTGCCTTATGGGACTTCATGGGATTAGCACCATTCCAATTAATTTTTGTTTATGGCATCATGGATTGAGTTACGTTGCACTGTTTTGTCAAGCCTGTGGCTCAGTACATCCGACTTGGACAAGCGTTTTTCGGGTGTGCTCTCCCTAGCCTTTGACTGTCCCCAGTCTACCTACAAGGCAGCAGGTGTGTCTCTCTTCATCTGGTTCCTATCCCTTGACCTGTCCGACATGGGAGACCCTACCAGTAGCTGTGCTACCATCAGCATAGCTCTTGGGGTCATTGGAACACTCAAAACCTTGTACCTTCTACCTTGGTAAAGTCGACATATGATAGAGGGAGCTTCACGTAGTCTTTTAGGACAGTGAGTCCACAGAGATGTGGCATACACACTGGAGTGATGTGATGTATCAGGATGTTGCAAAGACAGTCGAGAGTTTGTGGATATGTTTTAACATTTATATAACACCCCTGACTGGATGTATTTTTAATTTGTTTGTTGTCAGTAAAAGATGTTTACCACAAACTCATTTTCTTTTAAAAAGTGCACAGAGAACCTCAGCACTAAATGTTTGACATTAGTACCTAGGGAGGCCAGTTCAATAATAGAATTGGGCATCTGTTTGAAGCATAAAGTTTATAAACAGGTATCTACTTCTTTTTCTTCATCCTCCTCCCACTGCTTTTCCATCTTCTTCTCCCCTCCTCCTGCTAGTACTGCTGCTACTTATTCTTCTCCTATTCTTCCTCCTCTTCTTCCTGCTCCTCTTCCTTCTCCTCTTCCTTCTTCTCTTCCTTCTTCTTCTCCTCCTCTTCCTTCTTCTTCTTCTTCCCTGTATTCCTCATCTTCATCTTCCACTTCCTCTTCTTCTGCAATAATTCTTTCTTTGTCACAAACATTCCATATGTGTTATTTCTGCTGCTAGCCAAGTATTCTTGTTTTCCATTTTTCGTTATTTTAGACTACTGAAACCATTTTATTTCAATTTGTATGTCGTTGCTTGTCTGGCTTTCTAGTTAAATTTCATGTTCATTCATCTTTGGTATCGGCCCAATAACAGTCACCCTTACTGTTATTTTAACCACTTTTATGTAAAATAAATCCAAGTTATAATCATTATCTTAATACTTTGATAATGGCAAATGGAAGATGTATACTTTGATAACGGCAGATGGAAGATGTATACTTTGATAATAGCAGATGAAAGATGTAAACTTTGATAACAGCAGATGGAAGATGTATTAAGGAGGTAAATGTAGAATAATCTAAACAAAAACAGTATTTCACAAGATGAAGAATAATCTATACAGCATAACTTTGTCAGTCAAGGTGAAAAAGACCTCTGAAGAGCTATATTGAGTCAGTTCTGATCTACGAAAGTTAATCATGGACAATCACAGCAGATCAATGAGGAATCAGTAAGGAGATGTGTTTTGTAGAATTATGAGAAGACCATGGACTGATAAAAGGCGTTATGAAGATATCTTCAAAGAAATTAACTCACAAAGATAATTGGTTCTTGCATCAGAAGAGGCAGTCCACATTCTGTGGGCACATGAGAAGGAGAAAGCTGGAGTACATCATGACAAAGGACAAGTTGAAGGGGGAGAGAGGTAATGGGAAAGTAAGAGAGAATATCCTGAGCAGTTTAGCATCACGGCATGCAGGAACATCAGTATCAGAAATGATTGGCAGTACATGAGACAGAAGGCTGTGGAAGACATGATCACCAACAGGATATGGCATAGACTGCAGGAAGAAGAAATAAAAGAAGGCAACGAGAGAAGATTCTGGAGAATTGTTTATTAAAACTGTGTACTGGTTCCATTCTCATCTCATCTTGTGCCTTGCGATGTTGAGGTGAAGTATAAGCAGCAGGAGAGTGCCTTTTTATGGGCTTCTTTTGGTTCCATTTGCTCTGTACATCATTGCATCATATCCTTGTACAATATCAGACTTTGACATGGACAAAGGGATAAGAGCACTGTAGCCCTTAAACTTCTGGTTCACTGATGATGAAGTAGCGGAATCATTTCCTACATGTGCCAGTTTGGACTTCAACGTTAACTTTTCTTTCAGAAAGCAATGGCAAACTAAAAAAAGAAAAATGTCTAGAAAATCAACCTGGGATTGGGGTTGATTACAATGTCCTGCAGATATATAATATCAGGCTGGCTGGCAAGGCGGCTGTTAAACAACATTAATAACCTCTGACACAACACAGCAAACAAGATACAATAACATTTTTGAGAACATGCATCTTTTTTATGGCAACATACGGATCTGTATTACGGACCATTTCATAATTACCAAAGAAGAAAATAGAGGATTTTGAATTTAAATGTTACAGAAAAATTCTTAAATTATCGTGCACCCAAGAAATGTACTAACAGGCTGCATGATCTGAGCATGGAGGAAAACTGGCTCATAAACAGTGTCATGCCACAGAAACTGAAATACTTTGGCCATGGTAGACCTCAGTTATATCAAACTGCTGATCCGGCAGCTTCTGCAGCTTGTCTTGTTCCAGACGTATTGGTCTTACCTTTCCTTTGAAGTAAACTAAACAGACCGAGAGAGAGGATCATGCTTTTGGGCAACACATGGTCTCTAATTTCAACCCAGGCTTTAAGCTATGGAGAGGTATAGCTACATTTTACAAACTATCGTCTGTCAAGATGGCCAGGTGCCAGTAAACCTCACAGTGAGTTTGAAAAACAAAAACAGTGAAAGAAGGCCAGGCTTTTGAAAGGGACCGCAATGAAGATGGACACAGGACATTGAAGAGCATGAAAATATATGCGGCAGGGGAACAGGCAAAAGACCAAGGACCTTTTGGGGGGGTCGCCATGAGAGCAGTGTTCTGCAAAAGGACCTGCTACATAATGATGTAAACTGGTGTATATAATATCTGTATTTATAAGTATAAATAAGTTTATAATACCTGCATTTATAATCTTATTTCTACTCATGGTTATTTCCAGAATATTCCAATTATACTTCAGGGATTTGCATGTTCTGTGTTGTAAGTTTGCTATCAATGATAGAAGGAAATGGCAAGTTTTATTATTGATTTACGCTTTTATTCTTCTGCTTTCACCTCCATGTTCATACTTAGACCTCCACATTAATGTAGGAATTTCGCACAACTTAAAGACATTTTACAAAAATTATTAAATTAAACAATATTTCATTCAAGTGTTGAAGTCATTTATAAGAAGAAATAAACACAATGAAAAAATATGTTGTACTTAGAGGCCCGGAATATGAAACAGTAAATGCTGAAGAAAGTCAGCTTGTATAGCCAGCAGTATGAGGATTTTTTCAAATTTTCATTCTGTTTTTTACACCTTAAAGTAGTCACTGTAGTGTCATTTCCATGGTTTATATGTTGTTTTCTTGTTGTTGTTTGCTGATAAAGGCTTGTCACCGCAGTATCCTCTGTTTTTCATAATTGTATTTTGTAAAGCTGCCCTGCTTCTCAAGTTTTCATACTGTTTACATATCCACAGCTTTAGTGAAGTTTTCACCTATTTAATTTATATTACGCTTTTTAATTTGCATTTTTTTCCCAGAAATACTGCTAGGGATTTTAATTATATGCACATAACATTTAAATTCAAAAGCCACTATATATTCTCTCTTTCTCATTGAATGTAAGAAAGCGAGTGCTGACGTGCTATATAAAATCTGTTTTGCTGTGTAGCAGTGATTCTAGGAATGTAAATGAATGAATTAGGAAGAACTTGGAAGCAACAGAGATGTGGTTCCTGAGATGAATATTGCGAATTCCTTGGACTGCCAGAGTAACAAATGACGATTGCCTGAAAGAGGCTAGTGAAACTAGAACATTATATACAATAATAAGAAAAAGAAAAACAGCTTTCTTTGGTCATGTGATGAGAAGAGAGGCATTGGATAACATAGTGACAACTGGAAAGATCAATGAGAAAAGAGGCAGATCAAGACAAATGATGCTGGATGGATTGAGACGGTGGCATGGAGGAATATCATCAGCAGAGTTGATCCAGAAGACCAAAGACCGAGATCTGTGGAGGAGACATGAATGCTTATTCCAGCTGACAGGGCACTTGATGATTATATATATATATATTGTGGTATTCATGATGGAGTGGTCAGGCACGTCATGTGTTTATTTACGAACTCCATGAATCGGTTCACAAATGCAAGTTTTTGGGCGACTCCTAGGGGTTGTCCCTAGAGGTATGGAGTTTGTGCTCTTTTGGCCACTTCCAGCAGGTCACTCACAAGAAAGAGACTAAGCCTTATTGTATGAAACTGATTACAATGAAGTTGATCCTCTTACTTTTAAACCCCTGTTTAAAAAAATTATGTATATGTTACTAGTCTAGTACCTGGTATGTGACAGACTGACGACGAGAGCTTTATCAAGTAGTACACGGAACCTGAGAAGTGTTTAAATCTGGACGTGTGCTGAACATAGTGCTAACGACAATCATCATCTATCAGTTCCTTTGCAGAAAGTACAGCAGGCCACTCAGCAGAAAGTACAGCAGGCCACTCAGCAGAAAGTACAGCAGGCCACTCAGCAAAAAGTACAGCAGGCCACTCAGCAGAAAGTACAGCAGGCCACTCAGCAGAAAGTACAGCAGCCTGCTGTACTTTCTGCTGAGTGGCCTGCTGTACTTTCTGCTGAGTGGCCTGCTGTACTTTAGTACTTTACTTTACTTTCTTACTTAATCGACATGGTACATGGTGATGATGATGATATACAACTCAAATCATAATTGTTTTTGGGAGCCCTTGATATAGTATATGAGAAATACGTTTGCAGATATTGATAGACAGGCACTCATAAGTATATGAACGAAGTATGTTTTGTATCGTATATTCTGCTAGCTGCAAACAACTTGTTCTCGAAGCTTATACTTTTTAACATAACTTCCGCTCAACACAACCATCCAGAGCTTTCTAAGAAGTTCGGCCGTGAAACCGCTACATTGATCGATACATTTGTTTGCTAAATTGTAATTGTTTGCAATGTCTACGATAAACTACAGTAAATGGGATCACATTGAGGTGAGTGTTATTATTATGTATATATTAATACTTATTTTGATGCCCAAACGAATCGGCAGGCGAAGTTCTTACATTGAAAGAGACTCCGTCGACGGTCGCTTTCCGGACTTTCCGTTTCGGTTGCTGATTCGACTATGACAAAGATATTATTATTATTAATAACTCAGTTATAAGTGTTTCTTCAGTATTCTAGTTTACGTTGTTGCTTTAAAAAGCAGCATTAACCGTTATAAAAGGCAAACATGTTGGGCTTTCTTTCAGAAAATATCAAATAACGTGATTTCGTGCTTCATAATTTCAATTTAAGTTTCCGACCTCCCAGTCTTTCACTCTTAGTCTTACTCTTTGCGTTGCGCGGTCGCCGTCACCGAGACCACATCCATTTAAAAAAATACATAATGTTTTTAACTGTAAAAAATCTAACAGCTGTTGTCGAGAATGTTTATAAATAAACTTGTCAGCATACACCAAGACATAATTTATTGTATGTTCTCTGTCCATCTTGTAAGTTTTAGCATATCAATGATCAGCTCTCTCACTGACTATACACAAAATTTTGTGAGTAGTACGAGCCGCTATACACAAAAATTAATGGCTGGTCACGTGATGCCTACTACATAATTAATGTTTGTGGAACTATCATTGTGATTTTTTTTTTCTCTTAAATTTTTACAATTTTTAATCAGTCAAGTAGGTGCCGTCTCCACAATGAAGGTTGGCTGCAATGGATCTCCAACACTGTCTGTCTTTCACTTTGGCTGTACATTTTGTCAGGCTTATGTTCATCCATCACTTGATGTTATCTTCCCACTTGTATCGTTGTCTACCTCTTGCTTGCTTGCCCTCAATCTTGCCCTCCAGTATGGTTTTTATAAAAGTATCATGTCTTTTAACAATAACATGGCCGAAATATTTCCTTGCCTCCTCTTTTATTCCTTCCGTCATCTCTCTCTCTCTCTCTCTCTCTCTCTCTCTCTCTCTCTCTCTCTCTCTCTCTCTCTCCATTCCCATATTCGTCTGTATATCCACATCTCCAGGGCTTCTAAGCGACTTTCTAGTTGCTTGTTTTAGGAACTAAAATATAGAACTGAGAAACTCGAAGCATCTGAATAAAGTGTGCTCAGTGGATCTGCGGTAGCTGCCGGGGGGGGGGGGGGGGGGGGGGGGGGGGGGGAGAGCGCATCCCCTAGGCAACGACGGAGTGATCCAGTCTCGGATGAATCCAACAGATGTCTTTGTTTAACGTGAGTTTTATTTGCCAAATAAAATATCACTGTACGTAGAGTGTGTCCTTGTCGACAAATAGTGTCTTTGTGAGGTTTAAAGAAAAAGAACTTGCAAAAAAAAAAAAAAAAGACAGACGAGAAGAGAGAATAATAGTCTTCTTCAAATTGTTTTGGATAGCGGCTCGTACTATTCACAAAATTTTTTGCCGAATAATCGCGTGACCAGCCACAAATTTTTGTGTATAGCGGATTGAACTATACACAAAATTTTGTGTATAGCTTCTCCCTACTTTAAAGTGCACCCCAGTTTGCCCAGACAATGGACCTGGGCATCATCATCAAAAGATCCACACAAGTTCCCAAACTTGAGTCCTCAGTGAGTGCTACCACTCATGCCACAGCCATTCATTTTGAATTGAGTACTGGAAGTCAGACAAGAATTGTTTTTTCTATGTAAAGAATGTTAAACATTTATAAAATTATTTCATGAATGAAATAACAGTGAGTAAACACACTGAGTTCAATAAGACAACAACAAATAGAAAAGGGAGCCTCGTGAAATTGGAATGCTGTGTACTTGGGTGCTCTGGATGCTAAACCTATCATGACCTTTCATTTGTAGTCCAAATAAAAAAAAAATTTTTAAGACAGTCTCCTGGTTTGGACACTTTTCAGAAAAGTGTCCTTGTCTTGTCTGTTTTTTATAATATTTTTATTGTTTAATTTTTCTTGTCTTGCTGATAAATACTTTTGTCTAAAGGTTTGCCTGTATCTGTGTTCTTCCACTTGTCAAGTTTTTCTGTCACATTTTGTTTTTATTCTAAAAGCTCTGCTTTTCATCTTAACTATAAGTTAACATGAGAGGAGGAGTTGCTAAGAAGTTATGGCGGCTGCTGTTGGCTTGTGCAGACCTCGTTGCAGTCACTGTGGACTGGTTTAAGGGAAATAAATATATATATATATATAGATGGCATACTCACCCCTAGTTGAGTTGAGCTAAGAAACAACCACTGCACTCAGGACATGGGATAGTAGATCAGACATCTAGACTTCTAGGATATAGGGGGAAAACTTAGAGGAACGCTTTTTTTTCTTGTTCTGCCCTTTATCCCTCAATGGGTCATTGACCCTCAAACAATCCACACCAAGCTGTCCTATCCCTTGCTATCTCCTGCATGTTCTCCCAATACTACTCATCTCTGTCTCTAACACTCTTCTCCGTGTGTTGTTAGATCTCCCGCAATATTTTCTTGAGGTCATGTTTTTATTGTTCATGATAGTGACATCTTTTGTCCTTTAATCCCCATTTGGGATAAAGGTCCTCAAAAGGGTAGAAAAAAATCTAGCGAGCTTGGTTGCCAAGGAAATTTGTTCTTGGTACCTGACATTATCGTAATTTTCTAAGCCCCTATTTATAAAAACATCTCCTGAGATAAATGTTTGGCTCCTGAATTGTGCTTACTTTTTTTTCTACCTTTGGGCTCAACAAACTCTTAAGTCTTTTGCTCCATCCTGCAGCTCCTTGTACATGCTCCCCATATTATTTATGTCTTTAATTCTCTTCTCTCTGTGTTTTAGGTCTCCAACTATTTATGGTGATGATATAATGAAATATAATACCATCTTAAAGTTTTGAACGTGAACATTGTGTTTTTATGTTTGCTGTTATAATGCAGTTATTGCAGTAAAAATGTTAGAAGGATGCATACTTGACAAGGAAGAGAGCTAGCTACCTGACTATCCCATTGCCTAGAATGTGTGCAGTCTTAACATTTCACTTATTGTTTGTTTGTTGTTATATATTGTCTTCTCCCTTAGATCTCAGACGATGAAGATGACACACATCCAAATATTGACACCCCCAGTTTGTTCAGATGGCGCCACCAGGCTAGAGTGGAGCGGATGGAAGAGCAAAAGAAGAAGAAAGAAAAACTTGAAACTGAAAAACAGAGGTAAAGTTTTTTCTTGTCACAGAGATTTATTTATTATTAACCCTTTACCGGGCAGACACTTGTCCATTTGTTTTAGCCCTGAACAGGCAAGATTTTTTCAGGTTCGGTCAAATTTCGGGTTGCGTTATTAAAAACATCACAAATAAGGTGTTAGTCTACCGATTTTAGTTAAATAAACAATGCAATGAAGGGAAAAGCATGCAGAATATGTTACTCACGTGATTGTTGCCGGTTATCCATATATGAACACAAATATTTACAAAATACAGTTATTGTTTGTGATTTTCAGTTATCTATACAGCAATTTACAAACACATTTTCAGAATCATAATCACTTTCTTTAAAGTCCGACTCAGACTGCTAATGCAAAGTAACGCTTTGCTCTGATATCTAGCTCCGATTAATAGTCAACTTCGTGCCCTTTAATGTCACTTAAATTGAACCTAGCGAAATCTCGGCTATCACTTGAAGAATCGCCAAAATCCATTTTGAAAAACTAAGCATAAAAACCCCGAAAACTATCACAAAAATCCGTTCAAATTCATAGTGGGCGCTTGCAAATGGCGGCCACGTTGTCAAGCTATTGGTGAAAGCGAAAGTAGCCGTCGGAAAGCCGAGAGATCGCGTTTTTACAATGCATAATAGTATCGGGCGCGTTGGGGCGGTCTGCCCGTTTAAGCGATGGGACGGAAATGGACGTTCCACCCGGTAAAGGGTTAAAATACTTTTGCAGATAAAGTTGCAGTCAGCCGCAGCATATTTGGCTGTTTGTAATTTCTTGGCAGTGGTTTGCCCTCTTGCTGTTAGTTAGATAAAATCTTCACAACTTGTGGTCCTTCATCTTTGTTTTTGTGAAAAGAAGTGCAGAAATTACATGGCCCAGCATGCAGGGAAAATATGAGAAGAAGTGAACACTTATGTCAGGATAGAGATCCTGAAGCAAAGACTAGTAACACAGTATCTTACCCTGCATGTTGTTACAGGTAACTATGGCGGGTTGGTGTGGGGCTGGCTATTCCATCCAGTAGCTGCAAAATCCAGCTTGCCAAAGAGTTAGACAGATTATGTTGCATTAAGCGATAAAGAACAAAATAAGAATATTAATAGACATTTTTAAGTGGATCATGGTGAAATGCTACTGATCAAAGGTTACATCATCTTTGGGTTGAATATGTGTTTAACTTAATATTTCACAGATCATTTTTGTTTAGACATTTTTTTAATGCAGTGTTTTGTATTAACCAGTAAAAGGCTAAAGTAAAGTTATGGATATATTCTAGTGGGGAAAAGATAGGGTTTGACCCTGAAGTGATGACGCTTAATGTATATTAGGTCACAGATTCCTTTCCTCTTGGTCTTTTCCCTCTCCAGACTAATCTCATCTAGTAAACATTTGATCAGACCTTGTCAGTTGTAGAGCAGTCGATAGTGGAAACCAAGATCCCTTCCCAGTTTGGCATTTAATCCATTCACGTTTCTTCCACCAGGGTTAAGATGATCTATCGATGGATTAAGTCCAACTAACCAGCATGTGAAACAAACCCACTATTCAGCTGCCAGAAAAGACAGTTTAAGCATGTTAAACCTCTCGTCCATGCTGACCTCCGAAAATAGAACATATAAAAATATAGAGAGACAGTGTTCTTTGGTCTGTTATTGCCACATAGCAAGTGCCCAGATCACGCCATACAGAGGATGGAAGGAACTCTCAAAGTAAACAGTGCACGAAAACTATGGGATACGAATATACGTCACACCAACGCTAACGTGACAATGAAAGGATACGCTGTGCGACGATCAAGGTGAACGGGCGTTATTGGATTTGGAGGACAACTTGGTGTGGCTATTGGATCGTTTGAAGGCTAGCAGTGGACTCACTTCAAGCTAAGAACAGCTAGAAGCATATATGGAGAACGCCATGGATTTGAGAACGACGGGCAAACTCTAGACAGAATCGAATCGGAGGAAGATGACAGCAAGGACAACCTGAAGGAACTGAGGAAAGAAGTATTACTGAGTGACGATAAGGAAAACTCAGAACAGTTTTAACTACATAAAGGTTAGTGCACGGTTATGTTAGATGCCCTCCCGGCAACAACGGGAAATCTAATGGTTCACAACAAAATGTGTTAACTCCGTAATAAAGCGGTGTTAGATTTTCCTGAGATTCGATGTTTACTTCATATTTCAAGGTTATTCAGTGAATTCATAAACTGTTGTCATTACGCCGTTTTTAATGAGCCATTTCCTTTCGTAAGTTCAAACATATTTACATGGTAAAACACAGCGAAGAAGGACTTACGCTTTGGCAGTTATTGAAAAGCGAGGCCTTGGAAAATATAATGACTGGAAAGATCAGTGATAGAGGAGGCATGTAAAACCTCTCATCCATGTCGGCCTACGGAAGAAGAATAGTATATACAAATATAGAGAGACTGTGTTCTTTAGTCAGTTAATGAAAAGAGGGCCCTTGGAAAATATGACTGGAAAGATCAGTGATAGAGGAGGCATGTTAAACCTCTCGTCCATGCCGAATTCCAGAAGAATAGTATATACAAATATAGAGAGACAGTGTTTTTTAGTCAATCAAAAGAGAAGCCTTGGAAAATATGATGACTGGAAAGATCAGTGATAGAGGAGGCATGTTAAATCACTGGTCCATGCCGACTTCTAGAAGAATTATGTACTAATAATATGTACAAATGTAGAGAGCGGTGTTCTTTGGACTATTAATGAAAAGAGAGGCCTTGGAAAATATTATGATTGGAAAGGTCAGTGGTAGAGGAGGCAAGGGCAGACCAAGAAATTATGCAGAGTGGACTGAGACGGCTTGGACGCTTATAATAACAGAGTTGACCCAGATCAGACTGAGATTTGTGAAGACGCATGAATGCCTGCACTCACCGTGAGGAGAGCCATCAAGGTCACTGCAGCTTTTTCACACCATGTCTGAATTTGTTTTGAAACATACTTTTTACATTTTTAAAGTTTAAGAACTCTGAGATAGTGAGTAGGCTGATCTGGAACATTTCTATTTTTTTCCCCCCACCAAGTCTTAAAATTAATTTTTGATAGTTTCAAGCGGTGGGGCTCAGTGATGTACGGAGACTCACCAAAGTTATGACACCAGAAGTATCAAATTTTACGCTCAGGTGCACAAACATTCTTAAAATGTTATTTCATTTTTTCAAGTTACAAGCCTCAAAGATGTGAGAATATTCATATATCATAAAGCAATGTTGATATGGATGCTCTGTCCTTAAATGTTACCTACATATGTAGCCGACATAAGTCTGACTGATTTTGTTGTGGGAGAAGACCATTGTTGTATATTTCTGTTGCAATATAACTGAATGTGTTTATATCATCTTTTGATTATTCTATCAGCTATCAGCAAAAGCTTGCACAGATGAGACAGAAAATGAAAGTTGCAGAAGAGGTATGCTCTTGTTCATTATTTTCTAATTATGTTAATTTTTCTTTGTTCTTTTCGACTGCATCCCCAACTGATGTAACCAACCCCAGCCCTTGTTTATCATCAGGTTTTCAGTACATTAAAGTGCTTGATATCTTTGTATGTCCGTCTGCCCAGTTTGTCTCTCTGCCCACCTGGGCATAGGGCTGGATGTTTTTTGGCAATGGCATACCTAAAAGGAGATCAGCGTGGCTGAAAGGGTAAGAGCTTTCGTTCTTAAACATCCAGTGTGCTGATGCCAGGATAGCAGGTTCGACCCCCTACACCAGCCAGTTGGACTAAACTGTTTACTTCTCGTCCTTGACTTGGGGACGTAAATTACAAGTAGCTCTGAAGTTGGAGTGGGTTCACCTGATGGCGAGGGACACTGGTAATAGGGAAAGCTAATCCACATGCAAACATCAGTCTAGTGCACTAGGGGTAGTAGCATGTGTATAGACAACGCTTGAGTTCAAAGTGAACAAAATATACACACAACCTAAGACCTGGTGAGGAAACGCTACCAGCCCAGGCCTGATCCCAGGTGGTATCTGCTGTCTTGAATCATGACCTGAATGCACCCTAATATGCCTGTCCACAGATGCGAACTTGCAGTACCAGCCTTTGCTCAGCTTGCTGGTTTCTAGGCTTGGAGGGGGGAAGGAGAGCTCTGTATCACAATTCCTGTGGAGGTGGTACTTTAATGCTGGAGGCTAGATACCTGATCTACAGCCCATTGTTCAGTGGGATAGTGCATGATTGGGGAGAGAGAATATTCTGATAGAATTCTTAATTGGATCTGAACCCAGCAGGCTTTGGATTAGAGGCAGACTCTGAGCCACTTCAACTCACATTCGGCGATTAAGCCAATTACAGATTGTTTATAGTTTTCTTAATGTTTTTTTTTTTTAAATATATATATATTAGATCTCATTTAGGCTCTCATAGTGCCCATTCTGTCACTTTTGGTTGTGTTCTTGTAAAACTGAACATTGACATCTTTCATTGTTCAGTTATTCATTGTAATTGTGCAGCTTGTCGCAATCAACCCATTTCACTTAGAGATTAAAAGTGAGAAAAATGTGGCACAAAACATGGCTTTTACAAGAACAGTATCCTCTTGATTGTCTTTTGTTTTGTGCATCTGTTTCATGCAATATCTGTTTCTTCTCATTCAGAACGCACCATCAGAATTTGAGAAGCTGAAGATAGAAGTGTCCGAGCTTGAGAAGCAGGAGACTGAGTTCCGAAAGAAGGAAGAAGACCTGAAGAAAGAGGAAAGAGTAAGTTTTAATCACTATGATTTCACTTCATTAAAACTACATATCCACTTTATATGAACGTGGATGCTTCAGTTTCTAAATATTTAGTAAAGTAATGGACCGTTTTACACACCTGTGGGCACATTGAGCATATGGCGCCAGTCTCCTATGTTTATAGGCCAGTCTGAACTGGGTGGGTGGTGTGATGTGGTCAATACCATGTCGGTCGCCGTTACTTTCTATGGCATTTGTTGGTGCTTCCTGTTTGTTATATCGGTGGAAATTCAAACCCGTGGGCAATTGGCTGGCAGGCAAGCCTGCTAGCCATCATGCTACTGGGCCTTTCTATTGTCTCAATTAGAGATAATTTTTGTGATTTTATGAATTGAGTTCAGCAGATGCATTCATCTGTGTGAGAGACTACAAGGTGGTATGGGTGACCTAGGGTTCTACAGTGACTGGTTCTTGGGTAAAAGAAGAAAGTTTGCTGCTGTTTTTTTTTTTAAATTAGTTAGTTGGGTCTGGTCTATTGTTCATATTAATCTTTCTTCCACTGAGAGATCTAATAGCTGCAGGTAATGATTTTGACTTGTCAATATAACAGTGAGCAACTGAATTGTTCCTTTCAGCTGCTGGGTTTTGCTGAGGAGACTTATCGTATCTGTTAATATAGACTAGGATATTTTATTTCGGTTACTTTTCAGGGTAGGGTTTGTGGATGTCATCATTCACAAAGTTTTGGGTGCTTACACCAGCAGAATCCTCTCCATTTCAGCCTTGCCTTTTGGCATCAGGTCTTCTTCATACAACCTTAGACGTTGGCCTGAATTCCTATAATTAAAGAAAGCAGCCATTAACTTGATCTTGCTGACATCTCCATAGAGTTTGCCCTCAAATGAAGCAGATTTAGACCAAAATAATTTTCTATTTAGCATATGTTGGGCGCTCCTGCTGCAAATGTTAAGCCGTCTTTTTACCAATTCTGCAGTTACATTCATCAGTTTCTACTTTCTTTAGTGGATAGCACTGGATAGCAGCCTTTTTACTGGATAGCAGCCGTCTTGCACTCTCGTCGGGTTGCTCTCCGTCTGGGTGCATGGACCTCAGAGCAACATATGTTAACCCCGGGACTGCCACAGGGATCTGCAGTCTCACCGGTGCTCTTTAATGTGTATACGAGCAAGATTGCAAACCTAGAAGCACCAGGGATTGGAAGAATACTAACATTTGCAGATGATATTCTTGCATATAGGCAGGGGAGAGATAGGGAGCAAACAGCCCAGGAGCTACAGGCGACAGTAGATAAAGTGATTGACTGGTGCACAGAAATGAGTGCTGTCATCCACCCGGAAAAGGTGGCTGTTTTGTGGTGCTCTCTGGACAACAGGATTGTAAGAGCTGATGTCCCAAGCCTCGCGATGGATGGTAGAAATGTCAGCAGAGAGAACAAACTGAAGTATCTGGGGATCACATTTGACAGGAGCCTATCCTTCAAGGACCATGTGGAGACGGTCGTGACAAGATCTCAAAGGGGACTCAATGCACTTAAAACTATGGCTGCAATGGACATAGAGCAGAGAATGCTTTTCACACTATACCAGCACTTGATCCTCTCATTAATTGATTATGGATTAGGTCTGCTCACTGTCTCAGAGAGTCAGCTGGTGAAGTTAGAGCGCATACAGAACGAAGCTATGCGGGTCATTCTGGGATGCACTAGAGACACCCCAGTAGTGTGTATGCATTACATCCTTGGTCTGCCAACTGTTGCTGGTAGGCTCAAGGTGATGCAGGCGAAGGCATACCTCAGAGTAGCTGCAGACACAGACCACCCACTGCATGAGGCGCTGGACGCAGTTATGGGTCAGCGACTGATAAGAGGGAAATCATGGATGGCTCAGGCGGAGGATACGATCAGACAGGTGTGCCCCTTGGAGAACATTAGGCGTGGAGAGGAGTGGGTCAGAGTGCCAGCGGAGCAGTCAGACTTGTGCAGAGTTATAATCACATTAAGCCGGGAGTGCAGGGAGTGGCCAGCAGGGGCCACGGAAGTGGAAATCCAGCAACTAATTCAGGACAATGCTCACTCGAGTGATGTGATTATCTACACAGATGGTTCGGTGTCAAGAGGTCAGAGAAGTGGCTGGGGGTTCATAGCCAAAGCTAATGGTCGATGTTTGGGGCAGGAGAGCCTGGCATATGATACCACAACATCCAGCTTAAGAATGGAGGTGGAGGCAGTCACTGCGGCTCTCCGCTGGATGGAGAATACGACACACACACACATCGTGATTGTAACTGACTCAGAAAGCATGCTGATGAGGGCAGACTTCGTGCGGAGTGGCTTGCTTCGCTTCGGAGGTCACAGGTGACAAGCATCGCCTGGATCTTTTCTCCGGGGCATGCCGGTGTGCTTGGACATGAACAGGCGGACAGATTGGCTGGCTCTGCAGAACTTGGTGGAGTATTGATACATGACAAAGCAGACGTGGTTGCGGCCTTGTGGGAGCACGTGCACACCTCGGAGGAGCAAATGGATTACCATGGTCTGGCAAGAATGAGACGAGGAGTGACGAAGGGATCTGGCCGCCGCTCAACGCTCAGAGGAAAGGCGAGACGGACTTATAATCAGATTGCTACTGGTACTATTAGTGTTGGAACTCTTCGCTGGTTGCTGAGGATGGGCACGGAGCACTTATGGGAATGCCCCGAATTCTGTGATGTCGATTCCTAAATCAATCAATCAATCCTTTCTTTAGTTTACTGAGCAAATGGTATTTCTTCTTCTTCTGTGTTTGTCCGGAATGCTGTTTTAGACGTAATTATAATCAGATTGCTACTGGTACTATTAGTGTTGGAACTCTTCGCTGGCTGCTGAGGATGGGCACTGAGCACCTATGGGAATGCCCCGAATTCTGTGATGTCGATTCCTAAATCAATCAATCAATCCTTTCTTTAGTTTACTGAGCAAATGGTATTTCTTCTTCTTCTGTGTTTGTCCGGAATGCTGTTTTAGACGTAATTGCGCTGTGCATGTTTACATCAGAGCTGCGATATTTGCACCTTTCTGCCAACACATCTGACTTCTTCAGGCATTTGTTGACCGGGTTAACTTTCTGAAGATGCTACATGTTCACCTCAAATTGGGTCAGATTTATGCATCAGCTTTCTGGTTGCCTGGATGTTCTGATTCCCACTTGATTCCGTAGGTGCTTTTTATACAACTTTTAGCCTCATGGTAGGTTTTATCTATATCAAGCTGAGGTAGTCTTCCACTTTCCTTTGCTAATCTGTCAGCCTCTTCATTTCCAAGTATGCTGTAATGTGATGAAATCCATTGTGTTACAGTCTTCTGGATGTCTAACATGATCCATGAGGTGCTGTCCTAAAAGATAGAAGAAAATAAATTTATTTATTTATTATTATTAGATTATCTTTATTTGTGAGAGGCTTTTTACAGTAAAAGTGAGGGTCCATCTTACAGTCCTTGAGTCTCATTGAGCATATGGTTCTAGACTCATGTTTGTAAAGGCCAATCAGCACTTGGTAGGCAATGTGATCTGTATCACCTTTGCTTCCCAAGACATTTCCTGGTACCAATTTTAGACTGAAAGCCCAGGTCCATTTTTAAAAACCACTCCTGAACCAGTAGGCAAGTGTTTAGCCAGTAGGTTACTGTACCTCCTGAGCTTTAAGTTAATTATCATGTAGATATGTTACTAAGTGTCAGGTCTTAGTCGGATATGACTGAGCTATTGTATGGCAGTAGACAATACTACCTACTTTCTGTTAGCACTGAATGTTGGGAGGTGCTTACCAAACCCGACACTCCTCATTGTTTAAGTGGCTTCAGGCAGAGGAGCGCAATTGGGAGCATACAAGCCTTATCCTGGTGTGTGAAAATGCAACCTAAAGACTAAATGTTGTGGCTGGCCAGGTCCTAAGCCTTAGTTGGCAACTGGTCTAGGATCGAAGCTCCGACAGGCAGACAGTTAGAGCATTCTTTGCTGATTCGACAGCTTGTCTTGTTCCCAATGTATTGGTGTTACCTTTCCTCTGGAGTAAACTAGGCAGGCCGAGAGGGATGCTGCAAGGGCAACACATGGCCTCTACAATTCACCTCAGGCTTTATGCTATGGAGAGAGATTCCATTCCTGGTCTTACCGCCATGGTTTGTAGTCATTATGCTTTTTTTTTTAAAGCACAATGTAACAATCTATCATCCATCAAGACGGCCAGGTGCCAGTAGCAGTATGTTACCACATTAGTTGTGTGAGATGACACATTGACATCTATTGACTAATAACTTTCACATATTTTCTCTTCTACAGCTGACCCCTCTGAATATTGATACCATCTGCAAGGAAGGGAAATCTAAGACTGTAAGTAGGCCTATGTTCATGTTGTTAAAATTCAAGATCCTCGAATAATAATGTAGACACTTTATTACTGTTGCGTGTTGACTTGGGACAATAAAAGGCTACAGGGAAGGCTGATCCAGCAGAAATACTTATAAATTGGGTGCACCGAACAGCAGGCCTGGCAGTGTGGCATAATAGTTCATGCATTTGCCTGCCAAGATGGTTATCTGAGTTCAATCCCCGATAGAGGCAGGATCATTTTTTCCTAACCGCTTAGGACAAGCCGTGTGGTGATGATGGGGGTCAGTGGTGTGACATGATCACACGATTCCAACACCAGTCTTAGACCTCACTGATACGATGATATACAGTGTCAAGTCAGGACGTCAGTAAGAAACATTTTACAGGCCCTGAGGCAGTTTTGGCATATGGTGCTAGATGCATATTATTATATAGACTGATCGGCACTCCGTGGATGATGTAAATATCATGCTGGTCGCCTTTACTTCCCAAGACATTTCCTGGTGCCCAGCTTAAACTGAGTCGACCTGGGGGCCCAGGTTAATTTTAAAATCTGCCTTGATCAGATTTGAACTCATGACTGCCAGGCTGGTGGGCAAGTGTCTAGCCACTGTGCTACCACAGCCAACATGATGGTTGTGTTATGTTGTTGTGTAATCTCTCTCCTGTGCTTGTTTCAGCTGATCAACAAGTTGCCACCACCTCCGACAGAAACGTCCGAAGAAGCCAAAATTGAAAAACAGGTAGTTATATATGTTTGTGTATGTGTGCAAGATATGGCAAGGAAACATCAAGAGTGTATGTATACTTGCAAGTATTAATGTAGATAGCAGTGACTTAGACGTAGACAGTCACCATTTTTTGGACACATGGGAAGAAATAAATTGGAGAACTTGGTGACAACTGGTAAGATTGGGGGAAAAGAACAAGGGGAGGGCAGAACGTAAATACCTGTATGGCTTGGCTGTGTGGTATGGTCGAGTCAAGAACACAGCTGATCCACGACTCGTGTGAGATGGTGAAACAAGACCGCCCACACTTATTAGCATGGCACATGATGATGAACAGTTAACAAGCTCTGTAAACCCTGAAATGCAATGAGAACAGAAACATCAAGTATTTCATCCTTTGGGCTGGTCAAGAAGCATCCTGATTGTTCCGTTGCAAGTTTGTCTGACTTGTGTCTCTGTTTCCATGTTGTGTATCAAAATTGATGCATCTGTGCATGCCTGGTTTATAAATGTTGTCCTTGGTCCTTTTCTCCCTGTATTACAATTTTATGTCCACCAGTATGCTGTTCTGTGTTTCTTCATGTCTTAGAGTGTGACCAAGTCATGGCAGTCTTCACTTTTTGATTACTTTAAAGTCTTATTTGTTCTGTTGCAATGGGTTTATGGACGCTATTTGTAATCCCACATATCACGTTCAAAACACAGCTGCAGGCGATTTGGAAGCAGACCGCTTTGCGTTGGGTTTTATAAAATGATATGAGTGCCGGCCATTCAGAAAGCAATGGCAAACTACTGAACGTAACATGGACTTATTTATTCTGTTTTCTAGACCTTGTTTATTTGTCTATTTTTAAGTCCAGCTGGTTCTTGTAAATTTATTTTATACCACAACTAAAAGGGAAAAAAAAGCAAACAAACGTTTATTTAATTGTTGAAACAACAAACTGCATTTTATGCTATTATGTATATCAGTTTACAGTTCCGTCTTGTTTATCAATATTCTGTTTCGTCATATGTGATGATACATCCTCCGTCACCTCATGTGAAGATTCTGTGTATGTGAGCACATTTATCATACAACATGTTGAACCTGCTACCATCATGATCAGCACACCGTAATTTTAAGAGCTAATCTCTCTTATCCATTCAGCCATGCTGACCTCTGTAACATTTATATTCAAAGTCACATATGTATGTGGTTCACATTTGATCTGTAAACGTCTACCTTTCTCATCGTATATTGCTTGAAATTGTTACTTAGTGAAGCAATCTTAGGGTACCCCTAGGTAATAGAAGCTTGCCAAGACAATGGTCTGAGTTCAATACCCATTAGAGGTATTTTTTCCGGCCAGTACAACCAAGGAGGGGGTCAGTCAGTTCAGAGGCGTACAATTCTGAGACGTGTGTTTGATCCTCAGTCAGGCTTTAGAGTTTGTTTAAAATGTTAGCTGCAGGAGATTTGGAAGCAAACCGCTTTGCATAGATTTCAGTGGTATGTTGACCATTCAGAAGGCACTGCCAAACTACTGAACTTACTAGCCTTGCCTAGTAAATCACCAACAGTCACTAAATGCTGGGGTTGACTGCAACATCCTGTAAAGGACATGCAACTAGCTAACATGCCAGCTATGATCCAGAGGTCATCATGAAAATAAATATTTTAAGAATGTTACAGGGTGCTTTCTTTCTGTCATTATATGTGTTGAGACCAAATAAAAGGTTGTTTGTTTACGGTAATTCCATAAGAATGTGAAGGGTTCGAATATCACATATTTTCGTTTCATTGTGATGTTGGTGGTAATGTTCCCTTTCCCAATGTCTGTCCTTCTTTGAAAATTATCTGAAATCCATTATACGAAGCTGGTTAAGTCCCAGAGATGTACTGGTTTAAAAAAAAATTAATTTGGTAAATTTACATTCTAAGTGTGTTTGTTTTTCTTGTCTCATCGTCTTTGGTTTGTGTCTGACAGCAAGAGTTCTCCAAGAAGTACAAGACAGAGATCTGCAAGTATGGCATGCTCCAGAAGTGGGACGACAGCAAACAGTACCTGACAGAACATAGCTACCTGGTGTGTGAGGAGACGGCTAACTACCTGGTCATTTGGTGCATCGATCTGGAGGTAGAGGAGGTATGCGTAACAATCACAAGTTACTTTAGTATATTTGTAGTGTTTTGAATTATTGGGGGGGGGGGGTGTTTAGGATTCTATTATTTGCCTTTGTGTTACCACCACCAGTGAAGGGAAGCAAAGAATAGTAAAACTATAACCTGTGTTGCATGTTGTCAGAGGCAACCGAGGAGAGTGGTGTGAGATTGGCTACCTCATCCTGAAGCAAATGCCACCTGCTGAAGGGCTGGGTGTCAGCTGGTGGAGGACCTGTGCTGCGTTGGAAGATGAAAAGTAGTAGCAGATTTCAGGTTGTAGTGAACATTAAGAGATGTCTGGATATAAAGCCAGAATAAAATAGACAGACGCCAACTTGGCAACTACCTGGAAAAATGTCTGTTTCACAAAGAATGTTTAAATAATGTCGCAGGTATTGATAAGCACCCATCGGAGTGAGTGAAAGAAATGATCTGTGGGTGTACAAGACAGTTTACACATTGACAGCTGCAGGCACGAATCTTTATCTTGTCTAATATCTTCTGATCTCGGCTTGTTTTTCCTTGTATCAGTGCTAATCACAACCTGGTAGTTTATTTCTTATGCTATTTTGGTGGCCTCACAGGTTCTCAAGCATTTAAGAATATGGAGCATAAAATTAAGGCTTTTAAAACGTGGGTCTGCAGACAGAGAGACAGTGACTAATACAGGGAGGCCATGGAGGGAAGTGCAGGAACTAGCAAAATATTGGGAAGCTTGACAATAATTGGTTGTGGGCCAATGCTTCAATGAGGATTACAGAGGAGAAGAAGATCATCTCAGAGCTAAAAGAAATAAACATTAGAAAGACAAAAGTACTCTGGTGACAATGAAGCAGTATAGTGTAAACTTTAATGGCGGGAAAATTTGAGGATAAAAGAGCTGAAGTCGTCAAAGATAACAGTGGACAGTGTCAAGGCGTGGTTGGGATACAGCACAGGAAGGAAACTGCTGGCGATCCATTGCTGACATCTATCACTGTGACACTGGATGTTGCTGGTGGGTGGCCTTATTTCTCATTCTCTTCTTTCCCCCTACCACCCCATACCAGCATGGGCGGCTATCAACAAGCTGGATACATTCATTTCCACTGGCTAAGGTTACCCTAGCATTGCATTCACGTAAGATTATGCAAAATTCCTACACTAAAGACATGACATTGGCTTGGCACCTGGAAGGGCATTCAGACTTAGCTGATCTAGTTAAGCATGAAATGACTTACACCGCACAGTAGTTCAGTAAGTTAAAGACCCTTTTTACATGCCTTGAGGCATGTTTGGTATATGTCGCTGGCCTGACATTTATACAGATCAATCAGCAGGTTACAGGGTGGTGTGGTCAGTGTCACGCTGGCCACCTTTGCTTCCCAAGACAGTCCTGGTGCCCAGTGTAGGTGGGTGGGTGGGAGTGTGGTGCTACTGTGTCTGAGCTGTTTAGTCACTCCTTGTATCAACCTGATCAATGATATTGCTACAGGATATTACATTGGTGTTTTTTTTTCATTGTCAAATAGAAACATGAGCTGATGAAGCATGTGAGTCACCAGTGCATTGTGATGCAATTTATTCTGGAGCTGGCCAAGAGTCTGAAGACAGACCCCCGTAGCTGTGTGGGAGCATTCTTTTCCAGGTCAGTGTCTTCATTTGTGTTACATGGGGGGATCCTGCGGCCTCGAACCCAGGACCACAGGGCCTGCAGGTGAGCATGTAGCCACTACACTAGTGCAGCTCCCTTCTGTGAATGTACAGATCCTGTACAACTGTCCCAAGCACTCAGTGTGGGTTAGTAACTGTTAAATATGTCTTAATATAAGAAGTGTATAACACTGGCCTAATGCTTCACACCCTAACATGTGTTAACTAATCTAAACACATTATTTGAGACTGATTTTGCTGTGATCAGCTAACTTATCGAGTTCATTGAAACTTTAAGTTTTTAGTTTAAAAAGCTGGTCAGCTTATAATACATATTATCCCTATTTTTTAATCCAACTTGTTAAATTAGTACTTTTTTCGCATACATTAATTAATCTTTTATGATATCAACAAATGTCGGTTGTTTTTTTTTAAATATGGAATAATAGCATGGCTGTCAGCAAAGATGTCTGCGCCCAGTAGCAAAATAGAAAGCTTCTTTGAACTCATCTTTGAGAATCTCACACTATATGAGACATGAAACTACTTTCAGTGCTGGCTCTGTTTACATGATAAGAAATGGTTCAGATGCTGGAAAATATTGGTGGTGAAGAATTTTTCAGGATTATATTATTTATTAATTATTTATTACAAGAGATTTGATGATAAGTAGAGGTTGTAAGATGAGACGTAATTTGTACTTAACATTTGGGGCTCCAGTACGAGTTATCTAAAAGTGAAGTGAAAAAGAATAGGGATTAAGGTGAATCTAACACAGTTACATGTTTCTTCTGGCAGGATCAAGTTGGGTGAGAAACAGTACACAGATGCTTTCAATGAAGAGCTGGAGGCTTTCAGAGGTCGAATCCGTGAACGAGCACAGGCTAGAATAGAAGAAGCTGTCAGGGAATATGAAGAGGTTGGCGTTTATATTCTTCCTCTTGGAAGTTTTCTAATGTGATCATCAACATTTCTCCAAACATAGAAGTGTTCTCGCGTGAAGAGATCAACATTTATTTTATGCGTCTGGGGCGTTTTCAATGTGAAGGGTAACATATTCTCTATGGGACGCAGAGGTGTTTCCAAGGCACCAGGGCTGTTTTCTATACTAGGCAAGACCTATTGACACGTCCTCACCGAGCGTCCTGGCTAAATTCAGTAGGATCGTTGATGCCTCCAAGTATGAGTTTCTGTCTGCACGGCGAGGAACCACCAGTCTGCACACCATTAAGCCAGACATGGGACAACGGATACTCACACAAACCTCAGGTACTGTATGACATCACACTAATGTTGGACAGCAGTATGTCTTCATCCAACATACAGGACTTCGCGCTGGAGATCACAGCCAGCGAACACAAGCAAGCTAGCAAGCAATATTCTCTATCGTGGAAGTTTTCTAATTTGAAGAAATGGACAGTTGTGTTGTTTATCGTGGAAGTTTTCTAAATCATAAAGGTGAATGCAATGCCTCGGCAAGGGTGCGAAATGATGTGTCCGTGTGTACACTGAATTGTGGCATTTTGAGGTTCTTGTATTTGATCAATTGTTTGTAAAGATGGTCTTCTCTTAGAGTAGCATTGGCTGCCGCAGGATAAAACAATAGGAAAAACAAACAGTTTGGTGTGTGTGGCTTCTGCAGAAAGGTTAGATATACTAAACATGGACACAGTGTTCATATCTTACAGCGAACTCCATAATGGTGAACGTAAATCATGGGAACATTTTTTTTTTTAAATCAGAGAAAATCAAAACAATATATAATAATAAGATTATAAAATACAAATTAGTATATACTATGACACAACAAATGACATTTCCATTATATAAATCTTCACCAGAATCGGAACAACACAGACAGGTCTAAAGAAAAACATGAAATTATGAAATAATATTAAAAAACTACTCCTTTGCTTTCTTCTGTAACTGTTACAGATGCCTATAGAATGACGTTATCATTATTCAAGGTGGCTGTAGCAGCCCTTTTCTTCTGTTTTGATAGACATCCCCCATCTCAGCCAGCCTTCCCTAGCCATGTCTTATGACACACTTGGTAAGGCACAGTAGTGCTGTTGTTTGCTTCCTGGTGGTCACATCAAATAAACTAAAAGTATTCTAGAAGTCATAATGGAGGGAAAATTAAGGGCACAAGAGCTCATCATCATAGTCAGTCAGTCATCAGATTATCCTACCCTCACTGCGCATTGAATCATCCAGTCCATAAGTGCCCATAACCCTAGTCTGTAGCGATCAAGGACACCACTCCTGTGTTGGCTGACTATTTTCCTTTGACCCCCTACATACTGCTCTTGTCTGGCTTCACCTCTTTTGGCTTGGTGTTCTTCTTCAGACTTGACCTCCTTAGAGAGCCCAGCCAGCCCATCTTGATCTTCCTGGGCATACTCTTTGAGTCACTGAGTCATCATGTGCCATGCCAGTAAGCATAGGCGGTCATGGTGTTTGCTCTCACACAATCCCAGTCTTGAACTTCTTCCAGTTACACTGTGTGGCCATGCCATCCAGGTATGTATCTCTGTCTTCTCCTGGCTTTTTTCCCAACAATTTGCCAGTTGTCTTTTCATGGTTTATTTTCTGTTCGTGTGCACACACAAATCTAGACTGTCTATGACTAATTTCTCATATCAGTTTAGTTTTCATTTGGTGCCTGAAGAATTTTCTCTCAGTATTCTGTCCGTCCATGGTTTACTTTGTATTTTCCTCAGAAACTGCATTTCCTATAGCTATTAGATGTTTATTAGCTTGTCAACTTATAATCCATGTTTTTTCACATGCATATAACAGTCCAGGTTATATCTGGCATTTAAAATTCCTTTCTCAGACAGTTGACCGGTTTTTATTGCTGATTGTTTTCTATCTTGGACTAAAATGTTGACCTCTCATTCTTGACTTGGGGACGTGAATTACAAGTACGTCTGAAGTCAGAGTGGGTTCGTCTGTTGGCGAGGGACACTGTTAATAGAGAAAGCTAATCCACGTGCAAAATTCAGTCCATCACTACTAGAAGTAGTATTATGGACTATGCTTTAGTTCAAAGCAAGCCCAAAACAAAAACACAAAATACAAAAAAAAATTCATTAGCCGCACCATGATGAGGTTCTCCGAGCCTGGGTCTGGTCAGGTGACCTCTGTAGCCCTTGTGACAGGTATAATACACCTCTTAAATTTGTATTATCTTTTGAGAATGTATTTAGAGAAGCTGTGTAATCGTTTCTTTGCTTGAGGAAACTGATTGAAGATATGTGGCTTAAACTTTCTTGTAGGAGGAGCGCAAGAAGAGGCTTGGTCCTGGAGGTTTGGACCCAGTGGAAGTCATGGAGTCACTTCCAGAGGTAAGAATCCAGTCAGTCTTGGTGTTGTGTGCAGATTTGTTGAATGTGTATGATTGGTTGAAAGATGGGTGATTGCAAGTGCTGGATGTTAGATGAGCTTGCATGCCTACTTAGTAACCTTTGAAAAGTTGAAAAGTTCATTCATTACTTTGTTCATTCCTCTGTCGAATAATGAGAATATCAGAATGTTATATTGCTTATTTCCATGTGGTCATTGTCGTCCTTCCTCTTAAGCATCAACATCTGTCTTGACATACACGTCACCAATCCAAATTTTTATGTTGCCATTTCCATGATTAACTATAGTACCTCAGTGTTTCATTTAATAAAATTCCTCCTTAACTGATTAACCCTATTATCTGTTGGTGCTCACATTCATTCTATTTTGCAATCTGTCTAGAAATAAACCTTACACACATATATACTGTCTGACACACTGACCCCTGAATGAACGTGTGTTACCAGGGCTCTCGAAGCAAGCAACGAATAGTAAGACTGTAACCTGTTTACCCATGGTTATCTGCATGATATTTTTTAATTTGACAGGCCAGGAGGCTCACTCCCTACTCTTTGACATTTCCAGCTGCTGTGGGATTTTTTTTCCCACCTCTAACAATTTGCTGTGCAGTGACCTTACTGCCTGTTCTTTGCATTCTATTTTTTTTTTTTTGGCATATCCCTTACAGGATGTTGCAGTCAACATCAGCATTTTTCAGCTGCTCTTGATGTACTAGGCAAGATTACGCTCAGTAGTTTGCCATTGCTTTCTGAGTGACCGGCTCACTTACCCCGTAAGTTACCAATGTGACGAGAACCGCTACCGATTCTTATGCAGGTTACGTTACTTACGAGAATATGCGGGATTATGGAGAAAGACGTTAACCCCTAAGTCAGGTAGACCGGCGTGTACAAGGCATAATTGTATAGCCCATTGGATACTTGGGTGATGTGATCAACATCACATCAACAAAATTCTCTTACCTGTGACATTTCCTGGTAGTTCAGGCTAGGTTGTCAGTCATTTTGACACATCCACCTTGGTGCGGCGGGCTCGAATACATGACCATCGGACCAGCAAGCAAGCATATAGCCACGATGTTACCATGGCTCCCAAGCTAGATGTGGGTAAAACTCCCCACCTCATGTTGCTGTGTCCTGGTTGGTGGGAATGCCTACCATTTCAGATCCTGTCAGTTCCATGGGATGGCATTGACTCTGGTTATTTTGTTCCTTCCACAGAGTCTCCGTGCTTGTTTTGAGTCACAGGACATTGAGCTGCTGAAGAAGACTATAGCAGAGCTGCCCAAGGAGGAGGCATCCTACCACATACAGCGCTGCATTGATGCCGGCCTCTGGGTGCCAGGCGGTGGTGATGAAGAGAAGAGTGAGCAAGTGGACGCCGATGACAAGGGTGAGAAAAAAGATGATGCTGGAAACACTAAAGACTCAGAGGTTTATGAAAACGTTGATTAACTCCTTAGCGGATGCAGTTGATAAACAAGGCATCCGTTTTGGCGTATTCTTTATTAAAGTACATAATTTTATCTAAAGAGAAGCATACAAAGACTATGTTTATGTTATTAGACCGGCTGTTTCAAAAAGAATATAGGTATTTCAGAAGCATGTATTGGTTATTGGTTTTGCACCAAAAAAAGGTTTTCACATTGTTCGGGTAGTTTCTTACATTACAGTTTCTCAATGTGGGGCCCTATTTTGTTTTGTAAGTTTTCATTTACCAAAACCGTACACTTCCAAACTACCAACATTCCTTTTGATTCATCCTGTATTAGATAATTACACAAAGCGGATAGTAAAATTGTTTTCCATTTGAATCTTCATGATTGTGTCAGATTGCTTTGATTATTTGAGTCTTGCTGCTTTGTTTTTTTTTTTTTGGTCTAATTTTTTTTTTTTTTTTACAGTGTTGACACTGTTGTATATTGTCAATATCATCTACATAAACTATGTATGTAACGTATATTCTCTTGTTAATACAAGTTAGACAAATTAAGAGTGGATCATTGAACTGATGTCCATTGCATGTTTTGATGTACCAGTCATGTCACCAACAAAACACATGTCTGAAACTGTTGGTCTGTGTCCTACAGGTCACATATAATAAATATTCATTAAGTCACATTGTTGGAATGTGTGTGCGTGTGAATTGTCCTATTTTTCACAATTTTAACTTCAAGTTTTAAATCTCTTCTTTGAACATTGGCTATAGACTCTTCATTTTATAACTGGTTTAAGAAAATTGCTGTGCTGTGATTGGTTACTGTATGTATCACATGATTTACTTTGTGTGACATGTCAGGTGACTCTGAAGACAGAAGTATTTTTTAATGTGTTTCCTCATCATAAATCCAGCTTTTGTAATGCATTAGGTGATGGGCAATGGAGATAAAGAATGTCATAGATATAAATAAATTGACAGCATCAAGATATGGTCAGGACACAGCCTAACTGAATGTACACTGACCCTTGGGAAATTAATGAGGTAGTTTCTCTTTGACTTCCACATACGTTGAATACATCATTACCCTGTTAACAAATTTCAGGAAGAAATCAAATATCGGCTGAAAGTTTTAGTTATCATATCTATGATGTACATAGGCACAATGCATTTATGTCCAACTCAGAAAAATAATATTGGATGAAAAGAAGAATTGCATTGTTGGTCAAATACTCTTTGACTTCCACATGCGTTGAATACACCATTACCCTGTATTGTTGGTCATATGTTCAAATACCCATCACTCTGATTTGTTTTTTTAATTGACCTGGACTCCAAAGTCAACATAGACATGGGTACCAAGAAATGTTCTGGGAGATAAAGGCGCATTTACATTCACCACATCACCCTTTGAGTGTCATTTGGTCTATCACCATATACCCAGTAGGCCTCCAGTGAGGAAGGGTCCTTCTGTTTTATTGTTTGCTGTTTATTATCTCCAGCAGCTAGTGGGTATGAAGCATGCACATCAAAACTTCGTGTTTCACCTTTCTGCAGCAAGAATTAAAGGAGAGGCCAGTTACTCAGACAGTCACCCTTCAGGAATTAGAATCTACTCTTACCCAGATAGCCACCATTCAGGAATTAGAATCTGTCTTGGGACGTGACACACTTGGAAAATCATTATAATGTGCTGTGCCGATAAGCATGGGCAGTCATGTTTCGCAATCTTACACGATCACCAGAGTCATGGATCAGCTCTTTTCTTGTCTCCCATGTGACCAAGCCATCCAGATATTTATTTATTTTGTTTAGTCTTTAAATAGAGGACCGCACTTGGAACAATCTGTTGTCTTAAATTCCCAAAGGAGAAAACATTGTCAGAACTGTGGAAGCATTCAGAACAACGGTTTTCATGTGTAATAAAAGGTAAAAGGCGCGTTCCTACTCTTTAAAGCTAATTGTCAGTAAGTGAAGGAGCTTTTTCATACCTTTAGGTGTATTGGGCTAAGGAAGGAGCAATAGAACAACCTGATGTGCCTGTTGCATACCACCAACAGAAAAGAATCATCAGATCATTCAGAAAGCCCCCAAAACCAACACAAGATGATTGCCATTTTATGGACAGGCCAGAACATATCATTCTGCGCCTCAGAACAAGACATAATAGATTACGCGACCATATGTATACAAAGTCAAAATCGGTGAATCAGACATGTGGATTGGTACCGCAGACAGCAGATCACATACTCCAAGTCTGCCCAAAATATGACACATCTAGTTTTTAAACAGTCCTTGTCTGTGTTGTTTCGAACACATTACAACCATCATTTGCTGTGCTTAATATTTGAATTATTGTACAAGCACATTGCTTATGCATGTCTAACCATGTGTGTGTTCCCATTTGCATGATGTTCTGTTTTCACGTACTTCTAACATATAGAATCCATGTTGTAGGTTGACATATAAAACAGTGCTACATGCTTATCTTCTTACCATTGGCTTGTATTGTCAATCATCAGATGATTTTTAACTTAGACATTATCATTTACAATTATGATATTATAAGATAAAAATGTACATATTTGAACATGGTATGTTTGTCATTCATTTATTGTTTGTCATTCTCAAACCTATAGTCTCTGGGGGGGGCACTAATTGTTTAATTGCTCCACTATGTGGAACGTTCAAAGTTCATGAGTAAATACTTACGTGACTGTGTGGAACATTCATGAACATTTGTTTAATTGCTCCACCATGTGGAATGTTCAAAGTTCATGAGTAAATACGTGACTGTGTGGAACATTCATGAACATTTGTTTAATTGCTCCACCATGTGGAACGTTCAAAGTTCATGAGTAAATACTTACGTGACTGTTTGGAACATTCATGAACATTTGTTTAATTGCTCCACCATGTGGAACGTTCAAAGTTCATGAGTAAATACGTGACTGTGTGGAACATTCATGAACATTTGTTTAATTGCTCCACCATGTGGAACGTTCAAAGTTCATGAGTAAATACTTACGTGACTGTGTGGAACATTCATGAACATTTGTTTAATTGCTCCACCATGTGGAACGTTCAAAGTTCATGAGTAAATACGTGACTGTGTGGAACATTCATGAACATTTGTTTAATTGCTCCACCATGTGGAACGTTCAAAGTTCATGAGTAAATACTTACGTGACTGTGTGGAACATTCATGAACATTTGTTTAATTGCTCCACCATGTGGAACGTTCAAAGTTCATGAGTAAATACTTACGTGACTGTGGAACATTCATGAACATTTGTTTAATTGCTCCACCATGTGGAACGTTCAAAGTTCATGAGTAAATACTTACGTGACTGTGTGGAACATTCATGAACATTTGTTTAATTGCTCCACCATGTGGAACGTTCAAAGTTCATGAGTAAATACTTACGTGACTGTGGAACATTCATGAACATTTGTTTAATTGCTCCACCACGTGGACAGCTGCACTATATGGACACATACTCCATAATAGACATAGTGCAGAACTGGCAGGTCTTAGAGCAGCACTCCATGGACTCAACATTTTGCATGTGCATTAGCTTTCCTTATTACCAGTGTCCCACTCTGACTTCTGGGGTATTTGTAATTTACGTCCCCAAGTCAAGGACGTGAAGTCAACATTTCAGTCTAACTGACCCGTGTCGGAGTTTAACCCGCTGCCTTGGCATCAGCACACCGGAAGTGTAAGAGGCTCTTATCCATTCGGCCATGCTGACCTCCAAGAGGTCGAATAATTGTTGAAGATATGGGCAGGTCATCTTCAGTATAGGGATGCTAGCACACACTGTGAAGATAGTGTCTCACCCTCTACAGGCATCATCAGTTGCCCATGAACTTAATGAAACAGGCTGGCATACACCTTGGATTGATTTGACTAAATGAGTTGGTCAGATACCGACATTAAAAAAACTTGGGACATTCCCATACGTGCTCTGCATGCCTATTCTACAACCAGTGAAGAGTCCCAATGCTAGTGTTACCAGCTGCAATCTGATAGTCTGCCAAATCCTCTGGTCACTCCCGGTCACATCATTCTCTCTAGGCAATGATGCTGTATCTGTTCTTCCACACTATACACTTGATCTCACAAGGCCTTGACCATGTCTGCCTGATCATGCACTCAATAAACTGATGTAACCCTGATTTGATGGGAAAATAATAAAATGGTATTGTCTTCATATTCTTCATTGTTCCTTTATTGAGGGAAAAGTATCACACAATGATAGACTGGCAGGGAATGCACCTCTTGCTGGTAGATTACCTATGGACAAGGGAGAGGTGGTCGTGGGACTAGGTAGTGGAACAGATTGAGAACCCGTATGTGGAAAGAATGAGATGGCCGGGGTTCTAGAAGAATCTCAAAACTGAGAGGGAAAGCCAGAAGTTTCAGTCATATAGTGATTGGAACGATTAGTAGTGTGACTCTTTGCTGGCTGGTGAACAGAGTGCGTATGGGAATGGCCTCAGTGCAGTGATGTCAGTTCTTCACTCTACACATGAAACAGGTACGTGTGACTCCGGTGGTAAAGTCATCATCATCAAGTGCCATGCCGGCTGGTGTGGGCGTTCATGACTCTCCACAGATCTCGGTCTTTGGTTTTCTGGATCAACTCTGCTGTTGATATTCCTCCATGCCACTGTCTGAATCCATCCAGCATCATTTCTGTGAGTCTGCCTCTGCCTCTCTTCCCCTCGATCTTTCCAGTTGTCATGATGTTCTCCAATGCCTCTCTTCTCATCACATGACCAAGAAAAGCTGTTTGCCTTTTTCTTATTGTTGTATATAATGTTCTAGTGGTTGTAAGTTACTTTGGCAGTCCAAGGAATTCGCGGAAAAGTGAGAGATAATAAATACAGACACGGTGTACGAACATTTGATAATAATACTTTTCGTTTGTTTTAATTTTTAATTAAATGTTATTTAATATTTTTCATAAGATCTTATGAAGATATGTTGTATAACTTTTTAAATCTTATTTTTACGTTATCATCATCATTCTTATTTTTATGCCACAATTTCCGTTCGCCGAATTTGAGTTTGTTGTAAGGTATGGTATTTACACCGTGTCTGTGTTTATTAATTCTCACATTTTCGCAGTCACACCAACCTAACTGTTTTCATTTTGTTTTGTTATATCCTGCTGCAGCCTTTACTACTTCTTCTTCTTCTTCTGCGTTCATCCGGAGTTGTGTTTTTTTTTTTTTTTTTTTTTTTCAGACGTAATTGCGGTGTCTGGTTAGATACCCTTGGGCCAAAACCCTTAGCCCAACACATCCGACTTTAGCTTACGTTTTTTGTTGTTGTTGTTGACCAGGTTAGCATTCCTGGGGGACTCTACTGTTGTGGTGCTGTCCACATCCCAGCTGGTCAAGTTAGAACGGTCGAAGACTTCACGGTCAGCCCTCAAGGGAAGGCAGGGACAGTCCTTGGGCATTTTCTGCCATCCAAGGAGGCTTCCATAATTGCAGAGCCGACACATAGCGCTCTGGTACTGGGCTCACCCAAGGAATCGCCACATGGCTACTTGAATTCCTCACTTCCATGTATTGGGCCTTACTTCTTTTATCACACACAGTTTTTCTCCTCTTATTTGACGTCTTCGTTAAAGTTTAAATCAAATATACAATAGTAACTACTTCATCAATCTTTGGAAGTGGCCGGCACAGCTTTATTGTTGCCACTCCTCAGCTCCAACACCCGGCCTTGTAAATCGAGCAAAGGTACAGGCAGTCAATTAGAGAAAGGTACAATATTACCGTAAAGAACAAATATAATGCCATCGAGGTCATAAATACAGAATATTGACGAACAATGGGACGTTGCGGGTTATCAAAGAAACAGGTTGTGCCTAAATGTGCAATTAAAATACGTTATTTTTTTGCAAGTGCAGAAATTCTGATATCTAGGCATATGGTTAACATCAGATGGAAGATGTATCACTGAGATAAAGAACAGAATAAGACAAGCAAAATCTGTATTCTATCAAATTAACAGTTTGTGCAATAAGTCACTGGCCTTGAAAGTTAATAAAAAGAGTTCTTGCATGTTACATAGAACGAGTTGTAACATGCGTTTGAGAATCCTGGACAATTAGTAAGCAGGCGAAAAAGATCTCTGTAAGCCTTGGAGATGTGGTTTTATAGAAAAATGCTGAAAATTAATTGAATGGCCAAAGTGAGCAATCGGGACGTTTTAAAGGAAGTTGAGTCGCAAAGACAACTTATCAGAAAGATGCAATCATCGGTTTTTTTGGCCACATGAGAAGTCAACAACTGGTACATGATGTGACAACTGGAAAGATTTTCGGAATGAGAGATAGAGGAAGATCTGAGAATATTCTTGTCATGGCACAGAAGGGAGTCAACACACGAATTGATCCATGACGTCGGAGATCGTAATTTGTGGAGGGGCATGATTGCCTACCCAGCCGGCAAGGCACTGGATGATGATGACAGGCAGTCCCATAGTGGCTACCGCCGTTGGAGCTTGAAATGTTCGGCCTTCGTATATTTTAGGTCATCGTATATGAGGTGGGATGGCCAATTCCTTCCCTCGTCACCTTTTCATCCTAGGTAATTCAGGACATTTCCTGGTACCAATTTTAAGGACGGTTTGGTCGACCACAGTGCCGTACTCGTCGAAAAAAGTAACCTGCTTGTGTTGAGGGTTGAATTAAGCCTACTGTTTGGCAAGCAAGCATACTATCACAATACAAGTTACATAAATAAACATACGTAGTATTTGCCGCTCACACAAGGAGAGGAAAGTAGTAAAGACTAGAGGACGCACTAGACAACATAAAATTTGAAAGCTATAGTTACCGACCGGGATTCGAACCTGTCACCTAAAGTGGCGACAGCGCCTCGCTGCAGGAACAAGTGTACTTCGACGCATGACCAACTAGATACTCCAAAGAAAAGTGTCGTCATTAGTCATGACAATACAACCAAAGGTCCCGCGTAAAATGATTTTAATTTTAAAAATGATTGTATTTTTATTGTTCAGATATTTCTGGAATGCGCTGTAAAAGAAAGTTGGCAAGTAAAGTAACTGGTTGCCTCACATGTCATATCGCGACCTATTATAAATTAATGCCTAACTGCAAAAACTGGTGGAGGTGATTGGAATGGGATTCGCTTTAACCTATGGGACGCGGAGGTGTTTCCAAGGCACCAGGGCTGGGTTCTATACTGGCCAAGACCTATTGACGCGTCCTCGCTGAGCGTCCTGGGCAACAGGTCCCTTTGGGGTCCTGCCTAAAGTCAGTAGGATCGTTGATTCTTCCGGAGTCGGAGAGTGTCTGCCTGCACGGCGAGGAACCACCAGTCTGCACACCAATAAGCCAGACATGGGACAACGGATACTCACGCAAACCTCAGTCCGGTATGACATCACACTGATGTTGGACAACAGGATGTTTTCATTCGGCATACAAGACTTCGCGCTTGAGTTCACAGCCAGCAAACACAAGCAAGCAAGCTTTAACCTATTCACAGTAGAGGGGCATAATTCGCTACTTTATAACACGTCGTTTGTAATGGTTATCACGCTTGTTTAGGCATGCGCGCCATGCTCGCTCGTTATCTTTCAATCAATCAAGTGCCATGCCGGAAAGCATGGGCGGTCATGACTCGCCATTTCACTCGATCACCAGAGTCGTGGATCAGCTCATTGTTCCTGTCTAGACCATGTCATGTGGCCAAGCCATCCAGGTATTTTCTTCTCGGTCTTCCCCTTAGTCTATTCCGTTCGATCTTGCCAGTTGTCACCAAGTTCTCCAATTCATTTTGACTGTCTACGTCTAATTTCTCTAATCAATTTACTATTTTCATTTGTTTCCTGTAGTACTTGATCATTTGTTTTTCTGTCTGTCCATGGAATTCTTTGCAATCTCCTCAAAAACCACATCTCTACAGCTATCAAGATGTTTTTCACCGCGGAAGTCGGATGTGTCGGCCTAACGGCGCAAGAACGCAGCTCTGCTGTAAACAGGCACAACGCAGACACATCCGGAAAAAAAAAATCCGGATGAACGCAGAAGAAGAAGAAGAAGAAGATGTTTTTCAGCTTGACTGCTCATTGACCAAGTTTCACATCCATACAAAACTACAGGCTCTATGTAGCACTTCAGCGCTCTTTTAATCGTTTCAATTGACATCTTTTTATTGGTCAGGATGTTTTTTGTTTTTTTTTCATCTTGCTAAAGGCTACTTTCGCCATGGCGATTCTTGTTCTAATCTCTTCAAGGCATCTCCCATCAGATGTTACGACTGTTCCGAGATAATTGTACCTATTCACTTGTTGAAGAATACTCCTATTTACTTGTATATTACATTGTTGTACTTACCATGGATAGACAGAAAAAACCAATGAACAGGTCCTTCAAGAAACAAATGAAGATCTTAAACTGATTAGAGTCATTAGACGTAGACAGTCACAATATTTTGGGCATGTTATGAGAAGAAATGACTTGGAGATTGAGGGGAAGAGACCAAGGGGAAGACTGAGAAGCAAATACCTGGATGGCTTGGCCACGTGGCATGGTCGAGACAGAAACACAGGCTGATCCACGACTCTGGTGATCGAGTGAGATGGCAAAACATGACCGCCCACGCTTATCAGTGATGGGTGGAAGAGCGGGGCCCAGTCGATTACGCAATTACATGTATACAAAATTCAAGATTGGCGAATCAGCCATGTGTACATGTGGATTGGAGCAGATAGAAGATCACATACTCCAAAGCTGCCCCGAATGCAGTTAACGTTTTGTTTTACGACACTCAGGACTCCGAGGAAAGGCCAGACGGACAGATAATGGGACTGCAACTGGAACCATTAGTATTGGGACTCTTCGCTGGTTGTTGCATATGAGGACGGAGCACTTATGGAAATGTCCCGAGTGCTGTGATGTCGGTTCTTACCTAAACTCAGTTTTCTACGAGAATTTGTTTTCGTGCTCACTCGCTTTGAACTTCAGCATAGTCCGTATTCACTACTTCTAGTAGTGCTGGACTGAATTTTGTGTGTGGATAAGTTTTCCCTATTAACAGTGTCCCTCGCCATCAGGCGAACCCATTCCGACTACAGAGGTACTTTTAATTTACGTCCCCAAGTCAAAGACGATAGGTCAGTAGTGAAGTAAGGGAAGTAGACCGCGGGATTATGGGTAGAGGCGGCGGGTCCCCCGAGGCGACCGAGTCGTGAGGCGACGTCGGTGTGTCGGGAAATATTTTGTTTTTGGGGGGAAGTGTGGGAAAATCTGGAAGTTAGTACCGGTAAAATGTTGTTGTTTTTTTTTTTTTTGGTGGGTGGGAAAAATCTGTGAGCGGGTGGCACGGTTCATAACAAGACGTGAAGGGATGCATACGGAAAAGCCATAAAGTAAGGAGTTGTAAAATGTGAGAGGAACGCTGTGAATATTTTGAATTGTAAAACATTGGCGGTGATATGAATGGGTGATTATCACATAGTCGTACTAGTGGTAATAGTAGTAAATATGGTGAGTATATGGTATGTAGAGGGTCGTAATGGTTTATTCATCATACAAATGAAAACTTGAAAAAGTAAAGATGGTCGGTTGTAGCGTCATTTGTTGATAAGAGGTGGGTAGCAGGTATTAGTGGTCAAGTAGTGGTCAAACAATGGTCAAGTGGTCGACTAACCACTTAAATTGTAGAGGAGAGTAGGTGCAGTGAAACGATACTGGCTTAAGTGCTCGATGACGTGGTAAAGTAGTGGTCAAGTGGTGGTCAAATGGTTGAGTGACCACTTAAATTGTAGAGGAAGGTATGTATAGTTACATGATGGTGATCAAGAGGTGGTCAGGGGTCGTTAAGTAGTGGCCAAGTAGTGGTCAAGTGGTCGAGTGACGACTTACCTTGTCGAGGAGAGTACGTGTAGTGAAACGGCAGTGGTTAAAGTGTTTGATGACGTGGTCAAGTGGTCGAGTGACGACTTACCTTGTCGAGGAGAGTACGTGTAGTGAAACGGCAGTGGTTAAAGTGCTCGATGACGTGGTCAAGTAGTGGTAAAGTAGTGGTCAAGTTGTCGAGTGACCACTTAAATTTTAGAGGAAAGTACGTGTAGAGATATGGTGATAATCAAGAGGTGGTCAAGTTGTGGTCAAGTAGTGGTCATGTGGTCGAGTGACCACTTAAATTGTAGTGGAAAGTACTGTAGTGACATGGTGAAGGGTACAAGACAAATACACACTCGAACAAAGACAGACAAGAACAGACACACACACACGTACATACACACAAAAACACGCATAAACACAAAGACACATACGTATGCACACAGTACAGACACACAAAGACACGCATACACAGACACATACGTACAGACACACAAAGACACAAGTCTACATCTTTTACTAATACCGCCACTACTCCTACCACAACAACTACTACCAGTATCCTAGGTTGGCGGATCCCTGGCATATGTCATCGGCGCCGGATGCAAAAGTTATTAAGTGGGTTGACAGTTGCGTGGAGAAGTGATTCATCGGTCGCACGGGGTCGGGCGGCGTTACAAATGGCAACTCAGGGCATTTTTATGCATGGCGTTGTCTACAAAACGTTAGATGGGCGTTCACTATATGTATTATAAAGACACACTCAATCGCGCTCACACTCACACACTCAATCGCGTTCACACTCACAAGGACAAAGTCACATATTGAGATGTAAGTTTTAGTTATGTATTTATTCAATGGTTGCTTGCAGAGAAGTATAGAAATTACGCCATCCACCTTGTTGTCACAGTATCCAAGGATGCAGTTTATCAGTCATATACGTGCCTACAGATGTAGCGAAGCATTCTTCTAGGTCTTGGACATTCACATCTGCATTATATGGATGATCAACCAGATGCTTACCCAGACGAATACCAAGTGTAAACAGCATCATTATTCTCCCATAGTTGATGACGTTATCGTCAAATAGTTCACCAGCGATTGAAACTAAAACTGGGAACACATGTTCGAGCTTGATACTGTATTCTAGTCTCGTGAATAACACATCTTGTTGTTTAGCTATTTGACGCACTAAGCGAAATAACCTCGAGTTATTGGCCTTTGTGGGCGTGTAGGAACTAATAATAGTCAACGCCATATTCGCCATCTCGCTGTGAACTTGTTTCAAGTCGACCGTTGCTTGTGTCATTATTATACTGATAGCTAATATGTATTACAAAAGATGTCTAGCAGAGAACCACAAGCGTGCAACTTGTGGTCAAATAGCCTAATACCATCACCCGACACGTTATAAACAGCGGCGAGACTAGGTAGCTGGTTATTATTACTCATGGATCCTAGGTGGAAACATCCTTTTACCGCGTTGATTGCGGGCCCAACTGGGAGTGGTAAACCGCCTTTGTCCAACGGTTCTTGGCCTATCTCCCAGCCATGGTAGAACCCATTCCAGAGGAAGTTGTATGGTGCTACGGGGAATTGCAACCCATGTAGGGAACTATGATGGGTGTTCAATTCAACGAAGGTCTGCAGGATATGGGAAAATGGACAGGGGATAGACGTCGGTTAGTGGTTATGGATGATCTAATGTCCGAGACAGATGACACAGAGTGAATAAATTATTTACTAAAGGCAGTCATTATCGCTACCCCAGCGTTATGTATATAGTACAGAACCTATTTGGTAGGAATAAACAACTAAGAACCATCAGTCTGAATTCGCATTACCTAGTGGTGTTTAAGAACCTGTGAGACGGGTCACAGATTACTAATCTGGCCAAACAGCTCCACACAGGTATTTATTATTTGACCTTCGACAGGAAACACAGGATCAGCTCCGCTTACGAAGCTATATATTCCCTGATCAGCACCAAGTCGTCTACGTCCACAAATAATATGTCTAACCGACTTAAACGTAACGAGGGTATGTTACGCTTCTTGGGTCAGACCAACCCAGCCACCGTGAAGGCCGTAATGAAAACAGCTTCCCCAGATCTCGTCCAATCAATTTGCGAATGCTGTCACAACGTTTTAAAAGGTAATGTTCCCTTGAACCAGCTCATAAGAAGCGTCTGCAGCAGCACAAAAACAGTCTGAGAGTAACCACGCATAAACAATTGTCGATCAAGAAACGGAAACAGATCTTGCAACAGGTGGTTTCATAGGTGCCTTACTAGGGCCCATAATAAATGTGCTGAAAAGCGTGGTGGGTTTGTAATGGCCAAGAAAATGATCTTGATCGATCCTCGGTTGCTAGAAAAACCCTATGTACTACTCGACACACTAAATGATAGCCTACATGACTTGGATCATGAAATGCAACAAGTCCTGGAAACATAAGATCTACCACCTCATGACAAGGCCAGAGTATATCAGCAAACACTACATCAGTATTTGAATCGACTCGAGCAGAACAGACACACGCGCCTAAGTATGGTGGATATCAAGGAACAACCACAACTACAAAAACCCGAAGTCAGCAGTGTACCTACACCAGTAGTTGAGGCACCGCCGATTAAAATTCAAGTAACCGAGACTCCAGTAAGCGAGGCTAAAAGACAAATAATCGAGACACCTCAACCGCAGAGTCTCATGAGAAAAAAGAAGAAGAGTAAGATACCTACACCCAAGTTTGAAAAATGGCCGCGCAAACAAGAAAGTATTACTATGACCCCAAACATCCGGGAGCCTACGGTGGAGCCACCGCCTTTAAACGAAACACCAAACTTCCAAGTAAAACAATTCAGAAATGGTTACAGTATCAGGATACCTATACTTTGCATAAACCGATCCATCGTCGTCTCTAGAGATGCCAGGCCATAACCGGTGATATAAAACAACAGTTTCAAGCCGACTTGATAGATATGAGACTACTACAAAGATACAACAATGGGATATCTTACCTAGTGACGTGTATCGATGTATTCAGTAAATATGATTGGGCCATCCCGATCAAGAAGAAAATGGAGAAAGAGCTAGTGGACGCCGTGAGTAAGATATTTGCTGATAGCCAAACGATCAATTTTCAGACTGATAAAGGATCGGAATTTGTCAACTGGACCTTCTTAAACTATTTGAAAGACTAAGGTGCGCATTTCTTTACCACCGAGAATGAAGACGTAAAGGTGGTGATAGTGGAAAGATTCAACCGGACCCTGAAAGAAAAAATGTGGCGTTATTTCACCAAGACCAATACACTGCGCTACGTCAACATGATAAATAAATTGATCCACAACTACAATGGTTCATATCACAGAAGTATTCACATGGCACCCGTGCAAATCAACTATATTAATCAATAAGAGGTGTGGAATAACTATTATAAGCAGACAGACGCCTCGAAAAAAGTTTATTTTACACCCGGGGACCGAGTCAGACTCGCTCAACCCAAACAACCTTGTAAAAAAGGGTATGTGCCGTTGTGGACAGAAGAATTGTTTACCGTCAGTCGCATAAACCAGACCAGTCCGGTAACATATGTGCTAAAAGACGATTGGGGGAATAAATTTAATGATCATTCTACAGAGAAGACATACAACTCGTCGGAAAGTGTATCTTTTCGAAACAATCTGACAAGAAAGACCCAGGAGAGGTGGTGGTAAAGAGTATTTAGTGAAGTGGTTTGGTTATCCCAATTCATTCAACAGCTGGATAGCTGACACGCAACTAGCCAGTTATGGAGACTAGTAGTATGACCGAAGACAAAGTGGAAACTATTGTGGTGCGCCCACAGCCGACAGACGGGGAAAAAAAGTCAATTTGGTCGTTTTGTTTTTGTTTTTTTTTAAATTTGACAACCAGTGCCGCGCCCAGAGATTGTCTTCATCTGTCAAATGGTGGTTATATATGCCGTCATCGCCGTATCTCTGTTCAATCTGACTCAAGGCAGCGCAGACACACAAGAAGGCAAGTTGTGTATATCTCTAATGAGTAGTTGTTTGGGTTATATGCTACCTAATCCTAAATTATACAAACGATGAGCTTTTACGTGATATTACCGAGCAATGCTGCACCAAAGGTAATCCCGAACAACAAACCATGTCACTTTTTCGCCAAGTTGCCGCAGACCATTGATGTAACGAAACAATACGAAGTTGGCCAGGCCAAAATTCAATTTCCCAGCAACTACTGCAATGTGCTAGAGAATGAAGTGTGGATAAGATACATCTCACCCAACGGCAGAGTGATAAGAGGGTGTGTCCCCTGGGGTTGTACAGTTCACCAGATGCGTTTATAGCTGCGCTGTATCGACTAATGAAAGAGCCGAAGGTGGGCGACCAGATCTGTATTCAATTCAATTTCAACTAGGCATCAAAGAAAGTAACTGAAAATGCTCGAGCCCGGGGCCACTGTTGCATTTAGCGACAAGTTGCAAGAGATATTAGATATAATTGAAGGTGAAGGGGCGACAGAGCTGAATAACGACCTGCAAAATGTCTATGTCTACTGCGATCTCATAACAGCAAGACCAGTTAGAGACGTCATGGTCCCACTACTAAGAACGGTCCCTATTATGAATCAGCTCTTGACTTCAGTGTTTCGTGCCTACGACAAACCGAATTACGTACCATTAAGTCGCTTCTCCTTCAACATGGTGGAAATACTCTTAACTACGGATACGGGTAAAAATGCTCTCATTCACTACCGGGACTTCAGTGCTAACTTTACATTTTCGAAGCTGGAAACATTCAGAGCTCGAATAAACATATCAAGATAAGCTTTTACGTGACACTGACCAGTAACGCCTCGTTACAAATATACCCACAAAATAATGCCAGACACTTCTTTGTCAAGTTACCACAAACTATTGAGCTAACCTCCCAGTACAAAGTCGGTTTGGTCGATATTCAGTTTTTATTCATCTATTTTAATGTGTTGAAGGACGAGGTGTGGTTAAAGTACATTCCACTTCCAGACCTAGACGACTCAACGATGAAGATTACGCTGATGCCTGGTCTTTACAAATCACCAGAAAAATTCATCGGTGAATTGCATAGATTGCTTATTGAGGCTGAGAGATTTATAAATGAACTGCAATGGCTGCGTCTCGACGATGCCTTGCAAGAACATAACCGACTGATTTTCTCTTATAACGATATCTCGATTAAGGCTCATTTCCAACTATACGAGCAGGGAGCTGTAGTTAGACGTAGTGACAAGTTGGTAGAAATTTTACAATTTCCTTCGACACATGTCACCGAGGCTTAACCCAGTCTGTCTAGTGTAGGTAAAGTAGATTTAGACCAGAGCACGAAAAATGTCTTCGTCTATTCCGACATTGTCACCTCGCGGGTGGTCGTGGATGTAATGGCACTCTTACTGCGGACTCTACCTGTTCTAGGCAGATCCACCACCTCCGTATTTAGGATGTACGACAAACCGAATTACGTATCTCTCAGTTCATTTGCCTTTGACACGATTGAACATCTTATAACCGATGAGCAGGGGAAACCTATCCCATTCACATGTGGAACTTCGGTAGTGACGTTACATTTTCAAACAACCGAACGGTGTCATCTGAGCTAACCATGGCTAGACACGTCCCAATCCAACACAACCCCAAACTGTACGAGAAATATTTCTGCAATCAAGCTGGCAGCGGTCTCCCTGTTTTTGTGGGTGGTCGAAGTCAGCGAGGTCATAGTATTGGTAGTTTCTTTAGTGGTCTAGGTAGCACAATTTTTCCTTGGTTGAAGGCTGGTGGTACGGTTTTACTGAGAGAAGGACTGGCGACGGGTTTGCAAGTGGCTCAAGATGCCCTAGCTGGTAGGAATGTCGGTGAGTCCTTCAAAAAACATGGCAGGGACGCCGCTCAACAGTTGCTCCAAGGCGCTGTTCAACACATCAGCCAATCGGGTAGCGGGTTTAGGAAACGAAAACGACCCGCACCACCAAGTCACCCCAGTAAAAAAAACAAACAGCAGCCAGAAAGTGATCGACTCATAAGAAACAGCACCACCACCCGGGACATTCCGATATTTTTTCATAATGGCGTTAATTCATCCCAAGTCATGCGAGTGTCTACATTCTGGTTTGGATCTGTTTAGCGTGCTTCCCACCCAGACGGCCGTGGAAGAGGGACAGTTTGTGGAGATTCATCCGTTGGCCACGTTAGCCTATGGGGCACCTATCGAGCTTTCCATCTCTGATGTCGGAGAAGAATACATAGATTTGTTAAATACTTTTCTCCACGTGAGAGCCAAAGTTTAACTGCCCAATGGCGATGACCTACCGCCCACAGCCGAAGTCGTCCTATAAATTATTATTTGTATAATTTGTTTTCTCAAGTAGACATGTCCCTGAATGACACTCTTTTTTCACCAAGTGAAAATTCGTATCCGTACCGAGCCTACTTGGAAGCTCTTCTGAATTATGGTGAAGAGGCCAAAAAGAGTAATCTTACTTCCGCTCTACACTATCAAGATACTCCTTTGTATACGACAGACAGGAAGGGTTATACTAATAAAGATCTAGCGACAATAAGATCTTTAGCCAGCTATAGTGTGGAGCTGGATATGATGGGACACCTACATTCCGACATTTTCAGTCAGGACAGGTACATGTTGAATGGCGTCGATATCAAAATCAAACTAACTCCATCAGAATCTGTCTTTAATTTGATTGCCACGGATGTAAAAGGTGGGTACACAAGTGTCATTACTTACGCCACACTCTTGGTGAGGAAAGCTAAGTTAAATCCAGCTATATCTCTGGCAAATGAAAAAGCCTTATTGAAATCCAATACCAAGTATCCTTTTAAAAGAGTCGAGGTAACAACCTTTTCTATAACAAAAGGTATGTTTTCCCACACATCTCTTCCTCAGCCAGACTCCGACCCGGGTGGTGATTGGTTTAGTGAATGCTTCCTGTTTCAACGGCGAGCTAAACACAAATCCTTTCATTATCCGTCATTATCAGTTAAGCTATTTGAGTCTGATGGTAGATGGGCGTAGTTAACAGGCACACCCCTAATCATGAATTATACCACGAGTCAGTATATACGAGCTTTCCATGGTACCAATTTGGAACTTGGTCTTCTGCTTCTTCTTCTGCGTTCATCCGGATTTTTTTTCGGATGTGACTGCGTTTGCCTGTTTGCAGCAGAGCTGCGTACTTGCGCCGTTAGGCCGACACATCCGACCTCTGCGGGCATTTGTTGACCGGGTTAACCTTCCCGGGGGTTTCTTAGGACGTTTGGATCTCACTGTTGTGGTGTTATCCCCCACCACAGCTGGCCCATATAGAACAGCCAAAGACATCCTTGTCAACCCTCAAGGGAAGGCAGGGGCAGACCATGGGCATTCCCCGCCATCCAAGGAAGCTTCCATACTTGCAGAGCCATCACACAGCGCTCTGGTACTGGGCTCACCCAAGGAATCGTCACGTCCTGCACATGGCTGCTTAGCCTCACTTCTGTATATTGGGCCTTCCGTTCACCATAGACTGTTCCTCCGGAAACCAGAAGAATGCAGTCTGCAGATGACATCCACACAGTGAGCTTTCGATTCAGACTTTCCACATAGTGGATTTGCTATCCAAGCAATATTCCATTTCGTGCCACTAGGACACTTTTTCCACCTTTTATGAAGCCCACACAGTGAGCTTTCGATTCGGACTTTTCACGTAATGGATTTGCTATCCAAGCAATATTCCATTTCGTTTCACTAGGACACTTTTTCCACCTTTTATGAAGCCCACACAGCGAGCTTTTGATTCGGACTTTCCACGTAATGGATTTGCTATCCAAGCAATATTCCATTTCATGCCTCTGGGACGCTTTTGTAACCGACATACCTGTGGTATGAAGTGTGGCAGCCTGAATGTAGTTAAAGTAAGCTGTAGTCAACTTGAGCTTGTTGATATCTCCATAGAGCTTGTCCTCAAATGAAGCAGGCGTGGGCCAAAATATTTTTATCTGTTCTGCATATATTGGGCACTCCTGCAGCAAATGTTTAGCTGTCATTTTACCAGTTCCACAATTACATTCATCGGTATCTCCTATCTTTAGTTTATTGAACAAATGGTGTTTCAGCCTGTTATGGCCTGTGCGGAGTCTGAAGATTGCTACTTGTTCTCTTCGGTCGAGTTTGTAATATGCATCATCCTTCTGGTGGCCTGGATGCTCTGATTCCCATTTGGTTCTATAAGTGCTTTTTATAAACTGTTTGCCTCATTATAGGTTATGTCTATGTCAGGCTGTGGTAATCGTCCACCCTATTTTGCTAGTCTGTCAGCCTCTTCATTTCCAGGTATACTGCAATGTGATGGGATCCACTGTATTACAACTTTTGTGGATTTCTGGCATAGACCATGGAGTGCTCCTCTTAGGTCAGCTAGTTCTGTGCTGTTTTTGCTCTTCAGTATTGAGACAGCTAACTTTGCATCTGTGAAGATAGCTACTTGCTTCTCTTTATTTTCCTCCATCAAGAGCATTTCTGCTGCAGTTTTCAAAGCCTCTACCTCCGTTTGAAAGTTACTTGAAAATTTTCCAGTAGCCACTGACTGTGTTTTTTTTTTCCCACTCCATTTTTTAAATTAAGGAGAATTCCTCCTCCTCCACTTTTAATTGAATCTTTGGCGGATCCATCTGTATATGCATGGGTCCAATTTCTGCTTGGGTAATGTTCTTTTATGTAGTTTAGGGTTATTTTTCTTCTTTCGGTTTCATTCTGAGTATTCTTTTTCTCAATACCAGGAATGTTTTCTATCATCTCAGGCAGTTTCTGCTGTCTCCAAGCTGGGAAGTTGTGTGCATTGTAAATGGGCTTGACTGTTGATATGTTAAGTATTTGATCTGCCCTAATCTTTCGTTTTGCAGTTTCTACAAAGTTGTTACGCTTCAGTCTTCCCTTTCCAAAACCATTAAACCTGTTATACATAGGGTGGTCTGTCAGTCTTCTAAATTTTTCTACTTGTTGCTGGGCTCTGCTATCTCTTCTGTCCTGCATTGGTTGTAAACAAGTGATCTTTTCTAGTTCATTAATAGGCGTTGTCTTCAGGCTTCCAGTTATGATTCGCAATCCTTGGTTTTGGACTCTACTTAATTTTGTTAAAGTTTGACTTAGCTGCTGTTGCCCAAGCTGCAATGCCACATTCCAGTACTGGCCTCACCCGTCCAGTATATAACTTCTTGAGAACTTTCTCATCTGCTCCCCACGTTGTACCAGCAAGCTTTATCATGATTGCCATTCTCTGCCTTGCTCTTGTTCGATTTTTCTCAACCTGTGTCTTCCATGTCAGGCGACGACCAAAAGTAACTCCTAGATAGTTTGGATTTTCTTCATGGCGCAATAATTTTCCATTCAATACCAGCTTAGGCTGCTGAGTTTTATTTGAGAGGGAGAACACTGTGCATGTTGTTTTCTCCTCACTTATCTTAACTAGCCATGATTTTGGTGAACTCGGTCTGACCGGTAAGGATGTCGGGAATGGCATCGAGTTTGAAAGTTTTAGTCAAGAGTACGCTCTCTACGCTTTTGATCTGACTCCCAGCATATTTGACGGGGAGCAGTTTGAACTGGCGAAATCTGGACCACTGACACTAGAACTTAAGTTTGTCGTTATAACGGATGACCTCTACAAGTCATCATATACGCAGAACTCGACTCGGTCCTAGAAGTTTCCAAGACGAGACAGGTGCTAACAGATTGCGTAGCATAATTGATACACAAAAACTAAGACAGTTACTCATGTCTGACCTGTTTGTTCGACGCCTTTCGCTAGTCAACGTATGCGCTTGGAACCAGTTGCCTAGACACATTGATAGAACACAACCGGCAGCTTTGATCGTCAATACTGACACCGGTGCTTACTTTGGGTCATTTTGGATCGCCCTATATTTCGATGGCCTAGGTCAGTTTTCAATATTTCGATTCATTTGGCCTGCCGCCGTTACACGCCGATATTATCCACTTTATACGACGTAACTCGGACCTTTGTACAACACCCGTATGTTACAAGACATTAATAACGCCACTTGCGGTATGTACGTCTTGTATTTATTGGTGATGAAATGCCGAGGCGCGAGCATGTCACGTATCCTGCAACCATTTGGAAACATACAACACGTGAACGACCGTCTCGTGTTTCGATTGGTTACTCCATGGTTAAAAAAAGAAAGTCCCGACATGATTAACATCACGAGATAAACTCATCCTTATAAAATGAGACGATCAAGATGTCTACACTCAACTGGATATTTATGTCAAGAATTGCCGATTTTCCCGGCAGCTAGCCAACAGCTTGAAAGCAGTGACAGTTTCTCAAGACAGAGGAACGACGACACTATTTCTACGCCAGTATTTTGGTGAATATGAGATGAAATATCCCTTCCGAGGTGGGTATTACACTAACGAGAGCAGAGTTTAAATCGCTCCTATCGATGAAGGATGGCATTCTAGCTGATTTTGATAAAAACACATGGTTACCAATCTACCTACAAGCCAGATCAGTCTACATGTACCAACAGTCAAGATATGCCATTAAAAGACCAGACATCTCTCTACAATAACCAAGTCCCTCTGATCCGTTTGGGTCGTAAACGGAGCCAGCTTTAGATGTTGTAACTTAATTGATGTTGTTTACCAATAAAAGTCATATGAAAATATTACTTTTTTGTTTGTTTTCTTTGTGTCTCTCTGTTGCCTTGTGAATTTGTATATGCGACTTTTGTTCGTGTCTCTGTATTTGTCTGTTTGTCTCTTGTTCCATTGTGTGTATGTGACTGTCTGTGTGTATTAGTTGTTCCACACCCTCTCGCCACAACAAACCTTGTTTCAACAACCACAGTCAACACAAAAACAGCCTCTCGCCACAATCAACAGAACCACAAGAAAAGACAAGAAGAGGACAACGGCATGAAAACAAACCACTAGAAAAAAATCAACAAACAAAAAACTTAATTTCTATATTTTCATTTTATCACCCAAAAAATGTGTGGGGATAAAATGTGAGTAGTTTCCACAATATATTCAACAAAACAGTTTAGTGTCATCAATATATCGCCCTCATAAACATTCGTAATCAATGAGATAAATGGTTAGTGGAAAAAATATTACTATGTAGCATGTTGATGGCTTGTTTTGTGTGTGTGTGTGTGTGTGTGTGTGTGTGTGTGTGTGTGTGTTTGAGTGTGTGTGTGATGGTATGTCACCTAGACATCAACCTATCGGGAACTCGGGGATATGAAAGAGGTAAAAATATATGGCAGCTATTGTCTCTATACTTTACTTGATGTCTGGACGTTGTTGTAAAGAGTAGGAAAGAAAGTCATGTTCGTGTACTGTTTTTATGAAGCCGTCAAAGTCGGATCTGTTAATGATTAGCGATGGAAATTCTAAGACACAACTGTTGTTAAAAGAAGCGTGATAGAATCTAAGATCGTCTGTTTCTCTATGTCTTAGAACTAAATTATGGCTAAAGTTGACCTTGAACCTACTAATTTGGGCTTTGAAAATTTTATACAGTGTAGCTGACCAGTCAAAAGGTTGTTGTGTCTCTGGACTAAAATAGGATGTATATGTCGATAAATGTTTGCTAATCTTGTGATGTGTCCTGATAGCTTCCCAATTTTCTCTATATGTTTGTTGAACATCGGATTGAAGGATGTGTAGTGTATCTGGTTCCCCTGCTGCTAAGATGTCTGCTTCCTCATCTATCAGTTGGTCAAGAATATTCTCGTCTGGTTGTGTCTGACTTTTAGCTATATTGGCTTCAGTTGGATCTTTCTTCGGGTTTGATGCTGATGATGGCGTCGTCTCTGATGTTGTTGATGCAGTTGTCGCATTTGATTCTGGTGTAATGGTATCCATAGCTGTTTGGCGATGCCTTCATATGTGATATTGTAGTTTGTCTTTTCTTTTAAAAAGCTGTCCACAAATATGGCAAGAGTGTACTTGATCCTTATGGCAGTGAATGGTCCGTATGTGGCGAGTAAGATGTTTAGATGAAGTGAAGACTTTGTCACACGCAGGACACATGAAAGCAGATTTGGTAGTACTTGCCATATTTACAGAACAAAACGTAGTATGTGCTGCTAATGTGGTCCACGAGTTATTATCACAACGGTTGAATAATTCACAACTGTATTGTTCTGTACTGTCATGTTTTACAAATCTTTGAAGCAAGCACCTACGAACGTTCCACAGTTTCGCTTGTAAAAGAGCAATATTTTTTTCGAAGACTGAATGCCAATGACGCAAATATAATGAATATCCCACAAAAGAAGTTTCTTACGGTGTTTTTAGCACTATTTTCAATACAAATCAATATATGTTTCACTCTTTTATCAAAGCTCAGATACCGACATCACTGAGAACAGTTGTGAATGGTATCACAGATTGAACCATGTCACTACACGAACAACGATAAGCGAACATTGCTATATACTATAGTACTGCTTGGTAACGATCCAGTGATACTGTTTGTCACACCAGCCTATTTCACAAATAACTCTGTGGCGAAGGTTGTCGGTTAGCCAAGTCAGCCATAGGAAACGCCTATTTATCTCCAGTTAAATATTTGATGGACCACGAACTGCTGGGACAGAGTAACTGCTCACAAACGATGCTTTCTATTTATACACTGTCTGCATTGTGCACACAACACTACAGTACTGACGTGGTGTTTTGTAGACAACGCCATGCATAAAAAATTTGTTGAGTTGCCTTTTGTACACGCCACCAGCCCACCTCCGTGCGACCGATGAATCACATCTCCACGCAGCTGTCCGCCCACTTAATGTCGTGTGCATACGGCGCCGATAACGCATGCCAGGGATCCGTCAACCTAGGATACTGGTAGTAATTGTTGTTTTGGTAGGAGTAGTGGCGGTATTAGTAAAAGATGTAGACTTGTGTCTTTGTGTGTCTGTACGTGTGTGTCTGTTTATGAGTGTGTCTTTGTGTGTCTGTACCTGTGTGTATGTATGTGTGTACGTATGTGTCTTTGTGTTTATGCGTGTTTTTGTGTGTATGTACGTGTGTGTATGTGTATCTGTTCGTGTGTATGTCTTTGTGTTTATGTGTGTCTTTGTGTGTCTGTACGTGTGTGTGTCTGTTCTTGTCTGTCTTTGTTCGAGTGTGTATTTGTCTTTTACTCCTCACAATGTCACTACATGTACTTTCCTTTACAATTTAATTGGTCACTTGATCCCTTGACACATGCTTGACCACGTCATCGAGCACTTTAACCACTACCGTTTCACTACACGTACTCTCCTCGACAGTGTAAGTGGTCACTCGACCACTTGACCACTACTTGACCATCCCTTGACAACCTCTTGATCACCACCATGTCACTATACGTACCTTTCTATACAATTTAAATTGTCACTCGAACACTTGACCACCACTTGACCACTACTTAACCACGTCATCGAGCACTTTAATCACTATCGTTTCACTACACCTACTCTCTTCTACAATTTAAGTGGTTAGTCGACTACTTGACCACTGCTTGACCACTACTTTACCAGTAATACCTGCTATCCACCTCTTATCAACAAATGACACTAGAACCGACCATCTTTACTTTTTCAAGGTTTTTATTTGTATGATGAATAAACCACTACGACCCTCTACAGACCACATACTCACCATATGTGCTACTATTACTACTACTACGACTATGTGATAATCACCCATTTATATCACCGCCAATGTTTTACAGTTCCAAATATTCACAGCGCTCCTCTCACGTTTTACAACTCGTTACTTAATGGCTTTTCCGTATGCACCCCTTCACGTCTTTTTATGAACCGTGCCACCCGCTCACAGATTTTTCCCACCCACCAAAAAACATTTTACCGGTATCGTCTCCGGGAACTCGCCGCCTCTACCCATACTTCCAGGGTCTACTTCCCTTACTTCACTATTTAGGTCAACATTTTAGTCCAGCTGTCCGGTGTCGAGGTTGAAACTCTTACCTCGGCATCAGCACACCAGATGTTTTGAACACACTTTCTTATCCATTCGGCCATTCTGACTCAATTCTACGAGATGACGACTGCCAGCTTCACGTCCACGGGCCCGTTTGCCTCTTACGACATGCTTGGTAGGTTACAGGGTTACTACCCGTTGTTTCTCTTATAGGCCCTGGTAACACACTAGCGCGAACGTATTTAAATAGACACATAGACATACCGGGACACACACACATACACACCGCGTATACGAGGGTGCTTCAAATAAAAACCTTTACAGTGTGATAGAAATTATAGTAACCATGCCATTGTCTTTTAATCTGTAAATATTATTGTTAGAGATGCCAAGAGTGTTAATCACGTGACATAACGGTGCAGACAACACAGTGACGTCATTAGGACAATTTAAAGGTGGCCACCCCATTTTTGACACGCTCCAAAGAGGAGCACCCATCTTGCAGACACTTTTCTGTACTGTAATACATCATGGCTGATATGGTGTGCCGAACCTTGATTGATGTCAAGATATGTGGCAATGTCACTCACAGTTAGCAGGCGGTTTCCTGCATGACGCCTTCAACGGGTGCAATCGACTCTGGGGTCACTACTCGGTGTGCCTGACCCGGTCGTGAACAGTTTGTCACAGAAGCCACGCGTTTTGAAACTTTCTACATCACTCATACACTTGCTGGATTGACAGGCATGCATCACCATACTGGACCTTCATTCCCCGATGAATTTCTATAGGTTTCACCCATTCACTGATCAAAAAACGGATAACAGAACGCTGTTCCTCTTTGGTGCATGTTAACAATGGAGCAGCCATCTTTAAACTGTCCTTACGACGTCACCGTGTACGTCTGCACCGTGATATCATGTACTTTACACTCCTGACATCCTTAACAACATACTGACATTTTACAAAACAATGGCGCGGTTATTGTAATTTCTACCACACTTTTAAGGTTTTCATTTAAAGTCCCTACACACACATACACACACACAATATACGTGTGTGTGTGTTTGTGCGTGTGTTTGTTTTTGTGTGTGGTCTGCCCTGCCATAACATTTAGTCTTTAGGTTGCAATTCCTCGCACTAGGATAAGGCTTCTGCACTCCTCTGGCAGAAGCCTTTGGCACATTGTGGGGTATCGGGTTTGGTGATTGACTGACTGACTGGCACCTTGCCGTCTTGCCAGACGATAGTTTGTAAAATGGAGTTATACCTCTCCATAACATAAAGACTGGGCTGAATTTAGAGACATGTGTTGCCATGCAGCATGATCCCTCTCTCGGCCTGTCTAGTGTACTCCAGAGGAAAAGTAACTCCAATACGTCTGGAATAAGACAAGTTGCAGAAGCTGCCGGATCAGCAAAGCAATGCTATAACTGTCCGCCTGTCGGAGCTTCAATCCTAGACCAGTTGCGAACGAAGGCTTAGGGCCTGGTCTGCCCTGCCATGACATTTACAACCAGTCTTTAGGTTGCATTTCCTCGCACTAGGAAAAGGCTTGTACCCTCCCAAATGCCCTCCTCCGCCCGAAGCCGTTGACACAATGTGAGGTGTCAGGTTTGGTATGCGTCGCCCAAATTCGGTGCTAACAGAAGCAGGTAGTACCGTCTACTGTCATACGGTAGCTCTGTCATATCTAACTAAGACCTGATAAAATTATATATATATATATATATATATATATATATATATATATATATATATATATATATATATATATATATATATATATATATATATATATATATATATCTTCTTCTTCGTTCATCCGGAGTTTTTTTTTCGGATGTGATTGCGTTGTGCCTGTTTACAGCAGAGCTGCGTTCTTGCGCCGTTAGGCCGACACATCCGACTTCTGCGGGCATTTGTTGACCGGGTTAACCTTCCCGGATATATATATATATATATATATTATATTGTTCGCATATCCTTTACAGCACATCGCTGTCAACATCAACATCTTTCAGCTGCTTGTTGATTTCTTGGCAAGATTACGCTCAGTAGTTTGCCATTGCTTTCTGGGCGACCGGCTCACATATCCCGTAAGTTACCGACGCGGAGAGAACCGCTACCAATTCTCGCGCACGTCACCTTACTCACGAGAGCATACGGGATTACAGAGAAAGTCATGTAACCTCTGGACGAGGGAGCCCACCATATACATGTGTGTGTAGAGGTCAGCGTGGCTGACGGATTTAAAGCAATCACGCTTAAACTTCCGGTGCGTCGATGGCGGAGTCTTGGGTAGATGTCGGTCAGCTGGATTTCAACGGTGACTTCTCGTTCAGACAGCACTGGGAAATGACTGGACGTCGAAGTGTCTTGGACACCAACCTGGATTGATCGCAGTGTCCTGTTGAAGACGTGCAACATTTAATATCAGACTCAACATACACTCGCTCACTCATGAACATCAGGACTTTCCTCACCATACACATACACTCACTCACTCATGAACATCACGACTTTCCTCACCATACACATACACTCACTCACTCATGAACATCAGGACTTTCCTCACCATACACATACACTCACTCACTCATGAACATCAGGACTTTCCTCACCATACACATACACTCACTCACTCATGAACATCAGGACTTTCCTCACCATACACATACACTCACTCACTCATGAACATCAGGACTTTCCTCACCATACACATACACTCACTCACTCATGAACATCAGGACTTTCCTCACCATACACATACACTCACTCACTCATGAACATCACGACTTTCCTCACCATACACATACACTCACTCACTCATGAACATCACGACTTTCCTCACCATACACATACACTCACTCACTCATGAACATCACGACTTTCCTCACCCACCGCTCAGCGTCTTCTGTGCCACTGGTTCCCTAACACGTTCATTCATTAAGTTGTCGCTTGCAATATCTAACGCTGGCCTATATTTTTAGCTTCAAAATAATGGCGCCAAGAAATGAGAAAACTGATTATTGGTAATCGATTAAATGAAGCATTTATTTCTTTCTTCTTTTGTGCTCTTTTTTATTTTATAATAGCAGCACACACAACCAATTTACCTACCAAAGGATGCAATATCACTCATTAAGGAAGCATATTTTCTTGTGATATGGCATCAATATTAATGTATTCAAACAATGTAAATGTTTGTTAATAGTTTTCGTACTATTTCTGAATATTCTAACATTCTTCTAGTTCTTGTTTTTCTTGTTACTCTTATTATTCTTGTTATTCTTCTTCTTCCCTTGTTCCGCCATCTCCTCCTCATTGTCTTTCTCCTGTCTTCTTTTTCTTCTACTTCTCCCCCTCCACTTACACCACCGCCTCTTCATTCTACATCTGAATCCTCTTCTTTTTCTCACCCCCCCCCCCCTCCCCAATCACGTGCTTCTTATTCTCCTTCTCCTGTCTTCTTCTTCCTCTCCTTCCCTCTTCCTCCTCCCTTTCTTCTCCAATCCTTTTTCTCTTTATTTTACCTCATCCCCCTCTTCTTCTTCTTATTTTCATTGGTTTAATTTTCGTGCCAGGGCATGCGGGTGTACAAGGAAATGAGCAGGCTGACAAGCTTGAAGGTAAGACTACTGTTGGAAGGCGGACAAGCCATGGACCAGGCTGACATTCTGAATGCTCTACGAGAAGTAAGTCGTTCGCGAAAATCAAGTGATGACTGTGAATCTACAACCATGGTCAGAATGCGAGAACAGCAAATTAAAAGAGGTGTAGCCTAGTTGCGCGAGATTCGGTAGCGGATCGCGCCGCGTTAGTTACTTACGGAGGTATGTGAGCCGGTCGCTCAGAAAGCAAAGGCAAACTACTGAGCGTAATCTTGCCTAGTACATCAACAGCAGCTAAAAGATGCTGGTGTTGACTTCAACGTCCTGTAAGGGATATGCAACATTTAAAAAAAACACATCAAAAACAAGAACACTACGCGGGAAGCCAAAGAAGATTAATAAAACGTGTCCTTAGCTGCTACACGTTGCAGGATTTACTGAGGAGCTGATCCAAGCACTTATGAACTGAATGTTTCGAAGTGCAATGAGGATGATATGTAGACTAACTTACTAACTAACTTTGGTCTCATTCGTCGTCATCGTCGATCAATAATATCTCATGGAACAATGACAGACATCCGTTACAGCCGACCTTCTACGTAAAGACGGTACATGATGTAATCTTATCGTATTATACCTTTGACCCAAAAAGACGCCATATTAAAAAAAAAAATGCTTATCAAGGTCACACACCAACGCGTCGTCCTTGAAAATCAGGAAAGGAGTTCTTGCATGTTACATAAAACCAGTTTTAACATACGGCTGCGAGTCCTGGACAATTAGTACACAGGCGAAAAAATCCTTGGAAACCTTGGAGATGTGGTTTTATAGAAGAATGCTGAAAATTAGTTGGACAGCCAAAAGAGCAATCAGGATGTTTTAAGATAAGCTGAGTCGCAAAGACAACTTATCACGAACATCAGAAAGAGGCAGTCCTCGTTTTCTGGCCACGTTACGCTTAAAACAAAAGATGAAAAAATCATAATAGAAAAAGGTAATATTTTACCTGTGTTTTCAGATTATGTGAAAACCCTTTATGATGATAACAGAGAAGAACAGTATGATATTCGAAATAATAGTAAAGGATCATCAATTTTGAAGATGGAGGTTCAGAATGTTCTTGACCATATGACAAATGGCAAGTCCCCCGGTTCAGACAACATCGCAACAGAAATGATTAACCCCTCTGCCGTGCGTCCACCTTGACGAGGTAGAGGGGCTTGCGCGTTCCAATGACCCCAAGAGCTATGCCGACGGTAGCACAGCTACTGGTAGAGTCACCCATGTCGGACAGGTCAAGGGAGAGGGACCAGACGAAGAGACGCACAAACCTGCTGCCTTGTAGGTAGACTGGGGATAGTCAAAGGCTAGGGAAAGCATCCCGAAAAATGCTTGTCGAAATCGGATGTACTGAGCCACAGGCTTGACAAAGCAGTGTAACGTAACTTTATAATTTCATGATGCCACAGATGAAAATTAATCGTTATGGTGCTAATCCCACGAAGTCCCATCAGGCGGTGATAGTGCCATGACTACTGGTGGTCACCTTCTCCTGTGCTGTGGAGTCAAGGCACAGAGGAGTAGATTAAGAGCTATTGACCAAACACCCCGGACACTCAACATACTACAGTGGAATGCCGAAGGGGTTTATAACAAGAAAGTCTCCCTAACACAGCGTCTTCATCCAGATAGAATAGATGTGGCATGCATTCAAGAGACACACCTCAATGCCGATCGCAAATTCTCAGTCAGAGGATACCAGGCTACACGTTTCGACCGCCAAGGACACAAAGGAGGAGTTCTAATACTTATACGAAATACAATACATTGCAGCGAAGTATCTGTGATCTCTGACAACCAAACGGAAATTATAGGTGTTGATATAATGATAAAGGACGTGAAAATAAGAATTTACAATCTGTATAGCACAGCAGATAAAGACCTTACACTCTCAAACATGAAAATAACTGACACAAACAGAATTATTGTCGGAGACTTTAATAGCCGTTCAGAAAGATGGGGATACCCAGATACTGACAAAAGAGGAGATGAAGTGGAGGACTGGGAAATAGACTCAAATCTCCATCTACTCAACAAAGCGGATGACACACCGAGCTTCTACTCCAGAAGATGGTTTACCACTTCTACTCCAGACTTAGCTTTCTGCACAGGAGACATCCTCCACAAAATCGATCGCCATGTGCTTGACATATCAGCAGGTAGTTGTAGCGTAGCGTATACTACTAGGATGGAAAATGAATCAAAGTAGATACTAAATAGACTTCTACGAATAGAGAATCTAACCACTGCTGAAGAAGCGATCAAATGGCTCGCAATACTAGAAGAATGATTTTCAAAGTCCCAGAATGGATCACTACTTCTAAACAGTGCCGGTTAAAGACAGACGGAAAGTTATGACGACTAACTGTACTAACAAACGAAGACAGTATGTCAAGTGATTCCTGCTAACGTGCCTGGATGAATGATGAACCCCCACTGTCTAATGTATTCTCACACAACAGGAGATAAGACAGATTTATAAGTATAGATATCTGATGATGCTATAATCTAATTCTATAATGACAGACGCAGTTTGTTAAAATTACAAATATAACATAGCTTGTTTAATTCTAAAAAAAAAAAACACTACATGAGCCCCACATGATACGCAGATCCCTGGTTAGACTAAATTTCTACAAAGTATTCAGCTAGAGGATGTAATCACAGACAGTATCATAGCCAATAGCGGACATAAATTGGTGATTGCTGTGCAGTGGCAAACGGGTGGTTAGCCACTCATCTGATAATCCTTGGCCTCCTGGATGGTAAGTTGAAGGTGCTGACTGGATCGTGGTATGGACTCCACTCTCTGCTGCATCAAGTGGGTGGTGTGTAGCCCAATCACCAGTCGTGACTACGGCTACTGTTGATCAGGGTGCAGGCTCTGCGAATGACAGTGAGAAGGAGTGAATAATCCTTCAAAACGGAGTTGTAAATTCTTTTGGCCATGTCATGGTCCTGCATGGCCTGCTTGTCTCATATAATTTTTGATAGCATGTACTATCTTAATTTACATATTTTGATTCCTTATCTGAAATCTACAACAGCACACTGATCTAATGGAAACAGCACACAAATGATATTCTATTCTCTCTGCTGATATTTAGATCAAACATGTACAATCACAATGCTCTACTTCAAAGACCACATTCCAATATTATATATTCTAAGTCATGATTAATCATGGAAACATGAACCACAATTCACATAATGAATTAACAGTACATATCATTGGATGACTTCAATGGAATGAAACTCAGACTCCCCAACTCCGACGTCACCATATACATTAAGAAACCATTAAATCGATGAAACAACACACGTCGTTTTCCAAGTATGGAAACACACAAACTACACTCCATACGATGAATTAACATCACATATTGATGAATTACATAGAATGAAATGAAATCACACACAATAACTATAACGTCACGATGTACACGAGTGAACCATTACATCTATGGAACACCACAAGTTCACTTAAAGAGTTATGAGTTGTACTACTAGCAATAGTCTTCCTTATATTTAATTAACCATAATTAATTATCTAGAAGATTTCTTAGCTAGGTTTAAGATTACTTTCACTATACACAAGAACAATATTAGGGTTGGAGAATTCCCCCAAGGTTTGAACTTTGTTAAGTGGGCCATCTTGGACCACATGGTAGTAGTAATCTGACTGTGGGCAATATAGAGATTAATAAAGAATAATTAATTGTAACTTATTCACTCTCTGAACTAATTCCTTCACCTAATAAGTATATTATCTAGAGAAATACGCTAGTTCCGAAGTTAAGAACATAATAAATATATTTTAACTCTAATCGTCTACTTACTAACTCAGGTTTCGTTCCGCAGGTGAATACTTAATTTTTGCTAATTAATTAATGTAATTTAGCCCTGCTTTTAATGCCACATGTGACGAGCTTTGCGTTTTACCCTTGTCGGCAAGCCACATGGCACAAACATGGTACTAATTTTAGTATTAGTTAACTAACACTAGTTTTAATTAATGGTATCTATTATCTATTTGCATGGCCTTTAGATTTAGACGGCATATATACACACACAGAAAAATTGTTAACAAAATCGTTATCAACTCACCCTGCATCTAGTTTTGATCAGACCTATCGGGTGAGAAGTGGCACTGGCAATTCTATGGTGATTAGAAATTTTACGGCTTAACAAGAGCCAGAAAAAGGTCTAAGACACAGATATGTGTTCTATTTTTGCCAGGGACTTTGCCACATCCTTCACCGTCCAGTGTTGAGATCAAAATGGCAGAAGTTAAGGTTTTGACCAGAATTATCTCCCCCTAAGGAGCCAAAACTAAATATAAAATTCAGCCGGACTTGATTTATTGGCGTGTAAACAAACTGTACACTACATCTACTTCTAAATATTAGAAGAAATCATATTTTATCTCTCTCTGTAGTTGTATGTATATAAATACACTAAACAAAGATGATCTTAGTTAATATTTGAAAATATAGATAACAATGAAAAATAATACAGAATGCATAGAGGGGTTTACTGAGAGCTATCTCCATACAATAAAAAACGATCTGAGAGTTGGGCCAACCCGTCACAGTAGTGACCACAGACCAATCAAGCTTGTAATGAATATGGAGTATGTTCCTCAGGAGCAAAAGCCTTTGCCCCGCTGAAATTACAAACGAGCAGATTGGGACAGATTTGCCATACTAACAGACAAATATTGTGAAAACATAAATACACGATATGGCAACATGAAGCAAATAGTGGAAAGTCTAAACAGAGCAATAATACAGGCGGCCACTGAGTCTATTCCAAGAGGAGCGAGGAAAAATTACAAACCATACTGGACTGAAGAACTACAAATTTTGGAGGACAAAGTTGAAGATGCCAGGAAGACCGCAGAGAGAGAACAAACAACTGAAGCGAACATCTCTCTCAAAGCCATCTCAGCAAAATATAAAAGAACAGTAAATCAAACAACAAGATATTGTTGGAGGGAAAAAACAGAAAACCTGAATTTTGACAGGGATGGAAACAAACTATGGAAACTAGTGAAAGCCATGAACAATGAAGGAGATAGAAACAAACAAACAATTAAACAAGGAAATGCCTTGCTTACAGGAAAGAAGGCTGCAAATGCACTAATGGAACACTATGCCAGTGCAAACCACACTGATATTACAACTGAACAGAAGAAAGCAATCAAAGATAAACAGATACATCATAGTAATACAGAGACAGCAGCAGAATATATGATGGCAAATCTAACAATGGAAGAAATGGAACAGGCAATGAATACCCTAAAAAAGAAGAAATCATCAGGAAAGGATGGAATCACAAATGAAATGCTAATAGGACCTGGCACTATGGCAAAAAAGAAACTACTAGCAGTCCTAAATTACAGTTGGAAGAGGGGAATAGTCCCACAGGCATGAAAGGAAGCTATACTAATACCATTCCCAAAGAAAGGAAAAGACCTGGAAGAACCAAATGGCTATCGACCTATTAGTCTACTTAGCTGTGTAGGAAAATTAAAGGAACGCATTATCAATGACAGGCTAACGTGACATCTGGAAGAAAACCAACTCTTAACACTACATCAAGCAGAATTCAGAAAGTACAGATCCACTGAAGATCAAATAACCTATATAGCTCAGGAAATAGAGGATGCCTTCCAAGAGAAAAAGCACACACTAGCGGACTGGATAGATTTAGAAAAAGCATTTGATAAAGTATGGAAGGAAGGACTGAAAATAAAACTGCAAAAAAATGCATGTTTGTGGGAAAATGTACAAATGGATCAGCCACTACCTTGAGAACAGAACTGCCAGGACAAAAGTACAAGGAAAAACCAGCAAAATGATGCTGTTGGAGCAAGGTGTCCCCCAAGGAGAAATTCTTTCACCAACATTATTCCTAGCATATATAAATGACATCACGGAAAATTTTCCAGCCAGAGTACACACATCATCCTTTGCAGATGACCTAGCCATATGGACATCTGAAGAATATATTAGTACAGCTAACAGCAGAATACAGCAAGCCTTATTAGCGCTAGAGGACTGGTCAAAATCATGGCTAGTGAAGATAAGTGAGGAGAAAACAACATGCACAGTGTTCTCCCTCTCAAATAAAACTCAGCAACCTAAGCTGGTATTGAATGGAAAAATATTGCGTCATGAAGAAAATCCAAACTATCTAGGAGTCACCTTTGATCGTCGCCTGACATGGAAAACACAGGTTGAGAAAAATCGAACAAGAGCAAGGCAAAGAATGGCAATCATGAAAAAGCTTGCTGGTACAACGTGGGGAGCAGATGAGAGAGTTCTCAAGAAGTTATATACTGGACGGGTGAGGCCAGTACTGGAATAGGGCATTGCAGCTTGGGCAACAGCAGCTAAGTCAAACTTTAACAAAATGAGTAGAGTCCAAAATCAAGGAATGGGAATCATAACTGGAAGCCTGAAGACAACGCATATTAATGAACTAGAAAAGATCACTTGTTTACAACCAATGCAGGATAGAAGAGATAGCAGAGCCAAGCAACAAGCAGAAAAATTTAGAAGATTGACAGATCACCCTATGTACAAAAGATTTAATGGTTTTGGAAAGGGAAGAATGAAGCGTAACAACTTTGTAGAAACTGCAAAACGAAGGATTAGGGCAGATCCTATACTTAACATATCAACAGTCAAACCCATTTACAATGCACACAAGTTCCCAGCTTGGAGACAGCAGCAACTGCCTGAGATGATAGAAAACATTCCTGGTATTGAGAAAAAAAGAACACTCAGCATGAAACCGAAAGAAGAGAAATAACCCTAAACTACATAAAAGAACATTACCCAAGCAGCAATTGGACCCATGCATATACAGATGGATCAGCAAAAAATTCAGTAGAGGATGGAGGAAGAGGAATTCTCCTAAATTTAAAAAATGGAGTTAAAAAAACACATTCAGTGGCAACTAGAAAATTTTCAAGTAACTTCAAAGCGGAGGTAGAGGCTCTGAAAACTGCAGCAGAAATGCTCCTGATGGAGGAAAATAAAGAAAAGCAAATAGCTATCTTCACAGATGCAAAGTCAGCTGTCTCAATACTGAAGAGCAATAACAGCACAGAACTAGCTGACCTGAGAGCAGCACTCCGTGGTCTATGCCAGAAATCCAAAAAAGTTGTAATACAGTGGATCCCATCACATTGCAGTATACCTGGAAAAGAAGAGGCTGACAGGCTGGCAAAAGAGGGCGGACGACTACCACAGCCTGACATAGACATAACCTATAATGAGGCAAAGAGATTGATAAAAAGCACATATAGAACCAAATGGGAATCAGAGCATCCAGACCACCAGAAGGATGATGCATATTACAAACTTGACCGAAGAGAACAAGTAGCAATCTTCAGACTCCGCACAGGACATAACATTCTGAAATACCACTTGTTCATTAAACTAAAGATAGGAGATACCGATGAATGTAATTGTAGAACTGAAAAAATGACAGCAAAACATTTGATGCTAGATTGCCCAACATATGCAGAACAGAGAAAGATATGTTGGCCCTCACCTGCTTCATTTGAGGACAAGCTCTATGGAGATATCAACAAGCTCAAGTTGACCGTAGCTTACTTTAGCTACATACAGGTTGACATTTAAAGGTGCATGATGAAGTATTCAGACTGCCACACTTCATACCACAAGTATGTCGGTTACAAAAGCGACCCAGAGGCATGAAATGGAATATTGCTTGGATAGCAAATCCATTATGTGGAAAGTCCAAATCGAAAGCTCACTGTGTGGGCTTCATAAAGGTGGAAAAGTGTCCTAGTGGCACGAAATGGAATATTGCTTGGATAGCAAATCCATTACGTGGAAAGTCCGAATCGAAAGCTCACTGTGTGGATGTCATATGCAGACTGCATTCTTCTGGTTTTCGGAAGAACAGCCTATGGTGAACGGAAGGCCCAATATACGGAAGTGAGGCTAAACAGCCATGTGCAGGACGTGACGATTCCTTGGGTGAGCTCAGTACCAGAGCGCTATGTGTTGGTTCTGCAAGTATGGAAGCCTCCTTGGATGGCGGGGAATGCCCATGGTCTGCCCCTGCCTTCCCTTGAGGGCTGACCAGGATGTCGTTTGCTGTTCTATATGGGCCAGCTGTGGTGGGGGATAACACCACAACAGTGAGAGTAAAATGTCCTAAGAAACCCCCAGGATGGTTATCCCGGTCAACAAATGCCTGCAGAAGTCGGATGTGTCGGCCTAACGGCGCAAGAACGCAGCTTTGCTGTAAACAGGCACAACGCAATCACATCCGGAAAAAAAAACTGGTTGAACGCAGAAGAAGAAGAAGAAGAAGAAGAAGAAGAAGAAGAAGAAGAAGAAGAAGAAGAAGAAGAAGAAGAAGAAGAAGAAGAAGAAGAAGAAGAAGAAGAAGAAGAAGAAATGATTAATGCTTTAGAATAATATGGAATAGATCAAGTCACCAGACTGCTGAACACAATATATGATACTGGAGATATACCTCATGAATTATGTAATCCTGTATTTATTGCAATCCGAAAGAAATCAGGAGCCTTGGAATGTGATCCATCCATCCATCATGTGCCATGCCGGTAAGCGTGGGCGGTCATGTTCTGCCATCTCACTCGATCACCAGAGTCGTGGATCAGCTCCGTGTTTCTGTCTCGACCATGCCACAAGGCCAAGTTATCCAGGTACTTGCTTCTAGGTCTTCCCCTTGGTCTGTTCCCCTCGATCTTACCAGTTGTCACCAAATTCTCCAATCCATTTCTTCTCATAACATGCCCAAAAAATTTTGACTGTCTACGTCTAATTTCTCTAATCAATTTACGATCTTCATTTGTTTCTTGAAGGACTTGTTCATTGGTCTTTCTGGCTGTCCATGGTATTCTTTGCATTTTCCTCAGAAACCACATCTCTACAGCCATCAGATGTTTTTCAGCCTGACTGCTCATTGTCCACGCTTCACATCCATACAAAAGTACAGGTTCAATGTAGCATCTCAACACTCTTTTTCTCGTTTCAATTGACATCTTTTTATTGGTCAATATGTTTTTCATCTTGCTAAAGGCTACTTTTGCCATTGCGATTCTTGTTCTAATCTCTTCAAGGCATCTCCCATCAGATGTTATTACTGTTCCGAGATAATTGTACCTGCTCACTTGTTGAAGAATATTCCCATTTACTTTTATATTACATTGTGGTATTTCGTCCTTCCTAGTGACGACCATAATCTGTGTCTTTTTACAATTTAATTCTAACCCTAGTTGTTCACTGTGTGTAACAATCGCATCTACTAAATTTTGCAGGTCCTGTTCATTGTCTGCAATCAAGACTGTATCATCTGCATATCTAATGTTATTGATGCATCGTCCCCCAATGTTGATTCCTTCCATATCTTCAATATTTCTGAAAATACTTTCACTGTACAGGGAAAACAGATCTGGAGACATTACACATCCCTTTCTCACACCCTTTTTAATAGGCTGATATTGGCTTACTTCATTATCAACTCTTATGGCAGCTTGTTGTTTCCAATATATGTTTTTTACAAGTCTAAGATCTTTTCCATCAATTTGTAGATCTTCAAGCATCCTTATCATGTTGACATGTCTCACTTTATCAAAAGCCTTTGTGTAGTCAATAAAGCAAAGGTGTAGATCTTTGTTTACTTCTATAGAACGTTCGATTATGTTTCTCAGTATATACACAGCATTTACTGTACCCTTGCCTTCCACAAACCCACATTGTTCTTCTTCTATTTCAGGTTGTATTTTTCTCCTAACTCTTTGCATGATAATTCTTAGCAAAATCTTCGTGATGTGACTCATTATACTAATTGTTCGATGTTGATCACATTCCAAGGCTCCTGATTTCTTTGGGATTGCAATAAATACAGAATTACATAACTCCTGGGGTATATTTCCAGTATCATATATTGTATTAAGCAGACTGGTAACTTTATCTATTCCATATTCTTCTAAAGCATTAATCATTTCTGTTGTGACGCTGTCTGAACCGGGGGTCTTGCCAGATTTCATATGGTTAAGAGCATTCTGAACCTCCATCTTCAAAATTGCTGGTCCTTCATTATTATTTTGAACATCATACTGTTCGTCTCTGTTATCGTCATACAGGTTTTTCACGTAATCTGACCATTCATGTAATATCTGATCTTTTTCTATTATGACTCTTCCATCTTTTGTCTTTAGGCAGCCTGCTGATGTACGTGTTCTTTGATTATGTCGCGTATCGTATGCTACTAGGATGGAATTTGGATCAAAGTAGATACTAAATAGACTTCTACGAATAGAGAATCTAACCACTGCTGAAGAAGCGATCAAATGGCTCGCAATTCTAGAAGAATGATTATCAAAAGTCCCAGAATGGATCACTACTTCTAAACAGTGCCAGGCGGAAAGTTATGACGACGAACTGTGCTAACAAACGAAGACAGTATGTCAAGTGATTCCTGCTAACGTGCCTGGATGAAAAAAATGAGCCCCCACTGCCTAATGTATTCTCACACAACAGGAGATAAGACAGAATGATACGTATAGATGTAGTCCTTTCACTCGTCACACAATCTGATGATGCTAATTCTATAATGACAGACGCCGTTGTTAAAAGTACAAATATAACATAACGTTTAATCCTAAAGAACACTACGTGAGCCCCACTGGGAACTCACTGACACATAAGAGATACGCAGATCCCTGACATCTTGACCAGATAATGTTCAGCTAGATGATATAATCATAGACACTTAGCCAATAGCGGACAAATTAGGATTGCTGTGCAGTGGCAAACGGGTGGGTAGCCACTCATCTGATAATTCTTAGCCTCCTGGATGGTAAGCTGGCAGTGCTGACTGGATCGTGGTATGGACTCCACTCTCTGCTGCATCAAGTGAGTGGTTCGTAGCTCAATCACCGGTCGTGACTACGGCTACAGATGATCAGGGTGCAGGCTCTGTGAATGACAGTGAGAAGGAGTGAATAATCCTTCAAGACAGCCTTGTAAATTCTTTTGGCCATGTCCTGCATGGCATCTTGTCTCATAAATTTTCATAGCATGTATTATTTAAATTTACAGGTTGATTCCTTATCTGAAATCTACAACAGCACAATGATCTCATGGAAACAGCATACAAATGATATCCTATTCTCTCTGCTGACATTTAGATCAAACATGTACAATCACAATGCTCTACTTCAAAGACCACATTCCAAATATATATTCTAAGTCATGATTACTCATGGAAACATGAACCACAATTCACATAATGACTTAACAGTACATATAGGATGACTTCAATGGACTGAAACTCAGACGCCACAACTCCGACATCACATATACATTAACAAACCATTACATCGATGAAACACCACACATCATTTTTCAAGTATGGAAACACACAAACTACACTCCACACGATGAATTAACATCACATATTGATGAATTCCATAGAATGAAATGAAATCACACACAACAACTATAACTTCACGATGTACACGAGTGAACCATTAAAATCAATGAAACACCCCAAGTTCACTTAAAGAATTATGAGTTGTACTACTAGCAAGTCTTCCTTATATTGATTAAAACATAATTAATTATCTAGAAGATTTCTTAGCTAGATTTAAGATTATTTTCACTATACACAAGAACAATATTAGGGTTGGAGAATTCCCCCAAGGTTTGAACTTTGTTAAGTGGGCCATCTTGGACCACATGGTAGTAATCTGACTATGGGCAAGATAGAGATTAATAAAGAATAATTAATGGTAACTTATTCACTCTCTGAACTAATTCCTTCAACTAATAAGCATATTATCTAGAGAAATCCGCTAGTTCCGAAGTTTAAGCACATAATTAAATTATCTTAACTCTAATCGTCTACTGACTAACTCAGGTGTCCTTCCGCAGGCAGATACCTAATTTCGAGAATCACGTATTGTAATTTATCCATGTTTTTAATGCCACATGTGACGAGCTTTTCGTTTTACCCTTGTCGGCAAGCCACATGGCACAAACATGGTCCTAATTCTAATATTAGTTAACTAACACTAGTTTTAATTAATAGTATCTATTATCGATCGGCATGGCCGGTAGATTTTGCCGGCATTTTGGCACACAGAAAAATGTCTAACAAAATTATTATTAACTCACCCTGCAACTAGATTTTGACTGGCCTATCGGGAGTGGAGACTATCATTGGCTTTTCTATGTTTTAGAGGGTTTTTCGGCTTAACAAGAGCCAGCAATAAAATATGTTTAAACACAGACAGGTGTTCAATTTTAGCCAATTGACGTGATAGCTCCTGCTCCTTCCAGGTTGCTAGAAAAAATGGCAGATCTTAGGGTGCTACCGGAAGTTAACTTCTCATCCAGGAGAGTTCCCTTCCTGTGGCCAAATTATTTTTCATAGCCAAACCTGAATATAAATTCAGCCTGACTTGATTTCTTGGCTTGTAAACGAACTCTACCCTACATCTACTTCTAACAATAAGAAGAAATAGTATTTAACTCTCTCTATAGTTTTATGTATATAAATACACTAACCAAAGACGATTTTATCTAATATTTGAAAATATAGATAAAAATAAAAATTACTACAGGATACATAGAGGGGTTTACTGAGGGCTATCTCCATCTAGTAACAAAACGATCTGAGAGGTGGGCCAACCTGTCACAGATTAGTAAGCTCCTGAATTCTTTTGTGCATTAGTTTCGCATTGTTACTGTTGTGTTGTTTTTCAATTTCTCTGCAATTTTTCTCAAGCCATGTTTCTTTTGCCTCCTTACATAAGGTTCTCACTTTTCTGTGAATTTCTTCGTATTTGGCAGGATTATTTTTGTTCTGTCTTCTTGTTTCCATTAGTTGTAAAATGTCTTCAGTCATCCATGTCTTACGGCCCACTTTCTTTACATTTGGAATAGTTTTTTCTGCTGCGCAACTGATTGAATTCTTCATCGTTTCCCATTGATCATCTACATCTTGAAACAGGATCTCTAGATCAGACAATATATATCAAATTTGTTCTTTACTTCTATGTTAAAATTATCTTGTATTTCTTTGTCAGTTTTCAATTTGCACAAGTCATATTTAGGGTTTCCTGCTGTATACTTGACTTTCTTTAACTTTACCCTCAATGTGCCTGTAATTAATCTGTGGTCACTGTAACAGTCTGCATTTGGAACTGTTTTTACGACTGTTAACGCATTTCGAAACCTTTTGCTAATCAGGATGTAATCTATCTGGTTTTTAATCCTGCTGTCTGGACTCCTCCATGTCCATAATCTTCTAGGATGCTGTTTAAACCAGGTGTTTCCTACAACCATTTCTTGTTCTTTTGTCCATTCTACAAGTCTGTATCCTCTTTCATTTCTCTCTCCCAAACCATGGTTGCCTACACATCGCCTTGCTGTCCTATTTTTGCGTTGAAATCACCCATTATGATATTTATTTCTGATTTTTTTGCAGTTCTTCAAAGCAGACTCCACGTCATTATAAAATTCCTCTATGCTTTCTTCACTGCTTTCACTTGTTGGGGCATATATTTGAATGACATTTATTTTAAAAGGTCTTCCGTTTAATTTTACTAATAGGACTCTGTCTGACACAGCATGATATCCTTTGACAGAATTTGATGTTTGCTTATCTAATATAATGGCTACACCTCTTTGCTGTTCTTCTCCCCCAGAGTAAATAATCTTACAATCCTCTCCTGTCCTTATCCCTGCTCCTTTCCATCTCGTTTCCGATACTCCTAATATGTTAATCTTCTCTCTCCCCATTTCTTTTTTGATGTTTTCTAATTTTCCATCTGCATTCATTGTTCTAACGTTCCAAGTTCCTACTTTCAATTATATTAATCTGTTGCACCTAGTAGCCTGTTGACGGTCTGGAGTCACCTGGTGCGCATGACTATCCCTACCGGGCGAGGCTGCTCCTATGGAATGTGATCAACCTCGAATAATTAGTATTAAGGACCTTCATTTAAAACCCGTTCCAATGGCTTTATTACATGAAAGAAACATTTACAAGTGTGGTAGAATTAAACAAAGCATTCATTTTGAATGAATTATGCACCATGGGTTGGTCAGAAGAAGTCGCCGTAGGCATTCAAGCAAGCATTGCTTAGGTAAGCGGCGAATGCCGTCCACAAAAAAAAAGGATTGTGGTTGCTCACTGAACCAAGTGTTTACCGCGTTCATTACGTCTGCATCTGTGTTAAATTGCTGCCTGTTGAGAGCTTTTTTTAAAGGTCCGAACAAATTAAAATCACATGGTGACTATATGCTGGATGTTGCAGAATTTCCCACTTCTTCCTTGCTAATGCTTCCTACACAATCTTTGCGACATGCGGACGAGCATTATCGTGCAACAAAATCACACCGCGAGAAAGCATGCCGGGTCGTTTATTCTTGATGCTTTTTGTAGCTTGTCTAGTGTTTGCAAGTAGTGGGTAGAGTTGATGTTGACACCAGGTTCTTTAAAGTCGGCCAACAATAGCCCTTCATGGTCAAAACATGCGCTCAGCATAATTTTACCAGCGGAAGCCTGTAACTTGAATTTTTGGGCTTTTGGTGATCCAGCAGGCTTCCATTGCATGCGCTCTCTTTTGCTGCTCGGTTCAAAGTGGTGACACCATTATTCATCACCTGCCACTATGCAGAAGAGAAATGCATCACCCTCCACTCTGTAACGCAGCAAGTGGTTCAAACACCATTCCATACGTTCCTCTTTTTGGTTTTCGGTCAACATCCATGGTACCCACTGTGAATACATCTTCTGATATTGCAGTTTCTTACGAACGACCTGTTGAATTGTCCCAGTTGTCACATCAAATTCTTTCACTAGCGAACGTATGCTTCGACAACTGTTTATCTGTACAGCTGCATCGCTTTTGGCGATGTTTTTTTCTGTTGCAACAATATGCGCTTGACCCGGCCGTCGAAGATCTGTCGTGAAATGACGTCCTGTCCGAAACATTCATGCCCAGTCTGTAACTGTTGTCTTCGACACATATTTGTCACCGTGCGCTGCCTGCATTCTTCGATGAATGTCCACTGGTCGACATCATTAAAATAAAAGAAACTGAATCACCGCTCTTTGAGCTTCTTTGGGCGGATTTTGGATCAACCCGGCCATTTTCTCAACGGTCAGAAACAGAACCTATGCATCATGGGACGATAAGCACGTGCTCTTTTATTCATTGGTTAGTACTTATCCTTATGCCTTATCAAACCCGACACCCCACATTGTGCCAACGGCTTCGGGCGGAAGAGCGCAATTGGGAGGGTACAAGCCTTACCCTGGTGAGAGGAAATGCAACCTAAAGACAATTTATTCTGGAGGTGAAGATCGTCATAGGGGAGTGGCAATTATTCTGGACCGGAAAACATCAAAATCTATTCAAGGATATTGGGCCGTGTCGGACAGAGTTCTACTAGTTAAATTAAGTGGCAGACCTTTTAGCATAAATATTATTCAAGTATATGCCCCAACAGGAGAATCCAGTGAAGATAGTGTAGAAGAATTTTATAATGACATAGAGTCATAAAGAAATTCACAGACAAGTCAGAACATTATGTAAGGAGGCAAAAGAAGCATGGCTTGAGGAAAAGTGCTTAAAAATTGAAAGCCAACACAATAGTCAAAATACCAAATTAGTGCACAAAAGAATTCAGGAACTTACTAATAAAAGAACAAGTGCATCAACAGGGTGTCTAAAAACTGAAGATGGCAAAATCATAATAGAAAAAGACCAGATTCTACAGGTATGGACAGATTATGTGAAACACCTTTATGATGATAACAGAGACGAACAGTATGATATTAGACTTAATAATGAAGGACCGCCAATTTTGGAGATGGAGGTTCGAAATGTTCTTAAGCATATGAAAGCTGGCAAGGCCCCCGGTGCAGATAACATCACAACAGAAATGATTAAAGCTTTAGAAGAATTTGGACTAGATCAAGTCACCAGACTGCTGAACACATTATATGATACTGGAGATATACCTCCTGAATTATGTAACTCTATATTTATTGCAATCCCAAAGAAATCAGGAACCTTGGAATGTGATCAACATAGAACAATTAGTATAATGAGTCACATCACAAAGATTTTGCTAAGAATTATCATGCAAAGAATGAGGAAGAAGATACAACCTGAAATAGGGGAAGGACAATGCGGGTTTGTAGAAGGAAAGGGTACAGTAAATGCTGTGTATATGCTGCGAACAGTTATTGAACGTGCTATAGAAGTAAACAAGGATATACATCTTTGCTTTATTGACTATACAAAGGCTTTTGATAGCGTTAGACATGTCAGCATGGTGGGTATGCTTGCAGATCTACAAATTGATGGGAAAGACATTAGACTTATAAAAAACATATATTGGAAACAACAAGCTGCAATAAGGATTGATAATGAAGTGGGACAGTATCAGCCAATTAAGAGAGGTGTTAGGCAGGGATGTGTGATGTCTCCAGATCTTTTTTCCCTGTACAGTGAAAATATTTTCAGTAATGTAGAGGATATAAATGGAATCAGCATTGGAGGACGAAACATCAATAACATTAGATATGCAGATAATACAGTATTAATTGCAGACAATGCGCAGGACCTGCAACAATTAGTAGATGCGGTTGTTGTACACAGTGGGCAACTGGGGTTAGAATTAAATTGTAAAAAGACTCAGGTTATGGTCATCAGTAGGAAGGAAGAAGTGCCACAATGTAATATACAAGTAAATGGAAATATTCTTCAACAAGTGAATCGGTACAATTATCTTGGAACAGTTATAACATCTGATGGGAGATGCCTTGAAGAGATTAGAACAAGAATCGCCATGGCGAAAGTAGCCTTTAGCAAGATGAAAAACATTCTGACCAATAAAAAGATGTCAATTGAAACGAGAAAAAGAGTGTTGAGGGGATACATAGAGCCTGTTCTTTTGTATGGATGTGAAACTTGGACAATGAGCAGTCAAGCTGAAAAGCATCTGATGGCTGCAGAAATGTGGTTTCTGAGGAAAATGCAAAGAATACCATGGACAGACAGAAAAACCAATGACCAAGTACTACAGGAGACAAATGAACATCGTAAACTGATTAGAGAAATTAGACGTAGACAGTCAAAAATTTTTGGACATGTTATGAGAAGACATGGAGTGGAGAACTTAGTGACAACTGGCAAGATCGAGGGGAACAGACCAAGAGGAAGACCGAGAGGAAAATACCTGGATGGCTTGGCCACATGGCATGGAAGAGACAGGAACACTGAGCTGATCCACGACACTGGTGATCGAGTGAAATGGCGAGTCATGACCGCCCACGCTTTCCGGCATGGCACATGATTGATTGATTTGTGCTATGGAGAGGCAATAACTCCATCCATTACAAACTATCGTCTGCCAAGACGGCAAGGTGCCAATGAGCACTTATCACATGACTATGACATGATCATGTTCAACGTACGCAATTATGCGAGGTGCGGCACGAACGGATTTCAAATGAACGCCCCTTGTATAATGAGTCATATCACGAAGATTTTGCTAAAATTATCATGCAAAGAGTTAGGAAGAAAATACAACCCGAAATAGGAGAACAATGTGCGTTTGTAGAAGGCAAGGTTACAGTAAATGCTATGTACCTGATGAGAATTGAACGTTCTATAGAAGTAAATAAAGCTATGCATCTTTGCTTTATTGGCTATACAAAGGCTTTTGATAGAGTAAGACATGTCAACATGTTAGAGAATCATTTGAACACTTCTTTCTTGATAATGCATATGTATTTGCCTTGTTCTTTTCGTGAGATTTAATGGTCATTGAAAAGGAAACATAGATGCACCATGCACTCAAATGTTGCCAGGCGTTGCTCTCATAACCAGCACCACACCACTAATGATGATGATTACGTGATTTTTACGTTCAGTACTCTGCCACAATGTGTTCTGAAAAAATGGCTATACAGCAGACTATTTCTGAACTGTGTGCACTAAAACTGCTTGCAGTTGTGGTTTGATTGTAGCATGGCACATGATGGATGGATGAGAAGACAAAAAGTGGAACATGTTGTGACAATCGGAAAGATTTGCGGAAAGAGAGATAGAGGAAGACACTGTGAAAAGATTACAGACAGTCTTGTTTCATGGCATGGAAGGGAGTCAACATACGAATTGATCTATGATGTCAGAGATGGTAATTTGTGGAGAGGCATTATCCCCACGCCAACTGACACGGCACTGGATGATGATGATGACAACGCGTTGTAGAACTACACGCGTGCTCACCCATAACAAGGAAACAGAAAAGATAACCTTTATACAGTGTGTGTGTGTGTGTGTGTGTGTGTGTGTGTGTGTGTGTTTTTTTTTTTTAATGTAGTTGTTTGTTTCTGTGTAGGCCTATGTTTGCTGTTTGTGTGCTGGTGAAGATTTTAACCGCAATGTTCGTTTTTTTTTTCCACTTTCGATCGTATTTTAGTGAGACCTACTGATTCCACTTGTCGGTTTTGTTAATTAATTTATTATCAAGGTCACAGCCTAATTACCAAGAACCAATCACAGAACATCTACCACAGTAAATGAACGTGCTAAAAACCTACCACATAATTATTTTTGCGACACTGTTATGCATCGTGAGGTTATTATCCAAAATATAATGACACAATTGTCTAAAAGACACGAACAAACAAAAAACAGTATATTATCTAACATAACAACAACAACAACAACAACAAACACTATAAAGTAACATACAAGTAATTGGTATTTTTCCACGCCTTGAGGAGAATTTGGTATACGATGATAAACCTATATTGTTATAGATCTTCCGCCACTGGGTGGGTGATGTGGTCAAAACAGCGCCGGCGCCTTTATTTTCCAGACATTTCATGGTGCCTATTCTAGGCTAGGTCGACTTGGGCGCATAGGTCAGTGTTTAAGGAATCCGCGTCTCGGTGGAATGTAGGTCACTCATTATGACACCAGCCGCCTCGTCCCTCTCTGGAACATTCCCTGGTGCCTATGTTTGTGGGGGTGGCTGGAACAGGCAGCTATGTGATCACTGACAAGGCCGGTCTCTACAGGGAGTTACAACCATGACAAGGCCGGTCTCTACAGGGAGTTACAACCATGGCAAGGCCGGTCTCTACAGGGAGTTACAACCATGGCAAGGCCGGTCTCTACAGGGAGTTACAACCATGGCAAGGCCGGTCTCTACAGGGAGTTACAACCATGGCAAGGCCGGTCTCTACAGGGAGTTACAACCATGGCAAGGCCGGTCTCTACAGGGAGTTACAACCATGACAAGGCCGGTCTCTACAGGGAGTTACAACCATGGCAAGGCCGGTCTCTACAGGGAGTTACAACCATGGCAAGGCCGGTCTCTACAGGGAGTTACAACCATGACAAGGCCGGTCTCTACAGGGAGTTACAACCATGGCAAGGCCGGTCTCTACAGGGAGTTACAACCATGGCAAGGCCGGTCTCTACAGGGAGTTACAACCATGACAAGGCCGGTCTCTACAGGGAGTTACAACCATGGCAAGGCCGGTCTCTACAGGGAGTTACAACCATGACAAGGCCGGTCTCTACAGGGAGTTACAACCATGACAAGGCCGGTCTCTACAGGGAGTTACAACCATGACAAGGCCGGTCTCTACAGGGAGTTACAACCATGACAAGGCCGGCCTCTACAGGGAGTTACAACCATGACAAGGCCGGTCTCTACAGGGAGTTACAACCATGACAAGGCCGGTCTCTACAGGGAGTTACAACCATGACAAGGCCGGTCTCTACAGGGAGTTACAACCATGACAAGGCCGGTCTCTACAGAGAGTTACAACCATGGCAAAACAGCCACACGGTTAGTGAGACAGACAGACAGACAGACATGCAGGTAGGTAGGTAGGTAGGTAGATAGGTAAGTAGGTAAGTAGGTAGACAGACAGACATACAGGCGGGTAGATAGACAGACAGGCGGACAGACGGACGGATGGATGGATGGGTGGATGAGTGGATGGATGGATGGACAGAAAGAGACTGAGAGAAAGAAATTTTAAAAAAGAAAGAAAGAAAGAGAAAATGAGATAATATATATTTTGGACAAGAGGACATGTAAAACAAAGTAGCAAATCAAAGATCCTATCTTCTTGTTAATCTCGTACAAACAATCGTTCAATCATGCAAAATGTTAATAAAAACCAGAAACTGCCTCGAATAAACGGGAGTAACGCAGATGAAATGAAGAACCGTACAAAGAGTGTTATATGTTGATACCCCAACCACTAATTTTCTGTCGGTATGTGAAGTGGTGCCGTCTCCCTGGCGAAGAAGTTAGAGACGCTGTTCGTAATCCCGTATACCCACGTACGAAATACAGTTGTGCGAGATTCGGCAGTGGATAGCGTCGCGTCGGTTTCTTGCGGATAAAATCTGGTGGAACTGCGGTAAAACTGTGGAAATGTAAACAATATAAAATAACACAAAGTAATGCAGCTTTACATAACAGAATCACGACACATACAGGACGTTGCGGCGACTAGCCTTCATCAGCAAACAAATAAATACATGCACGAAACACAACATATAATACAGGAGAAGATCCTCCGGTGACTACATTAAGGCATACGGACGGGATTAGAAGAATAAAAAGATGACAAAAATTAGAGCAATGAAGAACAGATGAAACTATGAAAAAATATTGGTACTTAACTCAGAGTCCGAGGCTGTTCTGCTACCACGAATGTATTTTTTAAATCCTCTTTTATACATAACCGTGGGAGTCTGTAGGTCATAGGGACCGAGGTAGGGGATGATACCAGGGTAGTGGGTGATCACGGTTCTGTGACAGTCCCAGGTAAATGAGTGGAAGTAGTACGTAAAAAAAAGAGGGGCAGGGGTGTGAGGCAGGAGACTGGAAGCAATGGAGATGTGGTAGTTGTCCGAGAGTGAGAGCTGAGGAGTCCGAGTGGATGTACGTACAATGCATGAGTGGGTGTCAGTGAATGGGTCGGCCTGAGTGTACGAATATTAAAGAGTAATGACGTGTGCACCTAAGTATGATGGTAATACTAACAAAACTCATTTTATGTGCTCCTTTATGTGTGTGCGGAGCGAGTCCTGAAGTCTGGGTAGACAGCCCGTATCTGTCTCTGATATACGTCGTTCCATGATTTCAATTATGGGATGTGCACTCACACACGGCAAGAGAAAACCTGTTGGTCACGCGCCAGTACCACACAACACAATAATCTTGCTTCGCTGTGCCTACCCATATCATGTGTTTTACCGGTGGTCAGATCTTATACAACCCCAATAACACAACGCAATGGGCGATCTGATCTTATAAAATGTGGTATAACGATCAACCTTACTGACCCTGTTTCATAGGGAACAGTATGAGTGAAACCTCGTATTTGTAGACCTTCCTATTCCGCATACCCAATGTGACATATTGCAAGTACTATACCTACCCCTCTCTCCCCCTCTCTCTCTCTCTCTCTCTCTCTCTCTCTCTCTCTCTCTCTCTCTCTATCTCTCCCCTCTCTCTCTCTCTCTCCTTTCTCATATACACCATACACTTGTACGTATACTATTGTATGAATGTTTGTTGATGTGTTATAGATGTATGTATGTGCACCCACACAGATCAGTCCACCCAGACTTCAGGACTCTCTTCGCACACACATAAAGGAGCACATAAAATGAGTTTTGTTAGTATTACCATCATACTTAGGTGCACACGTCATTGCTCTTTAATATTCGTGCACAATGGCCGACCCATTCACTGACACCCACTCATGCATTGTACGTACATCCACTCGGACTCCTCAGCTCTCACTCTCGGACAACTACCACATCTCCATTGCTTCCAGTCTCCCGCCTCACATCCCTGCCCCTCTTTTTTCACGTACTACTTCCACTCATTTACCTGGGACTGTCACTGAACCGTGACCATCCACCACCCTGGTATCAACCCCTACCTCGGTCCCCATGACCTACAGACTCCCACGGCTATGTATAAAAGAGGATAACGAATACATTCGTGGTAGCAGAAAAGCCTCGGACTCTGAGTTATGTAGCAAAATTTTTTCATATTTTCATTTTTTCTTCATTGCTCTAATTGTTTTCATCGTTTTATTCTTCTCATCCCGTCTTTATGCCTTAATGTAGTCACTGGAGGATCTTCTCATGTACTATATGTTGTATTTTGTGCATGTATTTGTTTGCTCCGGTTAGCAGGGTAGGGGTATCCTCTATCAAAGGAGATGTAAGACGCCTCCTTTCCTCCGTTAGTCTACGGGACACCCTTGGGCAAGGATGAGTACCCGTTTAGAGGATCAGGGTTACGTGAAGCCATGGAAGCAGGTGGTGGATGGAGTGTGAGAGCAGCCGACAGATTGTTGTTGGTTATGGTCTTGCACTCTGCGGCGATAGGCAGATGATCTCATCAGTAGAGACAATGGCTATGGCCACCGACTAGTACAGTCACTGCCCAGAAGGAAAGCAATGGCAAACTACCTTCTGCAAAACTTGCCAAGAGACCATAACAACCATGAAAGAAAACATAATAAGAAAGAGATCTGGTGGCGAGACCCCCAGGCCAGGCAGATCAGATAACACTGGGGAAGAGTGTGACACAGGGACCAGTACTAGTAATCGTGATGACGGAGTTAATCCTGACTGTGTTACCAAGGAAATCCCCTGTGTCAGACTAAGAAACAGAGTGAGAATAGTAACGTGGAATGTGAGAAGTTTGTATGAGGGAAAGCTTAAAGTAGTGTGTGATGAGATTGAGAGGTTAAACATTCAAATTTTAGGAATTAGTGAACATTGCTGGAGCGGCAAGGGACATTTTACAACTGAAAATGGAAGTATTTTCATTTATTCTGGTAGAGATGTCGGAGGCCAGAGTGGAGAGGCATTTTGTTTAGATAAGACAACTGCAAAATCTTTAATGGGATATAATCCAGTTAGTGATAGAATCCTCACTATTAGACTTAAAGGCCGTCCAAAAAACACAACTCTCATACAGATATATGCACCTACTTCAACAGCAGAGGAGGACGAAATTGAAGATTTTTACAACACACTACAAGACACATTAAATAAGATTGGTCATAATGATATAGCAATAATAATGGGAGATTTTAATGCAAATGTAGGTGCAGGAAGAGCTGAAAATGAGAGACACGTTTTAGGAAAATTTGGATTAGGAAATAGAAATGATGCAGGTGACAAATTAATTGAATTTTGCACAGAAAATGAGTTAATGATAGCCAACACGCTTTTTAAACAACATCCAAGAAGACTCTTCACATGGAAGTCTCCAGACAGTTTTACCAAAAATCAGATAGATTATATTTTAATACAAAGAAGATGGAGATCAAGCATAACATCTGCAAAAACCCTACGAAGTGCAGACTGTGATACAGATCATCAGTTATTAGAAGCAGATCTGAAATTAAAACTCAAAAAGCTTACCCGAGGACCAAGGCCACTTCGTTTTAATCTCACAAAAATACCAGATGCATACAACATAGAAGTTAGGAATCGCTTTGGGGTCTTGATGTCTGTACAAGAAGAAATTACACCTGATGAACTGCTGTACAAGCTAGAGATATCTTGATAACTGCAGCCAAAGATTTCATTCCGACCAAGAAAAAGCAACGTAAGCCATGGATTAAATCAGACACGTTAGAATTAATAAAACAACGAAGGGAGCTGAAACAGAAAGGAGATGAATCCGATAACTGCAGGATGAAGTATAAATCTTTAACTCGAGAAATAAGAAAGAACACAAGAAAGGACAAAAATCAATATATACAAGATTGCTGTACCAGAATAGAGCAATATCATAAGACTGGGAGGGATTTGAAATGTTCAAAGAAATGAAGTTATTGACAAGAAATGTTCAACCTCAATTGAATGTTATCTGTGACAAGATGGGAAATACCTTAACAGAATCTAGACAAATTCTAGAAAGATGGCAGGAGTACTGCAGTGAAATGTATGATATGAGTGACATTGAGGATATGAATGAGATACATGAGCCAATGACAGCAGAGACAGAACCTTAACCCTCATTAGATGAAATTGCTTGGGCTATAAAGAACCTGAAGAATGGTAAATCACCTGGATGTGATGAGATACCAGCTGAACTAATTAAAGCGGGAGGAGAAGAAAGCATACACATATATCATGCATTATGTACAAAGATTTGGAAATATGGTATATGGCCAAAAGATTGGAAGAGAACTATCTTCATTCCAATACCAAAAAAGGGCAACCTGAAATTATGCACCAACTATAGAACTGTTGCCCTGATCAGTCATGCAAGTAAAATTCTACTAAAAGTCATAATGCGAAGACTTCGTAAGAAAATGGAAGAAGAGATTAACGTGGTTCAAGCTGGATTTAGACAAGGAAGAGGAACAAGAGATCACATATTCAACATGCGTTTAATAATAGAGAAGTGCAGAGAATTTAATGTAAACCTATTCTCATGTTTTGTGGATTATTCAAAGGCCTTTGACTGTGTACAACATCAGAAACTTTGGAAAATCATGAGGAATATGGGCTTTCCATCACATGTAGTACAACTCATAAAAATGCTCTATCTAGACCAACAAGCAGCACTTAGAATAGATGGCGAGACATCAGATTGGTTTGACATCAAGCAAGGAGTCCGTCAGAGCTGCGTGCTGTCACCCTATTTGTTTAACCTGTACGCCGAAAATATAATGAGAAATGTAAGAGATGATATAAACAGGGAGCTATATGATGCCCTAAATATCGGCGGTCATGACATACCAGAGATTCGATATGCTGATGATACAGTATTACTATCCACAACACAGAATGGCATAGAAAACCTAATAGCCTCAACCCAATTGAATAGTGAAAATCACAACTTATATCTTAACATAGCAAAAACAAAGATAATGCATACAGATAAAACTACTATGGAGAAAGAAATATACATTAATGGGGGAAAATTGGAGGTGGTGGTAAAATTTTGAATATCTTGGGTCATTGATTACCAATAACGGTGACACAATGAAAGAAATTAAACGGCGACTATCCATTGCTCTTCAAAGACTAAAACAGATGAATAAATTATGGAATGGGACAGACAGAACTACAAAAATTAGATTTTTAAGAGCATGCTTCTTTCCCATAGCAACATACGCCTGTGAGACATGGACACCTACTAAACAAGCTGAACAGCGCATAAACGCCTTTGAATATAAATGTTATAGACGAGTTCTAAGAATATATTGGCTAAAGAAAAGAACAAATGCATCCATACTTCAAGAGTTGAATATTGAGGAGGGATGGCTATTAAAGACGATAAAACAAAGAAAATTGAAGTATTGGTCACTTGAAACGTCACGAAAGTTTGGAGAGAACAATAATGGAAGGGTATATGCCTGGGAAGAGAGGAAGAGGAAGGCCAAAGAGAAGATGGGTGCAGGATGTGGCGGATGATCTCCAGATGGGTGTATCAGACGCGGGACATCTTGCTTGTGATCGAGAGGTTTTCCGGAAGATTGTTATGGGAGCGAGGTTCTGCAAAGGACATGCTGCTGAATGAATGAATTTGTTTGCTGATGAAGGCTAGTCGCCGCAACGTCCTTATGTGTCATTATTCTGTTATGTAAAGCTGTATTACTTTGTGTTATTTTATATGGTCTCATACGGAAAAGGTATGTAAGCCGGTCGTTCAGAAAGCAATGGCAAACTACTGAACGTAAAACTTGCCAAGACATCAACAGCAGTACCTGTGGTACTGGCGCGTGACCAACAGCTGGCTGCTGAGGATGGGGACGGAGCGCTTATGGGTATGCCCCGAATGCTGTGATTTCGGTTCCTAAATCAATCAATCAGTCAATCAGCAGCTGAAAAATGATGGTGTTGACTGCAATGTCCTGTAAATGTGATATGCAAAAAAATGTGAAGTGTTAAGGGCATCACATTGTGTAGAGTGCACGGATAATTAGGTGGTGACTCTTTCTCTCTCGTAGTAGACACCTAACGCTGGGATCGAAGCCTCGTCCGGCCGTGCTATTGTCATTGTCAGCGTAACTTCATAACCGTTACACCAGCGCGCCCGCTATACATTGATCCTCTCTAGAAATAAATCAACGGGTACTGATCGGAACGCATAGCTGTAGGGGAAAGAAGAGATTTGTGGACAGACTAGACAATATAACAATTGAAATATATAGTGGTCATACCGAGTTTCGAACGATTGTGCCTCAAACAATTCTATTTCGGCGCACCCTGGTGTTTAGTTGGCATTATTCGAAGTTAGTTAGTCGACAAATCATCCTCATTGCACATCGAACCATTCAGTCTATACGTGCTTGGATCCCCTCCTCAGTAAATCCCGCGGTGTGTAGCCACTCACGACACCAGTTCTATGTCTTTTATTAATCTTCTTTGGCTTCCATTAGTCGAAGCCCTTTTATTACCTCGTCGTCGCGCCGCATCAAATAGAAGGGATAGGTTCAAATCCCCCTGTAACAACTATAATTTTTAACGTTTATATCGTTTAGTTTTCCCTCTAATCTCCATTTATTTCATTCTCGTCTATGAAAGCCAATCACTACCTAGGAATTTACTTCTCACGCTATTGCAATGACCTCAAGGCATCCCCAACAACTGACGCCCAACTGCTTTCGTTACACAAAAGTAACCAATCAGAACAACAGGTGAGATTTACCAATACCCCAAAAATATATAGAACGCACCACGCAAAGAAACTCCCCGTGCACTGAAAAAGGTTATTTTTGCTCATTCGGCGCTGGTTGCTGTACCTGTGGGGGTTCCCCAGTTTCTCTCGCGTATCGTTATATCGATCATTCCCGTGCCCGAAGCTGGCTGATCGGGGTTATATAGACCTGAATCGGAATGCTCTTCGTCTTCCTAGAAACGCTTCCGAATTATCTTTCTTTGGAGGGGGCAGGCGGCCATTGCTTGGTTGAAAAGACAAGTTGTCTGCCCAAATGCAACAACATATGTAAAACTGCGTGTGCTGTTGAAATTAACAACATCGTTTGTGGAATGGAATATCTTGTTTTCATTTGACGTATTTCAATAGTCGTGGTTTTCCTGGAAGCTGGTAAACATTCTCAACATAATCAGCGTTGAAAGTTCTTCGTTTCTCCTCTCGGCTCCGGTTATGAATCAACCACTTCTTTGGTATTGTTCTTCAACGTGTCTTTACTTAAATCGGGCCTGTTCAAAACACACAGCTCTTCCACGTTAACATTAATGTTGCCATGTTTTCTTACTATCTTCACTCTATCTACTTACGCTTTCATGTTCTTCTTCTTTTGTTCGCTGTTTTCTTTGATGCATTCAATCTCTCTACAAGAGCCGCTGTGGTTTAGTGGCTAGAACGATTACATTACGAAGCGGAGACTTTTAAAACAAAATGTTCACGGGCTCACAAGTCGACCTAGCCTAAAATGAGTACCAAATACGTTTCTAGGAAGTAAAGTCGGCCGATGAGATATTGACTGACCCCATCACCCATCGAGTGCCCTCATGGTGTGCAAAATTGTTATGTATTTTTACACTATTGACCTTTTTTATGGCATAAGGACCATGTACAATCTCCGCACTGAAAGTCTGCTGCAACGAGTCTCTAACACTGGCCCGTGTCTTCGTGCTACAGAGAAGCAGGCTTCTTCCGGTCCATCTATTGGTCTTGTGTACGCTGTGGCTTTGGGGATAGTGAGGCGAGCAGTTTTACAATTCCCCGTCCTACCGAGTTGAGGGTCAGCTTCATCAGCTTCAGGCGATTTGGAAGCAGACAGCTTTGCGTTGATTTCAATGGTATAAGGCGTCGGCAGTTCCAAAAGCAATGGCAAACTGCTGAACTTATATTGTCTAGTAAACCACAGACAGGAAATACATGTTAGGGTTGATTGCAACGTCCTGTAAATGATACGCAACTAGTTTTGCTAATATATAGCGTTGTCTTCCTCTGGCACGCTTCCTCCGGCTACTTTTCCGTTCAGCTCACCTTTCAACAAAGACGTGCTTCCTGACATGCAAGAAGTGCTTTCATTTATGGGAAGCTGGGGTCACGGAGTAGCTAGCACGCTTGTCTTCCGGCGTAGAGGTCATGTCGTTCAAACCCATCCAGGTGGGGGTTTCTGTTCTTTGACCTGAGCTCCCAGGTCAGTCCAATCTAACATTGGTAACAGTAAAATATTATGGGAACTAAACGCGGTCGGCATGCCATTGGCTACATCACCCACAGAGTGCCGGTTGGTCTATACAAAGATGGTGGTTAGTGCCATAAACCGAAAACGCCTTATGGTATGAAAAGGGATCCTTCGGATACTTTACATATTTGCTCTTTTAATTCTTTCGCCAAACGTGTTACCACAAATTCTTTTGTTTTTTTATAATACGTGATTCGGTGATTAATGATTGGTAAGGATCGTCATAATCGCACTCCGGACAAGTTTATGGGTGCTCCGATTTTTTCGTTAACACCCTCGCCAGAGTATATCCACCGATCTCACCAGTTATTTGCTGATTAATAAAACGTCTTGTGCTCTTGACAAAATGTTCATGTCTGAAGCCTCCCCGCTTCACTCCCATCTACCTAGCTCTGGACAAGGAAACAGATTCCTCAGTGCCCTTCAAGTCACCTATTTGTCCTGTGTCTCTTATGGATGATATCACACATGTTTGTGAAAAAAAATTGTTTAAAAGGGTGTCTAAAGGCGACAGAATCCACTTCATTGGGCCGGGTTTTATTTAGAACTCCTTGGAGTTTCAGAGACAATTTCACTCGTGAACCTAATGAGAGTTGTTAGTCCGGAAACGAACACACGACCTTCGCGGGGCGAGGCATCTGTCTTACTCACTATACCACGGAAACCTCCATGTCTCTGGGAATCTTATACTATTAGTTCGTTAGTCGACAGATCATCCTCATTGCACATCGAACCATTCCGTTCATGAGTGCTCCGATCCCTTCCTCAGTAAATCCCGCAGCGTATAGCGACTAATGACACCGGTTCTGTGTTGGTTTATTAATCTTCTGTGGCTTCCCGCGCAGTGTTCTTGTTTTGCAACACCTCTTTTCACTTGCTGTTCTCGGAGCCTGACCATGGTTGTAGATTCAGTCATCAATTGGTTCTCGCGAACGACTTACTTCTCGTAGAGCATTCAGAATGTCAGCCTGGTCCATGGCTCGTCCGCCTTCCACAGTAGCCTCACCTGCAAGCTTGTCAGCCCGCTTATTTTCTCGTACACCCGCATGCCCTGGCACGAAAATGAAACTAATCTTTGCCAGCCGAGACCGCTCCAAAGACCGCAACCACTCTCATCTTATCCACCCCATCTCTATCTTCTTGAGCATGCTCACTGAGTCACTAAGGAAACATGCCCTAGTGAATGTCTGTGTCTCGAGCCATGTTATTGCTTCACTTACTGCCATGACTGTATTAGTAAACAAGCACAAACATGTGGTTTTACGGAAAGACGCTGAAAATTTCGTGCACAGCCAAAATGAGTAATCTAAATGTTTTGAAACAGACTAAAAGACAAAGACAACCCATCATAAAATGGCAGCCATGGTTGGTCATAGTATGAGAAAAGAAAAAAGTGGATCGGGTGACAACTGGACATATTTGTAGTAAGGGAGATAGAGGAAGGCAACCAGAGAATATTCTCGACAGCCTTTTTGTTAGCGTAACACAGAAAGGTGTCACCGCGCGGGGTTGATATATGCTTTTGGAGATCACAAGATGTGAAAAAGCATGATCGATCACGTTAAGCCGGCAGGGAACTTGATGATGGTGAATAACTGTTTATATATTATTATATCTTTATGTAGTTATATAGGTATCTGTCTTATCTATATTGTTGTGTGTTTTTAAAGCTTTTATTGTTAATTCCGTTAGTTTTTATCTAAATTGACACCCTCCCCCCCCCCCTGTTTTTTTTTCATGTAAACAAAAAATCTTATTCGTAGCATTATCATAGTTTTACCACAGTTAGCCCCATATAATTTTCAGAAAATCAATCACAAGATATTGAAAATAATGTCTACAGGCAATAAGAAAATATATGATGTCAGCTGAAAGCTGCACTGAAGAATAGAACCTACAGCACATTCATGTTAGCAATGACATTTTTCAACTGCTGCGTCTTTGAATAGACAATCGGATAAACGATATTGTATCTTATTTTATTGGTTTATATTTCGATTTATGTTAATTTATCTGTTCTAGTCCTTTATTATTTTGACGATGTATCTTTTAGTCAAGAGAAGTTAACTAACATTTAACTCCTGTCTAGGGTTGTATTTGTACCCATTTGAAGTCTGCTATAAATGAATGCTCTCGTACCAGTTTGTCGCCAGGAAAGATCCAGTAATGCTGCGGAATTCTAAGGCAAATCTTCGTTTATTATTAGAAAATGTAACATGTGAAATATAAATATATGTGGGTCAAACATTTGGGCCTAGTCCATACCTGGGTAGATTCTGAGAAACGGGAAAGGGGAGAAACTCACCACTGACATGGAGTTATGGTTTATAATAATGCTAAAAAGGTGCAGTTTCGACTTGTCATACATTATATTTCCTCCAATGACCTCAGTTCTCCGCCAGCATTACCTATTTACGAAAACAACCAGTAATTTTAGTTAAAAGTCATGGTTTTATGTCTATTTTGATTTGTAAGTTGGGTGGTGTGCGTTGAAATGTGTGTTTTTATCGATGGTTTATTTCCTTTCGCCTTTGAAGGACGCATGGGCCCCGCCATTTTGACGCTATGATCGGGCGAATTGATCCATTACTTTGACCCCTCTAGGACGTATTTCTTACTGGCATGATCATAATGTGTTTTTGTTGTGGGTTTTGTCAAATTTTCAATGCATGGACCAATGTGTGAGCATTGGACACGGCCAGAAGGCCGCTGGATCAAACATTACGCTTCCTAAGTTCATACGGTTTATTCTGAAGTGGGTCAGGGGCCGTTTGTAAAGCTTTTTCTCGACGTGGGATTTATGTGCAGAAAGCGGTCATCTTTCTGTGGGCCGGGACTCCGTCTGTGTGGAATTCCCCCTAAAATAACGCGGATTTGCCAATCTGACAGCGTTCTTGCTGCTGATATTGATGTCGCGCTTGTGTATCGGTATTGGCGCACCGGGGCTAAGTGTTGGATAATATTTCCTTGTACGTAATTACTGTTTGAAGTCTCAACAAAATGGCTAGCAGCTCGAACAAAGAGGAAGACCATGAAGACCTCTCCAGCGAATACGAAAAACAACGTATGAGTTTTATTGCAGATTTGCAACGTTTCAATGAAAACAGAGGGTAAGTTATAAGTCAATAAGTGTATGTTGTTGTCATTTACCTCCAGTTCTTAGTCTAAAACTACTTGTAAAATAACAGTTAAATATTCAACGTAATCTTACGGGTGCAAGCCAAGCCGGCGGTAGCTTTTTCAAATATTCCGTCTTTGGCCACCATAAATCATAAATAATAAAATAACTTGATAACTTGCGTGTACACACTGGTTTTGTAATCCTTTTCATTTCATCAAGATTAAACTCCAAGCATTACTTACTAATTTAATTATGTATTCACTGTACGTTTATTAGCAAGCAGAATAAAACATTTTAGTCAATATGACATGAACTCAAATGCAACATTTCCCATTTTTGACACTTCCAACCATCAACCACCATTCTCTTTTCATCTCATGTTTTAAATTATGCTAGTTTAGTAGTTATCATTCACTAAGTAATGATGCTATTATAATTATGACACTATGTGTGTTATAATTCTAACACTAACAGTATAACTGTAATCTTATTTCTGCTTATAGGAAACTTATTACATATTCATATAACTTTTTTACTAATGCAAATTGCCTAAGTATTAATTCCTACTATAAATTGCTAAATATAAATACTGTTAGTATTGCCAATACATTTGTTTCTGATGATGATGTTTGAATGTGTTGTGATGTTCAATTTATATATGAATACTGATATAATATTCCATAACAGACTGAATTTAACACCATCAAACAAATTTTATTATCAATTATGAATTTTATTATGAAATTAAATAGTTGACCAATTCTGTTGACTGTTGTTTGCGTCTTCCTAAGTTTAAACAGATCATGATCCGTCAGGGCAATTCTGTTAGTAGTCTTCCATATCCCTAAATTAGTTCTGTTAATCTATCTTATCCTTCAACAGATAATTCAATTCAAGCAATTCTGTTAAGAGTGTTTTCCATATCCCAAAATTGGTTCTGTTCTGTTATTATTCCATCTTATCCTTCAGTGGTAATTCAAGCATTTCTGTTAAAAGTGTTTTCCATATCCCTAAATTAGCTCTGTTAGTTTGTCTTATTCTTCAATAGATAATTTAAGCAATTCTTTTAGTAGAGTCTTCATATCCCCAAATTAGTTCTGCTAGTCTGTCTTCTTCAATAGATAATTCAAGTAATTCTGTTAGTAGAGTCTTCATATCCCTAAATTAGTTCTGTTAGCCTGTCTTATCTTTCAGAATGTAATTCAAGCAATTCTGTTAAGAGTGTTTTCCATTTACCTAAATTCTTATTCTTCAGTTGATAAATCATGAAATTCTGTTAAAACCGTATCCTCAGTTTCATTCAATAGCATACGCCTTGCAGAACTTCACTCCCATAACAAGCATCCAGAAACTTCTCAATCATAAGCAAGTTGTCCCACGTCCGATACACCCATCTGGAGATAATCAGGCACATCCTGCTCCCATTTTCTGTTTGGCCTTCCTCTTCTTTTCTTCCCGGGCATATATCCCTCCATGATTGTTCTCTCCAGACTTTCATGTTAGTAAATTCTTTTTACATTGTTGGAAACATTTCCTTCAGTAGATAAATCATGCAGTTATATTCGAACTTTCTTATCCTCAGATAAATAAGTAATTCTCTTAGCAGAACCTTCCAATTCCTTAGATAAATTATTTCTGTTAGTCTTCTTGCAGTAGATTTTTAAAAAAAACAATTCTGTTACAACTTCCGTATCCTTAGTTAAATAAGTAATTATCTTAAGTATTAGTCTTCCATTTCCTTAGATAAATTATTTCTGTTAGTCGTTTTTGTCATTTAAGCAGTTCTGTTGACACTTTCTTATCTGATGGATAAGTAAATTCTGTTAGTATTCTCCCATTATCTTTAAAAACAATTATTTGTTAGTCTGTCTTACCTTCAATAGATGAAATAAGCAATTCTGTTAGTTATTATTATCCTTTGATAGACAAGTAATTGTGTTAGTAGATTCTTTCATATCTCTTAAAAACATTTCTATTAGTCTTTCTTATCTTTATGTATATAAATGAAGGAATTTTGTTAGAACTTCTTTATCCTCATATAGATAAATATCTTACTATTCTTCCATATCTTGAGAAAAATTAGTTTTATTAGTCTATCTTATCTTTCAGTAGTTAAATCAAGCAATGCTATAAAAACTTTATCATTAGATGGATCAGTCTCGGGAAGGTTAACCCGGTCAACAAACGCCCGCAGAAGTCGGATGTGTCGGCCTAACGGCGCAAGAACGCAGCTCTGCTGTAAACAGGCACAACGTAATCACGTCCGAAAAAAAATTCCGGATGAACGAAGAAGAAGAAGAAGATGGATCAGTAATTCTGTTAGTAGATTCTTCCACATTCTTAGAAAAATTGGTTCTGTTAGGCTCTCTTAGATAGATCAAACAATTCTATTATAACTTCCTTATCCTTAGAAAAATAAGTTATTCTGTTAGTAGTCTTTCATATTCTTAAATTATTTCTATCAGTCTTTTTGTCCCCCAAACAATTATGTTTAAGTAATTGTGTTAGTAGATTCTTCCATCTCCCTCAAAAATATTATTTGTTAGTCTTTTTTTAATCCTGATATAGATAAATCAAGGAATTCTGTTTGTAGAGTCTTCCATGTCCTTAGATAAATTATTCCTGTTAGTCTGTCGTCTCCTTGAATAAATAAATCGAGCAATTATGTTAAAACTTTATTATCAGATGGATACATAATTGTGTTAGTAGAGTCTTCCATACTTTTAAATAAATTTCTGTTGAGTATATAAATCTAGCAATTTTGTTACAGCTTTCTTACCCTCTGATAAAAAAAAGTACTGTTTTATTTTTGTTGTTGTAAATTTGGTATATCAAACGAAATCTAATTTGTTCCCCTCCTCCTCCTTTATTTCCCACCATATGCCCTCAACCATCTCATGCCAATCTTTTGCTGTCTTGTGCAGTTTCTCTTTCCCAGATTGTTCGTCTCCATCTCTGATTAACTTCTGCATGCTTGTTTGCCAAGGATCATCTACATTGCACATGAACACCTCTGTATGAAACACTGAAGAAATTGCAAATGTTCACTGGTTCTTGTCATTTCCCCATAACACCATATTTCAACAGAGATGAGATGTCTTAGAAGAGCCGTGAGAGTGGCCTTGAGAATAGAAATAGAATTAGAAATGAGGAAATTTGAAAGCTGGGTCTGAAACCAGCCATTCACTTAAACAACAGATTAAATGGTTTGGCCTGGTACCACCTGCTACAAAGAGCCAGATTGAAGAAATATAACGGATATAGAGCAAGTAAAATATAGAGTGATGGTATCAAGAACAACCTTAGAGAAATGAATACCAACTTACAAAGAGCATTAGAAAAAGTGCATAAAAGATCTTTTCATTTCCTCCCGACACGTTATTGAGGTCAATGGAGGAAGAGAAGATGAAGAAGAAGATCATATTTCAAATGTCTATACATTTTTCATCATGTTTGTCACTGGCCCATATTTCACAATCATATAATGCAACTGACTTGATGTATACATCCTGAAGACTATTTTGTAGATGAAGTTGTATATCTTTTTATGTAGGAGTTTTTGGTTTTTATCAAAATGCCCCTTTTGTTATTGCAGTTCTATTTCTAATATCTGTCTCTCTTCAGGTATCATCAATTACAGTTTGGATTAGATAGCTAAATATTTCAGTTTAGAACTTTTATGTTATGTTTTTCTATTTTGAGCTGTATTACTTGAAGGATCCTAGCTATTGTTGTTGTTGTTTGTCTTGTTGACATTTAGTTTCATATCATATATTCTTGCTGTTTTATTTATGTTTTTCTAATTTCTGGAGTGGCTCTCCTGTTCTTCCTTTTATAAATAAACACACATAATATTGTTTGGCACTCATAGAAGTGAGAAGGAAGTAGAGACTAGAAGACACTAGACAACATAAAAATTAAAAGCTATAGTTACTGACCGGGATTCAAACCTGTCACATCCAAATGACGATGGCTTCTCGCCACAGGAACAAGTGTACTTCGACTCATGGGGTGTCTAATTGGTCATGCGTGAAGTGCACTTGTTCCTGCAGCGAGGCGCCATCGTCATTTGGAGGTAGCAGGTTCAGAACCCAGTCGGTAACTATAGCTTTCAAATTTTATGTTATCTAATGCTTCCTGTAGTCTCAACTTCCTTCTTCTAATTTCTTTGATCGCCAAACAATACTATGTGTGTTTATTTATGAAGTGTCTTAGTGACCTTAAAGGGTTCCCTAATTGATTTTCTCCCTTTGTGGTCTGGTCATCTGCAAATTGTATTGTATTGTATGAGTGAGTGATGTATGTATGAAATAACATATGAAAGGAGAGAGATAAGAAGGGCAGAATGTTGGATGGGTTTGCATACCCACTTCTTCACCATTTGAAATTTAAGTTTGTTCATTTCTTTATACTAATTTGTTCTTCATTCACTCATTATCATTTCTGAGTATGCATTAAATATCCTGTGGACAGCAGACATCCCTGACACCCCTTACTTGTCTAGTCAGTTTTGCTTCTTTTTCTCTCTTTAATTGATATTCCTGCTTCTTGTTTAGTGTACACATTGTAATTCAATCCCAGGATTGGTTGTTCTTTCCTTGTTTGTTCTAAGATCTTAACATGTGTGTTTCAGGACATCCTGTTGAAAGCATTTTCGTGGTCCATGAAGCATGGGGGTAGAGTCCTTTCCTGCACACTTATTCTATTTATTCTTCATATCATCAAGTGCCTTGCTGACTGGCGCTGGCAGTCACGCCTCTCCACCGTTTGCAATCTCCAACATTTTGTGTTCTTACACCTTTCTGTGGCAAAGGGGTTACAGACGCAAATCGTAATCCCGCATACCGCGTTTGAAATCCAGCTGCGGGTGACTTGGAAGCAGACCGCCTATCATTGGGTTTCATACAATGGTATGAGAGCCTTCATTCAGGAAGCAGTGGCAAACTACTGAACGTAAAGTTGAAGTTGCCAAGAAATCACGAACAGCCAAAAAATGCTGGGGTTGGCTGCTACATCCTGTAAAGGATATGCAACTAACTTTAACACCTTTCATATGTGTGTGGTAATTTATCTTTATGCCTCTTTCAAAACATTTATATACTCCTTTTGTGGCTGTCCAAGGAATTTTCAGCGTTCTTCTGTAAAACTACATCTCCGGGGTCTCAAGAGATTTTTTTGCTTGTCTACTAATTGTCCAGGTTTCACAACTATATGGTAAAACCGATTCTAAGTAACTTGAAAAAAATTCTTCTACCCTCCAGCGACAGGAATTTATTGCTTCACTTCCTAAAATGCAAATGTTGCTTGTTGTATTCTGTTGTGTTTCTATGATACATCTTGTGTCTGATGTTGTCTATGTTTAGATTCTTGAATTTCTATCTTGTCTCAAATGAATACCATTGATTTTAATTGTGCATTTAGGCACAACCTCTTTCTTTGATATTACCATGACTTCTTTCTTCCTATTATACACCCCAAGACCAGTTTTCTTCATGTACCAGTTGCTTACCTTGTTCCCTGGCCTCTTGGAAATCAGAACCAATATTGGTTTAGTTGTAGATGGTTGACATTTTAAGATCATTTGAAAGTACATGATTATCAGTAACCAGTCTCCCTGGCCAAGGGTTAACATCATTGTTCGTAATCTCTTATAGCCACGTGAGGAAAACAGCAGCTGCGAGAATCCGCAGCTGTTTGCGCCACGCTGGTAGCTTACGGGGTGTGTGAGCCGGTCGTTCAGAAAGCAATGGCAAACTACTGAACAGAAAACTTGCCTAGTACATCAACAGCAGTTGAAAAATGCTGGTGTTGACTGCAACTTCCTGTAAGGGATATGCAACAACAACAAAAAAAAAAGATTATCAGTATTATACCTTATATGTTCCAGTTAAAATATATCATCAGTAATATCCCTTACATGTTCCATAATATCCCTTACATGTTCCAGTTAAAATATGTGATTATCAGTAATATCCCTTATATGTTCCAGTTAAAATATATGAATATCATAATATATCTCATATGTTCCAGTTAAAATATATCAGTAATATACCTTTTATTTTCCTGTTAAAATATATCAGTAATATACCTTAGATGTTCCAGTTAAAATATATGATTATCAGTAATATACCTTACATGCTCCAATTAAAATATATGATTATCAGTAATATCACTTATATGTTCAATTTACAATATGTGTTTATCAGTAATATCCCTTATATGATCCAGTAAAGATATAGGATTATCACTAATACACTTTGTATTACTACACTTTGTGTAGAATGGATTTGAAGTGAAAACTTGTCAGGATTACATATACCTTTTGATCTAATGAATACAGGTAATTTTCCAGCACTAGATGTTTATGCTTTATCTCAATGAAGCGGTCAGTGTGGCTGAAAGGATAGGAGTGCTCTAGCTCTTAAACTTCTGGTGCACTGACGGCGAGGTAGCGGGACCCGACATTGATCAGTTGGACTGAAATGTTGACTTCTCACTCAGAAAGCAATGGCAAACTACTGAACATAAAATTGTCGAGAAATTCAACCTGGGTTTGGGGTTGATCACGATGTCCTACTAAGGACATGCAGTGTTTACAATTTTATTGAATACTGCACATTTTCCAGCCTTGTAGTCTTAATGGATACTGCACATTTTCCAGCAATATATATTTATGCCTTGTAGTTTTAATGGATACTACACATTTTCCAGCAATAGATAGTTATGCCTTGTAGTCTTAATGGATACTACACATTTTCCAGCAATATATATTTATGCCTTGTAGTTTTAATGGATACTACACATTTTCCAGCAATAGATATTTATGCCTTGTAGTCTTAATGGATACTGGTAGTTTTCCAGCAATAGATATTTATGCCTTGTAATCCTAATGATTTTTCAGGACACCCTTTGACCGTATCCCAGAAATAGGAGGACGTCAAATTGATCTTTATCATCTTTATCAAAAAGTCACCGGCCTCGGAGGTCGGCAGAAGGTCAGTGAGTGCATATATAACGGCTTATATCTGAGAATTATAATCTTGGAATTCTGTGTGGAATGGCATACACAAATGATTTTTATGTTTTTGTATTATATTGTACAGGTTACAAAAAAAATATTGTGATATCAAAGAAAAGGGTGACACCAAAATATGTCATGGAAATAGAAGGGAATATTTTTAACCAAGTGGATAATTTTAAATACCTAGTGACAGTTATAACATCGGATGGAAGATGCACAAGAGAGATTAGGAACAGAACAGGTTATGAAAAACACTGTATTGGTTTAGTTACATATAACATAACATACATACATATATACATACATACTCAACATTTTAACATATTAGTGACGGTGTTAGATAGGTTTATGTACAATCGCACAAACTGCTCAGTTTGTATAGTGAAATTATAATGAGATTCATACAAGGCATGCCAGGAATATCAGTTGGGGGGGCGTAACATAACCTGAAATGTACTGATGGCACATGTGTGTTTGATCGCTGACAGTGAAATAAAGTTATAAAAATGATAGACATAATTGCTATTGAAAGTCAAAACAAAGATCATAGTCTGAATAGCAGAACAACTGAAGTAATGGTAATTACAAAGAAAATATCTTCTCAAGTGGGACTATCCTGAAACAAACCAGTGTGTTCCATCCAGTATTTGGGTACTTAGATAACAGAAGGTTGTAGATGTACTAAAGATGTTAAATGTAGAATAACCCAAGCTGTTAGTTCTTAATTGTTATGTTTTGTCAACCTTTATGCATGAACTATTGGTAGATGAGTTGGTAATTGTGTAAGCACAGAGATGTAGTTTTATAGGAGAATGATGAGAACATCAAGACAGATAAAATGGATCATGAAGATCTTGAAAGAAGTTAACTCACAAAGAGAATGTTACTCACATCAGAAGCAGCAATCCACATTCTGTGGTTGTGTCATGAGAAGGGGAAGGCTGGCATATGTTGTGGCAGGGGAAGAGAGGCTGGGAGAGACCAAGAGAGAAGATTCTAGGCAGCTTGGCATCGTAACATGAGGAACATCAGTGTTAGAAATGATTGACAGTACATGAGACAGAAGACTGCGGACACACATGATGATAAATGCTAACCAGCATGGACTATAAGAAGAAGAAAGAGATTAATAAGAGAGATGGTTAGAATAAATTATTATTGTTTATATGCATTACGTGCAAGGCAAGGTGAAACCAGCTCATTAATTCCCAAGAATAAGTTATTGGGCAGATACAAATCTAGAAAAATTGTGGGGTGACGTGTTCAAAGAACATAGTAACAGTCTTCATACTGAGTGACATGAAAAGACATGTATGTCGGGTATATGGTGTTAGGTCTGTGTTAGTGATGACATAATGGCAAACGAATGGTGATGTAGTTAGCATCATGACAGCCTCGTGAAGGATATTGCTAGTAGATAAAATATTAATTTTTTTCTACATCAGAAATATATGAGTAACAGAGAGTGCAAAGTATGGACTCTCCTTGAATATCAAGACAACAGTAACAATGGTGATATCAAAGAAAAATGGGACACCAAAATGTGAAATGGAAATCATCATCATCAAGTGCCGTGCCGGCTGGCGTAGGCGTTCATGGTTCTCCATAGATCTCGGTCTTTGGTTTTCTGGATCAACTCTGCTGCTGATATTCCTCCATGCCACCGTCTCAATCCATCCAGCATCACTTCTCTTGGTCTACCTCTGCCTCTCTTCCCCTCGATCTTTCCAGTTGTTACGATGTTCTCCAATGCCTCTCTTCTCATCACATGACCGAGGAAAGCTGTTTGTCTCTGTCTTATTGTTGTATATAATGTTCTAGTTTCGTTAGCCTGTTTCAGGCAGTCGTCGTTAGTTACTCTGGCAGTCCAAGGAATTCGCAACATTCGTCTCAGAAACCACATCTCTGTTGCTTCTAATTTCTTCTTAATTTGTTCATTTACATTCCAAGATTCTTAACCAAGTGGATAATTGTAAATATCTAGGGGTATTTATAACACCAGATGGAAGATGCACAACAGAGATTCTGAACAGGGCAAGCAGATGCTGCATCTCAGAAAATGAAGAATATCTTATGCAATAAGTCACTATCATTCAATGTAAGAATGTGCTGAAATGCTATATAGAACCTGTTTTTCTGTATGGCAGTGAATCTTGGAATGTTAATGAACAAATTAGGAAGAACTTGGAAGCAACAGAGATGGTTCCTGAAACAATTATTGCGAATGTCTTGCACTGCCAGAGCCTGAAAGAGGCTAATGAAACTAGAACATTACATACAACAATAAGAAAGAGACAAACTGCTTTCTTTGTTTATGTGTTGAGAAGAGAGGCATTGGGGAACATCATAACAACTGGAAAGATCAGGGGGAAGAGGGGGCCGACCAAGAGAAATGATGCTGGATGACAGAGACAGTCACATGGAGGAATACTGTCAGCAGAGTTGTCCAGAACACCAAACACAGTCTGTGGAGAGACATGAACGCCTATGCCAGCTGGCAGGGCACGTGATGATGATTGAGGAATATATGTGTTCCTGAAGTATGTATCTGAAATCAGAACTCTATAGCTCATAGAAAACAAATTTCTCAAATCCTTTGTATACATTTCTGTTTTCCCATTCCTGTTTCTTTACTCTTCTGACTTGAGTTCAAACATTGACTGCTCCCTTGCGGCTGTGTCCTCTTCTGCTGCCCTTTATCCTCCTGTAGAGCATAGGCCCTTTCTTGTTATGCTATTATCCAGATACTTCATTGTGTCCTATCCAGCACCAGCGTGGTTCTGAGTAGGGTCAGTACACATTTCTTCTGTCATGACAGGATGCTGTGTACATTGTGTTCATGTACCTCAAAGCTATAACTGCACCTTTCAGCACACACATCCAACTTCAGCAATGTATTGTTTAGGATCAGGTTTGCTCTCTCTCCTGTATTCCTACTCCCTAATGCAGTGGACTGTTTGCAGAACTACGACTTACAGGTTTGCTGTCTCTCCTGTATTCCTACTCCCTAATGCAGTAGACTGTTTGCAGAACCACGACTTACAGGTTTGCTGTCTCTCCTGTATTCCTACTCCCTAATGCAGTAGACTGTTTGCAGAACCACGACTTACAGGTTTGCTGTCTCTCCTGTATTCCTACTCCCTAATGCAGTGGACTGTTTGCAGAACCATGACTTACAGGTTTGCTGTCTCTCCTGTATTCCTACTCCCTAATGCAGTAGACTGTTTGCAGAACCATGACTTACAGGTTTGCTATCTCTCCTCTATTCCTACTCCCTAATGCAGTAGACTGTTTGCAGAACCACGACTTACAGGTTTGCTGTCTCTCCTGTATTCCTACTCCCTAATGCAGTAGACTGTTTGCAGAACCACGACTTACAGGTTTGCTATCTCTCCTCTATTCCTACTCCCTAATGCAGTAGACTGTTTGCAGAACCACGACTTACAGGTTTGCTGTCTCTCCTGTATTCCTACTCCCTAATGCAGTAGACTGTTTGCAGAACCACGACTTACAGGGGGCATAGAATCTTCTTTTTCTGCCCTTCATATCCCTGTATAGCATTGAATTCATGGCAAGCCCTTTGTAGACTTGTTCATGATTGGTTGGATGTGGCAGCTCAAGTTTTCTATAGAATGAGGCGGCTTTGTCTCACTCCAAGCTTCTTTAGTTGCCGTCTGTGGCATGCATGGTAGGTTACAGTGTTACTATTCTTTGCTTCCCTTATGGGTCCTGGTAACACATGGGCATCCTTTCTGATGGGCATTGGCATGCTTTGGTCCACTTTCCCCATTAATCTTAGGGAATTCAATCTCTCTCTCTCTCTCTCTCTCTCTCTCTCTCTCTCTCTCTCTCTCTCTCTCTCTCTCTCTCTCTCTCTCTCTCTCTCTCTCTCTCTCTTTCTTTCTTTCTTTCTGCATCACATGTTTATTTGTCTAGTCTTCATCTTTAGGTGCTTGGCCTGGAGCACAGTCCAGGGGCAATCATGGTTCTCCACTTCTCTCTGCCATCTGTTTTAATGAAGTTGATGTTGTTTACTTTATTATTCGTTGTCCAGCTGTTTAAGCTGTCCACATACATCTTTCTGTCTTCCTCTGCCACTCTTGCCTAGTATTTTCCCACACATGGCTAATTTCTCTGTTCCACCTTTTCTGATTTTTTGTGTGGCTTTGTTGTTGCGTTCGCTCACTTTGAACTCAAATGTAGTCCATACACATGCCTCACACCACACTGGATTTAGTTTTGTGTATGGATTAGCTTTCCCTGTTATCAATGTTCCTCACCATCAGGCGAACCCACTCTGACTTCTGAGGTACTTGTAATTTACGCCCCCAAGTCAAGGCAGGGAATTCAACATTTGAGTTCAATTGACCAGTGTAGGGGTTGAACCACTACCTCGGCATAAGCACAACAGAAGGTTTTTAAGAATGTGTAGCCATATCCATTCGGCCATGCTGACCTCCACATTGTCTGATGATATGCCTCATAAATTCATTTGTCTGTTCCTGGTGGTTTTGGTGAGTCATTTCAATTTTAACATGTTTGCTCTGGGCGTTGGGTTGGAGTCTGTTGAGAATGAAATACCTAAAACATTGAGGAAATATGACCAGCATGGAGGAAACTTGACCACACGAATCTAGGCCTAATCCCAAACTAGCCCGTCTGCATGTGACGTGCTGAATCATGACCTGGTTATATCTCAATATGCCGATCTTGCACACCTTGTTGGTTTCTGACGTTGGAGAGGGCAAGGAGAGCTCTGCAAAACAATGCCAGTAGAGATGGTACCTAGTCCTGGGCTGGGAGAAAAGTTTCTACACCGGCCTAACTTCAATAGATATAAGTCCTTGTCAGGGTACAGAAGGCCTGATGCCAAATGCATGCGAACTTCTCCAGAGGACTGTCAACCAACCAGAGCTCAACATGTATGTGACAGGTACACTGCTAATATATTTGGTGTTGCTATAATAACAGAGTTGATTGCATTGTTATTTATTTTCAGGTCAATAATGAGCAGCTGTGGGATGACTTCCAGGAAGAGTTTAATCTGCCTCGTGCATGTGTCAACAGTGCTCAGGCACTGAAGAACATCTATTTCAGGTAAATGCCATTTCTCAGGAGCTTGTCTGGTCATTTTCAGGTTATGCTCAGTGCATCCTCAATCAATCAGTTACCGTCTCCACATTGAAGGTTGGCTGCAATGGATCTCCAACTCTGTCTGTCCCTCCCCCTGACTGTACATTCTGTCAGGCTGATATTTGTCCATCTCTTTATGTTATCTTCCCACTTGTATCGTTGTCTACCTCTTCCTCGCTTCCCCTCAACCATGGTTTTTATAAGAGTATCATGTCTTTTAACGTGGCCAAAATATTTCACCTGCCTCCTTTATTTCTTTCATCAGCTCTCTTCATTCCCAGTTTTTCTAGAACCTCTGCATTTGATTGTTTTTGTTTCCATGAAATACAACATATTTGTCTGTATATCCACATCTCCAAGGTCACTATTCGACTTTCTAGTTGCTTGTTCAATGTCGAAGCTTCTGCTCCATACAGTAGCGTTGAATATATGTAGCATTTGACAACTCTCATTTTTAATGCGATGTTAATCTATCTAGATGTTAACACTGATTTCATGCTGTTGAAAGCATTTTTGGCCATTCCTATTCTCTTTTTGATTTCTATTTCACTTCTGCAAACATCTCAGTACATCCTGCCTTCACACAACTACTGTCAGACAGACTAGAACAGGTGTCTGGTACTTGCCATGTCACACACAACTACTGTCTGACAGACTAGACTAGGTGTCTGATACTTGACATGTCACACACAACTACTGTCTGACAGACTAGAACAGCTGTCTGATACTTGACATGTCACACACAGCTACTGTCTGACAGACTAGACCAGGTGTCTGATACTTGACATGTCACACACAGCTACTGTCTGACAGACTAGAACAGGTGTCTGGTACTTGACATGTCACAACCAGCTACTGTCTGACAGACTACACCAGGTGTCTGGTTATTGACATGTCACACACAACTACTGTCTGACAGACTACACCAGGTGTCTGGTTATTGACTTGTCACACACAACTACTGTCTGACAGACTACACCAGGTGTCTGGTACTTGACATGTCACACACAGCTACTGTCTGACAGACTAGAACAGGTGTCTGGTACTTGACATGTCACACACAGCTACTGTCTGACAGACTAGAACAGGTGTCTGATACTTGACATGTCACACACAGCTACTGTCTGACAGACTAGACCAGGTGTCTGATACTTGACATGTCACACACAACTACTGTCTGACAGACTACACCAGGTGTCTGGTACTTGACATGTCACACACAACTACTGTCTGACAGACTAGAACAGGTGTCTGATAATTGACATGTCGCACACAATTACTGTCAACAGACTGGACCAGGTGTCAGTAGTGAATATATATCATTGCTGGCGGGTGATGAAAATGTAATAACAGAAATTAAAAAAGCAAACATTGCTCTGCAAATGCTAAAGCAATTAAAGTCTGTATGTAAGAAATGCTACTGTGAGACAGACTGTGGAATCAACACCTTGTGCCACATTTATTGAAAGACAGAAGATCAAGTGGTTTGGCCATATCGTTAGAATGCAACATTAGCAACTACCATCACTGGCCTTACATCAAAGATCATCTGCGACGAGACCACGAGGACGTCCAAGAAGAAAATGGATTGACGACATCAGAGAAATTGTACAACCACACGGAATGACACTATCCAGTGCCGTCCACCGGGCGCTGGAACGCAAATTATTCCTCCCCACGATGCTTGACGGCAGAAGTGTAAGATGATGATGATGATGGATTGAATCAGAACAACAAAAGTCAGTGTCATTGAAACCTGTATGGATTGAAACAGAACAAGAAATGCCAGTGTCATTGAAACCTGTATGGATTGAAACAGAACAACAAATTCCATTGTCATTGAAACCTGTATGGATTGAAACTACAACAAAGGCCATTGTCATTGAAACCTGTATGGATTGAAACTACAACAAAGGCCATTGTCATTGAAACCTGTATGGATTGAAACAGAACAACAAAATTCAGTGTTATTGAAACCTGTATGGATTGAAACAGAACAACAAAAGTCAGTGTCATTGAAACCTGTATGGATTGAAACAGAACCCCCGGGAAGGTTAACCCGGTCAACAAATGTCCACATAAGTCGGATGTGTCGGCCTAACGGCGCAAGAACGCAGCTCTGCTGTAAACAGGCACAGTGCAATCACATCCGGAAAAAAAAATCCGGATGAACGAAGAAGAAGAAGAAACAGAACAAGAAATGCCAGTGTCATTGAAACCTGTATGGATTGAAACAGAACAAGGAATGTCAGAGAGAGTACTAAGAAAATGTATATTTCCTGTGGCAACATACAGCTGTGAAACTTGGGTCTTTAACAAAGTATTAAAATTATATCGGGTGAAAAAGCGAGCAAGCGCATCTATCCAACAAGAATTCAGCATTGAAGAAGACTGTTTCATTAAGACAAATGAACTTGAGGAAAATAACATATTTTGGGCATGTAAACAGATATGAAAGACCGGAAAAGATACAGGAGTTTCCAGGCAATTTTACGTTCACTAGTTTGATGCCAAAATGAGTATTCTAAATATTTTGAAAAGGACTAAGACAAGACAAATTATCCCAAACATCAGAAAGAGACAGTCATCATTCTTTGGTCAAATGAGAAGAAAAACACTGGAGCATATTGTAACAGCAGGAACAATTTATGGAACAAAAGATAGAGGAAGACAGGCGAGAGAGAATTGATGACAGCCTTTTCATCATGGCTTGGGTTAATGTTAGCACATGAATGGATCAATTCTATTGGTGAGGTGTGGAGAAGCATGATCACCCGTGCCAGTCAGCAAGGCACCTGATGATGATGATGAACTAACGAATGAAAGAAGACTGCAGTTTCATTGCCAGATTTCATTAAAATTTGTATTGTGATTTCTTAATTGTCACAAAGTTTTTTGTCGCAAAGAATTATGGCATGATTTGTTGTCATCTCCAACAGGTTCTTAAATCTCTACGAGAAGGTGAATTTTCTAGGGGAGGATCCAGATGTAAAAAATAACGAGGAGGAAGATGCCCCGGCTCGGAAGAAGATCTGTCTTCCCATAGACTCCATCCCCTTGTGTTATAATTACAGTCAGCACAAATTAACAGGTGCCTGCTTGTGTTACCAGTGTACCATTTGTTCTTGTCTGTTGTAGAATTTGTGTGGATGTTGTGTTTCAGATGCTTTATTTTACGGACGGATATGAATAATATAGAGGGGACATGGATGGAGCTAAGGATAAGACAGCATGGATTGCGTTAGTTGAGGGTCTTTGTTGTGGTGGTGGGGGGAGGGGGGGGGGGGGGGGGTGGTAAAGGCGAAAGAAGTGAGTTGTCGAATCATAATTTACTAGACACCTATAAAGATACTGAGCTGCCATTGCTTCCCTTGCCAGTGACCATACTGGTTGGTGGTTGAACCATTGTTTCCATGAAGAGATCATTTACCTACTATTGCGAACTTGTGACCACAACCAACAACTGTATGTATGTATTTATAGGGTTATTGTATACTTATAATTGATATGACTATTATTGTCTATGTCCAGATGCACTCAGACAGCAGCACAGTCTGTCGACTGACCTGTACAGCCAGAGTGAGTATGAAAAGCTGCTGATGTCCCTGCGCTCTGGTTTGCCCAACGAAGTGGACCTGGCAGTGAATGTGTGTGTGCTGTTGTCCACCGAGGGCAAGCACTGCATTAAGCTGGAGAAGTGCCCACAGCTGCTGCATCTGCTCCTGGCCCACGTGGGCGTGTTTGAAGGTAAGGTGGAGTGAGATTTGTGTCTCAGGTGTAACAGTGTGCTTCAGGTGGTAACAGTTTGGAAACTGTTTGGTAATAACCTATCAAAACAAAAGTCCTGGTCTGTCAAGCCTGTGTCCTTAGTACTCTTTCTTTATGGCAGTGAAATGTGGCCAACTTACTCACACCAAGAGAAACGTTTAAACAGCTTTGAAGTGTCTGCGAAGAATACTTTGTATTAAGTGGCATAATTGGATAAAAAAATACAAAAGTATTGGAAAGATTGGGTGACATGATGGTGTGTTCAATGATCAATCTCCGTAGACTGAGAAAGGACACTTTAGGAGGATGGACTTTAGTAGAATACTAAAGGATTTCTTTTTAGTGAATTACAGATGGCTAAAAGATTTCGGGGTCGGCATCTTCTACAGTACAAAGATATGTGTATACGGGACACGGGAATGATACAGACATTGATATTGCACCTTGGGAGCAAGTTGCTGTTGATCATATTGCATGGTGGGAAAAGAACAGGAATGGAATAAAGACAAAGGAGAAAATCACAAATTGAGCCTATGAGAGTCAGATGGTGTGTAATGATAAAAATGACCATGTGTTCACTTGCATTTATTGTGAATGAACATTTACTCTGCAAATTGGTCTGATCAGTCACATTCACTATAACCATGGGTTGCAGTTATGCCTTTTTTGAAGCACCATGTAACAAACTATCATCTCTCAAGACAGCAAGGTGCCAGTAGGTAATAACCTATGTACTCTCGCAGAGTTTACACCAGCACTCAGTGGGTTTAAATAACTAGGCAGAAGCGTGCCAGAATGTTATTGTGTCCCATAAGAGAAGCAAAGAATAGAAGCCCTCTAACCTACCTTGTGGTGTGAGTCAATGATTGTTTCGCAGTCACTGAAGAAGAAAATTTTAGCTCAAATGTTACTGAACAATTCTCTGAATGTCATGGACCAAGAAGAAGAAAAATGCGCTCAAATGTTACTGAACAATTCTCTGAATGTCATGGACCAAGAAGAAGAAAAATGAGCTCAAATGTTACTGAACAATTCTCTGAATGTCATGGACCAAGAAGAAGAAAAATGAGCTCAAATGTTACTGAACAATTCTCTGAATGTCGTGGACCAAGAAGAAGAAAAATGCGCTCAAATGTTACTGAACAATTCTCTGAATGTCATGGACCAAGAAGAAGGAAAATGCGCTCAAATGTTACTGAACAATTCTCTGAATGTCATGCACCAAGAAGAAGAAAAATGAGCTCTAATGTTACTGAACAATTCTCTGAATGTCATGGACCAAGAAGAAGAAAAATGAGCTCAAATGTTACTGAACAATTCTCTGAATGTCATGGACCAAGAAGAAGAAAAATGGGCTCAAATGTTACTGAACAGTTCTCTGAATGTCATGGACCAAGAAGAAGAAAAATGGGCTCAAATGTTACTGAACAATTCTCTGAATGTCATGGACCAAGATGAAGAAAAATGGGCTCAAATGTTACTGAACAATTCTCTGAATGTCATGAACCAAGAAGAAGAAAAATGCGCTCAAATGTTACTGAACAATTCTCTGAATGTCATGGACCAAGAAGAAGAAAAATGGGCTCAAATGTTACTGAACAATTCTCTGAATGTCAAGGACCAAGAAGAAAATTTGAGTTCAAATGTTACTGAACAATTCTCTGAATGTCATGGACCAAGAAGAAGAAAAATGAGCTCAAATGTTACTGAACAATTCTCTGAATGTCGTGGACCAAGAAGAAGAAAAATGGCCTAAAATGTTACTCAACAATTATCTGAATGTCATGGACCAAGAAGAAGAAATATGAGCTCTAATGTTACTGAACAATTCTCTGAATGTCATGGACCAAGAAGAAGAAAAATGAGCTCTAATGTTACTGAACAATTCTCTGAATGTCATGGACCAAGAAGAAAATTTGAGCTCAAATGTTACTGAACAATTCTCTGAATGTCATGGACCAAGAAGAAGAAAAATGGGCTCAAATGTTACGGAACAATTGTCTGAATGTCATGGACCAAGAAGAAGAAAAATGCGCTCAAATGTTACTGAACAATTCTCTGAATGTCATGGACCAAGAAGAAGAAAAATGAGTTCTAATGTTACTGAACAATTCTCTGAATGTCATGGACCAAGAAGAAGAAAAATGAGCTCAAATGTTACTGAACAATTCTCTGAATGTCATGGACCAAGAAGAAGAAAAATGCGCTCAAATGTTACTGAACAATTCTCTGAATGTCATGGACCAAGAAGAAGAAAAATGTGCTCAAATGTTACTGAACAATTCTCTGAATGTCATGGACCAAGAAGAAGAAAAATGCGCTCAAATGTTACTGAACAATTCTCTGAATGTCATGGACCAAGAAGAAGAAAAATGAGCTCAAATGTTACTGAACAATTCTCTGAATGTCATGGACCAAGAAGAAGAAAATTTGAGCTCTAATGTTACTGAACAATTCTCTGCATGTCATGGACCAAGAAGAAGAAAAATGCGCTCAAATGTTACTGAACAATTCTCTGAATGTCATGGACCAAGAAGAAGAAAAATGAGCTCAAATGTTACTGAACAATTCTCTGAATGTCATGGACCAAGAAGAAGAAAAATGAGCTCAAATGTTACTGAACAATTCTCTGAATGTCGTGGACCAAGAAGAAGAAAAATGCGCTCAAATGTTACTGAACAATTCTCTGACCCGGGAAGGTTAACCCGGTCAACAAATGCCCGCAGAATTCGGATGTGTCGGCCTAACGGCGCAAGAACGCAGCTCTGCTGTAAACAGGCACAACGCAATCACATCCGAAAAAAAACTCCGGATGAACGAAGAAGAAGAAGAATTCTCTGAATGTCATGGACCAAGAAGAAGAAAAATGCGCTCAAATGTTACTGAACAATTCTCTGAATGTCATGGACCAAGAAGAAGAAAAATGCGCTCAAATGTTACTGAACAATTCTCTGAATGTCATGGACCAAGAAGAAGAAAAATGAGCTCAAATGTTACTGAACAATTCTCTGAATGTCGTGGACCAAGAAGAAGAAAAATGCGCTCAAATGTTACTGAACAATTCTCTGAATGTCATGGACCAAGATGAAGAAAAATGGGCTCAAATGTTACTGAACAATTCTCTGATTGTCATGAACCAAGAAGAAGAAAAATGCGCTCAAATGTTACTGAACAATTCTCTGATTGTCATGAACCAAGAAGAAGAAAAATGCGCTCAAATGTTACTGAACAATTCTCTGAATGTCATGGACCAAGAAGAAGAAAAATGGCTCAAATGTTACTGAACAATTCTCTGAATGTCATGGACCAAGAAGAAAATTTGAGTTCAAATGTTACTGAACAATTCTCTGAATGTCATGGACCAAGAAGAAGAAAAATGAGCTCAAATGTTACTGAACAATTCTCTGAATGTCGTGGACCAAGAAGAAGAAAAATGGCCTAAAATGTTACTCAACAATTATCTGAATGTCATGGACCAAGAAGAAGAAAAATGGGCTCTAATGTTACTGAACAATTCTCTGAATGTCATGGACCAAGAAGAAGAAAAATGAGCTCTAATGTTACTGAACAATTCTCTGAATGTCATGGACCAAGAAGAAAATTTGAGCTCAAATGTTACTGAACAATTCTCTGAATGTCATGGACCAAGAAGAAGAAAAATGGGCTCATATGTTACGGAACAATTGTCTGAATGTCATGGACCAAGAAGAAGAAAAATGCGCTCAAATGTTACTGAACAATTCTCTGAATGTCATGGACCAAGAAGAAGAAAAATGAGTTCTAATGTTACTGAACAATTCTCTGAATGTCATGGACCAAGAAGAAAATTTGAGCTCAAATGTTACTGAACAATTCTCTGAATGTCATGGACCAAGAAGAAGAAAAATGGGCTCATATGTTACGGAACAATTGTCTGAATGTCATGGACCAAGAAGAAGAAAAATGCGCTCAAATGTTACTGAACAATTCTCTGAATGTCATGGACCAAGAAGAAGAAAAATGAGTTCTAATGTTACTGAACAATTCTCTGAATGTCATGGACCAAGAAGAAGAAAAATGAGCTCAAATGTTACTGAACAATTCTCTGAATGTCATGGACCAAGAAGAAGAAAAATGTGCTCAAATGTTACTGAACAATTCTCTGAATGTCATGGACCAAGAAGAAGAAAAATGCGCTCAAATGTTACTGAACAATTCTCTGAATGTCATGGACCAAGAAGAAGAAAAATGGGCTCAAATGTTACTGAACAATTCTCTGAATGTCATGGACCAAGAAGAAGAAAATTTGAGCTCTAATATTACTGAACAATTCTCTGCATGTCATGGACCAAGAAGAAGAAAATTTGAGCTCAAATGTTACTGAACAACTCTCTGAATGTCATGGACCAAGAAGAAGAAAATTTGAGCTCAAATGTTACTGAACAATTCTCTGAATGTCATGGAACAAGAAGAAGTAAAACACTGAAATAATACAAGACGTGAACATCAAAGACAGCTGACTCATAAACAGTGTCATATCTTGGAAACTAAAGTACTTTGGCCATATTAAATGTCACAGTGGCTTTGAAAGAACAGTGTTAGAATCCATAGGGGGATCCACCAGAAGAATGAGCAGGGGGATCCACCAGAAGAATGAGCAGGGGGATCCACCAGAAGAATGAGCAGGGGGATCCACCAGAAGAATCGGCAGGGGGTCCACCAGCACTGACATGGCAGACACCTTGGGCAGGAGGCGGGAGAGATGGTCACAGACAGAGAGGCTTTGGTGTATTATGCTGAGAGTAATATTCTGCGAGGGACCTGCTACACAATGAAGAATCTACTATGAAGGTGATTAAGGAGGATTGGTAAAGATTGGCTACCTCATCAGAGAATGCATGCACCCCTTGGTGGTAGATTACCTATAGACAAGGGAGAGGTGGTCGAGCACCTGTGCGACCAGGTGGAGAAGACGGAGGAACAGATTGAGAACCCGAATGTGGAAAGAATGATATTGCAAGTGATTGGCAGAGGTTCTGGAAGAATCTCAAAACTGAGAGTGAAGACAAGGAGAACTTTCAATCAGATAGCGGTGGGAAAGATGAGTAGTATGGCTCTTCACTGGCTGTTGAACAAGGTGCGGAGCACGTATGGGAATGTCCTGAGTGTAATTATGCTGGTTTTTAGTTCAACTCTGACTCAACTGGCTACCTCAACCTGTAGAAAGTTAGCTGTTAACTTCCATTTAATCATGAACAAGTCCACAACAGACTGGGCTTGAGTTGGTTGTGGGCAGGTGGCTGTTACAGGACATGTTTTGTGTTTTGACCATGAAATTGCATAAGATAATGGACACTAGCAAAGGATAAGACTCTTTCCTGCGTTCTTTGATGAGAAGCAAATGAGCAAGAGGTGGACAACAGTCCAAGTGGGGAGATAACATCAAGAGATGAACAAACAACTGTCTGACCGAATGTTCAATCAAGGTGAGAGACAGTGTTTGAGATCCATGACAGCCAACCTTCATTGTGGAGACGGCATCTGATTGGTTGATGGTGATGAGAGTTACATTCTTCTCAGGATGTGCTCCAGAATGGAGATCAGCAGTAGCAAGCAAAGATTTTGTGCTCCGACAAGCATTCATGAGGAAAACTATTAGTTATATCATTTAAAATGTGATTGTGTGTTTGTAAATGGGATTTTTGTTTGTTGCAAGTCATGTTATTTCTTAAATGTGTCTTTTATGAATACTTTAAAAAAATTATTATTTCATGATTGCTTTCCGCAGATTCAGATGAAATGCAAGATCTTTATCAGCACTGCTGGTTGCCTTACACCAAGAGGAACTTCTTGAGGGTAAGTAGAGTTGTCTGGTCAGTTAGCATGCAGTTTGATTAGTTAGTTAGTCAGTCGCAGTTCCAACTTCACAGCAAAGGGTTGCCCCATAATGCTCCATACCTGTGTCAGTGAATATATCACACAAGATGCTCCTCACTGCCCCATGTGAAAAGTAGAACAGAAAGGAGTCTCGACAAACCAACAGCCCGCAATACTGGTGTCTGCTGATGGAGACTGAGCACCTGTGATTAACAACCACACATATGAAAGCTACGGATCATCATCACTATCATGTGCAGGTCCTTTGCTGAACATCACTTTCGTCATGACCCACTGACAAGTCTACCAGTTCCTTGCCAGTCCTCCAGCCCCAGGCATTTTCATGCCCAAGCTGTCTGCGGTGTCCTGTCTGCATCCTTGCACTGGCTGGCCACAGCCTCTTCTTCCAGGAGCCATGTCTTCCTTCATTGTTCTTCTCAAACCACTGTGATGTTTGATATAGTCAGGGAATTTCAGTTTCTGAGACATGCGGCTGATGGCTGGTTACCTTGCATGAGTGATTTCTCCTTTACGTGACAGATGGAATATTGGGGGTGTGGTCTTTTGCTAACATTTTCAGTGTGGTACTGAAGCCGGCGCTGTGGCAAAGGGATTTGAATGCAATTCGTAATCCCTCGTACCGCTTTCGAAACAGCTGCAGCTGATTTGGAACACTCCGCCTGGCATTGGTGTTTGAATACCATGGTATGAGTGCTGGTCGTTCAGAAAGCATTTGCAAAATATTTAACATAAACTTGCCCAGAAAACACAAACAGCCAAAAAATGCTGGAGTTGACTTCTATGTCCTGTAAAGGATATCCAACTAACTGTTAACCCTTTACAGGGCAGACGATTGTCCGTTTTTTAGCCCTGAACAGGCAAGATTTTTTCAGGTTCGGTAAAATTTTGGGTCGCATTAGTAAAAACATCACAAATAAGGTGTTAGTCAACCGATTTTAGTTAAATAAACAACACAATGAAGGGAAAAGCATGCAGAATATGTTACTCACGTGATTGTTGTCGGTAATCCATATATGAACACAAATATTTACTAAATACAGCATGTCGTTTGTGATTTTCCGTCATCTATACGGCAATTTACAAACACATTTTCTGAATCATAATCACTTTCTTTAAAGTCCGACTCAGACTGCTAATGCAAAGTAACGCTTTGCTCTGATATCTAGCTCCGATTAATAGTCAACTTCGTGCCCTTTAATGTCACTTAAATTGAACCTAGCGAAATCTCGGCTATCACTTGAAGAATCGCCGAAATCCGTTTTGAAAAACAGCGTAAAAACCCCGAAAACTATCCAAAAAAGTCAGTAAAAGTCCGTTCAAATTCATAGTAGGCGCTTACAAATGGCGGCCACGTTGTCAAGCTATCGGCGAAAGTAGCCGTCGGAAGTGTCAGAAAACCGAGAGATCGCGTTTTTACAATGCATAATAGTATGGGGCGTTTTGGGACGTTTCGCCCGTTTAAGGTATCGGACGTAAATGGCCGTTCTGCCTTGTAAAGGGTTAACTGAATAACACTCATTAATTAGCTGAGCCAGTCTGAAAACTGGTGCTGTGATCATGTTCCTCTGCTGTCTCCTATTCTATCTTCGTGTAGTAACAGTGTTTGCACATTTCGCAGGCTTTTATAATGCAAATATTGAAATTGTTATTGTTGTTCTGGGTTAGTTTTATAAGTAATGTATGGATGAAATAATGTGTGAAAGAGAGAAATAAGAAGGGCAGAATATTAGAAGGGCCTGCATGCCCAATTCTTAACTGTTTGAAAATAGTTTTGTTTGTTTATTCCGTTCTTCAGCTCAGCGTGTCTGCCCAGTTGCCCTTGTATGCTTGTGTGATATCATGTTTTCCTAGTATGTCTTTCTCTCTTGCACTGTGTCATGCCCTCTGTATTCTGACTAATAGACCTCCATGTCTCATGTTGTGACCCAGCCAAGATACTTTTCTATGAAGTTGTATAATTTTCCAAATGTCTTAAGGAATTTGTTGATTTGATCTCTTTTCTGTTTTTTTTTTTTTTGCACACTACAATAACACTTTTCTCATCTGAAAGGACTAGGTGTCCAAATGATGCAAATCTGAAGGATTGATTATTCTTTCAGGTATTTTACAGCTGGACTTAGGATATCATCAGACCCCAGTGGTTCTTCTAAAAATGGCTAGCACTATGCTGGAATTCAAACCTGGCAATATGTGGGCTTAAGATAAATACTTTGTAGCCAATGTGTGCACACCCACACCTCATACCATACACACCTCAATACTTAATTTGAGAATCTGATGACCATTATGAATTCTTGTTTCCTCAGTTCTGGTATGAGACAGTTGACAGTGCTGATGTCCGATCTCTGATAACCTGGAGAGGCAAGATGTATATACAGAGTAGGAATTCTTTTGTGATATCGTGTCATTTTATGGGTCAAGCCATGTTTGTTCAACTATGCTGTTTTATATTACAGTTTGAAATCACTGATCTCCTTATTCTCTCTCTCTCTCTCTCTCTCTCTCTCTCTCTCTCTCTCTCTCTCTCTCTCTCTCTCTCTCTCTCTCTCTCTCTCTCTCTCTCTCTCTCTCTCTCTCTCTCTCTCTCTCTCTCTCTCTCTCATATGTTTATTTGTCTAGTCTTCATCTTTAGGTGCTTGGCCTGGAGCACAGTCCAGGGGCAATCATGGTTCTCCACTTCTCTCTGCCATCTGTTTTAATGAAGTTGACGTCTTTCTTTCTCTCGCTCTCTCTTTCTACCTCTCCTGACATTTTCTTCCCTGTCTGTGTCTCTGTCTCTCTTTCTCTGCTTCCTATCATGTTTGTCTCTTCCTCTGCTTTTGCTTATTATAATTCTCCAGTTCTTTCTCTCGTTATTTTACTCTGTGAATCTATTATGTAAAGTAACAAGTAAAGAACTTCAGGTACCTAGGAAGTATACAGTTAAAAAAGACACACAACATTTGTGGTGTTACTTTTATAAAAGATATTTGCTGATTGGACATCAGTCAACCTATCGAATGTATCCATCTGGTCATTAACTTCTCATGGTTACCTGAATTGTACTCACCTCATGATTCATGAGGTCGTGAAAGAGGTCACGGTCAAAACATTTTTGACAATAACTCGTGACAGGTTCATGATAATCCCTTGAAACTTACACAAAACTCTCTGACCATATTATTGACTGCATATAAAAGATTGACACTCCTCGAATAAATTCAGTTGAAAATTCAGTGGAGAAGTATGGCTCATCTCACTACAGAACGACTCATCATCATTGTACGTTTACATGCTGGACAGTCACAAAGTGTAGTAGCCAAAGAATTTAATGTGGTTAGAAGCACCATTAGTCGCCTTTGGAGGTGATTTCAAGAAACTGGCTCAGTGGTAGACTGGCCGCGCAGTGGAAGACCCAGAATCACAACTGCTGCCGAAGACCGCTTCATACAGCTGCGTCATCTTAGGAATCGATTTGCATCTGCGTCCTCCACAGTCCAGTCAATGCCAGGAGCTCATCAAATTTCAGATCAAACGGTCAGGAACCGGCTGCACGACGCTGGTCTTTGAACTAGAAGATCCTACAGAGATCCTGTTCTTACGGACCGGCATCGCCAAAACCAACTGCAGTGGGTGATTCAGCATCGTCAATGAACCGCTGGGAATGACTGGAGATGGGTTTGGTTTAGTGATTAATAATTTTTTGTACTCCAGAGACATGATAGACGGAGAACAGTTTACCGCAGAGTTCATGAGTGCTACACCCAGAACAGTATTGATGAAGTTCCTCCACATGGTGGTGGATGTGTACTGATGTGGAGGGCAATCAACTTCATGTGAAGAAGTAACCTGGTGCAAATTGAAGGGCGCCTGAATGCCCATCGATATGTCGCTGAAATTCTTCATCCTCAAATCCTTCCACTTCGTCTGCACGAGGATCGATTTTTCAGCAGGATGGCACTCAACCTCATGTGGCACAATTCGCCACCCAGTTCCTCGCTGACAACAACGCCCAGACCATTCCGTGGCCAGCCATGTCATCAGACATGAACTCCATAGAACACTTATGGGATAAATTCAACAGACGGCTCCGCCAGTGAGATGTGGCTCCAGCAAATCTCCGACAGTTGTCTCTTGCACTGCGGGAAGAGTGGGCAGCCATCCAACGGCTAATCGGATTCATGTCAAGGAGATGTCATTCTCTGATAGAGGCTATACACCTCACTGAAGACTAATAGCCCAAACCAAATTTAATGAACACCATTTCATTGTTAAAGTCAGAGAATTTCTTCATGCCAGGATTGTAACATTAATTCCGTGAAATAAAATGTTGGTACAAGTTTGCAATTGAAACTGCAACAATGTTGCATTTTTTTTTAATTGTTTTTTTTTAAACAGTATATAATATCATCAAATGGCAAATCAGAAGATGAGATTGAAAATAGATTAATAAGGCAGACCAGTTCATTGGACAAATGGCACCAATACTAAAGAACAAATGTGTATCAATAGTTACTAAGAAAGCACTCTACAACACAATCTTCCTACTAACTCTGTGTTACCAATGCCAAACCTGGATAATGACAGAAAAAGAGAAAAGAAAAATAACAACATAAATGAGATTCCTGAAAAGAATACTCAGTGTACAAAGAAGAGATAAGATCAGAAATGAAGAAATCAGGACTAAAGTGAGGGTTATAGCTGCACTAGATTTTATTAGAAGGCAGCAATTCAAATGGTTTGGCCATATAACAAGGTTACCAACTAACAGTATACCACAACAATTAATGATGTACAGACCGGATGGACGCATGGGAAGAGGCCAACCACGTAAATAATGGACGGAGGGAATAACAGTCCATGGGAATATCGATACACGAAGCCCATAAGCGGGTACTCTCCCGCTGTTTATACTTCACCTCGACACCACAAGGTACAAGAGGAACATGATGAGATGAGATCTATTATGTTTCCTTAGAATGTTCACTGGCACTGTATGTTATTAAAAGGTCAAATATCTCATGAGAGTACCCTCACCTCATCATCTGTTTAAATAAGTTTCTCACCTCATCATCTGTTTAAATAAGTTTCTCACCTCATCTGTTTAAATAAGTTTCTCACCTCATCTGTTTAAATAAGTTTCTCACCTCATCATCTATTTAAATGAGTCTCACCTCATCATTAACTCCATACTGATAACTCTGTCATACCATCTTCAGTTTTTAGTTCTTAGCATTAACATGAATTCATCATCATCATCATCTTCCACTTCTGCCATCAAGCGTCGTGGGGAGGAATAATTTGCGCGCCAGCGCCCGATGGATGGCACTGGGTAGTGTCATTCCGTGTGATTGTACAATGTCTTTGATGTCATGAATCCATTTTCTTCTTGGACGTCCTCTTGGTCGTGTCGCAGATGATCCTTGATGTAAGGCCAGTGATGGTAATTGATGGTGTTGCATTCTAACGACATGGCCAAACCACTTGATCTTCTGTCTTTCAATAAATGTGGCACAAGGTGTTGATCCCACTGTCTGTTTGATAACACCATTTCTTGCTCGGTCTCGGATTGTTAAGTAGGCAGCTCTCCTCAGACATCTCATCTCACAGGTGTTGATTTGCGAAAGTGTGATTTGGATAAAGTCCAAGTTTGAGATTGGTAGCATAGGGTTGGTGTGAATATGCTGTTTATTATCTGTTGCTTTGTGGACATGGGTTTATTTGGGTGTTTCAGTATGGGTGATAGTTGATATTAAGTGCACTAGCTTTTTGACATCTGATTTCGATTTCTCTGTCCAATCTGCCATCTTCTGTGATCATACTTCCAAGATATTTAAAGTCTTTAACTTGTTTCAAAGTTGTGCTATTTATTTGTATACTTAGTGGACCAGGCGATCTAATCTGACATTATTCCCACTGGACATTGGGTGAAAGTCGGTTGACAGTGCAACACCTAACACCCATGAAGGAAATGCTGGACCTACACCCCACACAGTCTGTGTATGCTACTCTAGATCTAAACCTGGACACATCCTGATATTCCTCTCCACAGATGTTAAGCTTCAGCACTAATATAGCTGGTTTCTGAGCTTGGAGAGGGAAAGGAGAGCTCTGCAGCATAAATGTGATTTCCGTGGAGATATATCTAGGTATTAGATACCAGTTTGGGAGAAAAATCTGTTGACGAAACTCGCTGTGATACATTTAAGCTCTCTTCAGCGCTCACACACATGGACAACAATGCATTGGACTTAAAATTTAAAATGTGGTGTTTTATCCTAATGGTTTTATTTCAGGAGACTTGGTAGGGAGTGAGGTTTTAAACCTGGGACGGGATCTGGGAATATCTGATGTTGAGGGGCACAGAGTTGTACAGGTATGTTTAATTGATAGCTTCTCAGTGGTTTTACTGGTGTGTCTGAATTATTGATATCCTTTCAAAGGTTGTACATGTATGTCTGAATGAGTGATATCCTTATGGGAGGTGTACAGGTATGTCTGAATGATTGATATCCTTATGGGAGTTGTATAGGTATGTCTGAGTAATTAATATCCTTTCAGGGGTTGTACAGGTGTGTCTGAATGAATGATATCCTTTCAGAGGTTGTTCATGTATGTCTGAATGATTGATATCCTTACATGTATTGTACTGGTATGTCTGAATTATTAATATCCTTTTAGGGGTTTTACAGGTGTACGGCTGTGGGGTCATAAAACTTGGTATCAGTTTTCATAATTTTCTTGGGATTGTCTGTACAGGAATGGTGATGGGGACGGCAGCTGGCCACCCTCTCCTCATATATCATGACCTGGAATATGAGGCCCAACACTTCACACCCCAATTGCTGTATCTGTTTTGGGATTACCTTTTCATGTTTACTGAGTTCCTGATATCCTGTCAGGGGGTAAAGGCATGGGTATTAATGTGGCATCAGTGTGGGTATTAATGTAGCATCAGTGGTCTATGATTATAGGCCATGGGTGTTGGAGACGGACGAGAACAGAAGGAGAACATTCTGGATAGGTTGACAGAGAGGCCTGGAATAAGAGTACAGTGGTCGAACTTTATCTTGAAGACAGGGCGGAAGTTGGTATATAAACATGATCACATGTACTGCTCTGCATGGAGCCTGATGGTGATTGATACAGGGGTGTTGCGTGTATGTCTGCCTATTTATATGTTCTTTGCAGGAGTGTTATTGTGTGAGCAGAGCCGAGGGATGTATCATGATTGATACAGGGGTGTTGCATGTATGTGTGCCCATTTATATGTTCTTTGTAGGATTGTTATTGTGTGAGCGGGGACGAGGGATGTATCATGATTGCATTTACATTTCCTATGTGCTGATGGTGGGGTAGTGGGTTCTATCCACATACTGGTCAGTTGGGCTTAAGCGTCGACTTTTGTTCAGAAAGCAATGGCAAACTACTGAACACACAAAGGTTGATCACAACATCCTGTGAATGACATGCAACATTTATATATGTGTGCGTGTGTGTTGTTACAGGGGTGCTTATGTGATGACTGTGTTAATGATGAGTCTGATGTCTTAATGTATGTGAAGTCTCTGTGTTAGTTAGGCAAGGAGTGTTTGTCTATCAGAGGGGAAATAAAAGCACTAACCTGTAGGCTGCATGGTGACTGATTTAGTAACCTGTCGTTACGTCACAACTTGAAAAACATTTCCCGCAGATGCCAAAAAGGTTATAAATGCAGTAACGATAGTTTTCTTATTATAATTTTGGCATGTAAGAGAACTGATCTAAAGATAGTTTTCATATTATATTTTTTGCATGTAAGCGTGAAAACTGATCTTTGTGTGCCTTGTAATCCACAGGTAGCTGTGTTCCTGCACAATCTGTCATTTGAGGAGGATAATCAGAAAATCCTGGCCAATAGTTACCTTGTATACAAGTAAGTATCATGATTATGATATTGAATAAAATATAAAGAGCCCTTGAAGCATATTGCATATAATGTGCTTGCCTCATATTTTTTTAAAGACTGATCGGCACTTGATGGATGATGATGTCAATATCATGCTGGTCCCATATTTCTAGCGCCCATATTAAGCTGGTTGACCTGCAAGTCCAGGTCATTTTATATCTAAACAAATCCCCGCCTTGGGGATTGAACTACATCACCACCAGGCTGGCAGGCCGGTGTGCTATCTGCTGAGCCACTGTGATCCATAGTGGTATTACACTTCAATATTACTATTTTTAAAAAATCTATCCCCTGAAATTAGAAGCCATCTCTTTGGATGGAAGTTTTCTAAAGTTGAAACACACACACGTGCAGACAAGTCAGGCACATTGTTCTGTGAGTCAAAGAAGGTCTTCACATCCACTTCCTCCATTTTTTCTTTAGCCTTTCATCTCCCAAATGAAGCATAGGCCGTCAACAAGCTCATGCCTAGCCCTTTGTAGGCTTGTTCATTATTGCCCAAGTGAAAACTCAAAATGTGACTACTTTTTTCAACTGAGCTTGTCAGTCATATTTTGTGTGTTTACTTGGACTCCCAAAACAACTTGGCAGCAACAAGCCCCTGTTGTCGATACCATTTTGTTGGTGATTGGTTAGGTTTTACAGCTAAAGTTGTCTGAAGGATGAGGTAGTCAGTCTCACATAAGCTTCTCTTAGTTGCCTTCTGTGGCATGCATGGTAGTATGTGTTACTATTCTTGGATTCCCTTATGAGCCCAGTAACCCACTGGCGAAGAGGTGCATTGATAGGTGTTGTACACTTCCCTTGAGAAGAGGAAGATATGACCTCTTTGTAATGTGACTTTGTTTTCTCTCTCTCTCTCTCTCTCTCTCTCTCTCTCTCTCTCTCTCTCTCTCTCTCTCTCTCTCTCTCTCTCTTTCCCCCCCCCCCCCCCCCCCCCCCCCCCCCCCCCAAGGAAAGTAAGTAAAGAAAGGCATTAGGAAAAATAGAGTGCTGTAGATTTAATAAGCAAAGCAAAATGAAAAACAAAGCAGCTGTGCCAGTATGACTGTGTCATCTTCTGATTGAGAGAGAGAGAGACCACTATCAGCATTAAGTCAGTGCTGGGATGACAAATTTGAGTGAGTTTGGGTGAGTTTTGATGTGTGGGCTAACAAATGATACAATGAACATCTCCAGGTTTGTCATGCTCAGCTTGCACAGTACATACGGAGGGCTCCGGCAGTTAGCTCTGGACACATTTGCTAATCTGTCCTGTGAGGTGAGGATAGTTTAATACATGTGCACACTTTGTTACAGTTAGAACAATGTAGAGGCGACAGGGAAAAGCTTTATTTCTGATGGGTGAAGACGTTCTGCCATTCTGATGCATATTTAGTTTACAAAATGAAGAGATGAAACCAAAAGCTTTATTTCTGATGCCATTCCAGTGCACATCTTTCCCATATTCACAGTTTAGTTGTGTACTTTTACACAATGTCTATCCTGTTTAATCTTACTGGTTGAAAATAGAGATGTATACATGAAACCTTTCTGTCTGTCCATTTCTCTCTGTCCGTCCATCTGTAGCAACAATCAGCCAATATCCAACCAGTTATGACTGGCTTACAAGGACATGTGTTTTTGTGTACTTATACTCCACTAGGAGCCTTAAAAGCATAAGAAGAAGAGGACAGCAGAAGAGGAAGATGCCCCTTGGACATCAAGCCTTCTCAGACAAGGGCAAAAATCTCAGAGGAGCTGTGTGCACGTTAAAAATTCCTTGACAATTGGAAATTGAAAAGAGCAGGCCTATAGGGCACAGCTCAGCTAGAATTTCTAAATGAGAAAAGCTTTCCATAATAAATGTATAACTGATGATTCTACTATAAACATTTACATCCTTGCTGGTGCTACAGAGTTTGTGAATTGTGCAGAGATTCTCCTTGGATGATCTGTTCAAGGAGATATGCCTGTGCAGTGAAAGGGATCCTTACAAACCAGGTTGTTGTGACTATTTGGTCCCCGCTCGGGGACATCTCTGGTATGGGACTCCGCCGCTAGCTATTCTGCGTTCATTAGGACATGTAAGTCTCTCTGCCACTTAAAGGCGGAGACACAGAAAATGCAAGGATGTATGCGGGTGTGTGTTCATATGATGACAGTTACTGTTTCAATGTTTCATTGTCCTGGAAACGTCTACGGCCATCTATTTGTTGTTTTCCCAGCTAGCACTGGATACCTTCAAGGGTGTCAACTGCCGGCTAGTGCTGAACTTGCTGAACACTGCCTTGTTTTCAGAGGACAGATTTTTCCTGGTTAGAGGTAAGTTTATTTTATATCTAACAGCTGCTGGTCACAGCTTGGCTGAATGGTTGCACAATGATCTTGTACATTATAGCTAACCTTTTGTGTTTGTTAGAGATGCAGTAGCATAGCAATTAGTGCTTTTGGTTACCAAGACAGTGGGCTGGGTTTGATGCCTCCAGCAGAGAAAAGATGCCTTTTTCCTGCTCGTACAACTCTGGCAGTGTAACCTCATAACATTTCTGTAGTTGTGTGAGTAATTTTGGTGATGAAGAAGAGAACTGGTCACCCTACCTTATTATGCCATGACCTAGAGTATGGATGACTAAATCTGCCTTTCCATACCAGCAGTGTTCAGTGTTATAAAAGGGGGTGTTGGTTGTATATCCTCAAGAAGTCTTCAATTTTTTTGGCATTTAGGTCATCATAGCATCTATGGAAATGACGTTGGCATAGAGACGTTAGTCTTACCTCGGTAACAAAGTACCAGTTCTGTGGTTTTCAGTTTTCAATGAATTTTCAAGCACGTGGCCATTGGGCTGCCAGGCAAGCATGCAAGCTGCTGCCATACTGTGGCTACCTTCATCGAGTCAATATTGGCAAGAAGACAATCCTGTTTTGCCACTAACATCCTCATCATCAAGTCTGGGTGGACTCAAAATCAATATTGGCCAGAAAGGAATCCAGTTTTACCACCAACAGCCTCATCATCAAGTCTCAGTTGATTCTAAACCCATATTGGTTGGAAGACAATCTTAATTTTGTCACAATTCTAAAGCCATACTGGTTGGAAAACAATTCAGTTTTACCACTACCATCTTCATAATCAAGTCTCAGTCAATTCTAAATCCATACTTGAAAAACAATCCAATTTTGCCTCTACCATCATCATCATCTCATTAGATTCTACAGCCATACTGGTTGGAAAGCAATCCGGCACTGGGGGATTGATCTCCTGGCCACTGTCATCATGCAAGCACACTAATCACAATACTCCAATTTTTAAAAAAAGTTAGTCGCATATCCTTTACAAAATGTCAGTCAACCCCAGAATATTTTGGCTGTTTATGGCAAGTTTACGTCCAGTAATTTGCCATTGCTTTATAACTACTGGTACCCATACCATTTCGTAAAAAACCAACGCAAGGCGGTCTGCTGCTAATTCACCAGCAGTTGTGTTTTGAACGCTGTATGCGAGATTACAAACTGCTTCCGTTAACTCCTTCGCCGTGGAGCCATTCTCCAATAGCATTTACTTATATAGCAGAAGTATAAACCTATCAAGGATACAGCAGTGATCTTATGTTCACCTAGGTCTAGAGATCTTAAGTAAGATGAGCCAAGTTCCGAGCAGTGAAAGCATAATGGTGGAACACCTGAGAGAGGACATTTACAAGCGTCTGGTGGACCTGCTGACAGTGCAGGACATTCAGCTGATTGTGCACACCCTGGAGGCTCTCTACAAGCTGTCCAAGATTGGGGAACCCTTCACCACTAGGATAGCCCGCGTTCACAGAGCTGTTGGTAAGTAACCCCCTTCTTCTTTTTCCCATTCACACCCTGGAGGCTCTCTACAAGCTGTCCAACATTGGGGAACCCTTCACCACTAGGATAGCCCTCGTTCCCAGAGCTGTTGGTAAGTAACCCCTTTCTTCTATTTCCCTTCATTCTCCTTGGGGCATTGGTCCTCAACTAACTGACTTCAAGCTGTCTTTACGTTTTGCTATCCTACGCAGCTGCGTCCTTGTCCTCCTTATATTATTTATCTTTCTCTAATTCAGGGGGCTGAGTGGTCTTGAGGTATGGTGTCCGCCTCGAGTGCTGGAGGTCCCGGGTTCAAGCCCCGGTGAGGGCCGGGATTTTTTCACGTGGACTTCTAGTAACAAAATTTCCCCTGGTCTCTGGGTAGTGAGATCGGATGCCCGTGTGTATTGTTGCACGCGTAAAAAATCCCTTGGCATTTGGAAATCAAAAAAGAGTAGCCTAACGGCACTGCCTGGGCAAAATTTTGTGTTAAAAATCTGCCAAAAGTGTTTCAGGATCTTCGCCGGTGCTACAGAGTTCATGCACTGAGCTGAGATTCTCCAGACTCAGGCTTGAGTTAGGAGTAGAACACAGCACTTATGGATTACACCCGTGTGCCATGATGTTGATCCGTCAACTAAACTAAACCAAAACAATCTCTAATTCGCTTTGCTGGTTGTTTTTAGGTCTTTTATTTTGTTTGCCCTGTGGGTTCAGACGAAGGACTTACTATAGTTATACATTTCTATTCTACTGTTGACTTATTTTTTGGCGTTCATTAGTACATGTAAGTCTCTCTACCACTTCTAGGCGGAGACACCTAAAGCGGAATATCCAGTATAAGCATCTTTTCCTCACCTTCTAGTTTGCTGTTGTTTGTTTAATTCTCTCCTTGAGCCTCTGTATTGGTAATTCTGTCACACCAATTTAGTCTTGTTCTCCAAGGCAGCAATTAATGAATGTTTGTAATTTATTATTAGCAAATGTTTTAGTCATTCTCCATATTTCTGTCTGATTCATACAGTTGTGCTGCTTTAAGGATAAAGCTAAATGATATAAGTTCTGTGCCAAGCCTAGTTGCTTTTGACTTCTACACATTTCCTAGTGCTGTGATAGAATGTCTTGCCTTTTGTATTCTTATTTTTATACCTTTATCTATCACTCCTCCATCTGTGTCTACATCACTACCTAAGAAGGTGTATGATTTCACCTCTTGATGTGATGTTTCGCCAAGGGAGATTGGATTATTATTTAAGTAAACACCTGGCACAGACACAAACCAGAGCCACTGTGTTCTGTTAATGCTGTTATAATATATTATAAATATTAGTGCTTCTTTGCTTTTCTGTCAGAGTGGAGGGCGTCACACCTAGTACTCTTTAGCTCACCACCAACCATCTCTATACCTCCCCACCAACCATCTCTATACCTCCCCCCACCAATCACCTCTATAGCTCACCACCAATCACCCCTATATCTCACCACCAATCATCCCTTTAGCTCACCACCAATCACCCCTATATCTCACCACCAATCACCCCTATAGCTCACCACCAATCACCCCTATAGCTTACCACCAATCACCCCTTTAGCTCACCACCATTCACCTCTATAGCTCACCACCAAAGCTCATCACCAATCACCCCTATAGCTCACCACCAATCCCCTCTATAGCTCACCACCAATCACCTCTATAGCTCACCACCAAAGCTCATCACCAATCACCCCTATAGCTCGCCACCATTTACCTCTTTAGCTCAACGGTAAGTTTGACTTGGGCATGCATTCATGGAAGGTTTACTTCTCTACATATTCCATCCAGCGTTATGGGCTTTAACTACACATAAGCATTTTTTTTTTGCAAACAATTTTGCCAAAGCTTGAGCCTTAATACCTACAATCTGCTGTGTCCAGCTTTCTTTTTATTGTTACTATGCACAGCTCTGACAGGATTTCATGTTTTTCACCCTCATCTGAGAAGGCTGCATGTTCAGACATTATAACCTCTTAGCCATGCCGCTCCTGACAATAGTACTGTAACTAAGAACAATCTTTATTGCACTCCCAGCACCAATAAAAGTTTTCAGTCTTCTTTGGCAGTTGGTGAAGTGTGTCTTTACAATTGTCCCCATAGCACCAATTGGGTGGACTTTTAATTAAGTTGCTACTGGAATAATCAGCATGTGAACTCTGGTGGCTTTTGAGAGAGAGAGAGAGAGAGAGAGGTAAAGAGAAAGGGGGAGGGGGGAGGAGCATATGAGGGAATGTCTTGAGTGCAGTGATGTTGGCTCTTTAATTCAGTATATGTACCTGGGTCTGTGTGTATACAAACACGCACACAAATACACACACAGTTCATTGTCATTCTCACAATCTTCACTTAATGCTGTATAACTCTAATCCCGCAGATACACTGGTAAGCTTGATAACAATAGAGGCCCAGTCGTTTGGTCCTGGCTCCCTGGTGGGGATCAAAGTGGTGGAGTATGTCCCACCCACTCATGTCAGCAGTGAAGAGGGAGAGAGCCTGAGGAGACCCACCACAGTCATCCAGTCCATCAACCCAGACTCTGTCAGTGAGTATCCTAGTGTGGTGAGAGTAGGCAAATGTAAGTGGAGATGGTGTGGGTAAACTATTGTAGGTAAACCAATTTAGGTCATCTTTAGGTAAACTACTTTAGGTGATGTAGGTAAACTACTGTAGGTAAACTGATGTATGTAAACAATTGTTAATTACAGTTAGTTCCATGTCCTTTACAGGATATTCTAATATACCCCAGCATTTTATTGGCTGTTTTTGTGACTTACTGTTCAGTTTTACGTTCAGTAGTTTACCATTGCTCTTTTAATGACTAAAGCCACTGAAATCACCACAAAGCAATCTACTTCCAGATGACCACAGCTAATTTCGATCTTTGGCTCATTAAGTTGGGAAATTGTGTTTTTCTCTACTCCCAGAACCAGACACAGAAATAAGTGAATCCAGTGTAGATAATACTTCTGTAAGTAAAGTAAACATGGAAGTGATGCATGTAAAGGTCTTGAGTGATCCAAATGTTAACTTTAGAGTTAAAACTGGCAGAGTAAACTAGTTGAGGTGAAGCTAATGTAGATAATCTGGTATAGGTAAAACTTATGTAAGCAAACTATTGAATGTAACATTTATGTAAGTAAAGTAATGTTGGTAAAACTTCTGTAAAAACTGTTGTAGGTAAAACTTGTGTAAGTAAAATATTGTAGGTGAAACTTAGGTAAGTAAACTTACCCCTAATATATAAGTAAAATGTATGTAGTAAACTATTGTAGGTAAAACTTATGTGAGTAATCTATTGTAGGTAAAAGTTATGTAAGTAAACAATTGTAGGTATAATTTATGTAAGTAAACTAGCATAGGTAAAACTTAAGTACACTAGTTCTTAAATAATGTGTGGGTGAAAGTTATGTAAGTAATGTAGTGTAGGTGAAAGTTATTTAAGTAATGTAGTGTGGGTGAAAATTATGTAAGTAAACTCGTGTTGGCAAAACTTAATGTAAGTGACATTCTGTATGTGAAAGAATATAGATACATTGATGGCAGTAAGCCAGTCTGGGTAAACTAACAGATAATAGTTGTATGTAAACTAATATATGTAAATTAATGTAAGCAAACGACTGTATGTATAAATTGGGGGGGGGGGGGGGGGGGTGTGGCTTACTTGCACATTCATCATCACCATCGCAACCACCATTATTAATATTGTTGTCTCCCCATCTTTTGTGCTGTGTAAGCCCAAGATGACCTTGAACCACGCTTCATGGACCCATCTGTGTAAATAGCATTTGAAAGTTTCGCTTTACATCACCTACCTGGATGTACTCACTGGCACATGCCAGAGTTAAAAGTAATAAACATGTAGACCAGCTGGCAAATAATCCACCAATATACACTGGAATAAGCATGAACAAGGCTGGTCAATGCAGTTCGGACTTGATTGGGTGATACTGGCTAGACTCTGCCACTAACCCAATTCTTGAACTGGGAGTGAAGCCTGGCCTGGCATGTCAATCCCACATGCAAGAGAAAGAGGAAATACCATAACCAACTCCTTCTGGGAGCAGTGAGCAGGAATACTTTGGAATGGCTGCAGCATTGGAGAACTGAACATGCATGTGAATACCCAATGTGCAGTGATGTTATTCAACATCACATAACATCACAATAACATCACATAATGTAACAACATAACATCACATAATATCACAATAACATCACATCACTTAACATCACAATCACATAACATCATATCGCAGCGATTGCCACCATAGATTACTGTCATCATCACCACCATTATTTTGTCTCCACCAGATATCTATCAAGTGCCTACAAACTCCCAGAGCCAGTTGAGTGGCGTACCAGACACCGGCGGTGGGAAGGGTCCAGGCGGAGGAGGAGACACTCAAAAAGTGGTTGCCCCGGATAAAGAAAAGGAGGCAGTCACAGATATTCAATCTACAACTACCAGTTGGTCAGTTTGTTACCTTTGTTTTTTTTTTTTTTTTATGTGAATACATTATGGCGGACTCGATGATTCAGTTCACGAGCCTCGAAGACTCATTGGGTCATCACAGGGGCTACAGAGTTTGTGCGCTGTGAACCCTGACAGGTGGTGGTACACAGACGACACTTGTCTCCATACAATTGCCAGTGACTTCCCCACTGATCTCAATAAATATGTAGTCTCCTAGCGTCCAATACTCTCATCCATGAGTCCTGTTACACAACACTACCACTCACAAATTCTAATGATTATTGTTTAATAATACTAAACTTTTACACAAAGGTTAGTCAGTGACCACCACATCACCAGTTCATGACCCTCTAGGCTTCGGCCATCCTGTTTGACGTTTCAAGGTAGACTGATTACCCTTGTTCTCGCACAATCCCTCAACAGCTTTCAGGCACTCATGATTCACGCTTGTCTCGTGAATCATGTCACTCATCCTAAACTATTCATGTCTCACAACCTCAGCCATTCCCATCTGACCCACCATAAAGTGGGTCATACCACATGCCTTCCACTACTGTTATGTCTAAACTAGTGTCACACCACACAGTATGCTCATTGTTGCCACCTGAGAAAGGTATGTGCACGAGTCTGTTTGCAATTATTGTGTTGGGAATAAACAGGGTATAAAGGCAGACATGATGGAGTTCTTGTAATTTAGTAAATTGATATATCATAAAAACCAAATCACCTCAGTTCATAAAACACCATTCACCCCAGCTTATAAAACACCAATTTTCTTGACTTAACCTTATAAAACACCAGTTTGCACCAGTTCATAAAATCCCAACTCATAAAACACCTGTTCATCATCATGTGCCATGCCGATAAGCATGGGCGGTCATGTTTTGCCATCTCACACGATCACCAGAGTTGTGAATCAGCCCTGTGTTTTTGTCTCAACCATGTTTTGTGTGGCACCCATTTACCTCTCTGTCTTCCCCTTGTTCTTTTCCCTCAATCTTGCCCAGTTTCGTCAAGTTCTTCAATGTATTTCTTCTCAAAATATGTCCAAAGTTGTTGATTGTCTACATCTAATTTCTCTAATCAGTTTATGGTTTTCATTTGCTTCTTGTAGGACTTGCTGATTATAGTGTTGTTTTTTTTTGTTGCCTCAATATAAAATTCAATATCTCAGTAACCAACTGAGGGAAAATGATGAGATTTAGCATATAACCTTATAATTATGTCCACCCAACAAAAAAAATTTGTGTTCTGGAGATTGTACAGCAGATTTCAATGTTTGTTTATATGCAGTATATATTTTATTGCCCCCGCATTCATTCCATCATTTTAAGAGTATTACCGCTTCAACAAGACACACCCCCCGCTGTTTTTGAAATGTGTCTGCGCGGTTTTCGCTTTTGGCAGATTGAGGGAATTTATATGGGATAGTTCAGAGGTGTCGTCAAACTGTGGGTTCTTTCATGAAACGTGATTATATAAATAAACTAGCTGGCTCGGCCCGGCTCCTGGCGGGGATCTATCTATCTATCTATCTATCTATCTAACTATCTGTCTGTCTGTCTATCTACCTATCTATCTATCTAATCTATCTACCTGCCTGCCTGCTGGCCAACCGACCGACCTACCGATAGATATCTATCTATCTGTCTGTCTGCCTACCCACCCACTGACCGACCGACTCACCCAGCCAGCCAGCCAGCCATCCACCCACCCACCTACCTACCTTTCTGCCTACCTGCCTACCTGTCTGTCTGTCCGCGCTATTAAATATTGATAAAAGTTACTGGAAAAAACGTCAGAACCATGTGTTGAAAGAGGAAGAGGACTATTGGAGAAAGGATGGATTGAATTTTATGCAACCGAGAGCAATCATCAACCTACTGGAATCATCCGACACAGATTAAGGTCTGAGCAGATCGCAGACCTTAATCTACGTACACACTTACTGGGATATTTTGCTCCAACTATTCAGACGAATTGCAGGCCCTAAACATTACAGCATCAGCTGAAGAAACAAGAAGGAAATGAAAAATAAGGTAAGAAATATATTCCTTCTACTTTCCTGTTAATTTACAAATTATTTACCCCGTGCCTCTGTAAATTCTCTGTCTTTACTAATATTAAACATTGCACCCCTCTCGGGATTCTCCGTGGTGAAGTGGTCAAGCCGTCTGACTCGGGCTCTGAAGGTTGTATGTTCGATTCCGGGCCGCGTCCTTCATTTCACGAGTGCATTTTTCTGAGACTCATGAGGGTCGTCGCTGGAGCTACGGAGTTTGTGCTTTGTGCGACGCTTTTCGCGCTGCGGAAAGAAACTGAGCCATATGGGATAAAAACCCGGTGCAATGCAGCCGACCATGTCGATTTTAAGCTAGTTCTTTCATTGCACCCACTCCCAAACGAATCCGGATACGCCTTTGTGTCTCATCAGAATTGGCAGGTCTCACATTACCGTAAAAATAACTTTGTTAGCGAGAAATCACTAGTTGTTGAGCAAAACATCAAAGGAATGTCACCGCTTTCAATGATTTAAGTTGTTTTTGGACCTATCAAAGACATATTCCTTGGGTGGGGGTAAATATAAGACGGCAGGAAAAATTTCATAACGATGCAACAGACAGTTTTCAAAATAATTGATCGTGAATGAAGGCAAACAAATGTGGACATACTATAGTTTTTCTGTCTGTCTGTGGTATTTTTTGCATTTCCCTCAGAAACCGCAATTTCACTGCCATTAGATGTTTTTCAGCTTGTCTGCTCATTGTCCACATTTCACTCCCATACAACAGTACATAAAACACCTGTTAACCCAGCTCATCCAACATCAATTCATAAAACACCAGTATGTCTCAGCTCATAAAACACCACTTAACCTAGCTCAAGAAACACCAAAACCCCTCAGCTCATAAAACACCAGTTAATCTAGCTCAAGAAACAATAGTACGTCTCATCTCATAAAACACTAGTTAATAAAACAACAGTATGTCTCAGCTCATAAAACATCAGTTAACCTAGCTCATAAAACACCAGTACGTCTCAGCTCATAAAACACCAAACAGCCTAACCCATAAAATACCAGTTCGCCCCAATTCATAAAACAGTCTTCAGGTATGTCTGATTTACTCCAACTGGACCACCTGTCTTATAATCATTGTGTTCACTAGACTGTGTCAACCTTTTCATCAGTGCACCCTGGCTCATAAAACTGGCTCCAAGTTTGTGGAATGACCCCAGTGGAGCCAGCATTTTGTCTGATGTTCACTGGAATGCTCAGTTAACATTATCATAACTTTGCAGGTTAAATGCAACTTTTGAACTGAAGAAGAAAAGTAAGGTGAACCAGGTGGAGCTATTCTCAGAATACTTACAGTTCTGCCGCAAGTTTGGAATCAGCAATGCTTTGTCCTCGGCAGATTTCTTACAGTTGGTCAAGTAAGTGTACCACTTTCTATTATTCAAGCTTAACAGTAACATTTGTTGTTAATTTGTTTTAGCCACAAATAACTGTGTGCATGAATGGAAGAAATGTCATGCCAGACCACAGTCACTGGCACCTTACCGTCTTACCGGTGATAGTTTGATACATTGTGCTTCTAACAAGGCACAAAAAATACAACCCATGGGGGTAGCGAATGTTATACCTCCCCATAGCACAAAGCCTGGGCTGTATTGTTGAGACCATCTGTTGAGATGATCCCTATCTCAGCCTGCCTAGTTTAATTCAGAGGAAAAGAAGAGCGGTACTGGAACTTCTCATATGCTTTAAGGCATAACGAGGTCTTGACTCAGCTCAGCATAGCACATACAGACTGGTTGGGATGCCCTAGTTTAGGGTTTCATCCACAGATTTTTAGATATTTCATTGACAGGCTACAGCCCATTTCATTGTCAATAGACTGCAGCCCATTTCATTGTCAACAGACTGCAGCCCATTTCATTGTCAACAGACTGCAGCCCATTTCATTGTCAACAGACTGCAGCCCATTTCATTGTCAATAGACTGCAGCCCATTTCATTGTCAATAGACTGCAGCCCATTTCATTGTCAATAGACTGCAGCCCATTTCATTGTCAACAGACTGCAGCCCATTTCATTGTCAACAGACTGCAGCCCATTTCATTGTCAACAGACTGCAGCCCATTTCATTGTCAACAGACTGCAGCCCATTTCATTGTCAACAGACTGCAGCCCATTTCATTGTCAACAGACTGCAGCCCATTTCATTGTCAACAGACTGCAGCCCATTTCATTGTCAACAGACTGCAGCCCATTTCATTGTCAATAGACTGCAGCCCATTTCATTGTCAATAGACTGCAGCCCAGTGCCTAGAGGGATGCTTCGGGTGTAATCCTCAGGATGCTTCAGATTTAATCTTGTAGTGTCTGCTTGATGTTGCTCCAGCAAGCATCCAAGAGGTTTTCATCCTTGGATTTTAGTCTCCCAAGAAGTTAGCTGATAGGTAGCAACTAGTACTTGCTGTGCCGATGTCTGGCCCTACATGTCTCAGCGTTAACTGTTGCCTTTCACGCCCACAGAGCAACATTCCACCAGTGTGAAGTGCTCAGCATTAACAGAAAGAATGGAGACAGGGATGTGTATTTTGAGGGGCTTTGCAAAAGGCCAGCCCAGAAGCCCTTTGCTGTCACAACTCTGCCAGCTGAGAAAGGTTTGTTTGTTTTGTTTGAACTGGTTGTAATGAAAATAAGAGGGTGACAAGGCAGACATGGTAGAGTTTTGTGATTTAGTAAATTAAATTGATGAGCTTTTGGGGTTTAATTAATTAACATGAAAATATGGGAATGTGTGTAGCAGAGTGGAATTTTTGTTGTTAGTAAATTAATGTGCAGTACGGGGTATCTTTGTTGTATAGCCGAATTCTTGGGGTTAATAAATTAACGTATAATATGGGGCTTGTGTGAGGTAGTTGAATTCTCAGGGGTTAATAAATTAATCAATACTGTAGGGTATCAGTATAGTGGAACCAAAAATTCTAGGGAGTGGTAAATAAATGTGTATTATAGGGCTTGTGTGTAGTAGCATATAATTTTTGGGGAATAGTAAATTAATGTATAGAATGTGAATCTGCATAATGGAGCAGAATTCTTGGGGTGTTTGAATAAAAGACATATGGAACATTTGTGTAGTAGAGAGAGGGCACAACTTGCTATAGTTATGGAGGTATGTGGTTCAACTCTTTAGTCTTGGTTCAGTGTACAAAGACAGTGGGTGTGCCCCTATATCTAGGGTAGAAGAGAAAAAGACCTGGAAGAGAAAAGACATGTAGAATGAGGTGGTTGGAAAGATAATAAAAGTATTTTTATCTTTGGCATGTCATGTCTCTACGGCTTTTACTGCTGCTTGAGGGATCTGTTTCTGTTACTCAGCATGCTTTGAATTGAATAGAGAACTAATGCTTGGATGTCCTTTCTTTGTCTGTGACCATTTTAGCCACTACTGGGTTTGGACACTGCCACCTCTTTCAAAAAGAGAGAGGAGGGAGACTCACATACACACATGTAGGTGCACACATACACACTACGTAGGTGCGCACATGCACACACACACAGAAACACACAAGCTTACTTTCGTAAGAGATAGGGGGATGTAACTTGTAATTTTCATAGAATATTCCGTGTATAAAAACAAATAACACGTTTCTTTGTTGGGTAAAAATACAGTGGGTATAACTTGGAACCATTTCCTGTTTAAACGTGGGTAACATACATAGTTAAAGAAACAACAACATACTTCAGTTTGTTGAAATATTCCCAGTATAAACAGAGATAACATCAATAGTTATGTCCCAGTATAAATAAAGATACAATCTGTAATGTCCTAGTATAAACAGAGATTTCATCAATAGTTATGTCCCACTATAAAAAAAAAAAAATAGCATCAATAGTTATTCCGTATTATCAGAGATAACATCAATAGTTGTGTTGCAGTATCAACAGAGATAACATCAATAGTTGTGTTTCAGTATCAACAGAGGTAACATCAGTAGATTTGTTCCATTATAAACAGAGATAACATCAGTAGATTTGTTCCATTATAAACAGAGATAACATCAGTAGATTTGTTCCATTATAAACAGAGATAACATCAGTAGTTATGTCCCAGTATAAACAGAGATAACATCAATAGTTATGTTCCAGTATAAACAGAGATAACATCATTAGTTACGCCCCAGTATAAACAGAGATATAATATCAGTAGTTGTGTGTCTGTCCGTTCCTCATTTTTTCTATCTCTGCAAACCTCATGCCATTTTTTTCTGAACAAGAAGTCCACATTTAAATCCAACTGACTAGTATAGGGATTAAACCCACTACCTCCCCACCAGCACACAGCAAACACTCTTAATCTTTCGGCTACCCTCACGTACTTGTCACCCAGATTCCCCGGCCCTGTCATGTGGCTACTAGATCCTTTTTACCTGCATGTTTTCACACCACACCCCGTTGTTATGATTTGTGTGAAGTAGGTAACAGACAATGTGTGTTGTAGCTCTTCCACAATGTGTGTTGTAACTTTTCCACAATGCTGTGTTTGTTGCTGACATGGCTATTTGCGTGCATGCACTGTAACATTTCAGCCTTGTTTCATCTTGCATTTTGACATGTTTAATTGGTGTTTTATCTAATCTTGTGTACTTTCTTATCTCTGTGTGGGAAGCTTTGGCTTCCTGGGCCCTATAAGCTGCTGTCTCTTTCTTTGTTTCTTTAGCTCTTTACTTTGTTCCCCTACCTTGTCTCTTTGTTTTCTTCTGTGTCTCTTTGTGTTCCTCCCCATTTTTACCTCTTATTTCATTCATCACATCTCTTTTCCCTATAAGTTGCTTTCTCTCTCTCTTTCTCTCTCTCTCTCTCTCTCTCTCTCTCTCTCTCTCTCTCTCTCTCTCTCTCTCTCTCTCTCTCTCTCTCTCTCTCTCTCTCTCTCTCTCTCTCTCTCTCTCTCTCTTAGAATTAAACCGGTGCAAAGTCAGCATTACAAAGAATAACTGAACATTATACGCATGATTATACTTGCCATCAAAGACACACTGACAGTGCTGACAGACTTGAATGACAAGGCGTTGTGAACTAAAGGTGCCATATATGAATGGCCCTCATACCCTGACAGTGTCACATGTCATTACCTGTGATCTCCATCAGTACTTGATGTTGTATGTATATCATGTATATGCATGTTGTCACACTTATCTGTGCTTCACCTTAAATGGTGCTCAGACTTTCACACTTGCTGTAATAATAGGACAACAATGTATTAAATTGCCATATTTGTGCACTAGTGGTACTAATTTCTACTAATGTATACTAATTTGACTGTGTTCACATTTTTCTTCGTGGCCTGGTGCAATTGTGCACTTACTCAGTGATGGTATAAACATTATAGGTGTTTAGATGCACAAACAAGCTAATAAACGAGATATATTTGACTTGTCAAATTGGGGGTAGGGGGTGTTTGGTTTAAGATGGCATCAAAGAGGGACATCTCCCCCTTGGGGCATGCTTTGCTAGACCCCCTATATTTGTATACACCAGTCAGCAGTCAGTTGGTGATATGGTCAGTATCCCGCCGGCTTAATTTACTTCCTCTGACATTTCTCATTTCTTAGTACCGATTTTTGGCTGGCTTAACCTGGCAGCCCAGGTCAGTTTTTAAAATTTCTCTGATGGGGATTTGAACATATGACCACTAGGCTGCCAGGCAAGTATGCTAGCCACTGCGGCCCACCATCTGTACTGTCCTGGTTGTGGTTTAACCCACCTTTCTTGCAAAATTAACCCATGTCTAGATGGTTATCATCAAGCTAAACTGAACAGCACCTTTAGAAGGCTGGGATTAAATGAGGACTTTCAACTCTGTGAATCAGCGTGGATAATTGGAAAGCAACAGTTCAGACTGAAGATGGAGTGGTTAGAAAAGAGCAGAATATCAAGTGCTTGGGCTAGCTTAGTCATTAATGTTGAGCTGGAGCAGTTAAGAGATGGATTGATAAGGGAGCATATCACAGTGGAAAGGCAATGGTATTGAGAAGACCAAGTAAATGAGAACCTGATCTCCATTAGTGAAACTGAGCTTTGAGAGGTGGAATTGTACATTTGTTTGCAATGTTGACAGTGATGGAGGAACACGTAGAGATGTTAAAATAAGAATTTTTAAAAAGCCTGAGGAGCTTTCATAACACTTGGAAATTTGTGGGAGTCAAAAGAAATTAAACTGCACTAAACTTAGAATGTTTAACTCTCAACATTATATCAGTACTACTTTATGGATCAGAAACATGGAGAATGGCTGAAACAATGGCCAATTAAGCTACAAACATTCATTCATTTGAGACTTCTCAGAATAGGACTGAAATGGTATGACAGAGTCACCTGAGTCTAGCCCGCATGGAAACAACGAAACACCAGTCAATCATGAGGTGAGGGAAGGATGCTGGCTCTGGACAGGACATGCACTGAGAAAACGATGAAAGTATAACTATAATGACCTTTGGTAGGTCAGCATGGCCAAATGGATAAGAATACATGTTCTTAAACATCCATTATGCTGATGCCGAGATAAGGGTTCAGCCCCTACACCGGACAGTTGGACTAAAATGTTGACCCGTTGTCCTTGACTTGGGGATGTAAATTGCAAGTACCTCTGAAGTTGGAGTGGGTTCGCCTGATGGTGAGGGACACTGTTGATAGGGAAAGTTAATTCACATGCAAAATTCAGTCCAGCACTACTGGAAGTAGTGTTTATGGACTACGCTTGAGTTCAAAGCGAGTGAGTGCGAAAGAAAATTACCTTTGTCTGGAGACTACAGAGCAGGCAAAACAGGGGGACCTACAAACACATGGAGAGGAGAATTAGAGGCACAAGGGGAATAATATAAGGATGACATAGACTGAGCTGCTTGTGTGGGGGGGTCTATCCTCCAATAGAGATAAAGGGCAGCAGAAGAAAAGGGAGATGAGAGGACCTGTGGGCGTGTCTGGGAAACACGTTAAAGATAGCCCTAGAAAGTTGCAAGGAAAGATTAAGTAATATATCACAAAAATGATTTCTCTATAGGGGATCAAAATTGCCAAGTGAAATACTAATAATGTCAGTCACTTATTGAAAAGCTGTAAATATACAGGCAGGATTGAAGATAGATAGCACAATATAAATATCACATTTGCTAGAAAGACATGATTATACAATCTACACAATATGAAATAACAAAACTATGTTAGACAGACATTAAGATTCATTGTATGAAATAACAATATACATTACATATCCCAATTATAATCCATAAGCCTTGAACAGAATATTGTTGTATAATTACAATACAATGGTATTTAATCAGCAGGATCTAAACCAGCATTTTTTTTTAATGCAGGGGTTCTCAACCTTTTTTGGACCATGTACCTCTTCACCATATTTTCAGAATGCCATTCCCTCCTTTCGTATTTCCTCCCTGTAAATTCACCTTCCCCCAACCCCGCCCCTACACAGTATATGTAAACATGGAAGCCAAATTTAATAACACATACTAGAACAAGTTTAAAGACGTACATTTGCGGGTCTACTTACGTTATACAACAAATTTTATAAGGGCGAGAAGAACAGAACTGTAAAGTATGGAGGGAAAAAACATCAAGTAATCGGTTCTTGTATTAACGCGATCTTGAAATAATCTTAATTCCCCCCTTGGAAAACCTAAAATTACCCCCTTGGGGGGAATTCCCTACCGGTTGAGAACCATCGCTTTTTTTTAAAAAGTAAAAACCATTTCTGATGTCTGCCTAAAAGGGTTAGTTGCATATCCTTTGCAGGACATCACAGTCAATCCAGCATTCTTTGGCTGTTTGTGATTTATTGGCAAGTTTATGTTCGGTAGTTTGCTATTGATTTCTGAACGACTGGCACTCATACGACTGTATGAAAACAACACATGGCAGTCTGCTGCCACATCATTTGCAGCTATGTTGCCTAAATGATTGTCTAAATGCCACTTGCATTTGCTTTCATAATACAGTCAGCAGGTCAGGATTTTTTGTTTGTTTGCTATTGTTAGCTCTTGCCTCATTGTCACACATAAGCTGTATGTGAATTCTGAAATTGGTCCGTTAGATTCTCTGAAATGCCATCAACACGAAGCACATTAGCAAAGTGTAGTTTAAACATAGTTTGGGGGTCTCCATGTTGAAGTGGTTAGCTTGTCTCCGCCTCGTGCTCAGAAGATTGTGGGTTCAGTGCCCAGACTGCATTGTGCGTCCAGCCTCTCGACTTCAGTGCTTTAGTTTCAACACCAAGTGAAATATCCTTGTTTATTTGCCAGTAAATTACTGCTACAATAACAAATGTATTATCTTCAAAGCTTCTTCTTGTAGCTCTGATTACTGTAGACCTAAGTTTTGAAGTTTGAAGATAATTCTGGGACTGTTCTTTATTTGTTTTACCACTTACTCTTGCATGAGGAGCAACTTCTTAGTTGCCTCTTTGACTTGCTTAATGTTACTTACAGGTGCTTGCTTGTTCCTTTTGTGTAGCATTTGTTGCATAAAAAAACAAACAGAAAAACAGATTTTTAAAACATGTCAGCATACCACCAGCCACCTGAAGTGGTGTGCAAACATTTTGGATCAGAGGTTAGAATCCGCTCCACTGCCAGTGTATCATTTGTAAACGTGCTGTGTAGTTTGAGGGGCAGGGGTGTTATTTTTCCAATCATGGCAGAAATCCAGTCTTCCAACAGGTCTTGCTTTGATGTTGATACAGTCTTATGAACTCGTGAACAGATTGCCACAATTTTAATGGGAGTGAAAGACAGGATAAGGGAACTGGTTGCCTAATTTGAAGATGCCGTAACCTACTATATGTGAAAGCCTGATACCTTCCACTTACCAGTAGTATCTGGGAACTGCTCTAGTGTGGTGGCTGGACATTGCCTGCTGGTCATGGGAATGAATTCATATCGAGGCAGGTTTTAAAATTTAACCCGGGGTTTTGGCTGGACTCAGTTATAATGGGTGTCGAGAAATATCTGGGATAATATTGACCACATTACCCCTGGGGTGCCAACATAAGAATTGCACCATATACCCAATGTGCATTCAGGTGTGTAAAATGAGGCCTTTGATTTTTGCTGTTTTGCAGCGGTATCTGCCATGGATTTTACAAAACAATTATTTAGATATCTTTTTTTCACAGTCACTTTATTTATTTATTTCAGATAAACATATATGGTTTAAATACATTTTTTTTTGTTTCTTGAGAACATCAGGCGAAGCTTATATTTTGCTAGTGTCCTTGTTGTGCTTGTGAGGTGGTAAATATAATAAAGTAGAATAAGGACAAGTTTTGCTAGGGGTATTCAGTATGAATGGGGTCTAAAACCCAAACACGCCCTCTATAGGAATTAATATATTGGCTCGTAACCCCCAAGTATTGAACAAGGCAGAAAAGGGTGCAAGTTCAACACTAACATAAAAGAAATGTTTCCCATAGAAGGCTGGGAGATCCGGGAAGTTCTACCACAGACACCCGAGTACTAATCACTCTACCCAGAGGGTGTGTCTATGTGTAAGTGCCCCGCCCCACATTTAATCTCCCACATATATATAAACAATGACAAGTATCCACTGTCATGCACATCCACAGTATTATACAACAGAGGGACAACAACCCATGTTAGACGCAACAACTGGCTTACATTGACAGAGGAAAAACAGCCACTGTTAGATAAAAACAGTACAATGACTCACTGTATCACATAACAGTAACAATAACTCACTGTATCACATAACAGTAACAATAACTGGACTATAAACATCAATTTTGGAACAACAGGTTAACAATGAAGTAACTGCAAGGCTTTGTTAAACCAAACAAACAAACAATTGTATTGTGGAAACATTTGGGTTCTGGAAAACCCTGTTGGCTACAATATGGTGACATGGAAATGAAAAATTATCATATTTCAGGCAATGCACACAAAGTATACAACCAAACAGAAGTCCCCAACATTATTTCCCCAAAAAAGGTTCACATCAAATACATGTGTCAAACACAAAACAAAGTAAATAATCCATACAAAGAAATAGATAAAGAAAATCTATCTAATCTGTCTCTAGAAATATCCTATGGGTCTGATGATGACTTCCTCTCCTTCATTATCCACTAGAAAAAGTCTGGCCATAATCACCCTCTCTATAATCCAGGAAAACAGCTGCTTTGCATATATCCACCTATTTAGAAAATTGGGGATTGCACACACACACACAACTTTCACTTCTGGATCATATATCCATCGCTAAAAACATGTAGGAGTAATCCATATGAATCCAATGTGGATATACTGTAATCTCTCAAGTCACAGTTGCTAAGTCACTGGGCTAGGAGCGTTCCAGGGTGATATAACAGACATGTATAAATAAGTCTGAAGCATTCTGGCGTGGCGTGACACACAGGAGTCCATGTGATTGATTCGATCAGGATCAGGCACAAACACTTTCAGTATCTCTTTGGATGAGGAGTGACATCACATAATCCATTAGAATTTCCTGACAGAACTAACTTGAATGGGGCATGAATATTCCAGCCCCTTTCTCTGGATTAAGATGTAGGTTATTCTTTCTTCGGCTGAATATACGACTTGATTGACGGGAGTTGGTAATGTGCTTGATTATCCATGTCTGGGATATGATGGATGAGAAGATTCAAAGGAAGCTGGGAGTTCACACAATCAGTTGGTAAATCCATACTGGTAAATGATGGTGACTTCCAGACTTATCCATGAGCCTCTGGAATATGACAGTTGAATGTGGAATTAGGCGGTGACTTTTAGAAGAGGTTATACTCTGTATCCATCTAGGCCAGGCATGCCTCATGTCTTTGCAGACATTGAAAAGCTTAACACCGTCTTTAAGTTCCCAGAGGTAGGGAATCCACTTCAGCATATTTAAAATCCGTTAAGTATCCAGGCATTGACATTCAGGTTCAGGGTGAGTAGCAGTAACCAGCACTCTTTGTAGAATATTAGAGGCGGCTGATATCCCAGTTTCCTGCCTCTAAATCCAAACAAGTTGACTATAAATCCAGTGCGAAGCATGGTGACTAGTGCCAATACTCCCCCGCCATCTCTAGCGCCTATGTAGTGAAGAAGAACAGGGTTGATATAGATTAGTTATACAATCCAAACTTCTGATAACAATGTATCATAATAAAACATACATTTATATGATGAATAACAGTGTATCATAATTAAAAATAGAGGGAACAAGAGGGAAGAAGAAAAAAAAAGGTGTAGCTAGTTCCCTAGCACTTGTCGCCTACTGTAGAGTTTTGACCCACTCCAAAAGTGAGTAAGGTATCTACTCAATAGGTACATCTCTTCTTGACTGATACTGGAGCTTCCTGGGAGGTTTTCTTCACCTCCTAAATATGCAAACATCTTTGGATAGTACCGCTGTCACATCATGGAAAAAGTTCCTGAGACAATGTCCTCATGTGCACAATTCATAAATCTCCTTTCCATAGTTACAAACAGCATTATGTGACTACCACTGCCAAATGGCAAAAAGGCTAGCTACCCATCAGTCATTTCTTCTTGCATCATCCTCACCATCATCATCATCATCATCATCATGTGTTTGTCCCCAATGGGGGTGAAGTTAAAAGATCTACTTCAGCAGTAACATCATGAATAGAATATACATATGATATATATGATGAATAACAGAAAAACTTGTTAGACTTTTACTAAACATGGTATGAACTCTCTAGTGGGTATTACAACATCTCAAAGTAAAAACACAAGAGCAGGTGTCATTTCCCACTCCCTTGAGATGATATATAGATATATCATACCAAATGACAATCTTATAACATCATTTATGAAAAAGGACTACAAGACAATTTCTGTGTATGTACAACCAGGTAAACAAAAGATTAACTCCTAAGTGCATGAAAAAGTCAAGCGAGAATATATATATATCTCTCTCTCTCTATCTAACAACCTATATTAAAGTTGTACACAAATGTGAGATAGTAATATTTCTCCATCATAAGAGCAGAAATACAAAATAAGCACTCAGGAAAAAAACACTTTAAAACACAGAGACCAGTTGTGAAAAATAAGCATTTAGGAATAAAGTAAGTTCACAAAATCATCTCAGAAGATTGACTCATTGCAAGATTATCTTGTAAGCTTTATGAAGGCTGACTGGACAAAATGGCTATGTCCAGGCTGCGTGACGTAAACCAACATTTCAATGAAAGTGATTCTCCTAATTTTCACACACACAACTTCAATCATGATATTAGTTGCCTCAAAGCATGTATCCTAATATCTAACATGATATGTTGTATATAATATAATGCTCACCTAAAACGCAGAGAATACGTAGCTAATAATTAACCCATTAACAATGGGTCACCCGCTACCCTTGGAGAAACATGGCGATTGAACAGCCCGCTTTGTCTCCCAAGCCTTTGTCTAGATTAAGCCTGTGTTTCCGGGGCGCGGCCAATCATTTAACTTTAAACGAAACGAAATTTCGTTTTGTTAATTTTCCCGTCGAATTTTTAATAGCCTCGTGCCTGCAGGTAGCGCATCCTAGCAACGTCTGCTGGAAAAGACTGAGGGATGATGACATATATGTCACAAGTCTCCCCCCTAGAGAGGTCTATCCACCTAGGAAGAGCTGCTACATTCATCCACAGTCTTCCACCTTCTTAATCTGATGCATTTGGTCTTCCAGGTCCTCCAATTATGCTTTACATTTAATCACTATTGTAGAATAATCTCTCCGTGCCACATTCATGTTTCTACTTGCCAAGACAACTGGACATAACATTGAAGATTCATCTAGCTTCGCTTGAAGAAGTGTAACTCTCTCCACTGTTGTCAGCATTCCATTGAAATATGAGTGGACGTTGAGATCTCTATATGAGGTATTGGTTCCACTGCAATCGAACCAATTTCTCGACGTTTGAACGAAGATATAAAGCTTCGACAACCGTTTCATTAGCAATAAGAATATCATCCTTAAAATATGCTAACAGCAGGATCTCCTCCTTCAAATCAGTCATAGTGGCATACTGAACTGGGTAAGTATAACTAGCACAGGTGTAGGTTCATTTGCTTTGAGGCCAAATCTACGAAAAGTCCTGGCTCGTTTATAAGTCCATCCGCTCTTTATACTGACTAGAATGAGTTACCGGCATTTATTCTCGCCCCTCCAACACGTATACGTTGCTTTCCTGGTGAAAATAGCGAGCAATTCTGCGTCGATTGTCGTAGATTGATCGTCATCTGCCTCCAAATATGTTGTAGACAATTTCCACCCAAGCACCGTTAAGTAGATGTAATAACATTGCACATAGCTGTATCACCATCCACATTATATTCAGTTCATAGATAAATTTAAAGCCGTAGGTGGTCCCTGTAATAGTCATCCGAACAACCAAGTTGTCGGTACACTCCCAGTTTACTGATGGGTTACCTTACTTGTAAGCAATGAAAGCCACAGGTATAAATATATCCCTCTATTCTGGTGTTTCCTGAGTTAACTTCCTCAAGATAAAAAATCAGGGCACCTTTAAGTTTCTCTCCAGGTCTGTTCGTAACCGATCAATACGGAGAACAATGAATCTGTTGAAACTGGAAGAGTTTGAAAGCTTTTCCTTCTGAACTGAAATATATTACTAGTTAGACTCCCTAGAAGAAATACTAAACTAGTAAAAAGTCAAGCAACTCTCAGCCAATGGCTTCCAAGTGCTTGAAAAGTATAGTCCTTGCTATAGCCCAATCTAGCATGGTCTATGAATAAAAATAAGAATAAGGCGTCCTACTCTTCATCTGTCGAGAGGTACGTCAACAACAACCATTAGCTAATAGTTGTATAAATCGGGCTATCTCCTAGACCACCAAAATAGTTTGATGTTTTGGAGAAAAATCCTGACTTTAAGAACATAATGTGACAACTAGCAAGCTGTCCCTAGTCTTTCAAGTCAGTACAAGCAACATGCAAAATGACAGCTAACGCTGCCCGAGCCTGTTACTAATTCTCTGATGAGAATAAAATTGGGAATGTCGCAGATGAGGACCATATTTCCTGTTTTCTGACATCAAAAAATTTTCCGAGATACTGGCAGGTTTTTTTCGGTAGCTCTTAACTTCCTATGACATCCCAATAAAAAATAACAGGGTAAATTTACGGTCGAAACCATATCCTTCGTTCGCCAGTCACACAACGACGTATGCTTCTCTGTCACTGGTAATGCCAGAGGGACTAGCTTGTAAAAGGGGCCCTGTAATTCAATTGCTTTCTCTCACATAGTAAATAGATCCTTGTTCACTACAGAGTTACAACAACCGAATAATAAAATTGACCAGTGCCATTTCTGACACATGGACAATAAAAGATCTGTTACGAATACCAGACCCTTAAACTGAAAGCGTTGAATAGGCGTCTTTATGTCCTTATAGGAATCATCAGTGTCAATCTATCTACTCTCAGTATTTCCGAACATGTTATGCATATGGGGTGGAATATAAAAATCCACTGTTTCCCACTTGGCGGCTACGAATACTGCAATTTAAACAATATTCATACTCCTTCCATTATACATGTCGGATAAAATTGCAGGTGGAGTATTGGCCCTAACATTAAGTCAACTTAATTGGTTATTGTTATTTTCCCCTGATGTTCTAAAATCTCATTTATGCATGTAGTGTCCCACTTAAATAAAGATATCTTTAGTGAATTCTTTAAAAAAAAATTTTGGGGTGCTATATCCTATCTGTCTCAGCCATTAAAATTTTTTTTGGATTTCTCTGTTGCTTTGGGTAAGTTTCAATAGTACATGACCCCAACAAACAGAGCATGCACAAAATAAAATGGCAATATATGACAACATAGTTAAACAGCCCAGGATTCATATGTGGGTCTATGCAAAAATGAGGACATATAGTACAGTAATGTATTTATCATACTACCAAAATATACTAATCAAGAACATCCCAGAGTAACAATAACATCTAACATCAACATCACACAAAATCAATCAAGAATTCCTGACATCCTACCAGAAATAATCCTATATGGGTTAACCATCCCAGAGACCTTATTTTATGAGGTCCTATACAAGGAAAAGGTCTCCCACCAAAAGGATACAAAATACATGAGTTAACCATTCTCATATACAAACATTAACACAGGTTTCTATTTCTAGAATAAAGACATCACCTGTGAACATTAGTTGAAACACAACAAACAATACTTGTGATTAAGACACCATAGGTTCATAACACTTGTGTCTAAGCCCATACTTGTGAACACCAGCCACCAATTAGTTGTAAAGTCTCAACTTGAGAGGTAGACATGGGTACAAATTTTCTGGGCAACGCCCACACTCATGGCATGGGGTAAGGGTTCAAAATTCCGCGACGAGCGCCCACTTGTGAGGTGGTAAATATAATAAAGTAGAATAAGGACAAGTTTTGCTAGGGGTATTCAGTATGAATGGGGTCTAAAACCCAAACACGCCCTCTATAGGAATTAATATATTGGCTCGTAACCCCCAAGTATTGAACAAGGCAGAAAAGGGTGCAAGTTCAACACTAACATAAAAGAAATGTTTCCCATAGAAGGCTGGGAGATCCGGGAAGTTCTACCACAGACACCCGAGTACTAATCACTCTACCCAGAGGGTGTGTCTATGTGTAAGTGCCCCGCCCCACATTTAATCTCCCACATATATATAAACAATGACAAGTATCCACTGTCATGCACATCCACAGTATTATACAACAGAGGGACAACAACCCATGTTAGACGCAACAACTGGCTTACATTGACAGAGGAAAAACAGCCACTGTTAGATAAAAACAGTACAATGACTCACTGTATCACATAACAGTAACAATAACTCACTGTATCACATAACAGTAACAATAACTGGACTATAAACATCAATTTTGGAACAACAGGTTAACAATGAAGTAACTGCAAGGCTTTGTTAAACCAAACAAACAAACAATTGTATTGTGGAAACATTTGGGTTCTGGAAAACCCTGTTGGCTACAATATGGTGACATGGAAATGAAAAATTATCATATTTCAGGCAATGCACACAAAGTATACAACCAAACAGAAGTCCCCAACATTATTTCCCCAAAAAAGGTTCACATCAAATACATGTGTCAAACACAAAACAAAGTAAATAATCCATACAAAGAAATAGATAAAGAAAATCTATCTAATCTGTCTCTAGAAATATCCTATGGGTCTGATGATGACTTCCTCTCCTTCATTATCCACTAGAAAAAGTCTGGCCATAATCACCCTCTCTATAATCCAGGAAAACAGCTGCTTTGCATATATCCACCTATTTAGAAAATTGGGGATTGCACACACACACACAACTTTCACTTCTGGATCATATATCCATCGCTAAAAACATGTAGGAGTAATCCATATGAATCCAATGTGGATATACTGTAATCTCTCAAGTCACAGTTGCTAAGTCACTGGGCTAGGAGCGTTCCAGGGTGATATAACAGACATGTATAAATAAGTCTGAAGCATTCTGGCGTGGCGTGACACACAGGAGTCCATGTGATTGATTCGATCAGGATCAGGCACAAACACTTTCAGTATCTCTTTGGATGAGGAGTGACATCACATAATCCATTAGAATTTCCTGACAGAACTAACTTGAATGGGGCATGAATATTCCAGCCCCTTTCTCTGGATTAAGATGTAGGTTATTCTTTCTTCGGCTGAATATACGACTTGATTGACGGGAGTTGGTAATGTGCTTGATTATCCATGTCTGGGATATGATGGATGAGAAGATTCAAAGGAAGCTGGGAGTTCACACAATCAGTTGGTAAATCCATACTGGTAAATGATGGTGACTTCCAGACTTATCCATGAGCCTCTGGAATATGACAGTTGAATGTGGAATTAGGCGGTGACTTTTAGAAGAGGTTATACTCTGTATCCATCTAGGCCAGGCATGCCTCATGTCTTTGCAGACATTGAAAAGCTTAACACCGTCTTTAAGTTCCCAGAGGTAGGGAATCCACTTCAGCATATTTAAAATCCGTTAAGTATCCAGGCATTGACATTCAGGTTCAGGGTGAGTAGCAGTAACCAGCACTCTTTGTAGAATATTAGAGGCGGCTGATATCCCAGTTTCCTGCCTCTAAATCCAAACAAGTTGACTATAAATCCAGTGCGAAGCATGGTGACTAGTGCCAATACTCCCCCGCCATCTCTAGCGCCTATGTAGTGAAGAAGAACAGGGTTGATATAGATTAGTTATACAATCCAAACTTCTGATAACAATGTATCATAATAAAACATACATTTATATGATGAATAACAGTGTATCATAATTAAAAATAGAGGGAACAAGAGGGAAGAAGAAAAAAAAAGGTGTAGCTAGTTCCCTAGCACTTGTCGCCTACTGTAGAGTTTTGACCCACTCCAAAAGTGAGTAAGGTATCTACTCAATAGGTACATCTCTTCTTGACTGATACTGGAGCTTCCTGGGAGGTTTTCTTCACCTCCTAAATATGCAAACATCTTTGGATAGTACCGCTGTCACATCATGGAAAAAGTTCCTGAGACAATGTCCTCATGTGCACAATTCATAAATCTCCTTTCCATAGTTACAAACAGCATTATGTGACTACCACTGCCAAATGGCAAAAAGGCTAGCTACCCATCAGTCATTTCTTCTTGCATCATCCTCACCATCATCATCATCATCATCATCATGTGTTTGTCCCCAATGGGGGTGAAGTTAAAAGATCTACTTCAGCAGTAACATCATGAATAGAATATACATATGATATATATGATGAATAACAGAAAAACTTGTTAGACTTTTACTAAACATGGTATGAACTCTCTAGTGGGTATTACAACATCTCAAAGTAAAAACACAAGAGCAGGTGTCATTTCCCACTCCCTTGAGATGATATATAGATATATCATACCAAATGACAATCTTATAACATCATTTATGAAAAAGGACTACAAGACAATTTCTGTGTATGTACAACCAGGTAAACAAAAGATTAACTCCTAAGTGCATGAAAAAGTCAAGCGAGAATATATATATATCTCTCTCTCTCTATCTAACAACCTATATTAAAGTTGTACACAAATGTGAGATAGTAATATTTCTCCATCATAAGAGCAGAAATACAAAATAAGCACTCAGGAAAAAAACACTTTAAAACACAGAGACCAGTTGTGAAAAATAAGCATTTAGGAATAAAGTAAGTTCACAAAATCATCTCAGAAGATTGACTCATTGCAAGATTATCTTGTAAGCTTTATGAAGGCTGACTGGACAAAATGGCTATGTCCAGGCTGCGTGACGTAAACCAACATTTCAATGAAAGTGATTCTCCTAATTTTCACACACACAACTTCAATCATGATATTAGTTGCCTCAAAGCATGTATCCTAATATCTAACATGATATGTTGTATATAATATAATGCTCACCTAAAACGCAGAGAATACGTAGCTAATAATTAACCCATTAACAATGGGTCACCCGCTACCCTTGGAGAAACATGGCGATTGAACAGCCCGCTTTGTCTCCCAAGCCTTTGTCTAGATTAAGCCTGTGTTTCCGGGGCGCGGCCAATCATTTAACTTTAAACGAAACGAAATTTCGTTTTGTTAATTTTCCCGTCGAATTTTTAATAGCCTCGTGCCTGCAGGTAGCGCATCCTAGCAACGTCTGCTGGAAAAGACTGAGGGATGATGACATATATGTCACAGTGCTCCATCACATTTTTAAGTTCATTGGTTTTCATTCTTAGTGCAATGACTGTTACTTCCATCTGTTGGCAATTTGATGGATGCTTGTTGTTATGTATAGTGTTTCAGAAAGAATGTCAACATATTTAGATGTATTCAACTTCAGTGTTGGCACATTTAACAGATATACAGTTTTAGCAAAAGATAGTAGAGCTGCCACAGTTCAGTTTCTTACAATACAAACTCCTCAATCTTCTGTCTTCTAAACCCATGTTGAGCATCAATTACCATTTGGCAGAGAGTAGCACACAAAACTACTGCTGTGGCATGGCCATTTTGAATCCTTCACTGTGCTTAGCAGTTGAATTATTAACACATCAATGTCATGTAGCAGGTTTTTTGCAGAACATTGCTCTCATCGTGGTCTGCCTTAAAGTATCTCAATCTCTGGTCATGTCTCCCACCTCATTCAACATCATGACCAGGCTGTCTGCAGTGTCTTGTGTCCATCTTTGTGCTGGTCCACCCTCATGACCAGGCTGTCTGCAGTGTCTTGTGTCCATCTTTGTGCTGGTCCACCCTCATGACCAGGCTGTCTGCAGTGTCTTGTGTCCGTCTTTGTGCTGGTCCACCCTCATAACCAGGCTGTCTGCAGTGTCTTGTGTCCATCTTTGTGCTGGTCTACCCTCATGACCAGGCTGTCTGCAGTGTCTTGTGTCCATCTTTGTGCTGGTCCACCCTCATGACCAGGCTGTCTGCAGTGTCTTGTGTCCATCTTTGTGCTGGTCCACCCTCATGACCAGGCTGTCTGCAGTGTCTTGTGTCCATCTTTGTGCTGGTTCACCCTCATGACCAGGCTGTCTGCTGTGTCTTGTGACCATCTTTGTACTGGTCCACCCTCATGACCAGGCTGTCTGCTGTGTCTTGTGTCCATCTTTGTACTGGTCCACCCTCATGACCAGGCTGTCTGCAGTGTCTTGTGTCCATCTTTGTGCAGGTCCACCCCGCCTCTTGTTCCAGCAACCATTTCAGTTTCCGAGACATGATCCTACTTATGAGACAGTTTTCTTCAATATTCAGATCTTGTAGAATGTCCAGATTATTTCCTCTTCTTGGTCCAGGACAGTCTTAGAAAGTTTCTATAATATTTAGTCTCAAAAGACCCCAGTTTTTTCAGTGATTGCAGTTCATGACTTACATCCATGTGTTGCCTCGGGAAAGATGAATGTTGTCACAGGAAAGATGAATGTTGTCACAGGAAAGATGAATGTTGTCACAGGAAAGATGAATGTTGTCACAGGAAAAATGCATGTTCTCATAAATGTTACTGTAACTTGTTTGCTGGTGTTGTGCCATAGGTTCTTAATATTGTTTAACCTCTGCATATTTTAAAACACCTGGGTTTTTTAAATCTCATTAACCTGTTGTTTCACATAAACTAAACATTTGATAGTTTGCAATTACCAGACCTTTATCACATTAAAAATATTCACATTCTCTAGAACACGCCATGCATGAAATCACATTTGAATTTTATTAATATGAAAAAATAGAAAAACTAGTAATTTATTTTTCCCTGTATACTTATTCCCAATGGTTATCGTGTAGGGGCATGATTTTTTAGCATGACTTCTAAGATGTTGACAAGGAAATTGTAACAAAACCACGGGGGAAAGACTTTGCTTAGAATCTACCAGAAAGTGTGAAAACTGCTGAATTCTGTTGTAAAATAATAGCTGTGAATTGGGTGTGGCTAATTTTAATGTTAATAATTATTGTGAGTTATTTCTTGTTCTCGGTATCTGTTTTATAGGTGTAAAATTAGAAAGTTATGCGCAAGTTTCTCACATATTTAAATATGTTTATATTTATTATTTATATATATTTAATTGTTTTTGTATATCTTAGTATACAAACTTAAAAAATGATAGATTCACATGATAATTTTTTGGTTGTATATTTAGGGTCATTGTGCATTCTGTTATGCCAGCAATGCAATACGCACTAGGGTAGAAGAGGAAAGGCTGGATGAAGATGTCTCTCAAAAGCAAAGATTATAACAAATAAAATACTGTTAGGTGCCTCCACAACCTGGGGCATAAGGGGGAGAATGGGTGAAAATCAGCTTTGATAATATCTTTAAGGCAAAGACTATACAATATATCTAGGGGTAAAATAGGAAAGGCTAGATTGAGTTGTTTGCGAGGAATCTTAAAGCAAAACTAAAATATCCACAACTCTTTGATATCCTCACACCCTGGAGTTTGGTTGGTTGGTGGATACTCTAGAAGACTGGTTTGAAATTCCAAGTGCAGTGATTTGGCATTCATGCAGTTTTAATCCTGAAAGGGTTAGCATCAATCGAAGTGAGGTTGGTGTTGATACTTTTTCCCTGGTTCAGTGCTGGAGTGTCATCTCAGAGAAGATTGTGGCAGAGCGCTGTTTCCCCCACCCTCCAAATTCAGAAACCATCAGGGCTGGCAAGATCGGTAAAAGAACAAGTCTGCAGAATGGTCTATTTGGCTCTAACTAGGTCATGTCTTAACACAGCATATAAGGCCAGGCTGGGGTTAGGCTGGGCTGGTCATGTTTGGCATTGGAGAACACCGTGACAGCTGGAGAGATTGAGGGGAAGAGAGGTTGAGCAAGTGAAATAATGGATTGTGATGGTGTCATGGAGGAATATCATCTGTAGAATTGATCCAGAAAACCAAAGACCGAAATCTGTGGATTGTCGTGAACGCCTATGCCAGCTGGCATGGCATGTGATGATGATGGTGGTCATGTTTCCTACACAGGTTTTGGGCGTGTGATGGTCACCAGACTCCAACCCAATCCCCTGAGGGAGAAGGACTGGATACAACTTATTTTGGCACTTACTGCCATTGCCACTGTTAGCTGCTAAGATTTTGTTAGGGCTGACCATGTATAAACGCAGCAATGCTAATTGCTTTGATCAAACTGCTATGCAATTGATCAGACTGTAGTGCCATGCCGCTAAAGAACCTAACTCCGAAGCAGTCACGAGTTTCAGAAAATTATAGCCATTCCAAAATCAAAACAAACAAAAAATCCAAATCGCTGTAGCTCCATGTATGCCTATAGTGGTGAGGGGAGGGGGCCTCTATATTGGGTATAATATTGAAATATGCAGTTTAATATTGAAACAGCCAAGGTCATCCTATAGCATATACTGCTGTGTAGGGGTGAAGTCTTAGGCCTTTACATATTCTTGGCATATGAGGTTCTGTTCTTGTCATCAAGATTGAAATACACAGACTTATAAACTATAGGCAGCAGGAATGTCAATTGCTTTATTTCCAGCGGGGCTATGCACCACTACATCTGGTGAACTATGTTGAGACATTTTGTGTTTTGCTTTTATGAAAGTAGTGGCAAACTACTGAACATAAACTTGCCCAGGAATCACAAACAGCCAGAAAATGCAGGAGTTGACTGCTATGTCCTGTAAAGGATACTTTTTATGGAATTAGCATGTACCAACAATCAGGCCTTGCAAATAGCTTCATTTAGAAACTATAATACGCGCCCAGATTGTCTGCCATAGACATTTTATTTTATAAATTATTATTAAATATGCTAAGATTGCTTGGCCTCATTGTTATTGAAAAACTGTCCTAGCTTGTAGATGACCGACCTTTGAGCATTTGCCTGTTGAATAAGTTGTCTTTGGGGGTCTTGTTATTGGTACACCTAGTATTTACAGGGTGTTTTAAAGAGAATATCATTATTCTAGATACGAAAAAGTTACATTACAATTCTGTAATGTTTGCCCAGTGTGTTACTGACACTATCAAAAGCCCAGCTGTCCTACTTTTGATCAAACTGAATCTTTGTTATCACTATTTTTATTGGGTGAATGCCCAAATTCAAACAGTTTGCCTATTATTTGGTGCAAATTAAAATAATGTACATTTACCAAACATATATGCCTGTAACATAATGATATTCTGTTTGGAACATCCCGTATTTTAACCACAAAAAGAGCTGTAAGTGTAAGTTATACAAAATGTATTTAACAATAGGTAGCTTTGAGCAATGGTTCCCAAAGTTAGTGTTATCCTTCCACTTAGGAGGCAGTAAAACATTCAGGGGGCAGTGAGATAGTTATCTTGTAGTTGGGTTAATGCCAAGAAACTGGTGTGTTCTTGTAGAGTTGCAATGTAGGATTTAAAGGGGCGCTAGTTCAGATATTTTGAGAACCATTGATCTGTAAAGTTGTGTTCACATGTATTCCAGGTGTAAGCTTCTTTTGTCAGAAATGTGTATTTTTATTATTCTTTCTAATTTGTTCATTTGTAACTTTGTTGTATCCGTGTGAAACTGTAGCACATTTGTGTTTTTGTTTTCTTGCTTTCAGTGCGTAAACCCCTTTGTGTGAATGTAAGCCCCAAACAGACACCATGTCAGGTGCTAGATCCTTTAGCTCACACGCCAACTTTACGACAGCGACTCATGGAGCCGCCTCGTGTGTCTATACACCCACAACTTCCTCATACAGGTGCTTTGTCCCCAACAGTTTCGTCAGCCTCTGTTCAAGCTGCAGCGAAAAACAGAAGCCATCAGAATTTGCCGTCTACTCCAGTGGGACCACGGAAAATGGCTGGTGTCTTACACGCTAAAGTCACTCAAGGTCACAGAGCTCAGGCTGGAACAGCGGCAGCTGCCAAGAGGGTGGGGTCAGCAGCAAATCCTTCAAGCACTGACAGCCTGAGTTTAAACCCTGTGGTGATTGGCGGCCAGCAGCTTACCGTTCTGAAAGCTCAACATCCCACCAACACTTTGCACAACATGAACTCTGGGACAGCACACTCCTTCCCATCAATAACTCACGCACTGCAAGCAGAACAGGTCAGCAGGCTGGACAGTACTGACCTGCTGTCAGTCAAAAGTTTGCTGGCCAAGAAACTCTCGCACGCAATTCCAGAGCAGGATTCAGCGAATATCTCGGGGACAAACTACCATTCTTCCAGCACGGGAATGCTCCAGCCTGGTGTTTCAGCCAGCTCAGCCAACATCTCTGTTCAGATTTCCCAGGCTAATGTTATTGTCAGTTCCACAGCTGGTTCAGTGGGTAGTAGTTCTAGTCAGGCCACAGCATACCAGCACTATCACCCGGTGTCAGTGTCGTGTGTTGTGTCCTCTGCTCCCACAATGGTAGCATCGTCAGCAGCCGTGTCAATGTCACCCATGAAGCTGACTCAGAACTTCACCACCAGTGACATCATGAACCCCAATGGTCAGAATTCCATCAATTTGGTGCAAGCTGCTCAGAATAGCACATCCTTAAATCAAGTCACTATGAACTCGTCTGCCATTGAGAACAGTTTGAATAATTCCGCAGTACAGCAGAGTTCGAACCTGAACAATGTTATCACACATCATAGTAACATCAGCTCATCATCAGTTGTTCAAAATCCAGTTGTGTCTTTTATTCAGAGGAATTCTAACTCCTACATCCAGAATGCCCAGATTTCTGTGGTTCAGCAGAATTCGTTACATCCCAGCGGGTCTCAACATGGCAACATTTCCATTGTCCCCCAGCAGCAGAATTCTGTTGGTGTCCACTTGGTGCAGCAGGGTTCGGCAGCAGAAACTGTGATGCCCCAGAACTCCGTGACCATTGTACAACAGCAGAATGTTGCAGCTCCCCAGAACACTTCAAACATCCCCTGTGCAATATTACCCAAAAGTGCTGGGCATCAACAGAGTAATTCCATGACTGCAGGCGCGGTCACGTCCCAGTGTTCAACATTCTCATCAACACAACTCACATCAGCGACAGTCAATCATTCGATTAGAAATCAATCCACTGTCCTTGTTGCTAATCATCAAGCAGGCAGAACATTAAATAGCTCAAATGCAATCACATTGTCAGCCGCCACCGCTCCGGCTCAAGGGACTCAGCCAGTATCCTCGTCAGCAGTGGCTGCCTTGCTCACAACCAGTTCGCAATCAGGATCACAAATGATCATCTCCACGCCGGTGATTGCAGGCCAGGTCCAGCGGCCGCAGGCTATCTCTGGGCAGGCACCAACCACTGTGGTCATCCAAACTCCCCCAGGAACAATAGTCATGCCCTCAAGGCAGGTAGTGGTTCAAGGCAGTGGGTCTACAGCTTTCGGATCAGTACAGCAGGGCAGGCCAAGTGGCACTGTCTCATTCATTGTACCGTCTCAGTACCGGCCGGGTTCTTCTGTAACGGTTCAGGGGTTGAACTTTATCCAGCAGCAGGGCAGTGTTAATGTGATGCCCTCGCTGGCGTTGGCAAATAGCACAGCACAATCACAAACTCAGAACATCATTCAGGCTGCACAGACACAGCAGAATTTGATGCAGGCAGCTCAGAATCAACAGAACCTGATCCAGGCCGGAACAAGGCAGATAGTCTTGGCATCAGGTCAGACAAAGACATTACCTGTGGGTGTGCAGATTTCATCCCTACCTGGGAATTTTGTGAGAAGCACTTCCAACTTATGCATGGCACCACAAGAACAGCAGCCGCAACAGAACATCATCATCCAGTCGTCATCCATCCAGCCATTACCTCAGACCATGTCAGCTGCTTCTGGTGTCACCATGAACATGTCCCAGGGTCAGCCGTCGATTACATCTGTACAGCTTCCTTTACATTCTGCAGAATCTCAGCCAGTTAGATCTGAACTTCATTTAAACAACCAGCAGCCGCAGCAGCAGCCTCAGCAACAAATGGTCAGCCAGACTTTAAATATCTCACCTTTGGTTGTGATGGACACACAACAGCAACAATCATTATTGTCCAACCAGTGCAATGGCTTAAGCCATGATGTAAATGGCATTTTAGGCTCTCCCGAATCTGTAGGTAGTGACTTTCCCCCGTCTCCCCTTTCTTTTGGGTTGGTTTCAGACAAGGATATGCTGAACGGCAAGTTGATAGAAGTGGACAGAGACACGCTGGTGAAGAAACATGACATTGAAAAAGTCAGTGAGAAAATCAAGATGAATGGATACGTTCACGCATTGGATAACAGCGCGCTGGATCTTTTGAAACCTGGTCAGTCTGAATCTCAGAATGCAAGAGTGCTGTCTCATGGCTTAAATGCAGAATCCCAAGGAGTGATTGTCAACGGTTGTGTACCTGGTGTGATCCAGGGAGCACATTCAGTAGGGCACAGGATGAACATTCCAGCTGCACAAGCAGTAGCCAATGCAGGTATTAATAACGGCGGTATTATTCAAATACAAGCCCACGCTGGGCAGATGGTTCAGCAGCATGCTGTACCCCAGCAGGTGGTCACTGGTGCCGGCCAGCAGGTGACTGCCAGCCTGAACCAGAAAGTTGTGGGCTTTGTACAGCAGCAGCAGCTGCAGTTTCAGCCGCAGCAGCTACATCTGCATTTGCAACAGCAGCATCTAACAGTGTCTCAGCAGCCCACACAGCAGCTGCATATACAGCCACACCAGCAGATCATCCAGCAGCAGCAGCCCACACAGCAGCTGCATATACAGCCACACCAGCAGATCATCCAGCAGCAGCAGCCCACACAAGTGCAAATGCACACACAGCAAATGCACACACAGCAAATACACACACAGTTCCAGCCAGGTCAGCGGCTGCAGCTGCAGAGGCCCCAGCAGCCTGGAGCAGCAAATGCCCAGCAGTTATCAAATCTCCAGATGCACTCCAGGAACATCCAGCAGTCAGCTCAGCTACGTCCACGAATATCCACGCTGCCTTGTCAACCACCTGGCGTGCAGGTGGGCAGTACGTTAAACCGTCCAGTGTTGAGCCGGGACATTTCTGGCGACAGTGATATTAGCAGTGATAGTGTGGCCTCGATGACAGACTCTGACAAGCCTACGGTCAATGGCCAGGCCACACAGACTATAATTGTGACTCCAGCTACCTCAAAGACCAAATTTAAGCCCAAGAGAATGGAGGGCACGCCAGTTACGGAGAAACTGCTGCCGAAAGCTCGCAGCAAAAAGAAAGGTTCCACAGAAGAGGGAAGCATAACTGTTCATGTCATGCCACAGAACTATGTTCAGAAGCATATGCAGATGGAGTACATGTGTGAATGGACCAACTGCAGAAGGTAGGAACATTTTATTTGAGTTGCTTATTATTGCCATACAACTTTTTTGAGTTTTCTTTTAAAAAACAGTCTTAAATAGTGCCTTTTAAGTCATCATAGGAATGATGATGTTGCCATCTAACTCAAGAAAACTAGGTATCCATTTGTTCAATATATGGAATTGGGGCGTGGTATGCTCCCCTGATGGAGCTGTACTAGCACACTTACCTGTCAGCTCAGAGGTCGCAGGCTTGGCTCCCACATCAACCCAGCCTAAAATGTGTACTAGGGAATGTTCTAGAAAGTAAAAGGCACCCGGGAAGGTAAACCAGGTCAACAAACGCCCACCAAAGTGGGATGTGTTTTCTTAAGGGCGCATAACCGGACATACTGCAATTACATCTGAAGAAGAAAAAAAAACACTCTGGATGAACGCAGAAGAAGAATTAGAAGAAGAAGTAAAAAGGTAGCCAACATGATTTTGACCACAGCACCCATCAAGTGCTGATGATCAATGAAGATATGGGACTGGCATACTCCCAACACACCTCAGTGGGAGATCTCAGGCTTTCTTCCTTTCACCTGGTGAAAACTCCAGAAGTGGCATTTTACAACTATGGTAGGAATTCTGAAAGACAGCACAGGTGGTAAATAAAATTAAATATTATAAGATTAACATTTCTGGATTGTGTATAAGAATGTGGAATGTTTTTTTTTAAAACTTCTAAGCACATATTCAGTGCTAGTCTCAGGCGAGAAGAAAATTCCTCACATAGTGAAGGTGTTGTCCTAATGTTTTTAAAAGAGGCAGAGAGAGCACAAATAGAGTGGGGAAACAGTGAGTTGTAGAATAATAACAGCAACATTTAGAACCACTAAATGAAAGCAGACATGAACCAGTGTTGCATATCAACAAATTATAAGGATGAATCAGACAGGGGGAGTTTGTTTTTTTTTAATACAAAACTCGAGAGTATTGTAACTATAGGGAATCACAGAAAGGACAATATGAAAATCTTGATGGATGGCCTAAATGCCAAGATACAATGGGATATGAAGAGATCTTGAGGGACACAGACTTGGTGTAATGAATGAAAATGGAGAATTATTCTTGTGCAGTGAATGTGTTACATGGCAGAAGTGTTTTTTCCACATAAAAGAATACATAAAGCAATGTGTGCATCACCAGCCACAGAAAATTTTATTGGTCATATCTGTATTAACAAGAAATCTTTATCTGTGCATGACGTTCTTTAGAGGTGCAGATGTAGATTCAAATCACCATCTGCTATTTAGGTAAAATTAAGCCGACACTCTAGAGATAACAACTTCTTATAAACATGCAAATCAGTATAATGTAGGATATCCCAGAAGTCAAGGAGCTAATCAGCATAATGTGGGATATCCCAGACGTCAAGGAGCTAATCAGTGTAATGTAGGATACCTCAGAAATCAAGGAGCTAATCAGTGTAATGTAGGATATCTCAGAAGTCAAGGAGCTGATCAGTATAATGTAGCATATCCCAGAAGTCAAGGAGCTAATCAGTATAATGTAGGATATCCCAGAAGTCATGAAGCTAATCAGTATAATGTAGGATATCCCAGAAGTCAAGAAGCTAATCAGTATAATGTAGGATATCCCAGAAGTCAAGGAGCTATGCAACAATCTTCTGGTCCATCTCTACTAAGTTCTAGGCCTTGCAAGAGTTAATAGACAAAGTGTGTATGGAAGATGGGTAAGACACTCATTGAGAAAACTTGCTAAATGTATAACTTGTACGTCCTTTCTCTGGAACCTGCGCGTCAAAAGAAATGAATGTGTGAGTTTGATGGTACATATAAGAGTATCTGTGAATTAGAATCAAAAACATGAGATTGTAGTTAGTAGTATAACAACAAAGAAACACAAAGAAGACAAGATTAGTGTTTTTGTCTTTCATTTTCTTTCACTGAGTCTATATGTGTATATCTTTATTTCACATGTATACACAAACACAAACCACACCCTGTCTACGTTTTACCTCTAGTAGTGTGAAATTTTTACCTCTGGTAGGTGAAACCTTTATCTCTGGTAGTGTGAAACTTTTAGCTCTAGTAGTGTGAAACTTTTACCTCTGGTAGTGTGAAACGTTTACCTCTGGTAGTGTGAATCTTTTACCTCTGGTAGTGTGAAACTTTTACCTCTGGTAGTGTGAAAGAGCCATATATAAAAAGTAAAATGAATTGGATACACAGCAAGGGGTAGATCACGTAGATGATGGAGTGATGGCATTAAGAACAGCCTAGGAGAAATGAATAGAAACTTACAAACAGCTTAGAAAGAGCGCATAAAAGATCTTTACTTCCCGGAAACGAGAGAGCTGAACGATTAGCTAAGGAAGGAGCAAACAAAAGAAGAGCAGCCTGATGTGCCCGTTACATACCACCAAAAGAAAAGAATGATCCAATCAGTCAGAACGCCACTAAAACCTGCTCAAGATGACGTTATGAACAGACCAGAACAAGTCATTATTCTGCGCCTCACAACAGGACACAATGGATTACGCAATGTGTACAAAATTCAAGATTGGTGAATCAGCCATGTGCACATGTGGAGTGACGTCGCAGACAGCAGAGCTCATACTCCAAGACTGCCCAAAATACAACATCTAGGCAAACCTTCTGGCCTATAGAGACGACAGTGGAAGATAAACTCTATGGACTGCTGAGTGAACTAAAAAAGACAGTTAAATTCATACAAGAGACAACATTGCAGTTATAGACATTTCAAGCGAACAAAAGAAGAAGCAGATCTTTACATCTCCCCCCAACACTTCATTGAGGTAAATGGAATAAGAAATGAACAAAAACGTAGTGTGAAACTGGTAGTGTTGTTAATGGTAGGATGCACCAGGTACTGACACAGCGGTATGAGTTCAGTGCCTAGTTGAGGAAGAATTGTCTTTCATCACTTACTGTTCGTCCAGCCTTGTAAAATGAACACACCACTGGCAGCAAAGGAGATGAAATTATGCAGTCACTCAAATCTTGATTGCTGCCAGACTCAATCTCAGATCTGTAAAACCTACCCACAGAAAGGTGACAAGGATGAGAACGTGTCACCCAGCCTCATATGTCTTAGCCTAGAATATGTGAACGCCTAACACTTCACAACAATCTGCCATAAGGCTGCCCACAAGAATATCATGTGTGCTGCTTCTTCTGTTGCCCATTTGTCCTTCATTGGAGTACAGACTCAGCCAACTCCTGCCAAGCTGTCCTATATTTTGCTATCTTTTGCAGCTTCATCCATGTCCTGCCCGTTTTATTCATCTGTCTTTAATTCTCTTCTCCGTGCATTTTTATGTCTCCCTCCATTTATTTTATTCTAGAGATTAGACTTTCTCACGATATAGTTATCAGACTTTCTCAGTGTGTGTGAAATCCAGCACTTTTTGATGTTTTCCGGTCCAAAATAATTGCCACTCCCCTATGACGATCTTCACCTCCAGAATAAATAATCTTGAAATTTTCATCTATCTTGATGCCTGCTCCTGTCCATCTCGTTTCGCACATATCTAAAATATTAATTTTTTTCCCTTTCAATTTCTTGTTTTATGTTCTCTAATTTTTCGTCGTCGTTTAACATCCTAACGTTCCAAGTTGCTAATTTTAACGTCTCTGTCCTTGTCTTGCGATGATCAGTCTTTAAGCGAATCATGATGTACTAGGCACTTTTAAAGAGGTAGTTTGCCGTTGCTTTCCTCTATGGCAGTGACCTTACTGGTCGGAGACCGCAGCCATTGACTCAAGAAGAGCTCCTCTGCCTGCTGCCGTGAAACTCGAGACCATGACCAACCAATATCTGTCGGCTGCTCTCAAAATTTCATCCACCACCTGCCTTCCGTGGCTTCTTTTGAAAACTTCCAATCAAAGAACACAAAATAACATCACATAATCCAGGGGAAAACACTATTCATAGGAAATCACACGAAATCCAAAGGAAAACACTAAATAGCGTCCCTCCAAAAAGTAATGCATCATTTTGTCGCCATCTTAGACCGGATGTCACCTTATTTCACATACTGCCATAGTTCTGCCCATGAGCTGGTCTCTGTCTTGGACATGTTGACTGCGGAGGACAAAACCTCAGAGACCTTTATAAACAGCAATTAAAATAGGAAAACATAAGCAACCGACTGGACTGGTCACATATAATTGTGTTTCTAGGTCTGCCTCTATTTCGTTGGCTGTGTGGGTTGTTGACTTTCTAGTTAATCTGTCAGATTTTCTCAGTGTACGTCCTACCCAAAATGATCAAGACTTTTAAGGGAAGCTGAGTCGCAAAGACAACTTATCACAAACGTCAGAAAGAGGCAGTCATTGTTTTTGGCCACGTTATGAGAAGACACAAATTGAAATATGTTGTGACAACGAGAAAGATTTGCAGAAAGAGATATAGAGTAAGACAGCGTGAGACGATTCTTGACAGTCTTGCGTCATGGCACGGAAGGGAGTCAACTCACAAGTTTATCCATGACATCGGAGATCATAATTTCAGGAGAGGCATGATTGCCCACGCCAGCCGGCCAGGTACTGGATGATGATGATGATGTCCTACCCAGCACCAGCATATATTCCTCAGCTCTTGATTCATTGGTGTTTGTGTTGTCCTCTCCATGAGCAATACATTGTTGATTGTGTCAAGCTATTTTATTCCTTTTAATTTGGGCAGGCACAAATTAATGAATGCTTTTAATTTATTAGTGATTCTTTGAGTCATTCTCCACATTTCTGATCCATATAGTAGTATTGACTCACTAGAGTCACAGAGACAACTATAGGGGTATCTCACTTCTGTGTATTGTTGGAAAAGTATTTGCCAGAATTGTTCTTAGTGCTGTGAAAACTCCTCATGCCTATTGTATTCTAATTTTAATCTCTCTCTCTCTCTCTCTCTCTCTCTCTCTCTCTCTCTCTCTCTCTCTCTCTCTCTCTCTCTCTCTCTCTCTCTCTCTCTCTCTCTCTCTCTCTCTCTCTCATGTGTGGGTGGGTGATTGTATATGAGTAAGGGTGTGTGGTTAAGGGATGTTTGGTTGGGGGATGGGTGGGTAGAGAATATGTGGGTGGGTGAGTGTGTGTAGGTTAGGAGATGGTGGGGGGTGTTTGTAGGGGTGGGCTCGGGATCTGTGAGTGCGCTGGGGGAGATGGGAGATTATGTGGGTGGGTGCGGTGTATGTGAGTTGACGGGGAGGTGTGTGTGTGCGTGGGGGATGTGTGGCCGAGGAATGTGTGTTTGGCTGGGTGGGTGGAGGAGTATATGTGGGTGAGTGATTTTTGGTGGGTAATGGGATGGGTAGAGGTTATGTGAGTGGGTGGGGGGGGGGGGGTGTGTGTGTGGGTGGGGAATGTATGTGTGCTTGGGGTGTGGGTGGATGGGATGTGTGGTGGGTGAGAGGTGTGTGTGGGTGGGGTGATGTGTAGGTGGTGGATGGGTGGGGGCATGTATGTGTGTGGTTTGGTGGGTGAGTTGGAGTGAAAGGGGGATGTGTGGGTGGGTGGTGGATGTGTCTCATAACATAGTAATATGCATTGTTTATGTTTACAAAATTCATGTGACAATGTTTTTTCCTATGCACTGTTGATGAAAGAAAGATGAGTGATTGGAAGGGCCGAATGTAAGACGGGCCTGCATGCACAATTTGTTACCCTTTGAAAATAGTCTGTTTGTTTTGTTTCTCTCTCTCTCTCTCTCTTTCTCTCTTTGTGTGTGTGTGTGTGTGTGTGGGTTGCTCCATCTTTGTCAACACAGATGTCTGAAAAGGTGAATTTTTCCATGTCTTGAAGTGAAGTTTCACCTAGGGAAGTTGGGTTATCATTTGCTTGTTTTGCTCTCGTGTTTATCTTTATCTTTCCCCCATAACTTGTCCTAGTTGTTGTGACCTCCCATCAAGTATGTTTAGCTTATCTTGCATCAGATTTCATGTATGGGGCAGGAGAGCAGTATCGCCAGCAAAGTCCAGATCATCAGACCTCTCTGTCAGATTCCATGGTTACTACTGTCTTCATAATCCTGTATATAGTCAGTTAGAACAATAAAGGTGACACAAGACATCCCTGTCAGAATCCTGTGCCTAATTCACATGTATGCTAGTTTTCCCCTCATGAAGATTTCATCTTTATATGTTGTTTTTATTAAGTTAATAATCTTTCTGTTCGATCCCATAGTGCCTCAACAATTTCCAAAGGGATTCCCTATCAATGCTGTCAGAGGCCATTTCATAGTCTGCAAATCTAATACAAAGTGACGAGTTCAGTTCATTGCTTTATTATTGTGGGCAGTATGCCTTTCTGGTCAATGCAGGATCAGTTTTGGTCATATCCCTCCCTTAGTTGTTTGTCAGTGGCATCTCTTAATCTCTCTATAGTGATCCTGTTAATATTTTCCCAGGAGCTGGCTGTAACATTCATCTCATCTGATCATGTTCCTCTTGTACCTTGCGGCGTCAAAGCGAAGTATAAACAGCGGGAGAGTGCCCGCTTGTGGGCTTCATGTATAGATGTTCCCATCAACTCTTTTATTCCCTGCATCCATCGTTTACGTGGTTGGCCTCTTCCTCTGCTTCTATCTGGTCTGTACATCATTGCTTGTTGTGGTATACTTTTAGTTGGTAACCTACTTGCATGGCCAAACCATTTTAACTTGCTGCCTTCTAATAGTCTAGCTCAGCTATAACACCCACTTTAGTCCTGATTTCTTCATTTCTGATCTGATCTCTTCTGGATACATTGAGTATTCTTCTCAGGAATCTCATTTCTGTTGTGATTTTCTTTGCTCTTTTTCTGTAATTGTCCAGGTTTGGCATTGGTAACAGAGAGTTGGTAAAAAGATTGTGTAGTAAAGTGCTTTCTTAGTAATTATTGATAATGTTTGATCTTTAGTATTGGTGCCATTTGTCCAATGAGTTAGTTTGCCTTATTGCATCTGTTTTCGATCTCGTCTTCTGGTTGATGATATTTTACTTTCTAGGTACTTGAAACTCTTTACTTGTTTCAAGGGATGTTCGTTTACATGAATTATTGTTATTTTTCTTCTTTAGTTATAGTCATTACCTCTGTTTTACTTGTGCTAATTTTCATGCTATGTTCCTTACATATTTTTTTTTTTTAAATTATTCATGTGGTCTTGTAATTCAGTTTCTGATTTTGCTACTAGTGCTTGGTCATCCGCAAATAGGAATTCTCTAATGGTGTAATTTTCATATGGTTCTTCTTCTGTGTTCTTGTCATATGGTGGTTTTGCTATCTCTGTTTGGCTGGTTTCTTTACATCACATCACATTGGCACCTTGCCGTCTTGACAGACGATAGTTTGTGCTTTAAAAAGGCATAATAACTTTTAACTATGGCGGTAGCGAGTGTGACTGATAAGGCCAATTTGCGCTGTAAATGTCCGTTCACAGTGGGTGCATGTGAACACGTGGTCATTTCCACCATCATGCACCATCTTACGTCTCAAACGCTTGGTGTGTGACTTTTCTGCAATAATTTTCTCCTTTGACTTTATTCCATTTCTGATATTTGCCCTCCATGCAACACGTTCAGCGGCGACTTGCTCCCAATGTGCATTATCAATGCCTGTATCAATCATGTCCCGCTTACACACATCTTTGTATCGTAGTAGAGGCCGACCGTGAGATCTCTTACCCATCTGTAATTCACCAAAAAAGATATCCTTTGGTATTCTACCATCATCCATCCGCCTAAGATGTCCTATCCATCTAAGTCTACGAAGACTGAGCATGGAATAAACTGTCACACAACCTGATCTTTCCAATACTTCAGTATTTGTGATTTTGTCTTGCCACTTAATACCAAGAATTCTTCGCAGACACCGCATATGAAAGCTGTTTAAATTGTTCTCTTGGCTTGAGTAAGTTGTCCAGGTTTCACTGCCATAGAGAAGAGTACTAAGGACACAGGCTTGATAGACAAGGACTTTTGTTTTGGCAGTAAGCTTCCTGTTCTCCCAGACTCTTTTTCTTAACCTGTTCATTGTTGTTGCTGCCTTACCAATCCGGATGTTGATTTCCTGATCTAGGGATAATTTGCTATTTACCACCGATCCTAGATATGTAAAATGGTCTACTATCTCTAGTTCGGCGTTGTCAATAAAGATTGATGGTACCCCATGTGCACCTTGTGACATAATCTGTGTCTTCTTTTTGCTAATTGTTAAACCAAATTCAGAACAAGCATTGGAGAATGCAGATAGTAGACATTGCAATTCTTCCTCAGAGTGGGTCGTAACTGCAGCATCATCTGCAAAAAGCAACTCTCTGATCAGTACCCTCCTAATTTTGGTCTTAGCCTTCAATCTCTGAGCATTGTAGAGGCCGCCATCTGAGCGTGAGTGAATGTATATACCACCATCCTGATCATGAAATGCATATTTCAGTAGAAGTGAAAAGTATATTCCAAAGAGGGTGGGAGCTAGTACACAACCTTGCTTAACTCCACTCTTGATTTCAAATTCTTCAGAAGTTGCACCATCAAACTTGATTATACCCTTCATGCCTGTGTGGAACGATTCCACAATGGACAGAAGAGTTGGTGGGCAGCCAATCTTCTTTAGTGCCTTGAACAGACCCTCACGACTGACCAAATCAAATGCCTTTGTGAGGTCGATGAAGGCAATAAACAGTGGTTGATTCTGTTCACGGCATTTTTCTTGCATTTGTCGCAATGAGAATATCATATCAGTGGTAGACCGGTTCTGTCGAAAGCCACACTGTGATTCGGGGTAGACTTGATCTCCTAGGACTTGAAGTCTGCGCAGAACAATTCTGGCAAATACTTTTCCAACAATACACAGAAGTGAGATACCCCTATAGCTGTTGCAGTCGCTCCGATCGCCCTTGTTCTTGTACAGTGTTATGATGCTTGAATCTTTGAAATCCTGTGGGACTTGTCCTTCACGCCAGCATAGCTCTATTAGCTGGTGGATCTGTATAGTGAGTGTGTCTTGCCCACTCCTGATAACCTCTATTGGAATCCCATCCTTACCTGGAGCCTTGCCAGATGCAAGTTCATTTATAGCACACTTAACTTCTGTTATGGTGGGAAGTGTGTCCAGGTGGTCAAGAGTTGGTAGAGCCTCTATGGCGTTGAGGGCATTATCCGCTAGTTTGGTCTCACTTGAGTAAAGCTCCAAATAGTGCTCTACAACCCGTAACAGTTGCCTCTCGCTTTGATTCCGAGACCAGTTAAGACCAGGGATGGAGTTATTGCCTCTCCATAGCACAAAGCCTGGGCTAAAATATAGAGATCATGTGTTGCCCATGCAGCATGATCCCTCTCTCGGCTTGCCTAGTTCACTCCAGAGGAAAGGTAACACCCCTACATCTGGAACAAGACAAGCTGCAGAAGCTGCCGGATCAGCAAAGCAATGCTCTAACTGTCCGCCTGTCGGAGCTTCGATCCTAGACCAGTCGCCAACCAAGGCTTAGGGCCTGGTCTGCCCTGCCATGACAATTTTGTCTTTAGCTTGCATTTCCTCGCACCAGGGTAAGGCTTGTACCCTCCCAATTGCGCTCTTCCGCCCGAAGCCGTTGGCACAATGTGGGGTGTCGGGTTTGGTAAGCGCCGCCCAACGTTCGGCGCTAACAGAAACCAGGTAGTACCGTCTACTGTTATACGGTAGCTCAGTCATATCTGACTAAGACCTGACTGAAGTTTTCTTTACATATGTTGTCTGTATATGTTATGAACAAGAGAGGGGACAGGACACAACCTTGTCTTACTCCAGATCTTATGGTGAAGGGATCTGAGTGTCCCCCAGTTGCTCTCACTATGCATTCACTGCTGTTGTATAAGCTTCTATATACGTTTGTTAGATGTGTACTCACTCCATATTGTTTAAGGATTTCCCACAGCTTGTTTCTACCTACTCTATCAAATGCCTTTTCTTGGTTGACAAAGGTTAATTATAGTGTTTCATTGAATTTGATTGATTTTTCTATAAGTTGCCTAAGAGCAAAAATGGTATCTGTGCATTCTTTGTTTTTTTTCTAAATCCAAGTTGTGTTTTCCTTAGCTGGGGTTCTATAGTAGTTCGTAATCTTTTCTCAAGAATTTTACAAAATATTTTTCCAGTATGACTCAAAGGAGAAATGCCTCTGTATTGTGTGCAGTCTCTTTTGCTGCCATTGTTTGTCCAAATAGGGATAATTATGGCGTTTCACCAGTCTCGTGGCGTCTGTTGTTCTACCCAAACATGGTTGAATAGTCTATGTACTTCTCTTCCTGCGTTCGCTGCTTTAATTAGTTTATTTGGTATTTTATCTTGTCGCGATGATTTATTCAATGGGGCTAATCTGACGGCTTCTATAATTTCTTCTTTCAGTATGTCTGGTTCTTGTTCTTTGGTGGCATCTGTGTCGGTTTCTTGAATTCCTGTCACATCTGATGGGATGTTGAGAGGTTGTTCAGAGTACTGTTTCCATCTTATTAGGATTTGTTTTTGTTCACTTATTGGTTCTCCATTTTCGCTGTTAATTATTTCAGTTGGGTCTAAGGGTTGTCCTCTGGTTCTCATTGCACTTATCTTTTTGTAGAAGTTTCTAGTTGCCTCCTTGTAGTTTTTATTTAGGGTTTCTCCATACTCCTCCCAGTCTTTTTGTTTTTCTCTCTTTACTATTCTTTTCGCATGTCTTCTCGCTATTCTGTATTCTATGTAATCACATTCCTGTTTGCTCTTCGACCACTTTATATTTTTCCTTTTTGTCTTTTACAGCTTTCTTTACCTCTGCGTTCCACCAACTTGTTATTTTCTTTATCCGTGTTTTGCGTTTTTTCGTGGTTCCACGTGTTATTTTTGCAGTATTTAAAATGCTTGATTTGAACATCACCCATTCTTCTTTCACTGTTTTTCTTTCTAGAGGTAATTTTACAAAGATTTCAGTTAGTTCTTTCTCATAATTTTCCCTCACTGCCTCGTCTTGGTTTTTTTTTAAAGTTTACTGATTCGCATGGCATGTAATTTCCTGGTCTTTGCTTTCTTCTTCTGATGGTTCTTATTGTGCCAACGACTGCTTTGTGGTCTGTGTTTATACTTAAGTTGGGCACTGCCCTTGGATCTAATATATTTCTCTTTCTGTTATTTCTTGTTAATATAAAATCAGTTTGGCTTTTAGTATCTAGATCATTCCATTTATACTAAGTGTATATTTGTGAGTCTTTGTGTTTATAGAATGTGTTTGTTATATAGAGGTCGTGTTGGCTGCATAACTCTGTATCAGTCTACCTCTATTATCATTTCTTTCATTATGTTGGTCTCCAAATGCTCCAAGATGTTTTTCTATGCCCACTCTGTTATGTCCTAGTCTTGCATTGAAATCTGCCATAACTATGATGTTGTCCTGCTTATCTACTTTATTTAGCACGTCATGTATGTCTTCATATAAATCCTCGCATTCTTGCTCATTTGTGTTTATATTACATGGTGCTATATTTGTACATATGTTGTAATTGTTCTTTTATTCTCACTGTTATGATTTTTTCTGATATATATTTTATTTCTAGTATTCCTCTTGCTAGCCGTGCTTCAATGACTATTCCCACACCATGCCTTGCCTTTTCTTGCTGTAGACAAACGTGTAACTGGTGGATCTCCTTGCATCTTTTCCCCTTTATTCTGGTGTTCTCTATTCCCATCGGTCCGATTTTCCTCTCTTCCGTTGTTTCTATAAGTTCTTATTCTTTACTATTAAAACTGCAGACGTTTATTGTGCCTATTTTTTTAATCGCTGATCTATCTCGTAGTCTGTTAACATTGCCGGACCTATATCCATTTGGGTCAGTCCGTTTATGCTTCTTAGTTTTTCTATGAGCAGTATGAAGATCCCCTGCCGGCTTGCTAGGCCAGTCGCAGGTTTAGGACAAAAATCTGACCATGGGGATTCCATCTCCTATGGCAAGCCATAGCCCCATTGGCCCATGACCTCGCGGTCATGATTTCCCGGTCTACACCACGTGGAGGTGGGGGTTGACTTGTGTAGTCTGCGGGTCATCGGCAGGCCACTAATTTTCACTTTTCACCCCTCCTGGGAGAAGCTAGCCGATACTTACCCTGCTGGCTGCAAGGCCAGGCGCTGTCCACACCTTGTAGACCAGTTGTAACATTATTCCTTTTTAATTTCCACATGAGAAACCCTATTACTTGTTCTAATATCTGTCCATTTGTTCTATTGTTTGTTGTTGGCCAATTCTCCTTTGCATTGGTAATTGTCATAGTTTTAGTTTCATTTCTAATCCTTCTTCTGCACCTCGCCAATTAACTTTCTCCACAAAATCCTGCGACTTCTGCCATTACTTCTGTGTAATTAGCACGTCTGATGGTGTTTATTATTCTTCCATTGATGTTTGTCTCCTGGGTGGTAGTTGAAAAGACACTGATCACAGCCCCAGCCCCGCATAGCCTGGTTTGATCATGTGTCTGTTATAATTAAACCTCTCTCATGAATGCAGGTATTAGCTTTTTATGTTGTACTGTGTCTATAGCTTTCTTGTAGATTGTGAAACATACATGAGCTAGCGTGAACCAAGTCCTCAGAACATGTCAAATCTTCTTTGGAATGATTGATTCTGTCTTGGAAATTATAGTTCTGTAAAACTGTGACCTGCATTTTATTTGCTCTGGTCTCTTGCTCACTATGCCATCCCTTTATGTGTGATCTCCCTTCTTACATTCTTTTGTGCTCCTCTGCTTCATCCTTCTCTTTAGAGCAAGGACCTTTAAGGCATTAAAGTGGTGTAAATATGCAGGCTTCTAAGACCTGAACAGTGATAAAATATGACATTAAAATCTCCAACAAAACAGAATCATTGAACTTAATATTAAAATCTGAATGCTTAATCCTAACATACCAGGGTGTCGCCTTTAAAAAAAGTAAACAATACACAACACAATATTTTAGATAGATTCAAATCTCTTTATTTCACATCATTTAGCCGTTCCTTTGTAGAATGTTGCTCTCGTCACGGCCCGCCAAAAAGTTTCTCGGTCTCTGTCTCATTCAAATGAGGTTGATTAATAATCTGTTTGTGAGTCAGTTTTCTCAGGTTTTCATAACTTGTACAATGTCAGCATATTTCTTCATCTTAGCCCATAACATTCTAAGAATTGTTCTGAACATTTAATCTCAAAAGCCCTAATTGTCTTGGTTAGTGATTGTAAAATGGTCCTTAAATGACATCAAATGTTGCCACAGGAAAGATGCATCTTTTCAAATGATTTACTGTCATCTGCGTGGCTATACTCCCCCCACTGTTCTTGACTATGGAGCTCAGATATTTACATTTTGTGACATTTTCAATTTCCTCTTTGTTGATTGTGATTTTTTTTGGGTTGGTGTGCAGTTCATTCCATGAACATTTTATTTGTAAAGTTCACTAAAAAGCATGTTGATTTTCACACTGTTATTGACAGGCAAGATCAACTCTTCCAATACCTTAGCACCATTTGAGAGATGTGCTATGTCTAAGTTCAGGAATCGGATTTTGACTAATCATAAATGTATCGCAATTGTCTCTGGTCTGATCATAGACATTCCTCATTGCGTTTTCTGCATGTATGTTGAACGGCTATGGGGAGAGAATACAGCCCTCACTTACCCTCCTGTGCACCACAGACTAGTTTGATATTTTATTGGTTTTGTTAAAAAAAAGTCGCTTAAAAGTCGACAGGGTCGACTTCATTGCACCGGGTTTTTATCCCATATGGCTCTTTCCGCAGTACGGAAAGCGTCGCACAAAGCACGAACTCCGTAGCTTTTAGCGACGACCCATGGGAGTCTCCGAAACATTTAACTCGTAAACCGAAGGACGCGGCCCGGAATCGAACCCACAACCTTTGGCTCACGAGTCAAACGTCAAACGGCTTGACCACTTCGCCACAGAGTTTTGTTAGATTTTGCATTGTTGATCATACTTAGTCTAATAAAGGTTTAGGCTTTTCCTGTTTACTTTCATGTTGATTATCTGCTTTCTTTGTCATGTCTTCATACATTTCTCCACAGTGACCCTTCCATCTTTCTAGTATATCTTTACATGTTATGATGGTCTGAATTCATCTGTTAATGTTCCATCTCCTTGAACAAGTCTCTTCCTTGCAGCTGGAGATTCTGTTCTGTTACAAGTATTCATTATACACTATTTCTTGTCATCTCTAATCGCACTTACAACTCTTCCTTACAGCTGGAGATTCTGTTCTGTTACAAGTATTCATTACAAACTATTTCTTGTCATCTCTGGTTGCACTTACATCTTTTGTCGTTATTTAACTGTATTTACTAACCATATAATTGCTTCCATGCCGATTGGCTACAGAAAAACGAAATATAGATAATATGACTAGCAACTCATGATGTCACTTTCAAAATTACATTGAACAGTTACATACATTTGAAGTGTTAAAACGAAAATTGTCTTTCTGTTATTTATCATGGTTTTATCTGGGGAAAAGTCCCATTCAGTATCACATGAGTTAATTGGGGCTTATTTGACAAATGTGAAATCATTATTGCAGAGCTGTAGATTGTCTCCCTCATGTGTTGCCTGCTTGCCACTAAGAACATTGCTAATCTTGCACATTCTTGATTGTCCTTCATTTCGTCAGAGAACGCAGTGTTGAAAACACATTGTCATTTACCATGTCGTGGGCCACATTTTTCACAAGTTCAAAGCCATGACATATTTCTTTCCAAACTCCAGTACAAATTTTTTTTTGTCTCTTCTTTGTTCACTTGAAATTGATTGCCAATCTCTGCAATGTTGTCTCTTATTTAAATTTCACTGTCTTCTTTAGTTTACTCAGTGGCTCATAAAGTTTTGTCTTCCACTGTTGTTTCTCTAGGCCAGGTTTGTTTCTCTAGGCCAGGTTTGTTTCTCTAGGCCAGGTTTGTTTCTCTAGGCCAGATTTGCCTAGATATGTCGTATTTGGGGCGGTCTTGAAGTATGTGGTCTGCTGCGCCAGTTCGCATGTGCTCATGGCAGATTTGTTAATCTTAAATTTTATATATGTGTGGTTGCATAATCGATTCTGTCCCGTTCTGAGGTGCAGAATAATTATTAGGTCTGGCCTGTCCATGAAATGGTAATCTTGTGCTGGTGGTGGTGGTTTTCTGATTGAATTATGATTCTTTTCTTTTGGTGGTATATAGCTAGTTGATCAGCCCTCTCTTGTCCGGGCACCCCACCACTCCACAGTGAGATGGCACCTACCGCAATAACACATTGGAGCTTGTCATGTTACTGCATTCTTCTACTCATACTTGAAATAACTTTACAACAACAAGAACTCAAACATGGTGGTCATGTTCCTCCACAAACATGTTCTCAGTGTTCGTGATAAGTTTCACTGCTTATCATCTTCCATTTCACTGCTTATCATCTTCCATTTCACTGCTTATCATCTTCCATCTCACTGCTTATCATCATGTTTCACTGCTTATCATCATTTGTTTCACTGCTTATCATCTTCCGCTTCACTGCTTATCATCTTCCACTTCTCTGCTTATCATCTTCAGTTTCACTGCTTATCATCTTCCACTTCACTGCTTATCATCTTCTGTTTCACTGCTTATCATCTTCTGTTTCACTGCTTATCATCTTCTGTTTCACTGCTTATCATCTTCTGTTTCACTGCTTATCATCTTCTGTTTCACTGCTTATCATCTTCAGTTTCGCTGCTTATCATCTTCCATCTCACTGTTTATTATCTTGCGTTTCACTGCTCATCATCTTCCATGCCACTTCGCCAACCCACCCAGTATATCCTGTCTCTGTCTCTAATTGCCTTATGACATCCTTCTGCTTGCCATGTAGTCTCATCATGAGTGACCAGACAATTAAAATTGATCATCTGCATACGTAGGCAAGGTATACTGGGTGTTTGTAATGTCTCACTACACTTTGTATGTGGAACAAATTTGAAAATTTCTTTCTTTCGTTGGTAACACCATTCTGTTTGGATTGCAAAGAATTACTCCAGCAGATGACAGCCATTCGCTGTATATTGCTTCACGATAGACTGTGGAGCACATATTTTGATGACATCATGTACTTCATTTTTCAAATTTGTTCTACATACAAAGTGTGGTGAGACTTTACAAACACCTGGTGTATCTATCTGACTTCAAGTGCTCACACAGCAGTGCACAGTTACTGGACAAGAGTGATGCAGCCCAGCTAACTCGAAATGGTTAAAGGCAATAGAATTTATTACATTGAACCAGATATCACCTCACCTGGGAGCATCACACAGAGCATGAGTTCCAGCTATGACCCTCAGGGGTAGGGGGTTTTCTGCAAATCACGCTTTGAGCTGAATATTGCAGTCCGAAGATAAAACCCACAACTTTCAGAGTACACAGCTTGGTCTTTGTCATGTAGAACATGAACCCCTGCTGACTGTACCCGCTGTAATGAGATGCCCCATGGCAAGACCTGCTGCTGTCTTGCATGCACTGCCAGATGTTCAGATCTCATGGTCTCTTGTTTCCTCAGGTGTTTCTCCAGCGCACGCCTTGTGTTCATGCATGTTTTCAAGCAGCATCTTCCAAAGACCGCAGAGTCCTCCTGTCAATGGGCTTCATGTGAGAAGCTGGTTCGCAAGAGGTGGTCCTTGGTCTCCCACATGCAGGTACGTTGATAAGCTCATTTCTTTTGTTTGTGTGTGCGAGGGGTCTTAGTCGGATATGACTGGGCTATCGTATGACAGTAGATGGTGCTACCTGCTTTCTGTTAGCGCCGAATGTTGGGCGGCGCTCACCAAACCCGACACCACTCATTGGGCCAATGGCTTCAGGCGGAGGAGCGCAATTGAGAGGGTACAAGCCTTATCCTAGTGTGAGGAAATGCAACCTAAAAACTAAATGTTATGGCAGGGCAGACCAGACCCCAAGACTTGGTTGGCGACTGGTCTAGGATGGAAGCTCCAACAGGCAGACAGAGCATTGCTTTGCTGATTTGGCAGCTTCTGCAGCTTGCCTTGTTCCAGATGTATTGTTGTTACCTTTCCTCTGGAGTAAACTAGGCTGGCAGAGAGGGATCATGCTGCATGGGCAACATATGGTCTCTAAACTCAGCCCAGTCTTTGTGTTATGGAGAGGTACAACTCCATTTGACAAACTATCTTCTGTCAAGACGGCCAGATGCTAGTCAATGTGTGAGGGGGAGGAGGGGTGGTAGTCAGTGGGCTGCATGTGAGAAGCTGATCTGCAAGAGGCGGTCGGTCCTTGGTCTTCTACATGCAGGTACATTGATGATGTTGATGTGCTTATTTCATTTGTGTGTGAATGTGTATGCTGTGAATGGTGGTGTCTGAGCAAAGTGGATGCAGTGGTTTTGGTACATACATGTACTCCTTTCATTTGTGAGAGAGGGAAAGAAATAGTATTAGTAGTGGTGGTAGTGCTTGAGCAAAGGGAATGATGTGGAGTTTGTACATTCATGTATTAATTTCATGTGTTATGTGGGTTGGTGAGATATGTTGTCTCTGTGAGTGCGATTTGTTTTGTGTGTGGGTGAGATTTGTTGTTTGTGTGAATGTAGTACAGTCATGTAAATGTTCCTCACTCATGATATGTGTGAGTCAGAAATTGTCCTCTGTGCCTGTTATAAATATAACAACAACACATTTAAAGTTATGTTGGGTCTGAATGTCCTATTAATTATGTCATTGCTTCCAACCAAAGTAAATTGAGAAAGTTACCCACCTGATGATTGGAGTAGCTATATATATATATATCATGATTTTCCAGACTTGTGATGTGTGGTGATGAGAGAAGCCACAAATATAGTTTTCCCCAACTGAGGGGTGCGTTGTGATGAGAGAAGCCACATGTATCATGGTTGTTCCCAACTGAGGGATGTGTAGTGATGAGAGGTCACAAATACAGTCTCCCTCAACTGAGGGATGTGTAGTGATGAGAGAAGTCACAGGTATCATGGTTGTTCCCAACTGAGGGATGTGGGGTGAGGATAGAAGCCACATGTATCATGGTTTTCCCCAACTGAGTGATGGGTGATGATGAGAGAAGCCACATATATCATGGTTTTCCCCAACTGAGGGATGTGAGGTGATGATAGAAGCCACATGTATCATGGTTTTTCTCAACTGAGAGATGTGTAATGATGAGAGAAGCCACAAATATAGTTTCCCCACCTGAGGGATGTTCTTCTTTTGTTCTCTTGAAATATGTCTATAACTGCAATGTTGTCTCTTGTATGAATTTAACTGTCTTTTTTAGTTCACCCAGCGGTCCATAGAGTTTATCTTCCACTGTCATCTCTCTAGGCCAGAAGGTTTGCCTAGATATGTAATATTTTGGGCAGTCTTGGAGTATATGCTCTGCTGTCTGCGACGCCAATCTACATGTGCACATGGCTGATTCACCAGTCTTGAATTTTTTATACATGTGGTTGCATAATCTATTGGTCCTGTTCTGGGGTGCAGAATAATGACTTGTTCTGGACTGTCCATAACGTGGTAGTCGTCTTGAGTAGGTTTTTGTGGCTTTCTGACTGATTTGATCTTTCTTTTCTTTTGGTGGTATGTAACAGGTACATCAGACTGTTCTTCTCTTGCTCCTTCCTTAGCCAATCGATCAGCTCTGTCGTTTCCGGGTACTCCACAGTGGGATGGTATCCACTGCATGATAACCTTATGCTGACTGCTAAGTTCAGAAAGTAGTGCTTAGTACTGGCAATTTCCCAGACAGGAGCACCTCGAGTACTGATTTTTCATCTGCCAATAGCACCATAGGTTGTGTACAATGGCTGGTATTTAGTAATTTCTTTGTTGCTATCTTGATTGCCTCAATTTCAGCATCATAGTTATGGCAGTACTTTCCTGTTGGTACTCTGGCCGTGTCTCTAATATTATTTGGGTATTCTATGTACACTCCCAATCCTCCATTTCAAACAGCATTTCATGCTGACCCATCTGTGTGGACTCGAATCCAGAGTTCCTGTGGGTATTCTTCTTCAAGGAAGCTGAAAAACTACTTCTTTTCAACCGCCCCATAGCTAAGTTTTCACATCTGTTCTTCATAGGGTGGCCTGGAAAGCTGAGGAACTTTTCTGCTTGTTTTGGTGTTTTTGTATCTCTGCACTCTCTCAGTACTTGTGTCCTCCCCATCTTCTCCATTTCCACTATAGGGGTTGATTTCATCCCTCCTGTGATGACTCTCAGAGCTTGATTTTGCACCTTGTCCAGCTCTTGTAGTGTGGTTTTTGATGCTGAACACCACGCAGTTGACCCATATTCCAGGTGTGGTTGTATGCACTGTTGATAAACTTTGCTAAGTATTTTCCCACTGGCTCCCCATGTGGTTCCACTTAGCTTTCTCAGGATGGCTATTTTCCTTCTGGCTTTTGCTACTGTTTTTTTTTTTATGGGTTTTCTCTATGTTAGCCTGTTGTCGAATGTTACACCAAGGTATGTTCTTTATCTTCTCTTAGGGGTGTTCCATTTATCTGAATGATCCCTGCCTATTGTTTTGGAGAGAGAATAGAGTGGTGCTGCACTTGTCAGTGTTTATGCTGATACACCATCTATTTCCCATGCAACAAATGTATCTACAGCTCTTTGTAGCGATCTGGTGGCCACTGATGCATGTTCATTTGTGCTCCATAGAACCAAGTCATCAGCGTACATTGCAACTTTAATTCCATGTGGTAGATTAGTAAGGATCATTGATGAAGATTAGAAAAAGTGTGGGGGACAAGACTCTGCCCTGGGTAACACCATGACACAGTAGTACTTTCTTGCAATTGAGTCCGTCTATCTGTACTCGGGCTCTTCTATTGTGCAAGTATGCTTTCACCCATTTGTACATTCTTCCATTGACTTTACAGTTTCTCAGTTTCTTCATCAGACCTTTCCAGACTTTGTCAAAGGCTTTCTTCAGATGTTGTTGTTGTTTGTCCATCAAGAATGATGATGACCATTTATTTCATCCAGTGGGGTTGAAGGTGTGGAGCCGTGGGTTCTAAGATGGCTGATAAGGCCTATTTTGGCTCGAAATGTTCTTTGACAATGTGGGCAAAGAATGCTTGACGTCTCTGGAGGAGGATTTCCTGCAGTGGTTTTTCTGTCCTGCCTTTTCTTCACAGCTCTTGCAGTCCTGGTTGCCTCACATATGACTGCACCTTTGCGCAATGATGCACGCCACGAATTTCGGTCTCTGGCTGCAGCCTCCCAGGTGTCATGAGGAATTCCAAAAGCATTCAGTGAAATTTTCAGAGTGTCTTTAAAACGTTTCCTCTGGCCACCTTGGGAGCGTTTACCACAGCGCAGTTCGCTGTAAAAAATTCGTTTAGGGAGCCTGTGATCTGGCATGCGAGTCAAGTGACCAGCCCAGCAAATCTGATTCTTCATCAGTAGAGTGTGGATACTGGGCATGGATGCTCTTTCTAGGACTTCAGTGTCTGGAATCTTGTCTTGCCATTTAATCTTCAGTAGCTTCCTTAGGCAGACTGTGTGGAAGTGGTTTAATTTCCTAGCGTGTCGCTGATAAACAGTCCAGGTTTCACAAGCATATAGCAGTGTGGATAATACAACTGCTTTGTAGACTTTTAGCTTTGTTTGCAGGCTTATTCCAGTTCTGCCCCATACATTCTTGTACAGTCTGCCAAAGGCTGCACTGGCCTTGGAGATTCTTGCATTCACTTCGTCATCGATTGTGGCAGCTTGTGACACGGTGCTGCCAAGATAGGTGAATTTGTCCACAACACTTAGTCTATGATCATTCACTTTGATATTCGGCACAGTGTGATTATTCCCTGGAGCTGGCTGGTACATAACTACAGTCTTCTCCAAGTTGATATTGAGCCCAAAGTTGGCACAGGCATGTGAGAAAGCTGAAACATTATGTTGCATGTCCGCCTCTGAGTTGGCGTATAGAGCGCAATCATCAGCAAACAGGAGCTCTCTGACGGTGCCGCTGTTAATTTTGGTTTTAGCTTTCAGCCTTCTGAGATTGAATAACTTTCCATGCATACGGTAGTTGATGTCTATTCCAATGTCGTCGTTCTCGAAGGCATTCACCAACATGGCTGAAAACATAAGGCTGAACAGTGTTGGTGCCAGGACACATCCTTGCTTCACTCCATTGGTGACAGGAAAGGGTTCAGACAGTTCACCATTTTCCTGTACTCTTGCCTGCATGCCGTCATGAAATAGCCGCACTATTTGGACAAACTTTCGTGGACAGCCATATTTTGCCATAATCTTCCACAGTCCTTCTCTGCTGACTGTATCAAAAGCCTTGGTAAGGTCAATGAAAGTGGAGAACATTTCGCAGTTCTGTTCCTGACATTTCTCTTGCAGCTGCCTTGCAGCGAAAATCATGTCAACAGTTCCACGTTCTTTTCTGAAGCCACATTGACTCTCAGGAAGAAGACCTTGATTGAGATGGGCTGTGAGGCGATTGAGAAGAATTCTGGCGAGTATCTTCCCTGCAATTGAAAGCAAGGAGATGCCTCGGTGGTTGTCACAGGATTGGCGGTTTCCCTTACGTTTGTAAAGGTGGACTATTGACGCGTCCTTAAACTCTTGTGGCATGGTCTCGTTCATCCATATGTTTGTGAAGACTTGGTGAAGCTGCTCTGTTAGGACCGGCCCACCTGCCTTGTATATCTCTGCTGGGATGGAGTCAGGACCAGGTGCCTTGCCGCTGGAGAGTTGCTGGATGGCTTTGTTTATTTCCACTATGGTTGGCAGGTCATCAAGTGTCTCATTGGTGGGAACTTGAGGAAGGCAGTTGATGGTTTCATCATCGAAGAAGGAAGTTGCATTTAAGATTTTGCTGAAATGCTCTGCCCAGCGTTGGAGGATTTCTTTCTTATCGGTGACCAATGTTCCCCCGTCTGCACTGAGGAGGGGAACTATGCCTGGTGATGAAGGACCATAGACCGCTTTCAGTGAGTCGTAGAAGTTTTTCATATCATGTCTGTCAGCAAAGCCCTGAATTTCATCAGCTTTGCTGCTCAGCCAGGAGTCCCGCATGTGCCGAAGTTTCTGCTGCACTACTCTCTGAATGTTCTTGAAAGCATCTTTTTTTTATGTTGACTTTGGGTCATTCAAATGTGCCTTGAGGAGAAGATGTTTCTCGGCCAGCAATTGGTTGATGTCTTCGGAATTTTCATCAAACCAGTCTTTATGCTTTCGGGGGGCTGGACCCAGGATTTCCATAGCAGTGTTGTAAATTGTGTCCTTTAGGGCTCTCCATTCTGTTTCTGTATCCTGTTTAGCTTCAGCATTGGGCTTGAGGCGGTCTTCCAGCATATTTTCAAACGACTGCTGCATTTTCTTGCTGTTTAGGCGGGTGACATTTAGCTTTGTTTGTATTTTCGCCCCTTGAGGACGCCGTGGTGGCCTGATGTGGATGTTCATTTTCGAGACAATGAGACGATGGTCTGTCCAACATTCGGCACCACACATGGATTTTGTCACTCGAACGTCTTGTCTGTCACTTCTCCTGACGATGACATAGTCAATGAGGTGCCAGTGTTTCGAGCAAGGGTGCATCCACGATGTCCTATTTCTCATGGGGAGACGGAAAATTGTGTTCATAATCAGGAGATCATGTTCGGCACATGTCTGAAGGAGGCGGAGTCCATTGCTGTTACAATTTCCGACTCCATGCTTTCCAATAATGCCACTCCAAGAGGTGGTGTCCGTGCCTACTCTGGCATTGAAATCCCCAAGGAGTATAAGTTTGTCTCCTTTGGGAACAGATGTTAATACATTGTGCAGGTCCTCATAGAACTTGTTCTTGACATCATCTTCGTTGGTCATAGTTGGTGCGTAGACACTCACAATGGTTGCGTGCTTCCTTCCATTCAGCAGAGGCAACTTCATGGTCATGAGCCTGTCGTTTATAGCCTTTGGAAATCCAGCTAATTTGCCGACCAGGGCCGACTTAATGGCAAATCCCACACCGGATTGGCGTCTTTCCTCGCTTTTCCTTCCACTCCAGAAAAATGTGTAGCCAGCACCAATTTCACAGATTTGGCCTTCTTCTGTAAGTCGTGTCTCGCTCAAGGCTACAATGTCGATGTTGTACCTGCCCAGCTCTCTCCCAATCAGTGCTGTTCGTCTCTCTGGACCCGACGCGCCGTCTCTGTCAAGTAGGGTGCGTACATTCCAAGTTCCAATTGTTAAGGGAATATGGTTTACTCTTTTAGCTTTGCTTGTTTTATCTTTCTTTGTATGTCGACCGCAGTTAAGGGTACCCACCAACCGCGGCTAGCTGGTTAGGTAGTGATGGAGCAGAAAATGTTTAGGGCACCTTTTCTAGCCCCTTCCTCATGCTATGGAGGTGAGCAGTGTGTTCCTATAGAGGGCTGCTCAGTCGCTCAGGGGGCTGCCGAATCCCACTGCTGCTCCGGTCAGTAGAAGACGACCATATGGCCTGAGCCGCCTGTGTGCAGGTCTGCGACTACGGCTGCCAGCGTACCCACGCCTGCCGCTTTGCCGCTCGCCCATCGCCACAGGGCTTGAAGGTGATATGTAACATTGGATGAAGAATGACTTGCGCGATGACTTGGATTAAAGTGAGGAAGAGTTGCGCAATTCGTCGACCTCACTCTCTAGCCTGAGTCCATCTGAGTCCAGTGGCAAGACAAGTCGAGACGATTGGAGATGAATACAGGTGCAGTGGATGACCAGGGCGCTCTACGTGCCTTGCCGTGCTCATTACGTTCCACAACGCTTTGCAGGTAGACGCCGTCTTGCCCGTTGAATCAGGAATGATTTCTTCCGCGCAGTCTGCCGAATCCTGTCTTCACATGCTGAGTAGGCATACCCTAGTTTACCTCTTGGTTTGACACCAAATAGGGTACCCATGCCTGGTTTAGCCAGCCTCTCACAGCTGTTGCCCGGGGGGTGGCCGCTGTCGCATGCTGACAGCTACTAGGAGCCACAGGCACGAGCTGGGTGTCAGACTTGGACCAGTGGGGGATGGGTCCTGAAAGGACATGAGAGCCATCCTTACCAAAGGTGCTACCAATGCCTGACACCCCGTACCCCCCTGGGGTATTATTATCTTCAGATGTATCCATGCAGCAATCACCAGCTTCTTCTCATGGAATGCATCCTCAATTTCCTGAGAGAGATAAATTGTCTGATCTTCCATAGAGTAGCACTGCCTAAAGCCAACCTGCTGTGGCACAAGGATGTTTTCACTTTCAATGTACCACTGCAGTCTGATCATGCGCTCAATTGTTTTGCAGAGACGGCTGGTGAGGCTAATTGGTCTGTAGCTGGAGGCAATGGAACTATCTTTCCCAAGAGGGGTATCATGATTGCTTCTTTCCAGGCTTCTGGAACACTTCCTAAGGTCCAACTATTATTGAAGATCTGCAACTGCTTTGCTTTGGCCTCTATTCCTAGGTTCCTTATCATTTCATTGGAGATACCATCAGCTCCTGGTGACTTTCTCATTTTCAGTTTTGATATAGCTAGCTCCAGTTCACTGATTGTGATATGTGCCTCCAGAACCTCATGTAGTATTTCATTCTGTCCTATATGTTGCCATTTCTCTCGAATCTCTTGTTGTTTCTCTGGACTAATTTCAATATTGTTATCTTGTGCAAATGAATCCGCAACATGGTCAGCTGCTTGCTTTCCTGTTGTTTCCGTCTTTATGTAGTGCAATTGTTGAGTTTCCCTCTGTGCCCTTATGTTTTATTAGCTTCCGCAACTTCCTTGTGTCTCTTTCAAAGTTCAGTGACTGTTTTCTCCTGCCAGATTTTCCATCTTGCCTGCAGCTTGGCCCTTTGAAATTTGGCTTTTGCGTGCTGGTATTTATTGTGGTGCTCTTGGCTGGGTTTGGCCTCTGCTTGCTTTCTACACACCTCCACATCATTATGCAACTGTTCCAGTTCACTACTCCTGTAGGGTTTATAATGTTTACGGGCTCCTCTTGGTACTGTTTCTCGTGCTGCCTGTAGTATGCATTTCCCAAACTCTTTATTTATGTCTTGTCGGTGTTCAGGTTTCTAACCAGTATGCTGGTGCAATGCTTGTATACTGCCCAGTCTGCTTTCTTGTAGTTCCACCTCGAGAGGGTGCTGATTTCACTTAACAAGCTCATTTTCTACAGTTAGAAAGATTGGCCGATGGTCACTGCCACCAAGTTGTTTCACTTCAATTCATGTAATGTTCCACTCCAGGTCTGGTGAATGAAAAGCCAGGTCAGGTGTAGTTGTAGTGTGCCATGATCTCGAGTAGAAGGTATGTGGGTCACATGGCTTATTAATCAAGATGAATCTATTCTCATCCTGCCAGTCTTCTGGTCTCTCTCTTCTCTTGTCCATGTGATCATAGTCCCAGCTCTGTGAGTGGCTGTTGAAATCGCCACACACAATCATTTTTTCTTGTAATGGTAGTGTGTCCAGTGCCTGTGGACGTTCACTTGGACATAGTAATTGATCACATGTAGGTCTGTATAGCCTGTCTTAAGTTTAAGTGTCTGATACTCAGCCCCTTCCATATAAACTTCAATTTGGGAAGCAGTGGTGTTATTTTTTTACAAGGGTCAGTATCTGACCCTTTCGTCTGTCCTTTCGGTCACATCAGTAACACTGTTAGACTCTGATCTTGAAGGCTGTATTTTCATTGAGATGAGTTTCTTGCAAGCTACATATGCTTACTTTTTCTTTGTCCAAGATGTTTTCTAGTTCTTTTTTTTTTTTTTTTTTTTTTTTTGCTGACTCCCTCCACATTTCAGTGCATTATTTTAAGTCTTATTTTGGTATGGCCAGATGCTCTGTCCTCAGGTCCCCTGGCTCCACAGGACATCTGAGAAGGGCCTCCAGTAGTTGTGGTTGGACCCTTTCGAGGCATCGGGCCCGGCACTGCACCTGCCTGTGGGTCCAAAGCAGGGCGAGCACCATAACATTTAGCAGTAGTCGACATATTTCATGGCATAATTGTGAGGCATCCTGATTTCTGTGGTGTACCTCCTGGCTGGTTGCCGCCATCTTCAGCACGCAACTTTCCTTTGCTAGAGCACACTGTGATCTTACTCACACATTTGTTACTGTACGCTGCCTGCATTCTTCGATGAATGTCCACTGGTCGACATTCTTAAATGAAAGAAACTGAATCACCGCTCTTTGAGCTTCTTTGGATGGATTTTAGATCAACCCAGTCATTTTCTCAACGGTCAGAAACAGAACCTATGCATCATGGTATGATAAGCACTTGCTCTTTTATCCATTGGTCAGTACTTATCACGTGACTATGACATGATCATGTTCAATGATTGCAATTGCACGTGGTGCGGCACGAACGGATTTCAAATGAATGCCCCTTTTACTACCTACTGTATAAGATATTGAGATCATAAATCATGAAGTGAATCACAATTGACATAATAACTCATGCACCATCTTACGTCTCACACACTCGGTGTGTGACTTATCTGCAATAATTTACTCCTTTGTCTTTATTCCATTTCTTTCTGATAATTGCTCTCCATGCAACACGTTCAGCTGCGACTTGCTCCCAATGTGCATTATCAATGCCTGTATCAATCATGTCCCGCTTACACGCAATAAATACCAGCGTGCAAAAGCCAAATTTCAGAGGGCCAAGCTGCAGGCTAGACGGAAAAGCTGGCAGGAGAAAACAGAGTCACTGAACTTTGAAAGAGACACAAGGAAGTTGCGGAAGCTAATAAAACAGCTTATCAATGAAGGCACAGGGAGAAACTAAAAACTTGCACTACATAAAGACGGAAACATCTTAACAGGAAAGCAAGCAGCTGACCATTTTGCGGACTCATTCGCACAAGATAACGATATCGAAATTAGTCCAGAGAAACAACAAGAGATTCGAGAGAAATGACAACATATAGGACAGAAGGAAATAGTACATGAGGTTATGGAGGCACCTATCACAATCAGTGAACTGGAGCTACCCACATCAAAACTGAAAATGAGAAAGTCACTAGGAGCTCCAATGAAATTATCAGAAACCTAGGAACAGAGACCAAAGCAAAGCTGCTACAGATCTTTAATAACACCTGGACCTTAGGCAGTGTTCCACAAGTCTGGAGAGAAGCAATCATGATACCCCTCCTAAAATTTGGGAAAGACAGTTCCATTGCCTCCAGCTACAGACCAGTTAGCCTCACCAGCTGTCTCTGCAAAACAATGGAACGCATCATCAATCACAGACTACAGTGGTACATTGAAAGTGAAAACATCCTTGTGCCAAAACAGGCTGGCTGTAGGCAGTGCTCCTTTATGGAAGATCAGACAACCTACCTCTCTCAAGAAGTCGAGGATGCATTCCAAGAGAAGAAGCTGGTACTTGCGGCATGGATAGATCTGAAGAAAGCCTTTGACAAAGTCTGGAAAGAAGGTCTGATGAAGAAACTGAGAAACTGTAAAGTCAATGGAAGAATGTACAAATGGGTGAAAGCATACTTGCACAACAAATAGACAGTCTCAAGAGCAAGGAAGTACTATTGCGTCACGATGTTCCCCAGGGTGGAGTCTTGTCCCCCACACTTTTTCTAATCCTCATCAATGATCTTGTTGCTAATCTACCGCATGGAATTAAAGCGGCAATGTACACTGATGACCTGGTTTTGTGGAGCACAAATGAACATGCATCAGTGGCAACCACATTGCTACAGAGAGCTGTAGATACATTTGTTGCATGGGAAATAGATAGTGTGTCAGCATAAACACTGACAAATGCAGCACCACTCTACTCTCCAAAACAAAAGGCAGGGATTCTCCAGAAAAATGGAACACCCCTAAGAGAAGATAAAGAACCAACATACCTTGGTGTAACATTCGACGACAGGCTGACATGGAGAAAACACATTAAAAAAACAGTAGCAAAAGCCAGAAGGAAAATAGCCATCCTGAGAAAGCTAAGTGGAACCACATGGGGAGCCAGTGGGAAAATACTTAGCAAAGTTTATCAACAGAGCATACAACCACACCTGGAATATGGGTCAACTGCGTGGTGTTCAGCATCAAAAACCTCACTACAAGAGCTGGACAAGGTGCAAAATCAAGCTCTTAGAGTCATCACAGGAGGGATGCGATCAACCCCTATAGTAGCAATGGAGAAAATGGGGAGGACACAAGCACTGAGAGAACGCAGAGATACAAAAACACTAATACAAGCAGAAAAGTTCCTCAGTTTGCCAGGCCACTGTGAAGAACCGATTTGATAACTTTGAGGCAGTTGAAAAGAAATAGTTTTATCCACCAGGCCAAACGACTCTGCAGAGAAACCACCGATCTTCCCACAGTTGGTATCCCCCTGACAACTATTCCAGAGCGAACCCCATGGAACGATGAACATAGACTATTGCTACCAATCCAGACAAAAGTGAGAGGAATATTTGACAAGGAAGAACAGAACAGTGTACAGTGCAGAACAGCCACTCTCAGCTTCCTTGATGACGAATACCCACAGGATCTCTGGATCCGAGTCTACCAGATAGGTCAGCAGAAAATGCTGTTCGAAATGGTGGAGCGGGAGTGTACATAGAATACCCAAATAATATTAGGACACGGCCAGAGTTCCAACAGGAAAGTACTGCCATAACTATGATGCTGAAATTGAGGCAGTCAAGATAGCAACAGAGAAATTACAAAATACCAGCCATGGTATACATCCTGTGGTGATATTGAAGTTACAAAATCAGTACTCGAGGCGCTCCTGACTGGGAAGCTGCCAGCTCTAAGGACACTACTTTCTGAACTTAGCAGTCAGCATAAGGTCACCATACAGTGGATATCATCCCACTGTGGAGTACCCGGAAACGACAGCTGATCGACAGGCTAAGGAAGGTACAAAAGAAGAACAACCTGATGTGCCCATTACATACCACCAAAAGAAAATAATGATGAAATCAGCCAGAAGGCCACCAAACCCTACTCAAGACGACTACCACGTTATGGACAGGCCAGAACAGGTCATTATTCTGCACCTCAGAACAGGACACAATAGATTACGCAACCACATGTATACAAAATTCAAGATTGGTGACTCAGCCATGTGCACATGTGGTTTGGCATCGCAGACAGCAGAGCACATAGTCCAGGACTGCCCAGACTACAACATATCCAGGCGACCCTTCTGGCCTAGAGACGCAAACAGTGGATGATCAACTCTATGGGCCACTGAGTGAACTAAAAAAGGCTGTTGGATTCATACAAGAGACAACATTGCAGTTATAGACATATTTCAGGCGAACAAAAGAAGAAGAAGAACACACATCTTTGTATCGTAGTAGAGGCCGACCCTGAGATCTCTTACCCATCTGTAATTCACCAAAACAGATGTCCTTTGGCGTTCTACCATCATCCATCCTCCTAACATATTCTGTCAATCCAAGTCTACGAAGACTGAGCATGGAAAACACACACACAGCATGCAGATCAATCGTTTTTAACATATATATAACAAAGGGTTTTTATTTGTGTGTGTGGGTAAAGAATATTGAAATTTGTAGTTTTCTGATAAATGTATCGATAATTTATTTTTGTATAACAGCATTTCCATCCACATATTTCTTCTGCTGACAGGACCACCACTGTTCTGAGTCTGCTATGCGGGCAGCATTCCAGAGAAGGTTAGCCTCTGTCCAGCAGCAGACAAATGTCTCAACACCTGCCCCCCATCAGCCGATGATTTACCCGCCCGATGCAGCCATGCAAGCCATTCGGAGGTTTTCTATCAAGCAACCTTATGCTGAGTTTGCTGTTAGTATGTTTGTGGTGTTCCCTGTGTTGTGTTTTGTATCTGTTCACATGTCTTAAAAGGTGATTAAATCTGCAGCATTCCGCAAAGGTCATCAAATCATTTTAAAAGAGGTTTGGTTTAAGACCGGCTATCTCACATTGTACAAAATATCGGCCTACACGTAACCAACCATGAATGGCCTACAAAGGGTTTGATGCCCATGTTTGTGGGCCTGTTCTATAATAGGAGTCTTAAAAGCAAAAGATTGCGTGGAAACTGGATGTTGATCATCTGTCGTTCAGCATCGTAGGGCATAGCATCTTCTCTTAGCTATTTATGTGTATGTATTTTTAATGACTGCCATGTGGGTGTGCCAAATAGGCCTGTGCATACTTTTGATGCAGAACAAGTGTGGAAATAATGGAAATGTATGAATTTATCCATCAGTTGTTGTTAATGGACTTACTGCTTGTTGTTGCTTGACCCAAGGCCATTACCTTTTGAAATATATAGGTGGAAATGATACTGCTAATGTTAGCCAAACACTCCTGTAAGGAGATTTTGAAGGTGACCTGTGGAAGACTGCTGGTTGAAAACAACAGATAACTCTCAAAGATGCTTGAGTTTGGATGTAAGTGTGAATCTAGTAAGGAGGGATTAAAATCGTCTGGCTAGCGTCGCGAACTGCAATTTTGGGTTTTGTTTTTTCCCCCAAACAAAAGAAAAAAATCCACCTTACCAAGGATTTAAACCCAGGTCTCCTGAATGGGAGCTCAGTGTTCTGGCCACTCATGGGGGATATATGAGGGACAAATCTGACTTTTTTAATGCAACGAACCTGTTACTGGAAGGGAATGAATAGCAGTTACATCTGACATTTGCTATGGGAGACGGAGCACTTTTGGGTTTATCTGAGATACTATGATGTTAATTCACTGTTTGATTAATTTATCCTTAACACCACCTTTTACACTATGTCCCACTGACATGTCAAATAAAAGGTTCCGAAGCAGGAGCCTGCAACGTGATAGTACCATCGCATTTTGCAGGCCTGAATGCACTGCGGAATAGGTGGTCGATGGACACAGCCGTCCAACCCTTGTCCGACCATGCTTATAACATTATGAGCGCAGCTCCCTATCATCTACACTAATGGCGCCTGTGACTGACATGTTCACAGGTCTACTTTACTGAATATATTTTGCTTAAAGTGTGTATATCATTCCTCATCCACTAATGAATGTTGGCTTTGTTGTTGTTTCTTTTTTTTTAAATTTAATTTAGTTTTTTATCGTTGATTACATAGGAACAAAGAGAGGGGCCTGTGTCGAAACATATTCGCTTGACGGCCGCGCTGATTCTGAGAAATATATGCCACTTCTCTTCACTGGGCCGCAGGTTAGTCAACATCACTGTTTGCATTTGTATGTTTGTCGCGTGTATAATTAAACAGGACATGGGATGCTTCAACAAGGTTCAGTTGATTGAGAACATGTGAAGTTGTAGGATTCCTACTTTTTGTTTTGTTGTACAGTTGCTTTTTGGTCTTTTTGTGTATCATTCTAGATAGATATAGATAGGACAAACGGATAGACCGACAGATTTAAAGATATTTAGACATAGATATACAGATGGATAGACAGATAGATATACAGATGGATAGACAGACCGATATAAAGATATTTAGACAGGCAGACATACATATAAAGATGTAGACAGGCAGATATACAGATGTATAGACATTTAAAAGATATATAGACAGACGGATAGATATAAAGATAGATAGAACATGATGAGTGCGGTTGAGGCTTCTATATTTAAATTCATTAACCCTTTACAGGGCAGACGCTTGTCCGTTTTGTAGCCCTGAACGGGGAAGATTTTTTCAGGTTCTGTAAAATTTCGGGTCGCGTTAGTAAAAACATCACAAATAAGGTATTAGTCAACCGATTTTAGTTAAATAAACAACACAATGAAGGGAAAAGCATGCAGAATATGTTACTCGCGTGATTGTTGCCGGTAATCCATATATGAACACAAATATTTATGAAATACGGCATGTTGTTTGTGATTTTCCGTCACCTATACGGCAATGTACAAACACATTTTCAGAATCATAATCACTTTCTTTAAAGTCCGACTCACGACTGCTAATGCAAAGTAACGCTTTGCACTGATATCTAGCTCTGACTAATAATCAACTTCGTGCCCTTTAATGTCATTTAAATTGAACAGAGCGAAATCTCGGCTATCACTTGAAGAATCGCCGAAATCCATTTTGAAAAACAGCGTAAAAATCCCGAAAACTATCAAAAAAAGTCCGTTCAAATTCATTGTAGCGCGTTTACAAATGGCGGCCACGTTGTCAAGCTGTCGGCGAAAGTGAAAGTAGCCGTCGGAAGTGTCGGAAAGCCGAGAGATCGCGTTTTTACAATGCATAATAGTATCGGCCGCTACGCTTGTTTTATGCGATCGGCCGGTAATGGCCGCTATGCCCTGTAAAGGGTTAAGGGAATGTATTGTTTTGAACATGAATGCTGTTGAGTGAAGTTCTAACCCACGTTCTAACCTGTGTCATGCCAATAATTACAGCTAGATTGAGGATACACAATCCACTCACTCTTAAGCTTCCATAGTGCTGATGGCATAGTAGGGCATCCAGTCCCCACACCAGCATTAAGTTGGACTAGATCATTGACTTCTCGTTCAGAAAGGAATGGCAAACTAATGAACATAAAAGTGCCCAGAAAGTCAACCTGGGATTGATCGCAGCGGCCTGCAAAGGACATGCAACCTTTAGGGAGTTTTTTATTAATAGTCGGTGCTGTACTGTACAATATAGAAATGTTGAATCTTGATGTTTTCTCTCCTGTGCAGGCTTATCATACATTGTTCAGTCTTGATATTTTCTCTCCTGTGCAGGCTTGTCAAACATTGTTTTATACTGATGTTTTCTCTCCTGTGCAGGCTTGTCAAACATAGTTGAAATTTGATGTTTTATCTCCTGTGCAGGCTTGTCAAACATTGTTTTATCTTGATGTTTTCTCTCCTGTGTAGACTTGTCAAACATTGTTTTATACTGATGTTTTCTCTCCTGTGTAGACTTGTCAAACATAGTTTTATCTTGATGTTTTCTCTCCTGTGCAGGCTTGTCAAACATTGTTTTATCTTGATGTTTTCTCTCCTGTGCAGGCTTGTCAAACATAGTTGAATCTTAATGTTTTCTCTCCTGTGCAGGCTTGTCAAACATTGTTTTATCTTGATGTTTTCTCTCCTGTGCAGGCTTATCATACATTGATGAATCTTTTTCTATCCTGTGCAGGCTTATCATACATTGTTGAATCTTGATGTTTTCTATCCTGTACAGGCTTGTCAAACATTGTTAAATCTTGATGTTTTTTCTCCTGTACAGGCTTGTCAAACATAGTTGAAATTTGATGTTTTCTCTCCTGTGCAGGCTTGTCAAACATAGTTGAATCTTAATGTTTTCTCTCCTGTGCAGGCTTGTCAAACATTGTTTTATCTTGATGTTTTCTCTCCTGTGCAGGCTTATCATACATTGATGAATCTTTTTCTATCCTGTGCAGGCTTATCATACATTGTTGAATCTTGATGTTTTCTATCCTGTGCAGGATTGTCAAACATTGTTTTATCTTGATGTTTTCTCTCCAGTGCATGCTTGTCAAACATTGTTTTATCTGGATGTTTTCTCTCCTGTGCAGGCTTGTCAAACATTGTTTTACCTGGATGTTTTCTCTCCTGTGCAGGCTTGTCAAACATTGTTTATCTGGATGTTTTCTCTCCTGTGCAGGCTTGTCAAACATTGTTTTACCTGGATGTTTTCTCTCCTGTGCAGGCTTGTCAAACATTGTTTATCTGGATGTTTTATCTCCTGTGCATGCTTGTCAAACATTGTTTTATCTGGATGTTTTCTCTCCTGTGCAGGCTTGTCAAACGCCATGAACAAGACCTCAGCTACAACATGATGAGTGCGGTTGAAGCTTCTACTGCCCTGTCTCACTGCCTGTGGGAGATTGTGCATTGTTGCGAACAGAGCTCAGGTCCTTTAAAGATCTGACCACGCTCACGCTGCTCCCCTTAGCACGCAGCATGCTCAGTTTATTTAGGATAACGACATTCTGACTTGAGTGGCAGCTTGATCACCAGGAAATGGTGTCTTGGAGTCTTCATGGCAAGGCAACTTGTTGCCTGTATCAAGTGACTTCTTGAAACTCCATCCGAGCTGCAACAAATTCCTAGTTTTTATAGATAAGTGGCTTAATATTCCAGTTCTGATATTGTTGCGGCTTCTCCAGTTTTTAAAATGTGCGTGCTGGAATTCTAATAATGGCAATTTGCGGATTTTTAAAGTGACTTCTTGGAATCTTTAACGGTCTGGAAACTTGGTTTTTGTTTCCAAAAAGTGGCTTTATAAAGTTCTAAAAGAGTGCAGCATGCACACAGTAGAATAATAAAATGGCCTCTCGGAGTTCTGATGAAAACCAAAAATATACTGGATATCTTTGTTAAGCTTGAGTCCTGCATTGAGCAAATACAGTGCCCGAGTTATATTTACTGGTGTTGAAATTTGTGTCTGTCCAGGCGAATGCTGACTGAATCATCTGTATCTCCTATACATTGTAAATAGAAATATCATTAAGTGGAGGTGTGCATAATTCATTATTCAATTATTGAGCAAATATTCAGTGATAAAATAGTGCTGGCACAGATCAGGCCCACATGGGTCTCAACAAATAATGTAGGTGCAAGTGTTTGCATTCGTAGGCATGTGATGTGTGTGTTTGTATGTGTGAAATTGATCAAAAATAAATTGTGTATTTGAGATGTGGCATCGCAGCTGATGATATTGGGTGGGCAGGGATGTTGTCATGGAGGAATATCTGTACGACTGATCCAGAACACCAGGGGCCCAGGTCTGTGGAGATAGAGGAATGTCTACCCATTTTGGCACAGCACATTAAGATCAATAATGAGCTCTGTTGCTGGAAAAGGCAGTTGTTGCTACAGGTTAGCTTTATAAGGAAGGCTAGATTTGTGAAACACACAGGTGTTCCCTTTGTGTGGACATGTAAGTTGAGCACATTACATGAGTATAGCAACCAGAATTGTGGCGGTACAGTGTAGTTGATGTTAAATATGAGCTGAGTGTGTTGATTTATGAACCAATGTGACGTTGTCAATCATTTCCTTGAGTTCTTTATGTAGGCAATATATGCAGTTTATAGAGCAAATATTTTTTAAATTCTATTTGTGGATGTTTGTGTTGCTTGCATAATTATATGCTATAAAGGATAAAAATGATGGCAAAGAGTAGGAATTTATGTGGGTGTGTGTGTGAACTATCAATTTAGTGATCTTGAAAGGAAGATAATAGAGCTACCAGCCTTGCTGGAGAACTTAACTTACTAGAGGTGAAGATCAAGGACAATCTCTCTTTCAGCAGTTGGTGGCATTATGGGTTCTCTGATAAATGCTGTGTCTGTTGGGAGAGTTTCATCTCCATGTTGTTTCTCTGTGAACTTGTTGGATGTGGGTCTGTTTCTTGTCCTCCGGTCCGTGCATATTGCAGGGAGTTGTCAATGAAGTACATATTTTGCTGTTGTATTTGCTAGGCTTTAATGGCAAAGACTAATGGTATCCATAAGTGCTGTCTCTATTGTTGTGTTCAGTTTACCTGTTCTTTTTTAGACTGAATAAAAACAAAATATTTTAAGAAGCTCAATGAATAGAAAAATAAATGGATATAGACGAGTGTTTCGACTAAGTCTTTGTCAACGGGATTACAAAATCTAAACAGTAACACAAAGAAATATTTATCTATTATATGTAGTCCGATCAACAAAGCTGGAGCACTCTATCATGGGCACTAGATTTTTTCAGTAACATTGACAGTTGCATTTCTGGGCCAAAATATGTTAAAAATTTAATAACTATGAAAGATAATCAATTTATTACTTTTAAAGAGGTTATATGTATGTATGTTTTAGTCAGATATCACTGAGCTGCCGTATGACAGTAGATGGTACTACCTGCTTTCCATTAGCGCCGAATGTTGAGTGGCGCTCACCAGACCTGACCCCCACATTGTGCCAACTCTAGTGCGAAGAAATACAACCTAAAGACTAAATGTCATGGCAGGGCAGACCAGATGCTAAGCCTTGGTCGGCGACTGGTCTAGGACGGAACAGGTGCCAGTCAGTCAAATATATATATATACAGAGAGAGAGACACACACACGCACATAAACACACAGAGTGGCCATTGGGAACGCCAGATTTGTTTAGTATTCTCTGACCAACGAGTCAAAAGAGAACACATATTGTGATGTCGCTTAAAATAGGATTCAAGGAGAACAGCCAATCACATGTTGCTTAGGACTGAGGATGGCATGAAAATAGAGAGATACATACCCACCAAACATTTGTTATTTCTTGCTTGGAGATGTAGGAACTGTATGAGACCTGTTGTTGTGTCCTCTTCATCTTCTGCCTTTATCCACCAATGGAGTTTAGACCTTCACACAGCTCCCTACATCTCCCTACATCTCTCTCTATTATTTCTCTCTCTCTCTCTCTCTCTCTCTCTCTCTCTCTCTCTCTCTCTCTCTCTCTCTCTCTCTCTCTCTCTCTCTCTCTCTCTATCTCTCTCTCTCATGTGTTTCTAGATCTCTCTCTATTTCTTTTTCCCTGTGGGATCCAAAGCAAATACTTTCTAGTTATCTTAGACACCAACATTCTACAAAGAACTTGCTATATGAGTTATATTAGACACCAACATTCTACAAAGAACCTGCTATATGAGTTATATTAGACACCAACATTCTACAAAGAACCTGCTATATGAGTTATATTAGACACCAACATTCTACAAAGAACCTGCTATATGAGTTATATTAGACACCAACATTCTACAAAGAACTTGCTGCATGATGTTGAATACTCACTCTAACTTACAGGACCTGCATCTCATTTAAGTATTCCATGGATTACTTGTTGCCTTGATTAATGTTCTCACAGCAGTAACACTTGTATATTTGCTGCTAGTGTCTCTTGTTAATTCTGGTATCTTTGCTACAATGACAGCATGGTTACAGGCCTCTTCTTGCTCCATTGCCTTCCATTTTACGTGTAATTAATCCATTCTGTAGCCAATCAATCTATGGAAGTGAATCATAGACAACAGTGAGGAATTGTGTGGATGCTGCAGAGATATGGTTTTATAGAAGAATCATGAAAACGTCGTGAAATGATGAATGGTAATGAAGATATCTTAAAGAAGTTAGCCCACAAAGAAAGCTAATTACTGTTGTGATAAGAAACGATCACCAATATCATACAGTATCGACTATAAGCACTGCTGCAGTTTTCCAGAAATGCCTTATCAGTAAGGGTTGTTCACCTGAGTATCTCAACAGTTGAGAGCAAGTATTTTTGGGTTCGGATAACATACATAACAGGTTATGGATTCTCTTTTTCTGCGTTCATCCGGAGAGATTTTTCGGACATGATTGCGTTGTGCCTGTTTACAGCAGAGCTGAGTTCTTGCGCCGTTAGGCCGACACATCCGACTTCTTCGGGCATTTGTTGACCAGGTTAACCTTCCCGGGGGGTTATGGATTAGATCCTGTACAGTTATCTTTTAGAGGATGTCATTTTTCTTATTCATTTTATTCAACCTTTTTTTTCTCTTTGAAGTTTATTTGTCAATTCTTTTGTTCGCATGAAATTTGTCTATAACTGCAATGGATGAACTTCACTGTCTTTTTTTAGTTCCCTCAGTTGTCCATATAGTTATCTTTGACAGTTGTTTCTCCAGGCCAGATGGTTTGCCTATATATGTCATATTTTGGAAAGTCTTTGGGCAGTATGTGATCTGCTGTCTCCGGTGCCAGTCCACATGTGAACGTGGCTGATTCACCAATCTTGAAATTTGTCAATTATTGCAAAGGTATTGTTTTCCAAATCTATATTGATTTTCTTTCCATAGTTAAACATGGTTGTTAACTGATTATTTAAAATATCAATACAGTAGTTTTCTCTTTACAACCCTCTTTAATTTGATATGTAAAACAACATGTCTGCTACCATATTAACAACTTTTAATTCATAACTGTGACACCCTTCTACTTCCCATTTTCTGTTATCCATATTTATTTGGTCGAAACCTACTTCTGTGTTTGGCACTGATTCTGTCAAAAGATACAAACAAAGGAGAATGCCAAGAAAACATCATCTTCACGTGATGTGTCATGTCGCCGGCCAAAAGTTCAGCAGCAGTCTCAACATGAATTGTTGGTGTGCAACACTCTACATACCAAATATGAACAGAACTATGGGCATCAGGAGGGTGGGAATGTATGGATGTAGTACATTATCACTATCTTCCAGTGTCTTGTTGACTGGCGTCGGCGATCATGCCTCTCCACATCTTATGATCTTCTGTAGGGTCTGTCAGATGTTTGTGGTGTGTGTCCATTGTATCGTAGTTTCTTTCTGACATTTGTGAAGCGTGTTCTTTGTGATATGTGTTCTTTGTTAACCTTCTTCTGATTCATGTTCTTTGTGGCTTAGCCTCTTTCTGGTGTGTGATTTATGATCTTTGTAGCTTAGCCTCTTTCTGATGTTTGTGATAAGAGTTCTTTCTGACTTGGATTTTTTTCAAAACATCCATTTACTAATTGTACTCGCCCAAGTTATTTTCAGCACTCTTATGCAAAGCCACATTTCTTTGGCTTCAAGAGATGGTTTTTATTCGTTTACTAATTGACCCTGGTTCATGGCCATATATTAAAATTGGTTTATGTAACATGAAAGAATTCTGTTTCTAACTTCCAAATACTTTGGCATCATTGCATAAGATGCTCTTTATCTAGCTGCAAATAGCATCATTTTCACAGCTGTTTTGTTGGGTGTTTTCCTCTATGCAAGTCAGAAGACGTTGCTGGGCACATAGTGTTCAAATCCTATGCCTGTTTATAACTAGTGTTTATAACTATAGGATCTATTACATATCTGTTATTATGTATTGGATTGATTTAGGTCCTGCTGAAGTCACTTGGACCAGATATATTAGTTTGTATGAGCGCTAGCTGTATGGATTTGTGAGTTGGAAATAAAATGTTCTACTCTATAAAGAACGCCAGTTGAGATTTACAAGTTTTGCTGGATGTGTAAGAGTTTTTATTTTTTCATGCATACTTTTGAATGTTGGTAGAATTCCTTCACATGTTCAGCGTGTTGAGAGTTGTGTTTTTGACAAGTTCTGGTTATTACTGGTAGATGTGTTTTTTTTAGGGATGCACCAGTCTTGCTCTGGTGTGTTACTAGTGGAACTCTTGAGGCCTAAGACAGCATTAAACAAACTCTCAGATATTGATTGGCACCCAAAGGAGTAGAATAAAAGAAGTAGAAATTAGAGGACACACTAGACAACATAAACATTGAAAGAAATAGTTGCTAAACCAGGATTCAGACTTGTCACCTGCTAAACCAGGATTCAGACTTGTCACCTGCTAAACCAGGATTCAGACTTGTCACCTGCTAAACCAGGATTCAGACTTGTCACCTGCTAAACCAGGATTCAGACTTGTCACCTGCTAAACCAGGATTCAGACTTGTCACCTGCACATTTTTGTTTCTGCTTGCTTGCTTTGAACTCGAGCGTAGTCCAAACACAGTACTTCTAGTAGTGCTGAACTGTATTTGTGTGTGGATAAGCTGTCCCTATTAACAGTGTCCCTCGCCATCATGCAAACCCACTCTGACTTCAGAGGTACTCGTAATTTATGCCCCCAAGTCAAGGACGAGAAGTGAACATTTTAGTCCAACTGTCCAGTGTACCAGCACACCAAATGTTTAAGAACACGCGTTCTTATCCATTCAGCCATGCTGACCTCCATCACCTGCAAATGACAGCTTCTGGCTGCAGGAACAAAGCAAACTTTGATGCACAGCCATATTACCACCCCCCCCCCCCCCCCCCCCTCCTTGTTTGATAACTACAACTTTCAATTACTGTGTTGTCTGTATTCTTCAGTCAGCATGTTGGCAGAGTTGATAGGGAAGTGCACTAATAATGTCATGAGCATGGTTGGACGCAGGTTCGACACCTGCTAAGTGAGGGAAAGATTTGTCCACCTTTTTATTCCTGTATGCAGTCGGGGCCTCCAAAAAGTGGTGGCCCTATCGCATCACAGACCCATAACAGCAAACTGTTTCAGCACCATGTTAATGTTAAACAAATGTCCTCTAATCTTTATTTCTTTCTTGGGAATTTGCTGTGATGGGGTTCAAGGTTCAGCAGAGCAAAAGGCTTTGATAGTATCGTGTGTTATTTCTAAAAGAGTTGTATGCCACCAGATGGGTCTTTTGTAGATCTTTTGCCCTGTGAAACACTATGATGGTTAGCTCTCACCGGCTGCTATGTTCCCATCATGGTACCTCTCAAGTGCTGGAGTTGAGAAGGTCGACTTCATTGCGCCGGCTGTTACTCCATCTGGCTCGGCCTCTGTCCACACAACGGCAAGCCGCTGGCCAACAGCATCGCACAGAGCATGAACTCTGTAGCTTCAGAGACTAGGTCCAACAATGACCTCCCAGAAGTCTGGAAAAGTAATTGCACTCACAGTACAAACAAACCCACGGCTTTCAAAGCGTGAGGCAGATGACTTAACCACTTTGCCAAGAAAGAAGAGAGAGAGAGAGACATACAGAATGTTAGTTGAATAAATGTTGGTTAGTGACTGACCAATACTATATCATGATGTTCTTCACATTGCTGGCTAACACTGTATCTGAAACATGCCTTGTTGCCTCTAATTTTTGCTATTTTTGTTTTGCTTGATGAATCCAGCATTTACACACTTACATTCCTGTTTGATGTTGTGCTTGGTTTGTGAGACTGGTGTACATATTAGTGCAGTCGAGGACCGAGCTTGGCCGTGTGCAGCCAGTGGCACGCCCCGCACGGTTTTAAACTGCATTTAAACGCTGAATACAAGTCGTTTCAACTCTGATCTCTGCTCATTTGATCATGTTGAAGCACATGGAAAGATAACCCTTTCAGGTATTTATTTGTAATAACGGAGTCGGTTATTTGCCCCTGCTTTTTATATTTGTATGTGTATATATGTATAAATAATAGACACTGGTCCGGCTTTGTATATGTGCCTTGGCATGTTTGTTGTTGCTAAGTTGGGAGTTTGAGGTCAGCTGTGTAGATGGTAAAAGCAAGGGGTTGGAGAATATTGTCTTGAGTGAACTGCTCCATTTCTACTCAATAGTGTAGTGGTTGTATATTTACATTCCCTCTGCCCCTCCTTTGTAGTTGTTCATTGCTGTTACTGCAGTGGTTTTGGAGGTGGCCATTTTCCCTGGCTGTGGTCTGCCTTGCTTGTTTGTGGCAGCCACCAATCGTCTCCAGATGTTAGCAGAGAATCTCAGCTAGGTATGCAGGGACTGCGAGGTTGTGGCTGCTCAAACTATATGTGCAGCGACTGTGAGGTCTGCTGCTTCAACTGGTGGTCTTTCCAGTTGTCACGATGCTAACACCTCTCTCTTCATTATATGGCCAAAGAACGCTGTCTCTCTTTTATTTTCATTAAAAAATTGTCCCTAAGCAATGTCTTGCTGTGGGTCCTTGATGTGATAAGGCCATCACATCTTGGAGGTCTGAATGCACGGGGGATTAGTTGTCCAGGCTTTCCCTCACTTAGTGAGATGATGAGCGCAGGTGTTAAACTCTCGTCCAACCTTGCGCACAACATTATTGGTGCAGCTCCCTATGAGTTTCGCTAGTGTGCCTGGCTCTCATATAGTTGTGTATAATGTTCTGTTTTCATAAGCACCTTGCAGGCAATTGTTGTTAGCTTTAGCCCATGTTTTTGTCACTAGGTGGGGGTGTGACCAAATTCCTTCCTTGCTGCCCCTCCCCTCGATAGTTCCCGGGCAATTCTGACAATTACCTGGTACTCATCTGATGAGGCTGGATCGGCTCCACAATTGTTTTGGTCAGGAAGAAGAATCTGTCACTGCTGGGAACTGAACCCAGGTCATTGTCTTGATAAACAAGTGCACCAACCACTATGCCACTGTAGACTTAGTGGAGTAGCAGTTAAAACATTGGAGTATAGGAACATTCATGGTCATGTAGCAGGACTTGATAAACAAGTGCACCAACCACTATGCCACTGTAGACTTAGTGGAGTAGCAGTTAAAACATTGGAGTATAGGAACATTCATGGTCATGTAGCAGGACTTGATAAACAAGTGCACCAACCACTATGCCACTGTAGACTTAGTGGAGTAGCAGTTAAAACATTGGAGTACAGGAACATTCATGGTCATGTAGCAGTACTTGATAAACAAGTGCACCAACCACTATGCCACTGTAGACTTAGTGGAGTAGCAGTTAAAACATTGGAGTACAGGAACATTCATGGTCATGTAGCAGGACTTGATAAACAAGTGCACCAACCACTATGCCACTGTAGACTTAGTGGAGTAGCAGTTAAAACATTGGAGTATAGGAACATTCATGGTCATGTAGCAGGACTTGATAAACAAGTGCACCAACCACTATGCCACTGTAGACTTAGTGGAGTAGCAGTTAAAACATTGGAGTACAGGAACATTCATGGTCATGTAGCAGGACTTGATAAACAAGTGCACCAACCACTATGCCACTGTAGACTTAGTGGAGTAGCAGTTAAAACATTGGAGTATAGGAACATTCATGGTCATGTAGCAGGACTTGATAAACAAGTGCACCAACCACTATGCCACTGTAGACTTAGTGGAGTAGCAGTTAAAACATTGGAGTACAGGAACATTCATGGTCATGTAGCAGGACTTGATAAACAAGTGCACCAACCACTATGCCACTGTAGACTTAGTGGAGTAGCAGTTAAAACATTGGAGTATAGGAACATTCATGGTCATGTAGCAGGACTTGATAAACAAGTGCACCAACCACTATGCCACTGTAGACTTAGTGGAGTAGCAGTTAAAACATTGGAGTACAGGAACATTCATGGTCATGTAGCAGGACTTGATAAACAAGTGCACCAACCACTATGCCACTGTAGACTTAGTGGAGTAGCAGTTAAAACATTGGAGTACAGGAACATTCATGGTCATGTAGCAGGACTTGATAAACAAGTGCACCAACCACTATGCCACTGTAGACTTAGTGGAGTAGCAGTTAAAACATTGGAGTACAGGAACATTCATGGTCATGTAGCAGGACTTGATAAACAAGTGCACCAACCACTATGCCACTGTAGACTTAGTGGAGTAGCAGTTAAAACATTGGAGTACAGGAACATTCATGGTCATGTAGCAGGACTTGATAAACAAGTGCACCAACCACTATGCCACTGTAGACTTAGTGGAGTAGCAGTTAAAACATTGGAGTATAGGAACATTCATGGTCATGTAGCAGGACTTGATAAACAAGTGCACCAACCACTATGCCACTGTAGACTTAGTGGAGTAGCAGTTAAAACATTGGAGTATAGGAACATTCATGGTCATGTAGCAGGACTTGATAAACAAGTGCACCAACCACTATGCCACTGTAGACTTAGTGGAGTAGCAGTTAAAACATTGGAGTATAGGAACATTCATGGTCATGTAGCAGGACTTGATAAACAAGTGCACCAACCACTATGCCACTGTAGACTTAGTGGAGTAGCAGTTAAAACATTGGAGTATAGGAACATTCATGGTCATGTAGCAGGACTTGATAAACAAGTGCACCAACCACTATGCCACTGTAGACTTAGTGGAGTAGCAGTTAAAACATTGGAGTATAGGAACATTCATGGTCATGTAGCAGGACTTGAGCAGTATGTGGCTGGCAGCACAGCCCGCCAAAACATTCCTCCATTCCTGGCTAGTCCTTCTGCCTCATGCCCCAGGTATCTGCAGTGTCCAGTGTCCATCAACCCCTGCCTCATGCCCCAGGTATCTACAGTATTCAGTGTCCATCTTCATGCTGGTCCACCCCTGCCTCATGCCCCAGGTATCTGCAGTAATCATCAACCCCTGCCTCATGCCCCAGGTATCTGCAGTGTCCATCAACCCCTGCCTCATGCCCCAGGTATCTGCAGTGTCCATCAACCCCTGCCTCATGCCCCAAGTATCTGCAGTATTCAGTGTCCATCAACCCCTGCCTCATGCCCCAGGTATCTGCAGTATCCAGTGTCTATCAATCCCTGCCTCATGCCCAGGTATCTACAGTGTCCTGTGTCCATCTTCATGCTGGTCCACCCCTGCCTCATGCCCCAGGTATCTAGTGTCCTGTGTCCATCTTCATGATGGTCCACCCCTGCCTCATGCCCCAGGTATCTGCAGTGTCTAGTGTCCATCTTCATGCTGGTCCACCCCTGCCTCATGCCCCAGGTATCTGCAGTGTCTAGTGTCCATCTTCATGCTGGTCCACCCCTGCCTCATACCCCAGGTATCTAGTGTCCAGTGTCCATCTTCATGCTGGTCCACCCCTGCTTCCTCTTCCTGGAAGCATAACTTCTACCACTGTTCATTTCCATGGGAAGGATCCTAAACATAGGAACTGTGTGACCCAGTAGTAAGAGCACTGATTTACTAACACAGTTCTCCTCCATTTCCAGGAATGGGTTGTTTCCCATTCAGTATGGCAGTATATTTATAGCAAGTTATGTTGATGTAGAGGGCAAGGGATAACCATCACATTAATTCCTTGACAGTCTGTTTAAGACCAATTATTGATTTATGGATGAATAGTTAAATATCTTCATGTACCTGTCCTCCAGAGTCAATAGTCTGACAAGACAGCATGGGACAGTATGGTTGTGGAGTCCATCTGGTATTGTTAAATGGGAACCGTGAAGGGAGGTTGTCATTTGCCTCACCTCAAAATTCTGGTGACTAAGTTGATCAGACAGATCTCTGTGTAGCTTCTGCCTTAATTTGTAACTGCTCAAAGTTACAGTGCTGGCAGAAGTCTAACTATGCCAGGCAGAGCAACCAGCTGCATTTTTTCCCAGTTTTCAAAGTCAATGCAGCTAGTTCCTCTTTGAGGTTTTCACAGACTTTGTCTTTTTGTACAAATTGGCTCAAAGCTGAGTTTTCTTTGGTGGCACAACTAACACAACACAACCCTAAGTAAAAGAAAAGAGATTAGAGAACAGAAGGTTTGGCAGCAGATACGCAAGGTGGACATTAACCACAGTGATACATCTCAATCGTATCACTTTTAGAGAGCTAAATACGTGTTGGAAGTGGTCAACGGGGCTAAAAGATTTCTTTAGTATGCCTTGACCAAATATAAAAGACAAAACTACACATTATGCAGCTATAGAGATTCCAAGGGATAGGCCAATCACATCCTTTGTTCCCGGGGACTGAAACATTAGTAGAATTCATTATCAGGTTGTGCAGTTTTGGGTCCTGCGCTGCGCTGCAGAGTTTGTACACTGCACTGAGATTCTCCTTGTGTGATCTATGGGCTCAGACTGAAGCATACGGCCATGATTTGTGTGCTGAGAAAGTGATCCTCCAGTGACCAGTCACGGGGTTCTTCCAGTTTTCAAAGCCACTGCTGCAGGGAACTGATACCCATTTGACATATTCTTTGTTTCCCCTTTGGGAGCTAGATAACGCAGGGAAGTGCTACAACATAGTGAAATACTTATTTAAAAAGTCAGGAAGTGAAAGTCTCTTTTCCACGCTGTGAGGCTTATTTGGGTACATGGTGCTATCCCCATATTTGTATGGAGACTGGACAGGAGGTGTGGTCTGTACCATGTCGGCTATCTTTACTTCCCAGGACATTGCCTGCTATCCACTTTAGGTGGGGTCAACCTCAAAGTCCAGGATAAAACAAAAATATTTTCCAATTCCTACATGGATGTGGAATTAAACACATGCCCGCTGGGCAGGCAAGCATGCTAGCAATTATTGTTGAAATACCCACCACAGTGTGGACTCGTCAAACACAGCCCACTGGGGCAGCAGGCTAGCAATTGTAGCAGAAACACTTACCTCGATGTGGGCAGGCAAGCATGCTAGCAATTATTGTTGAAATACCCACCTCGGTGTGGACTCAAACACAGCCCACTGGGGCAGCAGGTTAGCAACTGTAGCAGAAACACTCACCTCGATGTGGGCAGGCAAGCATGCTAGCAACTGTTGTTGAAATACCCACCTCAGTGTGGACTCAAACGCAGCACACTGGGGCAGCAGGTTAGCAACTGTAGCAGAAACACTCACCTCGATGTGGTTTCAAACACATACACACTGGTGTGATAGGCAAGCAGGCTAGCAACTAGAAATACCCACCTGGATGTGGATTCTGCTTCTGCATTCATCCAGAGTTTTTTTTTCGGACGTGATTGCGTTGTGCCTGTTTACAGCAGAGCTGCGTTCTTGCGCTGTTAGGCCGACACATCCGACTTCTGCGGGCATTTGTTGACCGGGTTAACCTCCCCGGGGATGTGGATTCGAAGACATATCCACTGTTGTGGCAGGCTAGCATGCTAGCAACTGTAGTGGAAATACCTTTCAAGCATGATCAAATGGCTGTGTGGTGACAGAATGGAGATGAACAAACCAGTATGGCTTTTTTTTTTTTCAAATCTTGTATTGTGATGTCTATTTAACTTTGTCCATTCATGCTGCAACTGAGATAGGAATGCATTGAATTCTGCTGTACAGAGACCAAGACACCCGTCTTCTACAAGTGCCTTTAGTTCTCTGAAAATTTCAAACAAATATGTCTTAATGAAATCTTGTACAGCTTGGAAATAGTTTATCGCGTGTATCATTCAAGTCACATGTTGTCTAAATACTTGTAATGTTCATTTCAAAATAGTGCATTCAGTATATCATCCCATTGAAATTTGATGATTTATTGTCAGTATCATTCGTTGGAATTTGATGGTTTATTGTTTGTATCATTCATTGGAATCTAATGGTTTAGTATTTGTATCATTCATTGGAATATAATTGTTGATTGCTTGTATCATCTTCTTCATAACAGTTAAATCATCGTGTCATGCCTTTCATTTAATGATTTGTTTGATATATCAGACACATCATACAATAAATTCTGTGTATATTGCTTTTCATAAAGTGATTTATTTGTGTGTCATCTATAAAATATCTCATTGTAGGTATTCATTGCATCAAATGGGTTATGCTCCATCATCTGTACCATGTGATGTTTTGTTTTCAGTATCATCATCCATGTCGCATGGATTATCATCTATGTCATATCATGATTCGTTATGAGTATTTCATTCATTTTGTACACTATTTCTGTGTATCATTCATTGACTTTTTTTAATGATGGCATCTTGTGCTGTATTATAAGTCGGCCTGTATATCATATGTTTCATGTATTGGTTTATTCTGTACATCGTCTATTTCATATAATGTTTCCTTTTTTTTTTCTTTCAGTGTATCACCCATTTCAAATAATGCATTCAGTGTATCATTGATTTCATATACGATTGTTTTCAATGCATCCCCCATGTTTTTACCATGTGCATTCTGAATATTGTTGATTTCATACAATGATTTTTTTTTTTTTTATGTATCACCCATTTAATAAAATGCACTCTGTGTATCATTGATTTCATACAATGATTTTTTTTTCAATGCGTCACCAATTCCATATGCCGTTCTTAATGTTATCATCCATTTTGTACAATGGTTTTTTGTTTCATATACTGTTATCTCCCTTATTTTTCTGCAGATTTCATTTTCGGCATCCATATTTTATTTTTGCTACATCATAAGATTTCTATTGTTACATAGTTTATTACTGTGGTAAAGAAGCAAAGAAAACAAAGTCACGCTTTGAATCTGTTCTGTATGTGTGTTGCGCATTCATTGTTTACCATTATGTAATTGTGTTTGTTTATTATAAATATTTTGTGGGAGTGGAAGCAACGCTAAAAATAAACTGGATAAAAAATGTCACATGATTGTCACATGGTGATCATTTTTTGACATGTGCAAGGAGTATTTATTATCTGTGTGTTCTGAAGTTAGTGACAGAGGTTCCTTGTTTCTTATGTGCACATGATAATGATGCTGTTTATATACATATATATATATATATATATCGTGCGTATGATATGTGGTTTAATGAAAAGTAGTAAAATTGTTTTGTTTTTTTTAAGGTTACTGTAATGTACAGATGTTACGCCTTTTGTTTTTGTTCTGTATGTTACCAACATGCTATGTCTTCTTGTTCGTTCTTGCGCTTATTTGAAATTTGCTTTCATGCTGTCCTTACAAGCAGTGTCCCACTTTCTTGGTCCAAGCCTGATGCCAGTTTCTGACGCAATTATTCTGGTAGCAAGTGGGAGTGTGGCGGTAGGGAGATGTCCTCACTCCATGCTTGTGAAGAACGCTGTTTACGGGTAGGACTTCATGTGTTTGGAGAAGCTTGGATTTTTGATGATTGTCTGGGGTGGTCAGGGATTGTCTGGATGGTCACTGGTGGTCTGGAGTGGTCAGTGGTTGTGTGGAGGGGTCAGAGGTCTGGAGTTGTCAGAGGTCTGGAGGGTGGTGGTCTGGAGTGGCCAGAGGTTGTCTTGGAGGGGGGGGGGGGGTCTGGAGTTGCCAGAGGTTGTACGGGGTGGTGGTCTGGAGTGGTCAGAGGTTGTCTGGGGGGGGGGATGGTCTGAAGTGGTCAATGGTTGTGTGGAATGGTCAGAGGTTGGCTAGTGTGGTCAGCGGTTATCTGGAGTGGTTGTCTGTCATGGTCAGGAGTTGTCTTGAGTGGTCAGTGGTTGGTTTTCTGGAGTGGTCATGGGTTATCTGAAGGGGTTTTCTGGAGTGGTCAGGGGTTTTCTGAGTGGTCAGGAGTTTTCTGGAGGGGTTCTCAGGGGTTGTCTTTAGGAGTTTTCTAGGGTGGTCAGGGGTTGTCTGGAGGGGTTTTCTGAGATGGTCAGGGGTTGCCTGGAGTAGTTAATGGTTGTCTGGGGGTGGTCAAGGGTTGCCTGGGGTTGTCATGGGTTGTCTAGAGGGGTGATCAGGGGTTGTCTGGAGTGGTTAGTGGTTGTCTGGGGGGATTTTCTGGGGTGGCCAATGGTTGTCTGGAGTGGTCAGGGGTTGTCTGGAGGGGTTGTCTTGAGTGGTCAGTAGTTGATTCTGATATTTTTTTTTAAAGATGTTTTTCTTGTTCTCTGGGTTGTAGTTCTGTTGGGTCTCCCACTTCTCCTCACCCTACCACTGCATAATGATGTCTCTTTATCTCTCTCCCCACAGGCACACACACCTAGTCTCTCTCTCTCTCTCTCTCTCTCTCTCTCTCTCTCTCTCTCTCTCTCTCTCTCTCTCTCTCTCTCTCTCTCTCTCTCTCTCTCTCTCACCCTCTCTACTTTTCACTGCTCGGTCACAGCTCTCATGGTTACTGTAGTCAGTGCTAAACCAGGTCAAGTAGTTGCTTCAACACACCAAGAAGGAAACTATAGTCACCTTGCTTTGCTCTGTGCTAGGGGATTACAATGTGTTGAGGAAGAGAGCTGGATACCTCACAGCTGCAGATACTTTTGCCTCTTCTGTACCTGGAGTATAGTTTTGTTGAGCTGTTGGGGTTGAAATGTTGCACAAAGAGAGACAGACGGACACAGAGAATTGGACAGAGAGCGATAAAGAGAAACAAGAGAGAGTCCGCCAACCAACTGACATATTATGTGGTAGAATGTTGAAATGATATGTGCACAGAAAAAAGAGAGATTGAGAGACAGGCAAAGAAAGAAATATAATCAGACAGAGAAGGGGAGACACAGGTAGAGAAAGTGACCAATTTTGTGATAGAATGTTGAATTGAGGTGTGCATAAAGATGGAGAAAGAGAGAATAAGGCGGTGAGGGAGGGAGAAAGGGTGACAGAGAGAGGGATAAAGAGAAACAGAGAGAGATAGTCAGCCAACCAACTGACAAATTATGTGATAGACTGTTGAAATAATGTGTGCACAAAGGTAGTGTGTGTGTCTTTATGACTGAGATAGTGAAAGGAAGAAATGAAAAAATTATGTCAAGGGCTGGTTTAACCTTGACATTGAGCATGTCTTTGTGGGTGGAAAAGTATAACAGGTAAAAGGCTGAGCTGGTTGGCCGCTGTGTAATATGTATATCAGTGATGCTTCTTGAGGCTACTGTCTGAATGAATATGTATCACACCACAACTTCATTGGTAATTGGCAACTGATTCTAGAAAGAGAGAGACATACCTGTGGCACACTGAACTTAAAAACAAACTTCTTTTGACAGTGCCTGATTTTCAAAGTAGAACACAAATCCTTAATGATCTTAGCATTTTTCTGATACCCTCTCACAACGCAGAGTTTGTTAATCAAACATGAACTCTTATGTTCAAGTCAAAAATTGTGATTCTTCTCTGCTGATGCCTTTTCTTCTCCCAGTGGAGAATAAGTCCTTAACTAACTCATGCCGTGTCCTAGAAAATGTTGTATTCTACACACACAAAATGTACACCTTTGAACTCATTACTAGCTCAAGTCTCAACCAAACCCTTCTTTGTTGTACCAGCTTGAGTTTGTGTTTTGTTATTTAGTTGAATTGCTTGTAGAGTGTAATTTGATACATTTTTGTGTATTTGATCAGTCTCAGAATGCATTTTGATTATGACGTTACTCTCGCATTGTCATAATTTGGTTCCTTCATGGGAGTGACTACTCCATTGTAACACATCTATCTATAGTTTTATCAATTACATATGTTCAAACATGCACTTGATTTTGTGTTTTCTTTGCTTTGTTATTCTTTACGTCAATGAATGAAGGTAAAGTGAATTCTCGGACATACTGCAGTGACGTTTCAGGCCTTCATGCATAACAGTCCACAAAATGAGGTGAATGGCCATTTCTCTGCCTTGTTTTATGGTTTTGATGAATGTTTATGTAAGACTTGCAGCACTCAATACCTCAGCGTTTTTTGTTTTTTTTAATTCTCTCCATTAAATTCTAAAGATTCTTTTCTGATACCACATCTCTACTGCCTTCAGTATCATTAACATAATTTTCCATTAAAGAATGGAAAAATAAGATCAAGTGTGTAATTATAAGTGTACATCCCAGAATGTGTGGTGTGTTTGACATTCTTGGATTCTGAGATAAGTAGCATACGTTTGTCCCATTCTTTTATTCACGTCCACACAAAAGAACAGGCCAGACTACTTGCGGCCTCGACAGGTGCTAGTTACATTGTGCTTGGCCACGTTGTATGGTCGAGACAAGAACATTGAGCTGATCCACGACTCTGGTGATGAAGTGACATAATAGCACAACATTACTGCCCACACTTACCGGCATGGCACATGATGACGATGATGGTATTCTAAGAATTTGTCTGTAACATTTAAGTTAGAAAGCCCCAGTTTTCTTCTTGTTAGTCTATGTTATTCTAAGAATTTGTCTGTAACATTTAAGTTAGAAAGCCCCAGTTTTCTTCTTGTTAGTCTATGTTGTTCTAAGAATTTGTCTGTAACATTTAAGTTAGAAAGCCCCAGTTTTCTTCTTGTTAGTCTATTGGTATTCTAAGAATTTGTAACATTTAAGTTTTCTTCTTGTTATGAGGGTAAGTTAATAAGTAAGTCACAAATCAATCATGTGCCATGCCGGAAAGCGTGGGCGGTCATGACTCGCCATTTCACTCGATCACTAGTGTCGTGGATCAGCTCAGTGTTCCTGTCTCGTCCATGCCATCCAGGTATTTTCCTCTCGGTCTTCCTCTTGGTCTGTTCCCCTCGATCTTGCCAGTTGTCACTAAGTTCTCCAATCCATTTCTTCTCATAACATGACCAAAAAATTTTGACTGTCTACTTCTAATTTCTCTAATCAGTTTTCGATTTTCATTTGTCTCCTGTAGTACTTGGTCATTGGTTTTTCTGTCTGTCCATGGTATTCTTTGCATTTTCCTCAGAAACCACATTTCTGCAGCCATCAGATGCTTTTCAGCTTGACTGCTCATTGTCCAAGTTTCACATCCATACAAAAGAACAGGCTCTATGTATCCCCTCAACTTCTCGTTTCAATTGACATCTTTTTATATACTGGGAGATACTGGGAGTCGAAGACGATGTATCATCGCCTGCACTTAATCAGTTAAACTCTATGAATGGCGTGTTAAAGGGTCTTTTATTTTACTGTTCACCCGTGATCCTCATGACTCTATAGTCGTCACCGTTCTCTGTGCACACTTTCAAACATTAATTTGAATATATTTTAACAAGCAGTAGTCAACTTGAGAAGGCGGTGGAGAGATAATACATGTACAGACCTACAAGCACTTGGAATCAACGACTGGCAAGAGAAGGTCCACCAGAGAGACGAATGGAGACGGATTGTATTTGCAGCAAAGAACCTCAATGGCTCGGAACGCTGAAGAAGAAGAAGTAGTCAACTTGAGCTTCTTGACATCATGAAACTTGTCCTCAAATAAATCGGGTGTAGGCTTGCGTAATTTTCCGTTTTGTATATGTTGGACACGCATGTAGTAAATGTTTAGATGTCATGTCTCTATAGTTGCATGCATCAGTGTCTTCTATCTTTAGTTTACGGCACATGTCGTATTTCAGCCTGTCATACCCTATGTGAAGGCTCTGGAGAGAGGGTAAAGATTTCTACTTGTTAGCTTCGGTTCTTGGACTCCCAGAGTAACTAACAACGATTGCCTGAAAGAGACTAATCTTCTTCTTTCGTTCGCTTGAAATAAGTCTATAACTGCAAAGCTGTCTCTTGTATGAATTGAACTGTCTTTTTCAGTTCACACAGCGATCCATAGTTTATCTTCCACTGTCGTCTCTCTAGGCCAGAAGGTTTGCCTAGATGTGTTATATTTTGGGCAGTCTCGGAGTTTGTGCTCTGCTGTCTGCGACGCCAATCCACATGTGCACATGGCTGTTTCACCAATCTTGAATTTTGTTTACATGTGGTTGCGTAATCTATTGTGCCCTGTCCTGAGGCGCAGAATAATGACTTGTTCTGGTCTATCCATAACGTGGTAGTCATCTTGAGCAGGTTTTGGTGGCTTTCTGGCTGATTTGATCATTCTTTTCTTTTTTTGGTATGTAACGGGCACATCAGGCTGTTCTTCTTTGGCTCCTTCCTTAGCCAATTGATCAGCTCTGTCGTTTCCGGGTACTCCACAGTGGGATGGTATCCACTGTATGGTGACCTTATGCTGACTGCTAAGTTCAGAAAGCAGTGTCCTTAGTACTGGCAATTTCCCAGACAGGAGCGACTCGAGTACTGATTTTGCATCTGTCAATAGCACCACAGGTTGTGTACCATTGCTGGTATTTAGTAATTTCTCTGTTGCTATCTTGATTGCTTCAATTTCAGCATCGTAGTTATGGCTGTACTTTCCTGTCTGTACTCTAGCTGTGTCCCTAGTATCCTCCATTTCGAACAGCATTTTGTGCTGACCCATCTGTGTAGACTCGGATCCAGAGGTCCTGTGGGTATTCTTCATCAAGGAAGCTGAGAGTGGCTGTTCTGCGCTGCACACTGTTCTGTTCTTCCTTGTCAAATATTCCTCTCACTTTTGTCTGGATTTGTAATGATAGTCTATGCTCATCTTTCCATGGAGTTCGCTCTGGAATAGTTGTTAGGGGGATACCAACTGTGGGCAGATCGGTGGTTTCTCTGCAGAGTCGTTTGGCCTGGTGGATAAAACTACTTCTTTTCAACCGCCCCATAGCTAGCTTTTCATATCTGTTCTTCATAGGGTGGCCTGGCAAGCTGAGGAACTTCTCTGCTTGTATTAGCGTTTTCGTGTCTCTGCGCTCACTCAGTGCTTGTGTCCTCCCCATCTTCTCCATTTCCACTATAGGGGTTGATCTCATCCCTTCTGTGGTGACTCATAAGTGCTTGATTTTGCACTTTGTCCAGCTCTTGTAGTGTGGTTTTTGATGCCGAACACCACGCAGTTGACCCGTATTCCAGGTGTGGTCGTATGCTCTGTTGATAAACTTTGCTAAGTATTTTCCCACTGGCTCCCCATGTGGTTCCACTTAGCTTTCTCATGATGGCTATTTTCCTTCTGGCTTTTGTTACTGCTGTGTTGATGTGCTTTCTCCATGTCAGCCTGCCATCAAATGTTACTCCAAGGTATGTTGGTTCTTTATCTTCTCTTAGGGGTGTTCCATTTATCTGGATGGTCCCTGCCTTTTGTTTTGGAGAGAGGGTAAATAGGGTGGTGCTGCACTTGTCAGTGTTTATGCTGATACACCATCTATTTGCCCATGCAACAAATGTATCTACAGCTCTTTGTAGCGATCTGGTGGCCACTGATGCATGTTCATTTGTGCTCCATAGAACCAGGTCATCGGCGTACATTGCCGCTTTAATTCCATGCGGTAGATTAGCAACGAGATCATTGATGTAGATTAGAAAAAGTGTGGGGGACAAGACTCCACCCTGGGGAACACCGTGACGCAGTAGTACTTTCTTGCTCTTTAGTCCGTCTATCTGTACTCGGGCTCTTCTGTTGTGCAAGTATGCTTTTACCCATTTGTACATCCTTCCATTGACTTTGCAGTTTCTCAGGTTATTCATGAGACCTTCTTTCCAGACTTTGTCAAAGGCTTTCTTCAAATCTATCCATGCTGCAAGCACCAGCTTCTTCTCTTGGAATGCATCCTCAATTTCTTGAAACCTAATTTTGTTTGGCACTGAATCTGTTAAACATCCGGTGTGCTGATGCCGGGGTTTCCGGTTAAATCCCTACTCCGGTCAGTTGGATTAAAATGTTGACTTCTCGTCCTTGACTTGGGGCCGTGAATTACAAGTACCTCTGAAGTCGGAGTGGATTAATCTGCTGGTTAGGGGCACTGATAATAGGTAAAGCTAATTCACACGCAAAACTAAGTCCAGTGCTTAACAAGTAGTATGTATGAACTACACTTGAGTTCAAAGCGAGCGAGCGCAAAAAAAAAAAGAAGCCACATCTAGTCTGAGAATGAGATGGAAGCAATCACAGTGGCGTTCCACCGGCTGGAGGACAAACATCACACACATGTGATTGTAACGGACTCACTCACAGAGCGTGCTGAGAACACGAAAAAGCACGCTTCGTGCAGAGTGACGTGCTTCAAATAAAAAAAAATTAAAGGTACGGAGAACATCCGTTGGATCTTTTGCCCAGGACATGCTGGTGTGGTGGGCGATTAGCAGGGAGATGGTTTGGCGGTGTCCATGCATGTATATTGTGTGGTGTATTGGATTGGTGTATGATGAGGCAAATATGGTCAGGGATTTTTGGGATCATGTGTAAAGATTCATGTGGATAGATTATGGTCGTCACTGGGAAGAAGGAAATACCACAATGTGATATACGAGTAAATGGGCTTATTCTTAATCAAGTGAATCGATACAGTTATCTCGGCACAGTCATAACATCTGATGGGAGATGCCTTGAAGAGATTAGAACAAGAATTGCCATTGCGAAGGTAGCCTTTTGCAAGATGAAAAACATACTGACCAATAAAAGGTATCAATTGAAACGAGAAAAGGAGTGTTGAAGTGCTACATAGAATCTGTACTTTTGTATGGATGTGAAGCGTGGGCAATAAGCAGTCAAGCTAAAATAAAACAGCTGATGGCTGTGGAAATGTGGTTTTTGAGGAAAATGCAAAGAATACCATGGACAGACAGAAAAACCAATGAACAAGTCCTTCAAGAAACAAATGAAGATCGTAAACTGATTAGAGTCATTAGACTTAGACAGTCAAAATTGTTTGGGCATGTTATGAGAAGAAATGAATTGGGAAACTTGGTGACGACTGGCAAGATCGAAGGGAAGAGACCAAGGGGAAGACCGAGAAGTAAATACCTGGATGGCTTGGCCACATGGCATGGTCGAGATAGGAACACGGAGCTGATCCACGACTCTGGTGATCGAGTGAGATGGCAAAACATGACCGCTCACGCTTATCGGCATGGCACATGATGGATGGATGGTATAGATTCGAAAACCAGATAAATCTTGCTAGGGCCACCAGCAGAGGCGGTCATCCGAATGACACACAGTGACGAGGAACCTTATAGTTATAGAGCGGCGGCTCTGGTCTCTGGGAAACCGCGAGCCCTTATTATTTTAAAAATGAAGAGGGGACGAGACAATTTCATGTTTCTCCATTAATTATGTGAATAAGTCAAGTGGGTATGTCGAAGAAAGTCTTCCGCTTTTAAAAGTCTATACTGTGTGATGATGGTGATCGTATTTGTCTAGACCCCGTCCCCACCTGTCTCGTGTACTGTCAATCATTGATGATACTGATGTTCCTCCATACCATAATGTCAAACTGTCCAGATCGAGGAAGACTAACCTCATTTAAAAAAATGCCCGCCGAAGTCGGAAGTGCCGGCCTACGGGTGGCAAAATAAAAACTGGCACTACGCAATTACGTCCGAGTGAAATGTCTTTCGTGGCCGGAAAAGCTCTAACTAGACTTCCGAATGTCCCTCGCGCTAGGAACAGCTCTGACTACCTAGTTTTCCGAATGCCTATCGTGTCCGGAATAGCTCTGACTAGATAGTTTCCGAATGTCCATCGTGCCCGGAACAGTTCTGGCTATATTGTCCCGGGCACAACGGCAGGCACATGTCCGAATCGAAAACTCGCTGAGTGGATAACAACTGCAGACCGGTCTGGTTTGTGCGGGTACAGCCCGGGGCAAACGAAATGCCCAATATATTGAAGTGAGGAATTAAAGCAGCCATGGGCAGGACGTGACGATTCTCTCGGTGAGCCCAGCACCAGGGCGCTATGTGTCGGCCTTGCAGCTATGGAAGCAACCCTGGATGGCGGAAAATGCCATGGACTGTCCCTGACTTCCCTTGAGGGATGATTGTGAAGTCTTCGACTGTTCCAACTTGACCAGCTGGGATATGGACCGTACCACAAAAGTGAGAGTCTCCCAGGAATGCTAACCTGGTCAAAAACGCACTCGAAAGTCGGATGAGTTGGCCCAAGGGGGCATAACAACACACCGCAATCACATCTGAAAAAACAATCCGGATGAACGCAAAGAAGAATAAGAAGAAACTGTTCAGCATCTTCTCTCCCTGTCTCTCCTCCCCTCCAACCTCCGCGTTGTGACGACATACTCCAGCGTTCCCCTTCTCATAAGAAGCCCAAAGAATGTTGACTGTCTTATTCTGATGAGAGTAATCAGTTTATTTTATGAGTTCATTCATTCATGATAAGCATGGGCGGTCATGTTTTGCCATTTCACGTGATCACCGGAGTCATTGATCCGCTCTGTGTTCTTGTTTCGGCCATACCACATGGCCAAGCCATCCAGATATTTACTTCTCTGCCTTTCCCTTGTTCTTTTCTCCTCAATCTTGCCAGTTGTCACCAAGTTCTCTAGTTTATTTTTTCTAACATGTCGAACATATTTTGACTGTTTAGCCTAATTTCTCTAAACAGTTTACGGTTTTCATTGGCTTCTTGTAGGACTTGCTTATTGGTTTTTCTGCCTGTCCATGGTATTCTTTGCATCTTCCTCACAAACCCTTTGGGAACTGCCTTCTTTCAAAATATCTGCTTTAATCTTTCTATGTGCCCTTGATGTTTTCATAGTTCTTCAATGAAACTGCAGCTTCCACATAACTCCGCACTTGTCTGCTAATTGTCCATGATTCGCATTCGTACATCAGGATTAGCTCAACATAGCTCTTAAAAACTATTTTACTCACTTAGATTGATAAAAATATTTTTTGTGGGGTGAGGGGGGGGGGGGGGGGGGGCGTTCGTCCGCTTTGAATTCAAGCGTAGTCCATACACATGCTTTTAGTCTTTTAGTATAGGGCCTACTGGAATGATTTTTGCGTGTGGATTAGTTTTCTCTATTACCAGTGTCGCTCGCCATCAGACGAACTGGGGTACTTGTAATTTACGTCCCCAAGTCAAGGATGAGAAGTCAACATTTTAGTCCAGCTGACTGGTGTATGGGTTGAACCTGCTAACTCAGAATCAGCACGTCAAATCGAGCACTTTTATCAATTCAGCCACGCTGACCTCCGACAAAGATAAATTGCAAAGAATATTCTCACCTTATTAAATCCTGCTTTAACTTGAACTATTCTACATTCAACTTCCTCAATACAAATTAAATCTGATGTTATTAAAGTTCCCAAATACTGAAATGCATTGACTTGTTTCAGATTGGTTCCATTTACTTTGATGTTGTATTGGGGAAGACATTTTTAAAAATTCGTAATTACCATTATTTATTTTTAATTTGTTGTTTGTTTGGGTGGCATTATTATTTCTCTACACATATTGAAAAGATCGAATGAGATGTCACAACTCTGCTGTTCCTAAATTATGGCCATTTCTTATGGTTTCCCTTTGTTGCCAATACATGTTCATTACTATTCTCATATCTTTCCCATCAATGTTAAATATTTTCAACATTCTAATTATTGTTTCATGTTTAGTCATATCAAACGCGTTTGTGCAGCCAATGAAACAACGACATCAAAGACATTGTACAATCGCACGGAATGACACTGCCAAATGCCAACCAGCGGGCGTTGGAGCGCCGGTTATACCTCCCCACGCCGCTTGACGGCAAAAGTGGAAGATGATGATAATGATGATGTTGGTTAGTTCGTTACTAAGTCGCGGTTCCAACTTCATAGCAACGAGTCGTCCCCATTATGCTCCGTTCCTGTGCTAGTGAATATCACACAAAATGCTATTCACTGCCCCATGTGAAAAGTGGAACAGACAGGATTCTCGACAAACCAACAGCCCGCACAGGTACACTGTACATAATGCCGCCGCCAGAATGTCAACACAAAAGTCCTCCACGAAAAATACAGTTCATCTTCGATGGATGCGGCAGTCACTAGAAAACCAGCAGCCACACATTACTGCATAAGACGAACCAGTCATTTCTGCGACAAAGCCAGTCGCAATTTTTCCGAACCTGCAGTTCACGCTACAAACAACCACGGACAGATGTAAAAGCATTTCACTGTACATAATGCCGCCGCCAGAATGCCAACACAAAAGTCCTCCACGAAAAATAAAGTTCATCGTCGATGGAAGTGGCAGTCACTAGAGAACCAGCAACCACACATTACTGCATAAGGCAAACCAGTCAGTTCTGCGACATAGCCGGCCGCCATTACTCCGAACATGCAGTTCACACTCCAAACAACCGCGGACAGATGTAAAAACATTTCACCGGGAAGGTTAACCCGGTCAACAAATGCCCGCAGAAGTCGGATGTGTCGGCCTAACGGCGCAAGAACGCACCTCTGTTGTAAACAGGCACAACGCAATCACGTCCGAAAAAAAAAAAAACTACGGATGAACGCTGAAGAAGAAGAAGAAGAAGAAGAAGAAGAAGAAGAAGAAGAAGAAGAAGAAGAAGAAGAAGAAGAAGAAGAAGAAGAAGAAGAAGAAGAAGAAACATTTCACACGAAATTCACAGCTCACAGCGTCGCGCCACGCACTCAACTCGGTAGCAGGGCGACGGAACTATAAACTTGCAGTCCAACATGAGGAAAATGCGAATGCAAACGGTAGCCACGAGCATAAACACTGTAGAGGCCTTAACCGTTTAAATGCCTATCCTCCATATTCGGGATCAGATGATGATGATTATAATGATATTGTTCAATAAAGCACAAATACACAGCCCTGTTCTTCTTTTTCATTGTCTGATTCTTTTTTCTTTCTTTCTTTCTTGATTCTGTTCTTCTGCTACTTCTTTTGTCCTACTGCTGTTGCCGTGAAGCGTCGTAGAGAAGAGGCAGATGTAATTGTCCGTTCTTTCGCTTGTCTTGTTGCTTGCACTAACGTAATATTTGATTCCTTTAATGTCTCTTTACTCCATCTAACCAACTCTTTCTAGGTTGTCCTTCTGGTTGTAATCCGATGATCTAATGTAGAACGCTCTAGCCGCTGGTTGATCTTGTTCCATTCTAACTAAATGTCCGAACCAATTAATTCCTTGGTGTTTTATAAAGTAACTAATATGGCTTACCTCTAAACTTGTCCTTAGTTTCTCCTATGTCACTCTATTTCTTCTTGTTTGGAGATCCGCATATAGATTGTCTTGAAAATTGCTGTCTACTCCTTCAGTACTTCATTAGCTTTAAATTAATTGTCTATACAGTATTGGCAATTTTGCGTCTTGTATAAACTTCACTGTCTTTTACAGTTCACTCAGTTCTACATAAATTTTTATCTTACACTATTGTATCTTATATTTCTAGGCCAGAATATTTGCCTCTCTCTCTCTCTCTCTCTCTCTCTCTCTCTCTCTCTCCCTCTCTCTCTCTCTCTCTCTCTCTCTCTCTCTCTCTCTCTCTATATATATATATATATATATATATATATATATATATATATATATATATATATATATATAAATCGATTGCCATATTCTGCAGTATCAGTTTGGAATCAGCCATTTCTATGTCCATGAAACTAAGTCTCAGAGATGTATAAATATTAACTAGGGGTATTGATTTGATGCAGCAGCCATCCTAAAATATTTCTGATCACTGTTGCCATTAGGAGTTGGTTTGTGAAATAATGCTTTTTCTTATAAAGTCGCTTAAATGTCGGCATGGTTGGCTTCATTACACTGGGATTTTATCCCATATGGCTCAGTCTCTATTCGCAGCGCGGAAAGCGTCGCACGAATCACGAACTCCGTAGCTCCAGCGACGACCCCCAGGAGTCTCAGAAAAATGCACTCATGAATAGAAGGACGTGGCAACCCACAACCTTCGGAGCCCGAGTCAGAGGGCTTGATCACTTCGCCACAGAGATTCTCTCAATGCTTTTTCTTGCGCTGTTCTACATTTAACTTCTTTAATAGATCCAAAGGCTTGCGAACGCGGTTCGTGAGCCGGGTACCAGGCGTTCTAAACTCGGCTGCGACCGATTTGTGCAGCAGACCGTGTCGCGTTGTGTTATAACGTACTAGTATGGGAGCCGGTCGTTCAGAAAGCAATGGCAAACTACTGAACGTACCACTTGCCTAGTACATCAACAGCAGGTGAAAAATGCTGGTGTTGACTGCAACGTCTCGTAAGGAATACGCAAATATTATTATGATAGATCAGTGGTTCTCAACCGGTGGGAATTCGCCCCCCCCCCAGGGGGGAATTTTAGGGTTTCCAGGGGGGGGGGGGGTTAAGATTATTTCAAGATCGCATTAATACAAGAACCGATTACTTGGTATTGTTTTTCCCTTCATACAGTACAGTTCTGTACGTCTCACCCTTCTAAAATTCAATTTATAAAGTAAGTAGACCCACAAATCATGTTTTATGTGAACGTCTAGACTTGTTTTAGTATGTGCTATTAAATTTAGCTTGCATTATTACGTATACTGTGTAGGGGCGGGGGAGGGACTTTTAGGTAGGAAATACGAAAGGGGGTAATGACTTTCTGAAAATATGGTGAAGGGGGGAACGGACCAAAAAAGGTTGAGAACCACTGTAATAGATCTTCCATCTGCCGTTATTAAAGTACCCAGGTAAGCATTGGCTTGTTTCGGATTGGTTCCATTCACTTCATAGCTGCTTCTAAACTAAAGTCTAAAAGTGCTAGGAAGCACCCCGACTTAGTAAACACAAAATATGGACGTTAATCATATCTCATCTGCTGAATTGATTTTAGACAGACTTCCAAAAGCTGTATTATTAAACGACAAGTAACATCTGCACACAAAAATATCATAGCCTGTTGTAATTTAGAAAATATAATGAAGTAATAATTAAGAGTATTTAAAATGTTACCGAATGGAATAAATTTGTTAGTAATTTATAACACGAGAAAAAAAGCAAGTTCTCTCAGAATGACAGCTGTGGTCGAATTGATATTAGCGCTGGCGGCCATATTCCCACGCGTAGCATTATTGTTGAACACTTTCAGTAATGGATTAATTGTGAAACAGATGTAGACTAACTTCGTCGAGGAAGTTATTTTCTTGTTTTTACGCAGGCTGTTGAAAAACTGCTACTGTTAGCAATGGAAGCGGTTAGGGCTTTTAATAATGAGGTAAGATTATAATTATATATTTTTTCGTGTGGTGGTCAGACAGAAATGAAAATTGAAATGAAATGGGTTGACCTGCGGTAAACCCACAGTACAGAAACACGAAGAAATCAACAAACATAGATAGAGAAAATGGTCAGCATTTTAGTATATTCTAGGGTACACAAGTCAGATTGTTTCGACACAGTTTGATTTTTAATCCCAAAGGAGTTTGTTGTGTCCGAGACCCGCGATTTAAAATCTTGAGTGATTATTTTTGTAGCTTTGCCTTTTGACTTTTGTATGTTGATGTTAATTGTTATGGTTATGTTATATCATATATGATTTTTATAATCTGTCACTCTGTATTTAGAGTTTGCCGAAAAAGACTTTCTAGCCACAACATAAATTCTGACACTTGTGATGTGGTGTTCAAATCGTGTAAAGTTCACGAGTACCACTTTCTGTGTGTGTTGATATACTTTCATTTAATTTTATTGACTCCTATGACAAGAGTCTGTTATGTAGACTAGAGAAGAAGCGTGTTTTATCTGACCTGACACCTCCGATGATAGAATGGATAATATGGCAATGTTTTATTGTTTATTTGCCATTGGGATTGCATGCTTATACATCTATTCAATTGCACACAAATTACTCAATGAGCCATTGTGTTCTCGAGATTAATTTATGAGTTTACGACTTCCAAAAGTATCGAGTGCTTGTCTGTATTTTTTATACCGCTGTAACAGTAACACCACATTTAAAAAATGCCACATTGTTTACATTATCACACATAACAACACACATCAGTATATTTAAATTGGGATCAGCTGTTGTGAATCACAGCAAAATTTCCTGTGGGATCATGTGAATGGTGTGGAAGGACAGATAAATGATCATGACCTGGAAAGAATGGTGCTGCAGAAAGTGACCAGAGAATCTGGCTGATACTCAGCACTGATAAGAAAGGCCAGACTGACACATAATATAATCAGACTGCAGTTGGTACCATTAGTACTGGGTAGTTGAAGATGGAGACATAGTGCAAATGGGAATGTTATGAGTGCTGTGATTTTGGTTCTTGATTCAATTTTAACCGAATCAGAAATATCTGATGAAAGAAAAATATGTGGGTTTTGAAGAAAACCCAAAGAATACCACAGATGGGCTGAAAAACAGATGAGGCAGCCCTACGACAAACACATGAAAACTATAAATTCATTAGAGAAATGAAATGAAGTCTCCATCATCATGACTAGCTCACTCTATCGAGAACAGATCATGATCGTAGAACGCAGAGGATGCCTCGCGTTACAAGTGTCGTGCAGAGACATGCACTATATGCAGCCGGGAAGAAAAAGGCAGAGGGCAAGGAAGGCTGCTGCGACTGCTGAGCCCATATCTACACACAGCAGTCCTGCTCCTACACCAGCTGAAACCGTTCTCGTTGCTGAAGAAACCACAACTGAAGCCAGCAGCAGTTGGGAAGTTCTCAACAGCACAAAGGTTATGCAGCCCGGTTTACCAGAGACCCCCACACAGGATTAAACAACAACAACAACTGAGGACTTCACCGGCAAAATACTGCTAAAACAGACACGTTGGAGAAGCCAAACTGTCGGCGCTGCCAACAGACAAGATACTCAGTATGTTGGAAAACGAGCTGGGAAGAAATAGCATCTGCCAGCTGCGCAAGACACCTGATGGAGTAGTGGTCTCCATCAACAAAGACCACAGCGCTTATACAGAAGATTGCACAAGAAGAAAGGGCAGACATCAAGCTTCACCACGGCATCTTATTGGAAGTCACCTGGCACCGCACAAACAAACGGTGGGTCATTAAACGAGTCAAGACCCATCTCACCAATGACCAGATCAGGGAGATTTTTACAAGAGAGAACAGGAAACTCAAGATAACCAGTGCTGAGAGGATCATCAGCAAGAATATCTCCTCCACAGTCATCGTAACATCGGAGGACCAAGTGATCTCTCAGTACATTAGATGGGACAAGAAAGATCAAGTTCCAGAGCTGAGAGTGCTGCAGTGTTCTAAGTGCCAGAAATTTTGGCACACCAATGCCACCTGCAAGAGTGAGGTGGAGGTATGTAGATACTGCTCTGGACCCCATCCATATGGTCAGTGCCAGCATGGAAAGAACGACATGAACTTTAGGAAGCCTAACACTAACATAACAGAAAGTGCACCAACTGCCTCGGCAACCATGGCACCAGGTACCTCGGTTGCCCCTGCCACCAAGACAGCAAAGAAGCAATGAAGATTGCCATCAAAATTAACCTGCCCTATAAAGAGGCTAGGAGGTATTACGAGGCTACCAATCGACTCACAAAAAGCAACAAAGCAACTGGAAGGCCAACTGAAGAACCTGAGAGCAAAGTTCAGCACCATGGAAGAAGAAAAGACAAGATGCAAGAAACACAGACAACAGCTGTTCAGCGCATCCTGGATGAACTGAAACAAGTTCAGCAGAAGATTGAGCAGGATGTAGCTCGAATAGCTGTTATAAAAGCTGAGACCGACGAATCTCTATCATAAATTCAAGAAGAAAGAGAAAAGACAGAAGAAACGCTTAAACAGATCCAAGAAGAAAGAACAAATGAACTGCTCAAGTCACAGAAAGAAACATCGGAACCAGAAAATGCAAAGCCCCAGACAGAAGAAGAAGCATCAGAAGAAGAACTAGAACTGTATGAAGAAGGCTACCCAGACCAAGACCAAATATGTAGGGCGATGATGAATCGGTTCCGCTCTCCACCAAGATCAAACTATCGAGACGACACACGAAATCAAAGAAGAATGAGAAGATTCGAAGACAACTCAAGACGGGGAAATAGGTGGAACAACAGGAGAGACGACTACCGGTAATCATCCCTGAAGGAAACGGCACCATATGACGGGGTGGGCACACAATTACTCCAGACCTTAACAAGTGCGCAACTCTGTCCAGACATGAAAAACCACAACAGGAAAGTAACAAAAACAATCAACCAATCAGAAGCCAGGAAGCCAAAAACAAGCAGCCCAAGCTATGAAAGAATTAATACAAGCCACACCATAGAGGCCCCAAAGGCAACCAAATCGATATACTCGACAGTTGAACGGGGCCACCCGGGAAGGTTAATCCGGTCAACAAATGCCCGCAGAAGTCGGATGTGTCGGCCTAATGGCGCAAGAATGCAGCTCTGCTGTAAACAGGCACAACACAATCACGTCTGAAAAACTCTCCGGATGAACGCAGAAGAAGAAGAAGAACGGGGTCATTCGTCTCAAGAGTTGGAATTGGAAATGAAGTCATGATTTTGTGTCTTATGAAGAGAAATAAATATGTGAACTTGAAGACAGCTGGCAAACTTGATGAGAAAAGAACGGGGTGAGACAGAGACTTGGATGGTTTAGCCACATGGTATGATTTGGACACACATGCAGACTCAGGTGATTGTGAGAGATGTTGTGTATTATGACTCACCATACCTAATTGACATGGCACAAGATAACGATGGCTGTTTATGTGATTCTTGTTCTTTGGTCTGACCTTTGACTAGGGGTAGAAAAATCTAAACATGATGAGGAACCAGCCCCTTTTCCTCAGCCAGCACATTTTGTTTAAAACACGGTAATGTCTATTCCTGAAGGCCCAGTCAAAGCCATCATGAGGTCACTTAAATTATTCACGTCTCTATAGCTTTGAAGTACCCTGCCATCTGAGTTACAAGATCAGTAGTCAGCTTGCAATGAAACAAACATGTATAATGGCACATTTATTATTATTATTTCACATTACGCAGGAACATAAAACATAAACAACTAAAACATATACAATACTTATTTTAATTACAAGTAATGAATCATCAATTAAAAAACAAGACATGCCTAATAGGGGACTTTAAATGTAAAAACAAACATTTCTAGAACTGAATTTGAAAATTCAGGTGAAATGTGCACATTTTCACATACCATGGTGACTGAACACCTGGATGTTTCTACCCGTCTTTGACTTTAATGGTAAGTACTGATGATATGATTTTGCCGTTTAATTTTGTGTCTTTGCTGTTGTATCGGTGTATATTCTGCCTTATTTTTCAGCTTTCATCATTGTATGAGAGTAAGCCGCCGGTGTCTAGGGCTAAGATGGCTCAGGTCACCAAGTGTGCTATCAAGGCCATCAAATTTTATAAACACGTTGTTCAAAGTGTTGAAAAATTTATTCAAAAGGTAAGCATGCTTTCATCTAACCTGTTTCTATTTGTTTTCATTGTCATGTTTGTTGTAACTTTTGATTGAAATACTACCAAGTTAATCTTGCAACATTAATGTTCTTGTCCTTTATCTCTTCTCTCTCAATGCCTTACTCAGTCTCTCTCACACACTTACAAATAATTGTTTTCTTTAGAAAATACACCTTGTTTTTATTGAGAGCTTTATAATTTTACTGACAGTTTTATAATTTCATCAACATTCTCATAAGTTTTACCCCAGGTTCCACGTGGTAGTCTGACTGATTCTATACATCAAGACTGTATTTAAAAAGTTACGGCAACTGTAACATTGCTATCTGCCAGAAGACTCACTATGAAGAAAAAACACAGAATAACAATGCAGATGCCATCAGGTGTGTTCCTCCTGTGTAAAAAATCTCCATGTCTGGCTGAGAAATATAACAGGCACCTAATGATGTGTGACTTTGTCTTAGGTTATCCTAAATAAAAACAAGACTGCAAGGTACCTTTACAACTTGGGAAGGAAAGACTAAACAAGACTGTAAGGTAACTCACACCTCACGGTAGAAGATGAAAATCTAAACAGAACAACAAACAAGATTAGAGTACTTCTATACTCCAGGGTAGAAGAGGAGACAATAAGCAAGACTGTGGCGACTACATTTTACATTCTGGAGTAGGACATGGAAAACTAGACTCATCGAAGTTACCCCCACATCTGTGTGTAAAATCAGAAAGATTCATCATCTTCAAGTGCCCTTCCAGCTGGCGTAGGCATTAATTTCTCTCCACAGATTGGTGTTGGTGTTCTGGATCAACTCTGCTCCATGCCACCGTCTCAGTCCATCCAACATCATTTCTCTTGGTCTGCCTCTCTTCCCCTTGATCTTTCCAGTTGTCATAATGTTCTCCAAATGCCTCTCTTCTCTTCACATGTGCAAAGAATGCTGTTTGTCTATTTCTTATTGTTGTAAATAATATTCTAGTTTCACTAGGCTCCCACAGGCAATCATTGTTAGCTAATCTGGCAGTCCAAGGAATTCGCAATATTGTCTCAGGAACCACATCTCTGTTGCTTCCAAGTTCTTCCAAATTTGTTCATTTACATTCTAAGATGCACTGCCACACAGCAAAACAGGTTCTATATAGCATTTCAGCACTTTCTTACATTCAATGATAGTGACTTATTGCATAAGAAAGATTAATTAATAATCATGCACAATACCCTGCCATCCATCATCTTTATTTTGCCTGGTTTATTTCAGTGCAAGCCCGAATATAAAGTCCCAGGTCTGTATGTGATAGACTCCATTGTTCGGCAGTCGAGGCATCAGTTTGGTTCAGACAAGGATGTGTTTTCTCCTCGTTTTACTAAAAATATTGTGACAACTTTCACCAACTTGTTCAAGTGTCCTGTTGATGAGCGGGTGAGTAGTCTTGTTTTGTCCTTTCTGTTTTTTGTTTTATAATAAATTTTGCTGTGGTGAAGGGGTTAAGGACGCAACTAGTAATCTTTCATCCTGTGTTCAAAACACAGCTGCGGGGCATTATGATGCAGACCACCTATGTTGGTTTTCATATTGTGGTATGTCTGCTGGTCGTTCAGAAAGCAACAGCAAACTACTGAGCGTAAACTTGCCAAGAAATCACAAACAGCCAAAAAATGCTGGGGTTGACTGGAATGTCCTTTAAAGAATATGCAACTAGCTGTTTAATTGTTGACGTGGGTTGAACTTAGAAACCCCTAGTTATAGCTGTAGGTTTTCATCATCAATGGTGCAGGTCAGCATAACCGAATAGATAAGAGCGTTTGAGCTTAAACTTCTGGTGTGCTGATGCCAAGATAGCAGGTTTAATCTCCACACCTGTCAGTTGGACTAAAATGTTGACTTCTTGTCCTTAATTTGAGGATATAAATTACAAGTACCTCAGAAGTCAGAGTGAGTTCGCCTGATGGCGAGGGAAACTGGTATTAGGGAAGGCTAATCCACATGCAGAAATCAATGCTGTGCACTAGAAGTAGTAGCATGTGTAAGAACTACGCTTTAGTTCAAAGCGAGTGGGAAAAAAATGAAACATTAGAAATTCAAAGCTTGAACTAGGAAGCTCAGCGCAAGCAAAGAGACACAAAGATACAAGAGAGCGTTTTGACCAGTCTTTATGAACAAATAAAAAATATGATCACTTAGGTTGAAAACTGAAATAATACAATACAAGTAAATAATCCCAGTGTTACCTCTGAAGTCCCAGTGAGTTGGCCTGATGGCCAGGGACACTAGTAACAGGGAAAGCTATTTCACATGCAAAATTCAGTCCAGTGCTACTAGAAGTAGTGTTTATGGACTACGCTTGAGTTCAAAGTCAGAGATGCCAAAAAAAAAAAAAAAATTCAGTGTCTCAGTGAACTGAGGACTTTGTATGCTTTGAAAATTTGATTATTTATTTTTGATTATGATATTTCAGTTTTATTGCTAAGTAATCTTTTTTTTTTGGTTTGTTGTTCATTGATAAAGACTTTCTTTGCTTGTACCTATGTGTGTCTTTCCTTTTGTCGAGCTAGTTGTAGCTTTGCTATTCATCAAGTATGCCAGTTAGCAATGTAAATGCAAATATCATATTACATTTGTTAAAGTATGATTGTGGTTTGACATGAATATTTGCCAATGACTTTACATCCAGGGGCAGAAAAATTGAGAAAAAGAAGGGGCTGGCTCCTGCATTATATTTATATTTTTCTGCCTCTGTTTACATCATAATTATTTTGCTTGTATTTCATATTTGCATTTTCTGAGTATTTATAACAGTGATGATTGTTTCAGAGTCGAGTAGTTCGGGTTCTCAACCTGTGGCAGAAAAACAATGTGTTCCCGATGGAGGTGATTCAACCTCTCCTAGACCTGGCTGCAGATCCGGAGAATCCGGACTTGGTGGTCGCAGGTGACTGACTTGTCCTGATCAGGTTATGTTTATAAGAGATGACACCAGGCTGACTTGACCCCATCATGTTCTGTTTATAAAAGATGACACCGGGCTGACTTGACCCCATCATGTTATGTTTATAAAAGATGACACCGGACTGACTTGACCCCATCATGTTTTGTTTATAAGAGATGACACCCGGCTGACTTGACCCCATCATGTTTTGTTTTGAGTTAACCCCATAATGTAATGTTTATAAGAGATGAAACCGGGCTGACTTGACTTGGATGGGGAGCCCACACCAAAACAATGCTGATGTTTTATAAAGCATTCATCAGAGGCAAACTAGAATATGGCAGCCTTGTCTATGAATCACAAGCCAGCAAAAAGCGGCTGGACACCATACAGGCCCAGGTCTTAAACACCATCCTTGGAACAGGCGAATGGACGTCCGAAGAAGCCATGGAGGTAGCACTGGGAGTAATGCCACTGAGTCTGAGGCTGACTTACAACTACTGGGTAAAAATGGCACAAGGCGAAGACCATCCGGCCTACCAAACATTCAGAGACAAACGCAGCAAATGGGGAGGCATACTAATAGTAAAAATGCAAAGACTGGCAGGATGGGAAGCAGCAGAGAAGAGGATCTAGCAGAAACCCTAAAACAGGCAAGACTGTATAAGCCAACAATCCAACCATGGGAATTGACAGTCCCATTCACAGATACCAGCCTAGCAAATACCATCACCAAGAACACAGAGGACACAGATGCATGATACTCGGTTAAGGCATACATAGAAGAAATCAGCAGGGACAACCTCATAATCTACACAGACGGACCCAAGAACGAACAGGGAGAGGTAGGAGCAGGAGTAGTGGTCCCATACTGGAACCTGGAGAAACAGTTCAAACTAACGGCCGAACTGGTAGCTATAATGAAAGGACTGGAGATTGCAGCCGTGAACCCACCGATGAAGCTCTGCATATTGACAGATTCCCTGCCTTCAGCACAAACGCTAAGGAACTTCATTAGAGGAAACAGACCTGACATAAAAGAGGCAATTTTAGCGACAGTCACCAACTTCAGGCACATGGGATGACAAGTCACCATCGGATGGATACCAGCCCACAGGGGTATCCCTGGAAACGAAAAAGCAGACAGCTGCGACACGAGGACTAACCAGCAGAAATTAAATCAGCACAGGTTTAGGAAAAGTAGAAGGAAAGAGTGTCATCAAAAGCTACATACTCCAAGAATGGAGGAAATGGTGGAGAGACAGCGTTAGTGGTCAACACGCATACCAGGTACTGGGTGAACCAAATTATAGGTCGCAAGTCAATAACAACATAAAAGCACCAGCAAACAGAAAGCTGTGGAAACTCAGACTGGGAAACTGGAAATATACAAGAGAAAACCTATTCTGCATAGCATGCCAAGAAAACAACACATTAGGCTGACTTGACATCGTTGTGTTTTATTTATAAGAGATGACATTGGGCTGACTTGACCTTGTTAATGTTTGTTTATTTGAGATGACATTGGGCTGACTTGACCTTGTTAATGTTTGTTTATAAGAGATGACATTGGACTGACTTGACCTCGTGTTTTGTTTATAAGAGATGATATTGGGCTGACTTGACCTCATTGTGTTTTGTTTATAAGAGATGACGTTGGGCTGACTTGACCTCATTGTGTTTTGTTTATAAGAGATGACATTGGGTTGACTTGACCTCGTGCTTTGTTTATAAGAAATGACATTGGGCTGACTTTACCTCGTCTTTTGTTTGTAAGAGATGACATTGGGCTTGCTTGTACTCGTAATGTTTTGTTTATAGGAGATGACATTTGGCTGACATCACCTTATTTTATTTATAAGAGATGACACCTGACTTCATGCTTAGTTTATAAGAGACAACTGGCTGACTTGACATCATGTGACCTCATTGTGTTTTGTTTATTAGAGATGACACTTGCCTGACTTGACCGTATGTTTACTCCATAAGAGATGACACCACACTGTAAATGTTATATCCGATTATTCAATCTGAAGACTGGTATACATTTCTAGTTTATACATCATGTGTAGTTTATCACATCATTTGTAGTTTATACTTCATGTGTCATTTGTAGTTTAGCATATGTAATTTGTAGTTTATACTTCATGTGTCATTTGTAGTTTAGCACATGTAATTTGTAGTTTATACTTCATGTGTAGTTTATCTCATGTCATTTGTAGTTTATACTTCATATGTCATGTGTAGTTTTTTTTAAATGTCATTTGTAGTTTATAATTCATATGTCATGTGTAGTTTATCTCATGTCATTTGTAGTTTATACTTCTTATGACATTTATAGTTTGTACTTCATGTCATGTGTAGTTTATGTGTCATGTGTAGTTTATTATGTCATTTGTGGTTTGTACTTTATGTGCCATGTATAGTATATTATATACTAGATGACCCGGCCCGGCTTCACCCAGCCCCTGGCGGGGAGTGTCTCATTTAACTCATATTCGGCCCCTGCTCCTGTTCCCTTTGGTCGGTTTCTGATGATCCCGTCCCCGTTCCAAAAAAATTAGTAAAAATTGATTTTAAACTAACTATTTCAGTTGCATCCGCGTGAGTGAGAACAACTGTTCATAACTAATTTCTGGTTTAATCAGAGAGTGAGTTACCTTGCAGCAAGATGGCAGGACATTTATTCATCTGTTTTGGAAGCTCGTGCTGGAGGAAAAATTGTTGATTTTAAACTAACTAACTATACCAGTTGGCTTCGCGGGAGTGAGAAGATCTGTAGAAAATTTCATCTCAATCGGATGGACCGTTCAGGAACGCATAAAGGACACACAAAGACACAAACATTCTCTTTTATATATAAGATAATTTGTAGTTTATACTTATGTCATTTGTAGTTTGTACTTCATGTCATGTGTAGTTTGTACGTCATGTGTAGTTTATTATGTCATTTGTGATTTGTACTTTATGTGTCCTGTGTAGTATATTATATATAATTTGTAGTTTATACTTCATGTGTATCACATGTCATTTGTAGTTATTGATGACGTGTCATGTGAAGTTTATGAGTTACATTACTTGGGGTTTTTAAGTCATGTTATTTCTAGGTTGAAGTCATGCGTTATTTCTAGTTTGTGAGTCACATTATATGTAGTTTGTAATTCATTATATTTCTAGTTACAAACCAAAATCTGTTGCTTCTAGTTTGTGAGTCACATTATATCTGTAAATCAAATATTATTTCCATAGACAACATTATTTTCAGCTTATGAATCACGTGTTATTTCTAATTTGTCAGTCGCACGGATTTTTTAATTTGTGAGTCACAAATTATTTCCAATTAATAAGACATGTTTTCTACTTGTTAGCTCAAAGATCCGTGGATGCTGTGGTTAGCTCCACTCAGAAGATACCTCTACCTGGAACCCAGGCAAGCAGCAACGGAGCAGATTCCAACCAGATTCTGCAGCAGACAGAGATGTTGGCAACCATCACCAAACTCCTGCAGCAGGCTCAAGAGGTAACATATGCTCAGTGCCGTAGAGGATCAGTTGTTGAAATGGGGATGCTTTAATAAGCATATGCTGGGAGGGCTAGGTGTCATATTGTGGCGCTTGTGTGTTTATTTAACTTTTGGAAAGATGTGATCCAGTATGACTCTGGGGTTAAGCTCGCCTCATGAATAATTTCTGGAACTTTCTGGGAAGGGTAGTGAGGAAGGGAACTGGCCACCTCACCTAAAATGTAGGCTGGATTATGTGATGGCCCAAGACTTGACACCTTAATGTAGCCTGGATTATGTGATGGCCCAACACTTGACACCCTAATGTAGCCTGGATTATGTGACGGCCCAACACTTGACACCCTAATGTAGCCTGGATTATGTGACAGCCCAACACTTGGCAACCTAATGTAGCCTGGATTATGTGACAGCCCAACACTTGACACCCTAATGTAGCCTGGATTATGTGACAGCCCAACACTTGGCAACCTAATGTAGCCTGGATTATGTGACGGCCCAACACTTGGCAACCTAATGTCAGCATCTGCTATAGGACTACCTTGACCTTTTTCAGTCAACGTTTGTGGAGTAGGAGAGAACATCTCCTTGAGTGCACAGCTGAACTCATGGAATGATTCTCATACAGTAGAATATATGAGGTGTAATTCAGATCTGATAGCATCTTCTGCATCTCTGCCTTGTAGAGGAGTTTGCGGACCCCAGTTATGCCATGAACTATGCCAGTGGTGATGCAGTTACTGGCAAGGGTCTCCCATGTTGAGCATTCCAACAGGTAAGAACCAGAATAAGCCTCACAATAAATGTGCTGCCTGGCAGGTTGACCTGGGCAATCTCTTTCTTCTGTCTTTCAAAGGAACATGGGCTCTCAAGCTACTTACACCAGGTCCATTGTAGACTTGTTTGTGATTGCTTGGTTTTGGCAGCTAAAGTTGTCTATGGAGTGAGGTCGCCAGTTATCAGCCAGCGTGTCTTGTTTTTTGTTTTTCCCCAGTTAAGCAACTATTGTGGGAAGAACTTTCAGGACCAATAGTCTAAATCCACATCTTGTGTTTCTGCAGGTCTCATTAACAGGTCTAAATCCACATCTTATGTTTCTGCTGGTCTCATTAACAGGTCTAAATCCACATCTTGTGTTTCTGCAGGTCTCATTAACAGGTCTCAATCCACATCTTGTGTTTCTGCAGGTCTCGTTAACAGGCATAGCACCAGAGTCTCAGCTGCAGCAGTTACAACATCTGCAGCAGCAGCTCATTATGCAGACAGAGAGGATATCTAAGCCCCACCAGCAGCCGGCCCCACCCATCGACAGCAACCTTCTGGCCCAGATTCAGGTGCTGACCAACCAGTTACTGAGTAAAGCCAGTGGCGGGGAAGATGAGCTCATGGGAGATGCCCACAAAATTAACTCAGGAGAGGCATTGTTCAATAAGGTAGTGCTTAACTCTTTAGCAACTTGGCGGAGTGTTCTTATGTTTGGTGCAGGGGTTTTCTCTGTCCTGTTTGGGGCCTTTGTGTGTACCCTTCCTAGCTTTCCAGTTTGCATTAGTTGTCAACAGTATGAGAGCAGACAGTAAGTGTAGCAAAGAAGCGATGGTGAATAGAAACTTCTCATTGTGTGGTCTCATTCTCCTCATCACTGTATGATCTCGTATCTTTTATTTTTCTAATCACACTCATTCGCTGTTTACTGTCTCTGTTCATTGTATGTAGATAATTTACATAATGACTTGCAACGGCAGTTGTGTATGAGAGAAGGATGGAGGAAGAGGCAGAGAGAGAGAAAATTGTATTTTGTGAGTAAAGAAAATGTTTGTGAGTAAAGAAAATGTGAGTACAATTCTATCAACAGTACATGTAAAATGACCACCTCAGAATTAAATGTTTTAAACGGTTGCTTGCATGTATGCTACAACAGTCATGATACTTGCGGGCCTGATATATTGAGGCCACTGACCACAAGTAGCCTCGGACCATGTCTGAGAAGTCTTTATATTGCAATGAGACTTTTGGTATCAAACACTAACAAGTGTGTACAGATCTTTGAATACAATTGTTTGTTTGTTTGTAGAAGTTGTTGGACTTTGACTACGGAGACAGCGAAGAAGATGAAGATCGGCAGGAGCATCACCACCACCATCATCATCATCACTATCAGCAGAGGCCACCACCATTAATGCAGCAGGGGTATGTAGTTTTCTTCACAAGTAAAGAATCACAGTCAGCCTTTGTATGTCAATCTGCTAGAAGGTTACAGAATCACATATGTATCAAAGCATAGTTTTATTGTTTGTTCGCTGAGGAGAATAGATCAATTGGTTCCCCGGGAAGGTTAACCCGGTCAACAAATGCCCGCAGAAGTCGGATGTGTCGGCCTAACGGCGCAAGAACGCAGCTCTGCTGTAAACAGGCACAACGCAATCACATCCGAAAAAAAAAAAAAAAAAAAAAACTCCGGATGAACGAAGAAGAAGATCAATTGGTTTAGTAGATGTTTTAAATTGCTTCAGTTATTCATGTGTTTTTGAAATAATATCTATAGACTTGTTCATGATATGATCGGCTGGCTTTTGCAGCTTAAGTTTTTCTATTATGGGGAAGCTAGCCCTATACCCAACCCTCCTTAGTGGCCTTTTGTGACACTGGCTTTCAATAGGGTGTTATTATTCTTGGCAAGCCTTATGGTCCCAGGCAAACTGGGCGGGTCCTCTTTGGTCGCCTCTCACAACATGCATGGTAGGTTACAGTGTTACTGTTCTTTGCTCCATCTTACAGTCCCAGTAACACACAGGAAATCAAAAAGAGAATAGGAATGACCTGAAATGCTTTTACCAGCATGAAATCCCAATTAGCATCTAGCTAGAGAGTATTAACAACGCATTAGAAATGACAATTCTGAAATGTTATGTATATTCAACACTACTGTATGGCGTGGAAGCCTGGACAATGAACAAGCAATTAGAAAGTTGAATAGTGACCCTGGAGATGTACATATACAGAAGAATATGTTGTATTTCATGGAGACAAAAACAATCAAATACAGAGGTTCTTGAAAAGCTGGGCATGAATATAGAGTTGATGAAAGAAATAACAAAGAGGCAAGTTAAATATTTCGGCCATGTTAAAAGACACAACACTCTTATAAAAACCACACTGGAGGGTAAGGTTGAAGGCCAGCGAGCAAAAGATAGACAACGATACAAATGGGAAGATAACATCAAAAGATGGACAAACAGCAATCTGACAGAGTGTACAGTTATGGCGAGAGACAGTGTTGGAGATCCATTGCAGCCAATCTTCACTGTGGAGATGGCACCTGATTGATTGAACACACAGGGGTCTGTGGTAGCTAAACAACACATACAAATAGGGCAACCTGGCATTATCTGAAACAGAAGAACAAGAAGCTCGGCAGTTCCAGATATATACAACTGCTATCAACAGAATGGTTTTAAAGCGCAGACTTTAACTTATCCTCATCTCTTCAAAAACTATCTAGGATGCCACCAATGATGCAGGATCACAACCATCTGCAGCAGATACAAATCCAGCAGATGTCACAGCAGCAGGAACAGTTGCAGTCAGAGATTGGTGCGCAGGAGCAGCTGCGCCGGCGGGTCTTGGAGCAACAGCAGCAGCAGTTTGACAGAGAAATTGGCCAGGTAGGAATCTTCAGTCTACTTGTTTCAAGGATTATAAATTAGTCATTGTGTGTTGGGGATTAAAAATTAGTCCATATGTTTCAGGGATTAGAAACTAGTCCATGTGTTCTTTGTCTTCTTCGGCGTTCATCTTGAGTTTTTTCCCAGACGTAATTGTGTTGTGCCTGTTTACAGCAGAGCTGCTTTACTTGCGGCTTTAGGCCGACACATCCGACTTCTGCGGGCATTTGTTGACCGGGTTAACCTTCCCGGGTATTTCGAAGGACATTCCACTTTCACTCAGACATTATTGTGTTGTGCCTGTTTACAGCAGAGCTGCTTTACTTGCGCCTTTAGGCCGACACATCCAGCTTCTGCAGGATTTATTTGACCGGGTTAACCTTCCCGGGCTTGTGTGTTCAAGAATGAAAAGTTTATTCATCAGTTTAAAGGATAAACTGGTGCACCTGTTTCAGGGTTAAACTAGTCCACTTGTTTTAGGGATTAGAAACTAGTCCACCTTTTTCAGGGTTTAGAAACTACCTGTTTCAGGGATAAACTAGTCCACCTGTTTTATGGATTAGAAACTTGTCCATGTGTTGCAGGGGTTATAAACTAGTCCACCTGTTTCAGGTATTAGAACTGAGGCATTAGAGTTTGTGATGGTTTATGCTTGTGAATGTTTTTGTACCTCTTAATATTCTTCTGCCTTTTATCTCTCAGTGGTGCATAGGCCCTCAGCCAACTTACTCCAAGCCCTCCTATCCTTTACTGTCACATGCACCTCCTTCTGTGTCCTCCCCTCCTAGTACCTCGTATATACTAACTTTATGTCTTTATCTGAATTGTTGTCTGAATATAGTTGCGTATTGTTGTGTGAATATATTTGTGTTCTTGTGTATTGTTGTGTGAATATATTTGTGTTGTTGTGTGAATATATTTGTGGTGTTGTGTGAATATATTTGTGTTCTTGTGTATTGTTGTGTGAATATATTTGTGTTCTTGTGTATTGTTATGTGAATATATTTGTGTTCTTGCCTATTGTTGTGTGAATATATTTGATTTGTGTTCTTGTGTATTGTGTGAATATATTTGTGTATTGTTGTGTGAATATATTTGTGTTCTTGTGTATTGTAGTGTGAAAATATTTGTGTTCTTGCGTATTGTTGTGTGAATATATTTGTGTTCTTGTGTATTGTTGTGTGAGTATATTTGTGTTCTTGTGTATTGTTGTGTGAATATATTTGTGTTCTTGTGTATTGTTGTGTGAATATATTTGTGTTCTTGTGTATTGTTGTGTGAATATATTTGTGTTCTTGTGTATTGTTGTGTGAATATATTTGTGTTCTTGTGTATTGTTGTGTGAATATATTTGTGTATTGTGTGAATATATTTGAGGGGTCAACATGTTAATCCAGCTGCCCGGTGTAAGGGTTGAACCCCTTACCTCGGCATCAGCAGATTGGATGTTTAAGAGCACACGTTCTTATCCATCCGGCCATGCTGGCCTCCCGATGAACAGTTTTATTATTGGTGTTGTAATGGAGTGACATAGAAGACAGACTTTGCATTTGTAGTTTGCTAATCCTAGTGGTGACTTTGTCTGCATTAACTGTGTGTTCTTGTTTGCAGGCGGCAATGCTTAACCTCCAGCCTCCTCATGGCTTCAATGAAAACATGGACATGGGGCAAGATGTTGACCAAGAGGGATCAGAAATTCAGGAAGACATGGAGATGTCTGATTTGCGCAGACAGAGAGGGTCCAGAGAAAAATCTCGGTGAGTTGTTGTGTTCTTTCTTTCGACTAGAATCCTTACAGTTTGTATTCACTTGAGTTTGCTGCAGGTGTTTGCAGATAGCAAACTGGACTTGTGTTAACTTGCATTTTGCTGTGTCTTCAAGTTGAATGTAACATGTAATTTCTTTCTAACATTAAGGTTTCCTTTTGTTAAAATTTGAAACTTTTCCTTATTTGCGATCTTACTTTTGAAACTTGTGTTTATAGATAGCCTTGAGTCTAGTTTTTTTTTTAGATATCCTAGATTGGCTATATTTAATTTTATGCTTATCTTTTTTATTCTTAACTTTGAGTCAATACTCTAAAGCCTAAGTAATTTGGGTGTGAGTGAAAATATTTGCAAAGTTCTAGGCTAGTGTATGTGTAGTCTTATCACTCTACATGCATTAGGCTGTATCTGCTTTGGTATTGGATGTTAGGTCTCAGTCAGAGAGGTATAACATTCACTACCGTATAACAGCAGGCTAGCATGCTAGTGACTGCACTATCTCGGCTGAATATATATTGCTAGCCCCATATGTTACTTGTGACATATAGGTGGAGAAATGACAAGCAGTCATATCATGACATATATTTGGAGACATGACAAGCAGTCATATTGTGACATGTTAGATGGAGACATGACAGGCAGTCATATTGTGACATGTAGATGGAGACATGACAAGCAGTCATATTGTGACATGTAGATGGAGACATGACAAGCAGTCATGTTGTGACATGTAGATGGAGACATGACATGCAGTCAAATTGTGACATGTAGATAGAGACATGACATGCAGTCATATTGTGACATATAGATAGAGACATGACATGCAGTCATATTGCGACATGTATATGGAGACATGACAGCAGTCATGTTGTGACATGTAGATGGAGACATGACAAGCAGTCATATTATGACATGTAGATGGAGACATGACAGCAGTCATGTTGTGACATGTAGATGGAGACATGACAGCAGTCATGTTGTGACATGTAGATGGAGACATGACAAGCAGTCATATTATGACATGTAGATGGAGACATGACAAGCCGTCATATTATGACATATAGATATAGACATGACAAGCAGTCATATTATGACATGTAGATGGAGACATGACATGCAGTCATATTATGACATGTAGATGGAGACATGACAAGCAGTCATGTTATGACATGTAGATGGAGACATGACAAGCAGTCATATTATGACATGTAAATGGAGACATGACAAGCCGTCATATTGTGACATGTAGATGGAGACATGTCTAGCAGAAGGAAAAACCACAAAGATCGTTGCTAATTTAACACACACAAGGAAAATATTGCAAGTTTGAGTACTAGGTTTAATGTCCTTTTGACTTCCACAAATGTGCTAGTGCTGTGAAAGATACTGTATTGAGAGTGGAATAATATATTCTATGTTACAACATTATGGTCAATGATTGGGTTGACTCTGAGAGCTATGCTGATTGTAAAAGAAATGACCTACTCTTGTGGGAAGAACCATTGGCCACTGTTAGTAAGCAAGTGAACTCACCACTCCGCTAGTGTGGTGTCATGGGCATGTTATTATGTCACGTGTAAGTTCACAATAACTTTGTCATTGCAAAGAAGTCCTGCTCTCTGTACTGTCATATTTGTGCTGTGGAGAATGGCAACGTACTTGAAAGTTTATGTTATCTCTTTATGTGCTCATTCAGGTCACCACGAAGGCGCTCCAGACGTTCCAGATCTAGGTCGAGAGATCGACGAAGACGATCAAGGTCGAGAGATCGACACAGGAGATCAAGGTACAATGTGTATGCCTGTGAACTGCGTTTTAAAACCTGAGTTTGTGTTTATCTCTGTTGTTAGAAGTCAGCGACAGTTAATGTGGAAGCAGACAGCCTTGCGTTGTCACAATAGTATGAGCGATGGCCATTCTGAAATCAATGACATTTATTGAACGTAAACTTGCCTAGGAAATCACAAACAGCCAAACAATGCTGGGGTTAGTTGTGACGTCCTCTACGGGAAACTCAATTACCTTGATCTCTGTTTACCAGGGGAAGTAAGTCTTGAAGACTGGTGATCCAGTGAAATTAACTTACTAGCATATCTGTAAACCCCAGTCCTGTGAAATTATTTAACTTACTAACACATCTGTAGACCCCAGTCCAGTTAAATTGTTTAACTTTCTGACACATCTGGAGACACCAATCCAGGGAAATTATTTAACTTACTAACACAACTGGAGATCCTAATCCAGTGAAATTGTTTAATTTACTAACACATCTGGATATCCCAATCCAGTGAAAATTCTTCTTCTATTTCTGCGCTCATTCAGAGAGTTTTTTTTTTGTGTGGACGTGATTGCGTTGTGCCTGTTTACAGCAGAGCTGCGTTCTTGCGCCATTAGGCCGACACATCCGACTTCTTCTGGTATTTGTTAACCGGGTTAACCTTCCCGGGAAATTGTTTAATTTACTAACACATCTATAGACCCCAATCCATTGAAATTATTTAACCTACTAACACATATGGAGACCCAAGTCCAGTGAAATTGTTTAACTTACTAAGACATCTGGAGACCCCAGTCCAGTGAAATTGTTTAATTTACTAACACATCTGTAGACCCCGGTCCAGTGAAATTGTTTAACTTACTACACATCTGAAGACCCCAGTCCAGTGGATTTGATTTAGTTACACTATGTGCAGGATATATGGATTAATAATGAGAGGCCAGCTGCAGGTGGTGAAAAAACAGTATCAAATCTAGGCTGTGATGGGTGTGTGGCCAGATTTCATGACAATGTCTTCTTTTCCTCGTGTTGCCCTGTGTTCCCTAATGAAGCATAGGCCTTTAAACAAACTCTTATATTTCGCCATCTTCTGTAGCTTCCTTTATGTCCTCCCCATATTATTCATTTGTCTCTAATTCTCTTTCTCATATGTTGGTAAGTCTACCTCTATTTTTGTAACCCTGCAGGTTCTAGAGAAACGGACGTTCTAGTTATTCAATGAATAGATTTTTTAGATGTGTGAACTATCCAGAGCCAGCATGTTTACCTCACCTTAATTTGCTGAAATTTATGTAGTTCTAATGAGTTCCTCATTAGTGATCCTGTCATAACATTGTTGTCCCCTGGAGGAAGAGGCAGGGGAGGGGTTTACCAACCCGAGGGTGAACACAGGACATTAAAGACACCCTGGTCAGGGAAATACTTGAGGCGGGGGAATTGGTTAAGGATCAAGAGTCTTTCCTGCAAGAGAGAGAGAGAGAGCTATGTTCTACAAAGGACTTGCTACATGGTGATTATAAGATTTAATTTATGTTACCTTTCATTTGCACACGTAATCCCGCATGCTGCGTTCAAAACACAGCTGTGGGTGATTTGGAAGCAGACTGCCGCAAGGTGGTCTTTTTTCAGTTGTATGAGTGCCGATTGTTCAGAAAGCAATGGCAAACTACTGAATGAAAACTTGCCAAGAAGTTACAGCCAGCCTAAAAATGGGGACATCCTGTAATGAATATGCAACTAACTTCTTTTGCACTATCTCAGAGACTGACTCGTCTGTCTCTGTTGACCAGTGAGGAGAAGAGCTCATGCTTATCCACACTCGATGGCAGTTTGCAATAGTGGAACGTTTATCTTTAAGCTACTCCAGTGTTCTGTTGATTTGGTTTGTTGTTAATCAGACTTTGTACTGAGTTTGTTTTCACATTTATCTGTTTCAGGTCAAGGGAACGAGAGAGAAGAGACAGGGAAAAGGAGAGAGAAAAGGAGCGGGAGAGAGAAAGAGAAAGAAAGAAGAGAGGACTCCCACCTCTGAGAGAAAATCATATCAGCAGTGAGTTGTGTTGGTAGATAATTTACACATGACAGCAATAGAGGAGGAACATCTGGCTTGTGATGTTGATAGAGAAACATTTTGAAAGGGTGTTATGGGAGAGATTTCTGCACAGATCAAGCCTCTGGATGATGGATGATATTGTGGTTTTATTTACATTAACAGTTTTGTTCTTCATTGCATCTGTTCTGTACCAATGTGGATTCTGAACTACTCAAGACTGTGTCTTCTCTCTCAGACTGATGAATGACATGGCTGTTAGATGCTCAATGTCTGCTCTGTATGCTTCTTTCCAGGGCTGAGGTGTTTGCTTCATAGACAATGGAGCTTACAGCCTCTTGCTTTTACATCTTTTGAATATTTTTCCCATTCACTCGCTTTGAACTTGAACATAATCCTCACAGGGCTGGTGTTTGCATGTGAGCTAGCTTTCCTTATTACCAATGTCCTTCACCAGCAGGCGAACCCACTCTGACTTTGAGGTACTTGAAATATATGCCACCAAGTCAGGGACGAGAAGTCAACTTTTTAGTCCAACTGACAGATGTGGGGGTTGATCCCACTACCTTGCCATCAGCACACCAGAAGTTTTAAGAGCAAGCAGTCTTATCCATTCAGCCACACTGACCCCCACACAGCTCTAGCTTAAAACTAATGGGCGGTTGCTGTTGACATTCTTGTTGTATGGTTGAACCATTGTCTGTGTTTCTCTTTCATGGTTAGTGTTTTACATCTAGTTATACACCTGTAGTTTAGAGGTCAGTGTGTCCAACTTCTACATTCACTTGTGTCAGGTTTACTTCTGCATATTTTTAGACTGATGTGCACATGATGGCTGATGCAGTGAATATTATCCTGGTTGCCTTTTCTACCCAGATAATTTCCTGGTGCACATGTGAGCCCAGGTCAGGGGGGGAGGGGGGAATCCACACCTCAAAAGGGATTTGAGCACCCCGCAGACATGCATACTTGCCCTGTACTGCTGCAGCTCCTGCAGGCATAGATATTCAACTTTATATAAATACAGCCAGTGGTGTACAACTTTATATAAATACTGCCAGTAGTGTACAACTTTATATAAATACTGCCAGTGGTGTACAACTTTATATAAATACTGCCAGTAGTGTACAACTTTATATAAATACTGCCAGTAGTGTACAACTTTATATAAATACAGCCAGTAGTGTACAACTTTATATAAATACAGCCAGTAGTGTACAACTTTATATAAATACAACCTGTAGTGTACACCTTTATATAAATACAACCTGTAGTGTACAACTTTATATAAATACAACCTGTAGTGTACAACTTTATATAAATACAGCCAGTAGTGTACAACTTTATATAAATACAGCCAGTAGTGTACAACTTTATATAAATACAGCCAGTAGTGTACAACTTTATATAAATACAACCTGTAGTGTACAACTTTACATAAATACAACCTGTAGTGTACAACTTTATATAAATACAGCCAGTAGTGTACAACTTTATATAAATACAACCAGTAGTGTACAACTTTATATAAATACAACCAGTAGTGTGCAACTTTATATAAATACAGCCAGTAGTGTACAACTTTATATAAATACAGCCAGTAGTGTACAACTTTATATAAATACAGCCAGTAGTGTACAACTTTATATAAATACAGCCAGTAGTGTACAACTTTATATAAATACAACCTGTAGTGTACAACTTTATATAAATACAACCTGTAGTGTACAACTTTATATAAATACAACCTGTAGTGTACAACTTTATATAAATACAACCTGTAGTGTACAACTTTATATAAATACAGCCAGTAGTGTACAACTTTATATAAATACAGCCAGTAGTGTACAACTTTATATAAATACAGCCAGTAGTGTACAACTTTATATAAATACAACCTGTAGTGTACAACTTTACATAAATACAACCTGTAGTGTACAACTTTATATAAATACAGCCAGTAGTGTACAACTTTATATAAATACAACCAGTAGTGTACAACTTTATATAAATACAACCAGTAGTGTGCAACTTTATATAAATACAGCCAGTAGTGTGCAACTTTATATAAATACAGCCAGTAGTGTACAACTTTATATAAATACAGCCAGTAGTGTACAACTTTATATAAATACAGCCAGTAGTGAACAACTTTATATAAATACAGCCAGTAGTGTACAACTTTATATAAATACAGCCAGTGGTGTACAACTTTATATAAATACAGCCAGTGGTGTACAACTTTATATAAATACAGCCAGTGGTGTACAACTTTATATAAATACAGCCAGTAGTGTACAACTTTATATAAATACAACCAGTAGTGTACAACTTTATATAAATACAACCAGTCGTGTACAACTTTATGTAAATACAACCAGTTGTGTACAACTTTATATAAATACAACCAGTAGTGTACAACTTTATATAAATACAGCCAGTGGTGTACAACTTTATATAAATACAGCCAGTGGTATACAACTTTATATAAATACAGCCAGTAGTGTACAACTTTATATAAATACAGCCAGTAGTGTACAACTTTATATAAATACAGCCAGTAGTGTACAACTTTATATAACTACAGCCAGTAGTGTACAACTTTATATAAATACAACCAGTAGTGTACAACTTTATATAAATACAACCAGTAGTGTACAACTTTATATAAATACAACCAGTAGTGTACAAAAAATGTTTTGCGTATCCTTTTACAGGACTTAGCTGTCAACAGCAGCATCTTTCAGCTGTCTGTTGATCTCTTGGCAAGATTACGCTCAGTAGTTTGCCATTGCTTTCTGAGCGGCCGGCTCAGTATCCGCAAGTCACGAGCGGGGGTCGAACCACCTCAGTTCTCGCTCCGCTGCGAGACTCTGCGTGATAAACGGGATTACAGAGAGAAAGTGTTGTAACCCCACAGCCAGAGAGACCGGCAGTAGTGTACAACTTTATATAAATACAACCAGTAGTGTACAACTTTATATAAATACAGCCAGTGGTATACAACTTTATATAAATACAGCCAGTAGTGTACAACTTTATATAAATAAAGCCAGTAGTGTACAACTTCATGAAAATAACTGACACAAACTGCATTATTGTCGGAGACTTTAATAGCCGTTCAGAAAGATGGGGATACCCAGATACTGACAAAAGAGGAGATGAATTGGAGGACTGGGAAATAGACTCAAATCTCCATCTACTCAACAAAGCGGATGACACACCGAGCTTCTACTCCAGAAGATGGATTACCACTTCTACTCCAGACTTAGCTTTCTGCACAGGAGACATCCTCCACAAAATCGATTGCCATGTGCTGGACCAATTAGCAGGTAGTGACCACAGACCAATCAAGCTTGAAATGAATATGGAGTATGTTCCACAGGAGCAAAAGCCCTTGCCCCGCTGGAATTACAAACGAGCAGATTGGGTCAGATTTGCCATACTAACAGACAAATATTGTGAAAACATAAATACACGATATGGCAACATAAAGCAAATGGTGGAAAGTCTAAACAGAGCGATAATACAGGCAGCCACTGAGTCCATTCCAAGAGGAGCGAGGAAAAATTACAAACCATACTGGACTGAAGAACTACAAAGTTTGGAGGACAAAGTTGAAGATGCCAGGAAGACAGCAGAGAGAGAACAAACAATTGAAGCGAACATCTCTCTCAAAGCCATCTCAGCAAAATATAAAAGAACAGTAAATCAAACAACAAGAGATTGTTGGAGGGAAAAAACAGAAAACCTGAATTTTGACAGGGATGGAAACAAACTATGGAAACTAGTGAAAGCCATGAACAATGAAGGACCTAGAAACAAACAAATAACAATTAAACAAGGAAATGCCTTGCTTACAGGAAAAAAGGCTGCAAATGCACTAATGGAACACTATGCAAATGCAAACCACATTGATATTACAGCCGAACAGAAGAAAGCAATCAAAGACAAACAGATACATCATAGTAATACAGAGACAGCAGCAGAATATATGATGGCAAATCTAACAATGGAAGAAATGGAACAGGCAATGAATACCCTAAAAAAGAAGAAATCACCAGGAAAGGATGGAATCACAAATGAAATGCTAATAGGACTAGGCACCAAGGCAAAGAAGAAACTACTAGCAGTCCTAAATAACAGCTGGAAGAGAGGAATAGTCCCACAGGCATGGAAGGAAGCTATACTAATACAAGTCCCAAAGAAAGGAAAAGACCTGGAAGAACCAAATGACCTATCAGTCTACTTAGCTGTGTAGGAAAATCTACAAAAATAAGTCTGTAACATCATGCTAGTCTGTTCTGCATTTTAATTAGTGATTGTTATCTTTTGCAGTCTGCTCCACAACTCTCTGTTTAATTATTGATTGTTATCTGTTGCAGTTTGCTCCACAACTCTCTGTTTAATTAGTGATTGTTATCTTTTGCAGTCTGCTCCACAACTCTCTGTTTAATTAGTGATTGTTATCTTTTGCAGTCTGCTCCACAACTCTCTGTTTAATTAGTGATTGTTATCTTTTGCAGTCTGCTCCACAACTCTCTGTTTAATTAGTGATTGTTATCTTTTGCAGTTTGCTCCACAACTCTCTGTTTAATTAGTGATTGTTATCTTTTGCAGTTTGCTCCACAACTCTCTGTTTAATTAGTGATTGTTATCTTTTGCAGTCTGCTCCACAACTCTCTGTCTAATTAGTGATTGTTATCTTTTGCAGTTTGCTCCACAACTCTGTTTAATTAGTGATTGTTATCTTTTGCAGTCTGCTCCACAACTCTGTCTAATTAGTGATTATCTTTTGCAGTCTGCTCCACAACTCTCTGTTTAATTAGTGATTATTATCTTTTGCAGTTTGCTCCACAACTCTCTGTTTAATTAGTGATTGTTATCTTTTGCAGTTTGCTCCACAACTCTCTGTTTAATTAGTGATTGTTATCTTTTGCAGTTTGCTCCACAACTCTCTGTCTAATTAGTGATTGTTATCTTTTGCAGTTTGCTCCACAACTCTGTTTAATTAGTGATTGTTATCTTTTGCAGTTTGCTCCACAACTCTCTGTTTAATTAGTGATTGTTATCTTTTGCAGTCTGCTCCACAACTCTCTGGCTAGGACACTTGACCAAGCACACAACGGAAGATGAGCTGAGAGAGCATATAGAAACGTATGGGACTATCAGAACTATAAACGTGAGTTGTCTGTTATGTTGTTGATAACTCCATATGTGGTTATTATATACTTTGTTTTTTTTTTAACCCTTTACAGGACAGATGCTTGCCCGTTTTTTAGCCCTGAACGGGCAAGATTTTTTCAGGTTCGGTGAAATTTCGGGATGCGTTAGTAAAAACATCAAAAATAAGGTGTTAGTCAACCGATTTTAGTTAAATAAACAACACAGTGAAGGGAAAAGCATGCAGAATATGTTACTCACGTGATTGTTGTCAGTAATCCATATATGAACACAAAAATTTACGAAATAAAGCATATTGTTTGTGATTTTCCGTCACCTATATGGAAATTTACAAACGCATTTTCAGAATCATAATCACTTTCTTTAAAGTCCGACTCACGACTGCTAATGCAAAGTAATGCTTTTCACTGATATCTAGCTCCGATTAATAGTCAACTTCGTGCCCTTTAATGTCACTTAAATTGAACCTAGCGAAATCTCGGCTATCACTTGAAGAATCGCCAAAATCCATATTGAAAAACTAAGCGTAAAAACCCCGAAAACTATCAAAAAAAAGTCCGTAAAAGTCCGCTCAAATTCATAGTCGGCACTTACAAATGGCGGCCACGTTGTCAAGCTATCGGCGAAAGCGAAAGTAGCCGTCGGAAGTATCGGAAAACCAAGAGATCGCGTTTTTACAATGCATAATAGTATCGGGCGGTTTCAGACGATCTGCCCGTTTAAGCGATCGGACGGAAATGGACATTCTGCCTGGTAAAGGGTTAATACTAGGATGGGGAACTTTTTTCTGCGAAGGTCCATTTGTATATTTATAACATCATGCACAGGCCATACAAAATTATCAACTGAAAAGTTAGCCTGCTTTTATTGGCCAAACGTGTAAAAAAAAAAAAATGCGCGCGCGCGCGCGCGCACACACACACACACCCCCCCCCTCACCACATCATTAAAAGAAAAGACAACTTATAAGCATTGGGTAGCATGCCTGTCTGATGTCTTAGTGGTATGAGTCCCCAATGGTGCGGATTAAAACAATTTAACACCAGCTCCCGTGTCATCCTAGCCAAAAATGGGTACCAAGAAATATGCCTTGAAGTAAAGACATGATATTGACCATCAGTTGGTCTACAGAAAATTGAGGGTTGCACCATATACCGCATTCACCTCGAGGCCTGTATAAGGTTACTTTACTTATTCTGTGATTTAGACTGCTGTTCTTATGTTAGACTTGTAGTATTATTTTAGAAGTCATTGTGGATGGTGTTCATTGCACTCATGCCTAAACGTACTGTATACTGACAGCAGGGTATTGGGTTCATTCCACACATTGGTCAGTTGGACTTCAACATTGACTTCCCGTTCAGAAAGCAATGGCAAACTACTGTATGTAAAATTGCTTAGCAGATTAACCTGGGGTTGATTGAAACATATTTCACAGGATGTGCAGTACTTACAATTCTTATTTTAGACTGCTTTTCTTGCTTTGGACCATTATTTTTATGTTACATCTGCGTTCTTATTTTATACTTCTGTTTTCTTTGAGAAATAACAGCTTGTTTTTTTAATTGTATTGTTTGTTTTTTTCAACATGCATGATTTTCTTGGTAAGTTCATTTGATTTCACTGAACATTTGTGTAGATGATTCCACCAAGAGGATGTGCATTTGTGTGTCTGACCAAGAGGAGGGGTGCCTTCAAGGCATTGGACAGGCTCAAAGGCATCAAAATCAATGGGAGCTCTCTTAAGGTATGCCACCATTGACTTAAGGGTATTATTTGGTGACAGTGCATTTCTGTATTGTTTTCTTTTTGAATGTGATCTCTTATCAAGTCAAGGTAAAGCTAATTCCCTTGGCAGATGATGCCATAGGTGTATTAAGTATTCACTTAATCAAGTGCCATCTTCACAGTGAAGGTTGGCTGCAATGGATCTACAACACTTTCTGTTCTCCACTTTGGTTACACTCTCTGACCAACTACTGTTTATCCATCTCTTGGTGTTATCTTCCCACTTCTTATCAGATTTGTCTTGATTCTTGTTTGTCTGCCTTAAAATTTTCTCTGAAGTCTGGGTTTTATTTTTTTTAAAAAGTAGTCTTTTAATGTGGCTAAAATATGTGATGTGTCTTATTTTCATTCATTGCATCAGCTCTCTTTTCATTTCCAGCTTTTTTAAGGCTTCTGTATTTGTGTGTGTGATAGAGAGAGAGAGAGAAGGGGGGGGGGGGGGGGGGAGATTGAAAGAGAAAGGAGAACATAATTGAGGTGTAGATATACTACTGACAACGCCATTTTTGACAAGGCAAAGGACAAACAATAAACATCCTACCAACCAATGGGAGCAGTGAATTGTTGAAGACATTTTTGTTTGTGTCCACATTGGCTGCATGTGTAGACTGCTTGTATTTGTTTGGGCAGCTGTCTTCTTCAACAATGAACCACAATTTCAAGTGAGTGGTGGCTTGAGGTCACACAAGACAATGATGAGCATTTCATGTGCTCTTTGTGGTGAAGGGGTTACAGGCGCAGTTCGTAATTCTGCATACCGTGTTCAAAACACAGCTGTGGGAGATTTGGCAGCACACCGCCTTACGTTGGTTTTTTTATGAAATGGTGTGGGTGCTGACAGTTCTGCCAGTTAATAATTTGATGTAGTGTCTCCGTTGGCGTGACCCAGAGAAAGAACTGGAAACTCATTAATTATCCTTTTTGTTTTTAATTATTTAGGTTGCTTGGGCTCCAGGTATTGGTGTCAAGGAGTCTGTGTTTAAAGATTTGTGGGATGTTGAGCTGGGTGTCACGTACATCCCTTGGGACCAGCTACCAGCTGAAGTTTCACCTCTCATTGCTGGTGGCATGGTGGATGAGGATTCGCTACCCGAGAGGCTTAAAGGTAAGTCAGGAATACATTTCTTCTTTGGCCGCACAAAACTGGCTGGAACTGCCAAACACAAAGAGTTAGAAAACAGAAAGAGTTTGTTTTAATTGTGAAATGATCTTGGGGATGACAAATTCTTCACAATCGAACAATGTCTGTGACTGTGTTTTATGTATTTCACCAAAATATTGTTCTTATGATATATAAATCTGCAGTATGCCACCAGATAAGCTGCAGCACAATGTGCCAGGCAATCAATTATGCAACATATTGTTTGTGGCTTCTATGTTTAAATTCTCTACAGGCATAGATTGGTTTGAACATTTCTCCTCTTTCACACAACTTTGTATGTTAGCTGCAACGTATTTGAGCTTTGTATAGGATTATGTTCATTACATATGGTTCCCCCCCACCATACACACACACACACACCCTCCCACCCACCCCAGGAGTCTCCGATAAAATTGCACTCTTGGTCCGAATGACAAATTCCAGAATCTAACCCATAGCCTTTGTGGCATGAGGCAGGCACCACGGAGACTCCCAGAATGAATATTATATATATTGATGAATATTTGTTATTAATCAGTGCATAGTTTTTATTATTCTTTGTTTTCTTTCTGCTACATAAAATGGCAGCAATGGTGCAAGATGTCTTAATCTTAGTTGGTGTGTAACAGTTTAAAAAAAAAGACTTCTTTCCTTGCCCCGAGGTGCATTGAGTATATGGTGCTAAACCCATTTAAAAATGATATACCAGTTGGCACTAGAAGGATGATATTGTCAGTATTGCACCAGCTGCCAATTCCCCCAGGACATTTCCTGGTACCCTTTAAGCTGGGTCAGCCTGGGAACCCAAGTCAGATTAAAATGATCCCTGTATTGATGGGGATTCAAACACACCGTTGAGCCGCAGGCCAGCATGCTCTAACAGCGCCCCTGTTTGTTTATGTGTCTGATACTACAGAATGCCATGCTAATGGCTATGCTATAACAGCGTCCCTGTTTGTTTATGTGTCTGATACTACAGAATACAATGCTAGTGACTATGCTATAATAGCGTCCCTGTTTGTTTATGTGTCTGATACTACAGAATACCATACTAGTGGCTATGCTATAACAGCGTCCCTGTTTGTTTATGTGTCTGATACTACAGAATGCCATGCTAATGGCTATGCTATAACAGCGTCCCTGTTTGTTTATGTGTCTGATACTACAGAATACAATGCTAGTGACTATGCTATAATAGCGTCCCTGTTTGTTTATGTGTCTGATACTACAGAATACCATGCTAGTGGCTATGCTATAATAGCGCCCCTGTTTGTTTATGTGTCTGATACTACAGAATACCATGCTAGTGGCTATGCTATAATAGCGCCCCTGTTTGTTTATGTGTCTGATACTACAGAATACCATGCTAGTGGCTATGCTATAATAGCGCCCCTGTTTGTTTATGTGTCTGATACTACAGAATACCATGCTAGTGGCTATGCTATAATAGCGCCCCTGTTTGTTTATGTGTCTGATACTACAGAATACCATGCTAGTGGCTATGCTATAATAGCGCCCCTGTTTGTTTATGTGTCTGATACTACAGAATACCATGGACAGAAATTTAAAAAAACACCAATGAGCAAGTCCTACAAGAGGCAAATGAAAACCGTAAACTGATTGGAGAAATTAGAAGCAGATATTCAATATTTTTGGGCATGTTATGAGAAGAAATAAACTAGAGAACTTGGTGATATCTGGCAAGGTTTAGGGGAAAAAAAACAACGGAGGGCAGAGAAGTAACTATCTGGATGGCTTGACCACATGGCTTGGTTGAGACACGAACACAGCTGATCCACGACTCTCGTGATCGTGTGAGATGGTGAAACATGACCGGCACATGATGTTGATACTAAAGAACTTAAATACAAAAGGCTTGTTGATTCTTTTCCTTAGGAATAAACACAGGGGAAGAGGAAGTAGAGGACCCACTGCCAGCAGAAAATGCAAGCACAGAACGTGCGGACACGCCACATGATGACATGCCCACACAGCATCAGCCACAGCAGATGTCACTAGGCTTGCCAGGCCAACCACCCAACTTCCCAATGTCAGGTTGGATATATTTGCAATTCTTCTATGATGCAGTCTGTTGTATTTTTTAATGAATTAAATTTAAATAACAGCATGATATGAAACTTTGAAACCATATGATTCGTCACCTGTTTTATAATAAGTTTGAAATAAGTATACACCGGGGGGGGGGGGGGGGGGGGGGGGGGGGGGGGGAGGTGATGGTGTTCCCCTCAGGCCTAGAAAGTTCTAGGTTCTCAGCATATGGCTGGGAATATTTCCAAGAACCACTGGTATCAGTTTTTTTTTAAATTGTGCTCGCTGCTTTGAACTCAAGCATAGTCCATATACACTACTTCTAGTGGTGCTGGACTGAATTTTGCGTGTGGATTAGTTTTCCCTGTCAACAGTGTCCCTCGCCATCAGGCGAACCCACTCCGACTTCAGGGGTACTTGTAATTTACATCTCCAAATCAAGGACGATAAGTCAGCATTTTAGTCCACATGTCCGGTGCAGGGGTTGAACCCCTTACCTCAGCATCAGCACACCGGATGTTTAAAAAAACACATTCTTATCCATTCAGCCATGCTGACCTACTGGTATCTAATGATATCATATGTCCCTCAGATCGCATAGGTGGTGAGATTGGATACATAGTTTTCTTGGACAAGGGCCCCCCAAAAAAGTCCTGTTAAGTCCCATGGCAGATGGAAATTGCAATGGGTAGGCTGTTAGGTGACTGTCCAGGCAAAATTGTTAGAAAGAAGTCCTACATACGGGCCGATAGAGCCCATCACCTTGGATGGAATCTGTCTAGCGGTGGCAAACCTAACACTAATGCATGTTGAAGTTGGTCACACTGACATTCAGGTGTATAATTTAGGTGTGGAGTGTTGCCCTCTGAAGAGCAACAAAGAAGAAGAAATGAGTTTCTGACATTTTGAAATAGTGTAAAGAATAATTCAATAAAGAGGTTTTGCATGTGGTGACATTTCCTCTGAACAGCTGTGAAAGTTTCATGTGTATGACAAGTTTTCACATGCCCAAGGAAAGTGCTGTGTACTAGAAGTTTGTTTAGTTAGCATGTTCAAGTTTGACCTGTACACGAAGTTTGACACATGCAAGAAGTGTGACACACGCAAGAAACACATGCAAGAAGTGTGACACACGCAAGAAGTTAGACACACGCAAGAAGTGTGGCACATGCAAAAAATGTGGCACATGCAAGAAGTTTGGCACACACAAGAAGTTTGACACACACATAAGAACACATGCAAGAAGTTTGACATGCGTAAGAAGTTTGACACACAAGAACAAATGCAAGAAGTTTGACACATGTAAAAAGTTTGACACATGCAAGAAGTTTGACACACACAAGAACACATGCAAGAAGTTTGACATGCTAGAAGTTTGACACATGTAAGAAGTTTGACACACACAAGAACACATGCAAGAAGTTTGACATGCATAAGAAGTTTGACATGCAAGAACAAATGCAAGAAGTGTGGCACATGCAAGAAGTTTGACATGCAAGAACAAATGCAAGAAGTATGACACATGCAAGAAGTTTGACATATGCAAGAAGTTTGGCACACGCATGATGTGTGACACATGCAAGAAGTTTGACACACACAAGAACACATGCAAGAAATGTGACACATGCAAGAAGTGTGACACCTGTAAGAAGTTTGACACACACAAGAACACATGCAAGAAGTTTGACATGCGTAAGAAGTTTGACATGCAAGAACAAATGCAAGAAGTGTGACACATGCAAGAAGTTTGACATGCGTAAGAAGTTTGACATGCAAGAACATGCAAGAAGTGTGACACATGCAAGAAGTGTGACATGCGTAAGAAGTGTGACATGCGTAAGAAGTTTGACATGCAAGAACAAATGCAAGAAGTGTGACACATGCAAGAAGTTTGACATATGCAAGAAGTGTGATGCGTGCAAAAGAGTTTGACATGTACTAGAAATTTTACAGATGCAAGTAGTTTACCATAACATGTATGAGAAATTAAAAATGTTTATGTGTAAGATGTTTGATGTGCCAAAGGTTTATATGTACAAGAAAGTTTTACATCTACATAAAGTTTGACTTTGCAAAGTGTAACATGTACATAAAGTTTGACTTTGTAAAGTTTAATATGGACATTCGTCCTTGACTTGGTGACGTAAATTACAAGTACCTCTGAAGTCGGAGTGGGTTCGTTTGATGGCGAGGGACACTGTTAATAGGAAAAGCTAATCCACGCGCAAAATTCAGTCCATCACTACTATAAACAGTGTGTATGGACAACGCTTGAGTTCAAAGCGAGCGAGCGCCTAAAAAGAAATATGGGCATAACTTTCGTCTTTATAAGTTTAACATGTACACAAAATTCTACTTTACAAGAATGCATAAAATAGTGGAATTGTGGTAAATCTGTGGAAATTTAAACAATATAAAATAACACAAAGTTTAAAATGATGTTTAATATGGAGTTGAATATAATGTCAAATATTTACTTGAGTATAATGTTTAATATGGAGTTGAATATGATGTCAAATATTGAGTTGAGTATAATGTTTAATATGGAGTTGAATATGATGTCAAATATTGAGTTGAGTATAATATTTAATATGGAATGTCACAGCCTGGGATTCTGAGATAAGTGACATATTTTGTTCATTTGTTTTCATGTTATTTTCATTGTTTTCATCTTTCCATTCTTCTCATTCGGTTATGAATGTAGTCACTGTAGTGTCTTCACCATGTTTATATGTTGTGCTGATGAAGGCTAGTTGCTGTAACGTCCTTTGCTTTCCAAAACTGTTCTGTAAAGCTGCATTTCTTCATGTTATTTTATATTCTTACTTTACAATAATGAAGTGTACAAAAAGTTATCGTAGCAGTAGGTCACAATCTCTGAATTACCATTAATATGTTTCCTTTTTCCACTCTAGGTCCTCTAGGTGCCATAGGCCTGTTGAACCTGTTAGCAGGTAGGCCACTGGGCCTGCTAGGAGGCCCGCCTCCGATGGGCCTACAAGGAGCTCTCGGTGGCGGCATGGCTCTGGGGGCTCCTAACATGGCAGGTCTGAACAGCATGCGATTGCCAAATAATGTAGGTGGCATGGGCAACATGGGCGGTCTTCCAGGGATGCCCGGCCCTGGGCCAAACATGCCTGGAATGAGGCCAGGACAGATGAATGTGGGTCATCAGGTAAGTGATGGATCTCTGTAGTATTGATCTGAAGGTTCATTATCGTCAGTTTCATGGACCACTCTGATATCTGAATGTGGTTATGGTTTGTGATCCGACATGACTACCAGTTTTAGGCCAGGACCTGATTATACCATTCTGCCAAGCTCTTTAAGGCGATGTGCGGCAGTAAAAACATCGATTTTTGGTCAACTTAGCTATTTTTGGAATAGTTCATTTTTAGACACCTTATCATGTCTTCTATCAGATTCTGTACTTGTTTTTGTTTAAAAACTGTTATTTTTATGCAATATTCATAATTTACTGAACCCACCCTCTGTGTCAAATTGTCTAATTATTGACAATTGTTGAAAAATTGACGGTTTTCAAATCCTAGCAACGATATCTCAGGAAAACACGACACGCGCGTGTAAGGTATCCATGGAAAGGTTGTGAACTTCCGTAACTGTTCGTGATACTCCGTGTTCGTCTAATCGGAAGCTCTTCTGTGTACATCGGGTTTATTCGTGTCTATCATCTTCCGGAAACTTCCATATATGGAACATCGTAAGCAATCCGCGTTCGCCGATGGCTGAAATTGATCACGTGGGTTTCCAAAATGGCGGCTTTGTGTTGTTTACACCTGGCGACGTGCTGAAAGTTCATTGTTGACGACAGACTGACATGCATTGAAATATGCCTCGTTCTAAGAAATTTAACATCCAGTCATCTAGTCAACGTAAGTAATCTCTCAGACTACACCTCGCAAATGCTCGTAAGCAGCGAAAAGCCTATCAGAACATCGTAAACGATACAGATAATTCTGAAACTACTGAAAGTAAGCGACCCATGCCACTTCTTCCAAATCCAAGTGTTTTGACAGTGAATCTGAATGAATCAGTGCTATCGTGTTCTTCTCAAAGTTGTAGAAGTGATTCTTTTATTACCCGAAGCCAATTTAAAAGAGATACGTATAAATACACAACATCCACTAGCAGCAAGTATGATTCTGGTGACGACAATGGATATCAAAAACGGGAACACAGAGTAATCAGAGTTGATTGTTCAGAAATTGAGGCAATAATCAAATTGTTATGTTGTCCAGTTTGTAAAAATGATAGTCTTATTTTGAAAACTGACAGCAAGAAAGCCAAGGGATTAGCTGTGTATGCAGAGGTTTACTGCTCTTGTTGTGAAGAAGTAGTGTGTGGAAGATACCTATCTGAAAAAAGTAATGGATCTTTTGCTGTCAACAGCCAGTCAGTATATTCAGCATTAGTTTGTGGGATGGGTGCAACAACATTTAATAATTTTGTGATGTCGGTTCCTAAATCAATCAATCAATCATTTAATAATTTTTGTGAAAATATGAACCTGCAAGGTATTCATCAGAAAACATTTCACAGCAAAGAGAATAAACTATATTCAAAGATAGAAGATCTGGAGGACACTGTTTTTTCTCAAACCGTAAAGTATGTTCTACAGGCTCATGCACAACAGTCAGGCATAACTCTACATGACAATGATGTGCTAGATATTAGTGTCAGCTTTGATGGCACTTGGCTGACTAGAGGCCACACATCCCACATTGGAGTTGGCTGTGCAGTGGATGTTCTTACAGGAGTTTGCATAGATGCCCATGTTATGTCCACATATTGCCAGGTGTGTGAAACCACTTGTAAGACACTTTCCAGGGACAAACCAGATTAATTTGCAGCATGGAAGGCAGAACATCTTCTAAACTGTGACAACAATTTCAAAGGATCTGCTGGAATGATGGAGGTGAAGGGTGCTGTGGCGACGGTCTGTGGCCCGTCATAAACTTCGCTACACGTCAATACTTTCTGATGGTGACATAAAAACATTTGCGGAACTTACCAAGATCAAACCATATGGGGATGACATTCAGATAGACAGAGGAGTGTATCAACCATGTCAGTAAACGCCTTGGAACAGCACTGCGCAAACTAAACTAAACTACTTAGTAGATGTGTGTCAGGACAAACTCAGAATTCAAATGAGTGTTTACACAGCTTGATATGGGCTCGATGCACTAAAGACAACTTTGCCTCACTCAAGCGCGTTCAGTTTGCAGTTGTAACTGCAGCAAGAGAGTTCAACTTTGGAGCTGCTGCTGCCCAAGACACTGCCCAGTTTTATGGACCTTCTACAGGCCTGCATATGCAGAGACTAGGAACATTTAGGATGCAGAAGCAAGTAAGAAATAGTCTGAAGTACAAGAAGGACAAACAAACTAAAAGACGCGACACTGTACAACCGGCCAAACTGAAGAGACAAGGTGAGCTGCATGCCCTGGAGAGAGGTCCTGCATATTCAGCAGGACAATTTTAACACTCAAGGTTCAGTTTTACACTTTTTTTCTCCGTAAAAGAGTGCATTAGTAATAAAAAACAAAAAAATAATTAGTTTTTCCCCGTTTTCTCATTTTGCCAATTTTTTATACATAAGTACAATTGTTTTAAAAACTATTCGTTATATTTCACTCAAACTTTGCAGAGATATTCTTTATTATATCACTTACATTGTGAGTAGATTAATCTTGAAAATTACATTTTAGTTTTTGTGCTACACTAAAAAAAAAAAAAAAAATGTCATGAAAAATGTCATTACCATTTTCACATTTTGAAAAAAAAAACTGCAAAGAGATATCATTAAAATTTTCTACTCAACTTGTAAAGGGTCTATTTATTTACACATAAAACAAAGAATTTAGCCTGTACATTAAAAAATAAATGTTTTAGAGGTACATTAAGAAATTCAAGATGGCCGCTGTTTATCTTGGTTTCCATAGCAATCGTTAAGTGCAAAGTCAATTTGACAATATTTTATCGATCAGCAGTCTTTAATATCAAACCCTATCCCATAAAAGAACATAGAAATTAAGTATTATGGAATTAAATTTTTTAAGGTTAGCATCGCCTTAAGTCTTTTGACTTCCTTGGATTCTTTTCCTGTAAGTTTTCCAGATTTTTTTCTCATAAGATGTCCCAAAAATCTTGACTGTCAACATCAAGTTTCTGTAATCAGTTTGTGGGCTTTATCTGCTTCTGAAGGAGTGCCTCATTAGTTTTCCTGGCCGTTGATTGTATTCTTTGCATTATCTTCAGAAAGTACACTTCTGCCATCAGATGTTTCACTGCTGGTTTCTTTATTGTCCAGGTCTCACAAACATGCAGCACTGTAGGCTCCATTTAGCACTTTACCACTTTTTTTTCTCACGTCAGTGCACAGTTTTTGTTGGTAGGTTCTCCATCTTGCACATGGCTAATTTTGCCAAGAGATAAACTAAAGGGGAAGCCATGGTTACAGTGTCCACCTCGGGCACAGAATCTGCAGGGTTCGATCATTGGGTTGAGCTGGGCATTTTTCCAAGAACAAGGATAACGCACATCATCTTGATCTCTTGGATAGTGAGATTGCATACCACCTAGCCTTCTCTGATGAGGGAGTACAACAGGAGGTCCCGTCTGCAAGTTGTGTATATTAAAAAAAAAACCACAGCAGTTGGAAATCACAGTGAGTAGGCCATTTCACCCTGGTGAAATTGTTAGACAAATCTGCCCATGAGTAGATAGAGCCTGTGACCTTGGATTGAATCTGTCTAGAGGAAACAAACCTGACCCAAGGGCATGCCAAGATTAGACACACTGACCCTGGAGTGCCATCTAGAGCATAACTTGGTGTGATGCACTCCACTCGAACGAGGAACAGAAGAAGGCTAAAGATCAAGGCTGATTGGTGTTAATTTTGTTTGGGATTTGTCAGTTAATTTGAACCTGCCACTTCTACTGGTAGATGTTTTGGGCTTACAGCCCAGTAACTCACCAGACTGACCCTGTCTTTGATTTCCTGATCTTATTTTCCCAGATCCCTCTCACCCCCGTATCTCCCTCCTCTTATACCCCCATCTCCATGCCTTGCCTGCTGTCTCTGCCAGTCTCTTCCCATCTCCCCCTTCACTTCCTTATTTTTATTTATGCTCTCTCATATCTCTGTGTCTTCTTAAGCCCATCTCTCCCTCTCAGCTGTCATTCCTCCCATTTCCAGTCTTTCTGCCTACAGAATTTTCCCCATTTCCCATTCTAACCTCTCTGTCTCATTCCATGGTAATGTTAGTTGTAAATGCTATGACACTGGTGTGTGTGTAATCATGTTCGCTCACAGCCATTCAGTTTCTGTGTTCTTGATCAGTTCAATTGGTGGTCATCATCCACAGTTTTCTTCCTTTCATCTGCTTTCAAAATACCTCAAACTTTCTGGTTGGCACGCTTATTTATATTCTTTGTTTATATCTCATTATATTCTCCGTATGCATCAAACAATATTCTCTGGACTGATCTCATTACATTCTCTGTATAACTATAATTATTATTTATACATACTCTCCCTCTTTCTCATGTACAGAAACAATGAGACAGATCGGGCTAACCGATTTTAAACCATTAGATGGTTGCTTTTTCTGACTGTTGTGTCTTGATCAAAATGCAAACAATGATTGCCTGTTGTTGTCTTGAAAGTTGATGATCAGCACTATTTTTCATATAGTCAGTTATGTGGCACGTTATAGAATATGTATGTTCTGTCATGTGTGTGGTGCTGCTGCTGTCAGCATTTTAACTCTTTATCTTTTGTTTGTACTCTGCAGGGTCCTATGATGGGACAAGGAAACCGCATGCACAGTCCTATGGGAGGACCGAATCCTGGCATTGACATTCGTCCTCACCCTGCTGGTATGAACTCACCAGGACCCAGAGGACCATTTGGCCAGTTTAACATGCCCAGATTTCAGCACTTGCAGAACCAAGGCGGGATGCGGCCACCATTCTTCAACAGTAACAGGGAGCAAAGCGACCAGCCTGGGATGGAGGATGGTGACATCAGGGCCATGGCTGAACCCAAGGAGTGGCCACCAGATGATGAGGTGAATGCAGAGGATGAACAAGATGAAGATCTTCCTACAGATTCTGATGAGCGGATGTTTCCCACCAGAGGACCTCCCAGCATGGGGAGGCCAAACATGCCTAGCATGCGACCTCTCGGCAATCTGTTGGGGCCTCGGGGGATGCTGCCGGGTCAGGGACCCCCAAATCACATGCTTGGCATGCCCAGGGCTCAGAGCCCAAGTCCAGGAATGCCATCTTTGCAGCCACTGCGAATGATGCCCCCTGGTCAGCAGCCACCAGGCCATCCCATGCCAGGCGGGCCTGGACACAGTTTTCCACTGGCACATGGTGGAATGAGACTTCCTATGCCTGGTCTTCGAATGAGGCCAGGTGGTCCGATACCAGGCCCTCCGTCACCTCATTTACTCCCGCCATCTACCAGGCCATCATTGTCTGTGACCACTAATGGCCCCATGCTTGCTACTAGTCCAGAACTGCGTCTGTCAGACATGCCGTTAAGTGAGAGGGACAGACGCAGCCCAGACCTTGTCTTGTCTGGCGCGGACATGCCACCGCACCCAGATGATGACATGCTGAGGCTGCATCCTCCAGGATTTATGCCGCTGAGACCGATGCAAGGACCACCGTTTCTACCTTTTCATGGTCGAGGTTTTGCCCCTATGAACTTCAGGGCCAGAGGTGGTGATGGCTTGTTGGGTGCACGACCTGATGGTCAAGGTGGCGGGGGTTTTGATAGATTTCGAGGTCCAATCCCGTTCAGGCCATTTGACATGATGGATAGGCCCCCGTTTGGCAGGAGGTTTGAGTTACCTTTCCGCCCTCCAATGGGGTTTGTGGATTTTGATGACAGGGACGACATGGTTGAACATAGATTACTGCCCAGGTTTGACTTTGAGGATCATCCAAGGCTACGCGATTTCGATGACCGCCACTTGCAACATTACATTGACGAAAGGAGAAGTTATGAGATGAGGGGTGGCCATCCGGATGAGGACATCCGGGAAGATAAGGACATCCAGGAAGATATTGCTCAAAGGTTCAGAAAGAGGGACGGCTTTGGTCGTGCCAGCAGGTGGCATGATGAAACATCAAATCCTGAGCCTGCTGTAGATAATAGTCCCATTGAAAATGAGGTAGTCCCTACTCCATCACCGCCGCCACCTGTAGAGGAAGAAGATAAAGAGGCACCTACACCTGTGGAGTCCAATACTGCTGCCTCTCCAGTAGAGACCTATGCCGCTGCCTCTCCAGTAGAGGCTGATGCTGATACCTCTCCAGTAGAGACTGATGCCGCTGCCTCTCCAGTAGAGACTGATGCCGCTGCCTCTCCAGTAGAGGCTGATGCCGCTGCCTCTCCAGTAGAGGCTGATGCCGCTGCCTCTCCAGTAGAGACTGATGTCGCTGCTGGCAAAGACACAGAGACTGCAGTAACCAGCCAGGACAATGGTACTCCCGTTGAACTGGAACCAGCAGAAAAGACACTCAGCGAAGGAGAGAATCAAACTGAAGTGAAGAGTGCTGCTGGGGAAGCCAGCAGTTAATGAGAGTATTTAGTGACTGCACTTGATTCCTGTGTGGTCTTGTGGATTTTAGTAAATATGTGTAGCATTCTGACACATTGTGGGTAGGTTTGTGGAAATTAAGCACTGACAAGAGCAAGGCATTGCCATCATCCTGGGACCAGCGGTTCTTTATGGAAGATGTTTGAGACTTCAAACAGTTGCTTAAGAGCAGTCATGTGTTTGTTGGTTTCCAGAAACCAGTGACACTTGTTCTGTCTTAAGTTGTGTTTTTAATGATCTTAATGAAACGTGTTGCTGGTTTTTAGTCGGTTGTATCTGCCCGTGAAACCACGAGATATATATTTGTAGTTTTAAATTAATTTGTGGACCTGACGCTGTTTGTTTCATCCTACACTTTTCTGTTTTCACTAGCAGATTCGAGTGACAGATAGTTTGCTTCAGTTGCAGATGTCCCGTTTCAAGTTTTGGGATATTTCTTGCATATAAAGGAGGCATTGTTTCAGATTGAACACGTACATTACGATTCAGGTCAGGTGCTCTATGATTGTGGTATCCATAACACTTTAAGATGCTGGGACCACTTGATGGTGGTAAAGAAGCTCATTCTGAATTCCACAGTTAGGATTGTGCAAATTGTAGGGCTGTGCAACTAAGAGGCTACACTGCCTCAGGCTGAAAGTTGCCAGGTTCAAATCCCAACCCAGGACTGGGAATTTGTTACAATAAACATCGGTTTCTAATATCACATGGCCACTGATTGATCTCTGAGTTAGTGAGATTGGATACCTAACATTGTAAAAGGGTGAAAAACGAGATCCAGTGTCCACATTACAAATCTCACAGCACTTGGGAGTCACCAACAGAAGGAGATTGCCTTAACAGAATTGTTATGAAAGAAAACCCACCCTCGGTAGACAGAACGCACCGCCTTGGATGGAACCTGTCTAGAGGATGTAAACTTTACACAAATGTGCGCTGAAGCTGGACGCAGTAACCTCTGAGGTGCATAACTGCTGCAGCAGGACAGGGCAGTATGAAATGAAAATAGGTATGTGTAACTCCTGCAAAAAAGAGAGACACAACAAACACAGACACAGTGTACATACAACAAACGCAGAACCTGGTACACAGAAATTACAGTGAGGATACCAACTATAATAATCATACGGAATTAACATAAAGTGAACATGTAAAAATAACAAAAACTGATATGAAGAAATAAATGATTTTGGGCAAAAAAGAACGTAAATAGAAAAAAAAAGCTGTGGAATGTTGATGGGCCATTGTGTGACTTCTTTACACGGGAAGGCTGTAGGTATTAATTTAGTATTATTGTTATCCCCACTCATTTGTGTTAACCGGATTTGAGTTTGTTGTCAGGCATGAACGCAATGTCTGTGTTTGTCATCTCTATCTTTTTTTCACACGAGTCACAGATACCCGTGTTCATATTATAATAGGACCGGAGACATTAATTTTGACTTTAAAGCGAGGAGCATTTAGTGCCATAGAGCTCACTGCATAGGGTGGGCTGAAGTTATACAAGAGGTTACAAACTCCTGCTCTGATTTGTTGAATGTTTCTTAGTTTGTCTGCTAATAGGTTCATTCCTGGCATCCATGCCTGACATCGAGTCCGTTGTACTTAACAATGGATATAGAATGTGGCAGTACTCTAGCGGCATTGTGTGCTGTTACTTGAGTCAACAGCCTGTTGGAAAGGAAAATAGAATCATCATTTGGTCATTTTCAGCCAGACATGGCAAACTACCTTCAATGTACAGTTGTGCATTTACTTGTGTTCCTGTGCTATACAGCTAATTGTAATTTCACTTATGTCTGTGGAAAAAGATGAAGCTGTGCTGGTGTAGCTGTTAGCACATTCACGTACCAGCATGAAGGGGTTTTAGATCAGTTCTCTAGTAGTGGCAGGGTTGCTTTGTTTCTGATCAGTGTTAATCTGGGGTGATCTGAACAAGAGCTGATCTACGACTCTAGTGATTGTATGCGATGGCAAAACGTGACCGCCCAAGCTTATCGGCCCGGCACATGATGAATGAGATCTGGGTTGGATCCAGATGAATTAAATGAGGACTAGAGCTCTGGGACAGTCAGGGCGACTTTTGTAATACTGTCCTCTAGCTGTTACTTGAGATGGAACCCTGGACCATCCTGGTTGTATGTCATTGGGACTAACTACCAGGTGTGGTTAATGAGTTAATTAACATGTCTAGTTGATGAATGAAATGTCGACAGATCATTGCGTGTGTGGATTTGAATAAAAGTATCTTTTGACTAATTCGGTTAAAATGAAACTAAAACATGATCAGTGTTCTGAACTTGACCTTTGTAGCGCTTTAAGGTGCATGGGGCATAAGGTGCTAGATGTTGATAGACCAGTTGACACATGCCAGGTCTTGTGGCCAGTACCAAACCAGCTGCCTTAACTTCCCCAGGCATTCCCTGGTACCCATCTCAGGCTGGGTTGCCTTGGGAGTCCATGTCACCTTACAAGAATAGCTCTTGATGCGAATTCAAACCCGCGGATGTCGCTGTGCTACCACATTCCCCTGTTCTGGACTAATTTTGTTCACAACTAATCAACATACCTGTGTGTTGGGACTGCTGAAGGCACGGGTCCCGGCATGGAACTGGACAAGACTTGGGATCATCTCTGTAGCGTGTGGCCTGTCCAGAGACTGGACCTCTCCTGTGTGGCCAGTGTCCCAATGAGGGTCCTGCCTTTCTGCAGGTGGGAGAGTGCAGTGGCGGTTCTGCACCCCGTGGGTTTCTGGGTTTGGAGAGAGGAAGGCTGCAACACAGCCCCAGGGGAGATAGTACTGTAACAGCATGGGGCATGTACTCAGTACACCTCATGGGGCTTACACAATGTACTCAGCTCACCTCCAGGAGATGGCACTATAGATGGGAAAAGGCTTGGATGAATCTCATCATTAGAATTGATCCAGAGCACCAAGGGCTGAGATCTGTGAAGAGGCATGCACGCTCGTGCCAATTGTCAGGGCACATGATTATGATGAGCATAGATTGTTTGTCAGTCTCCACTTGAGCACATCACTGCCAATACTGGCATTCTTAGAGGAAAAAAAAGTCTGATGTCTCTGCACAATTCATGAATGTATGGTGAATAGGCTGGTTGGATTGAATGCAAAGCTTGCGTGTTTGGTTGCATTATTGTTCAGTGTGTGTTGAGTTGTGTGAATCAGGATGAATTAAAGTTGATTAGTTTGTGGTGAGTGCTGTTACACGGGCAAATGCTGTTGTATGCAATGTCCCCTCTAGACTGGAGGGTTGTATGCAAACAATTTTTTGGCTGCAAACACATTGACAAGATAGAATCACATATTGTGCAGCATATTAAAACATCTAGCCAGATTTTATTGGTATGCTGAGACCAAACTTAGAGGATATATTAACACATCATCATACATTGCTTCATACACTGACAGGAGGTCATCATACACGGAACACTACATGGCTCAGACAGAATTGTAGTTATTTGCCAGCCTATTCTTTAACTAATGCATCAGTTTCATTATTGTCTACTATGGCACTGAACCAAAAATATGTGCGCTAAGGGATAACCGGTGTGTCTGCCAGTGCAGTTTAGAGGGAACATTGTGTTCCACATTTGTATGGTTGAAGGAAGTAGGCCGTTTGTATTTTTATATTGTACGATTTTGACAGTTTTATTTGTGTTAAAGTAGCAGACTTGTTTCTAATATATGTTAACTCTTGCGAATGTTGGTGATGTAAATTGATTTTGTTTGCGTTGTTTCTGTTTCGTTATTTTTGTTGACTTGTTTGCAGAAAAGTAAGTACAGGAATACTAGTGTGCTTGATATTGGTGTGTAAGTTGAGATTCGGAGTAGAGTTGTGTGCAGCAGTTTTTTTTTATGGGTACTTTTTATGTGGAGAGTGCTGGGTTGGTTAAATATAGAAATAGGTTTTCCTCTGCATGCGTTCTTACGCTGAGGTGTGTTTAGATGTGATGGAAGGTTTGCTGGCTACGTTCCAACATTGGGGTGGGGGGGAGGTAGGTTTTTAGATGTGTCGAAAGGTTTGTGTAGTTGCATTCCCATACAGGGGTGTGGTAGGTAGGTTTAGATGTAAGGGAGGGTTTGTCCGTATGTGGCAGGTAGGTTTAGATGTAAGGGAGGGTTTGTCTGTATGTGGCAGGTAGGTTTAGATGTAAGGGAGGGATTGCTTGGATGTGGCAGGTAGGTTTAGATGTAAGGGAGGGATTGCTTGGATGTGGCAGGTAGGTTTAGATGGAAGGATTGTCAGGACATAGGTATGTGATAGATGTATGCACATAGGTTTACATATAAGGAAAGGTTTGCCTGGCTACAATTCCAATCTAGGATGTAGCTTTAGATGTAAGAAATGGTTTGTCTGGATATGGTACATTGGTTTAAATGTAAAGAAAGGTTTGTCTAACTTCATTTCCATACTGGAATGTGGTAGGTTGGTTTAAATGTATTGATAGATTCATCTGACTACATTCCTACACAAATACTAGGGTTTGTTAGGTTGTTTAGATGTGTAGTGAGGCTTTGCTACATTCTCACGCTAGGTTGTGGTACAAAGGTTTATTTGTAAGCAAAGGTTTGTCTGGCTACATTTCCACACTAGGATATAGTACCTTTTTTTTTTTTTTTTTTTGCATATCCTTTACAGAACATTGCTGTCAACACACACCAGCATCTTTCAGCTGTATGTTGATTTCTTGGCAAGATTACGCTCAGTAGTTTGCCATTGCTTTCTGAGCGGCCGGCTCACATACCCCGTAAGTTACTGATGCGATTCGAACCACTGCTAGATGTAGGAAAAGGTTTGTATCGATATGGTATGTAGGCTTAGATAAAAGGATTTTCTTGATACATTCCCACACTAGGATGTGATATGTAGGTTAAATGTAAGGAAAGTTTTTCTAGCTACATTTCTGCACCAGAATGTAGTACCCAGATGTAGGAAAAGGTTTGTCTGGATATGGTACATAGGTTTAGATGTAAGGAAAGGTTTTTCTTGACACTGGGATAAGATATGTAGGTTAAATTTAAGGAAAGGTGTTTCTTGACACTAGGATAAGATATGTAGATTAAATGTAAGGAAAGGTTAGTCTGGCAAAATTGTCATACTAGAATATTGTAGATAGGTTTAGATTGAGGAAAGATTTGTGTGGCTACATATCTCACAACCTTCCCCCCCCCCCCCCCCAAAAAAAAAAACCACACACACACGGGTGTATTAGGTTGTTTAGATGTAAGGAAAGGTTTGTATGGCTACATTTCCACACTAGGATGCATTAGGTTGTTTAGATGTAAGGAGAGGTTTGTCTGGCCACAGTCCCACACACACACTGGGATGTGTTAGGTTGTTTAGATGTAAAGTGAGGTTTATCTGGCCATAGTCCCATACACCTTGCTTTGGGTCAGTGATGTGCAAGATCTTCGTGAATGCACGGTGGAATAGGTAGCCAATCTTTTCCCCCACTTAGTGGATGACGAATATGCGCCGAATCCTCGTCTGACGGCGACCATGACATTATCAACACAAGCTTGTAGATCTATATCAGGGAACTGCTTCCGGACAAAAAATATTACGTTCAAAATCTTTTATTTTCTTCTATATCAAGTTTACGTGATGGATGTAGAAAATGTCCACGTTGATAAGGGTGTTTAATATTGGAATAAGACTTGCTGTTTTTCTAAAATCTTGGAATAATCTAGATTTCACGAGCTCGTGACCTTGTACATAGAAGGATGTGCAGTGGGAGATGTGTGTAGATCGTCTGCTGTCTGGCTGGTGTAGCAAACGATGTAGAGGTCAGGGGCAGAAGTCCACGGGACGTCTGTAATCTAGATCTATCAGATGGCGTGTGTTTGTTGACAGAATGGTGCTTGTCATCAGCGATTGTTCGTTAGCTTTGTACAATATTGTGATTTATTTATTCACTGGAATAAATTGACCTTGCCATTCTCGCTATGTCCATCTTGCAGCCACGGTAAATTTATTTGTCACAACATTTCATGAACGTAATATCTGTAAGAAGACGGAGGAACACATGTACAGTCCAGCGCCACATTTCACCAGAATATAATATACGCCCGACCTCGATACTTAATGGCAAGTTGTAGATTAGCGCCCACGTCATTTTATTATATGCCGGACATAAGTGTGGGATGCAGGATTTAATATATGAGTATATATGCTAAGTTTGTCTAGGGGATCCCGGATGGGATGAATTGACATTCTCACTCACTTCTTATAAGGCAAGGTGATCAGGGAAATTTACCACAGATACAAGGGGAAAGACAATTCATTCCTTAAGACAATGGTACCTATGTGTAGGTATTCCCTCCCACTCAATCACCTTTTGAATTTGATATAGTGTCAGAGAACATTGATTGTTTACAACATATAGAACAACCCCTGTTAAACAAACATCAACAAGCAGTTGACTTAAACATCAACTTTAGGACAAACTTGTTCACCAGGAATTAAATCAAGATACAGCGTACACAGATAATTGTATTAACAGTATTGAGTTTGGAAATTCATGGGATGATATGTAATATCATGAACACATACAAATGTGATAACCCCATGTCCCCAAAAATAAGGCACTCAAAACCAAAACAACACTCCAAATTCAGAGCACAATAACTAGACTAATTAATCAACCCTACTCTCTCTTTCTCTCTTCTGTTATGTTGATAGATATTCCTCTTCAATGCTTAGCAGATTATATCCCCATTATCCAGGGACCGAATGAATGTGCACTCATTTATGTCCTACCCATCTAATATCCACTGTAAATTTCCTCCAGAGGACATCATAATCCCTATTATCCAGGGCCCAAACCAAGAACACTTGTGCTAATGGGCTCTGTGTCTTAGTGAAGCTGAGGCCTAGGTCAGTCAAACTTTCAGGAGTTCCTCTTCAGACTGGGCAGAAGGTATTTCCCTACATCATCGAATACAGTGAAAAAGATGATGACCGTCCAGCATCTCTGCTTATTAATCAGATTCTCAGCTCTTTTCCACAAGGCTTTTACACACACCCAATCTCAGATCGATAAGGCCATCCCATACTTGTTGATAATGCACTCAAGCCAACCTGGGACCCGCAAGAGCCATTCTTTGATATATCCATTCCAGTGTAGGAACAAGCAATGTTGAGAGTCACTCGCTGGTATCATCTGGGATTATGTCCAGGCTGGTCTGCACAAGCATGGAACAGAAGGATAATAATTCCAGCACACAAACTGGGAGTCACAAGACAGTCAGAGGATCCCCTCTGCCGCATGTGTATAAATATTAACTCCTCTTGCTTCTTTCATAGTGTCTTCCCGATGGTGTTCATATCTAGGACCTGGTGTTGAACTTCCCTGCATATAACTTGTGTCGAAGGGTAATACTTTTTGTATTATAAACTGGGAATCCAACAGGCAGTTGGAGGGTTTTTACTTCTGTTAGTTTTGTTCAAACTTAGGCGATTCCTTAGTTTCCTTAACCTTGCTGATTGATTGTGCTTCAGGCGGTACCTCCCAAACGGACAGGGCGAGTAATACCCTGGTATCTGTGTACTATGTATATCCGTTTGTCTTGGTAGATATTTTGACAAGGAAGTCCGTCCTGGAGTATCCCGACAAAAGTCGGAATGTATTAGCATTTGGCTAATCATCCTTGAACCCGTCTTTCGTTGACAAAGGCAGCTAATAAAATGCGGCTGTCAACATTCTTATATAGGTCCAGACTGTACTACTCTGAAACAGGCTGTTGACCCAGGTTCCTGTTCGGTAGTAACGTCCTAACCACCACCTGCCTCTCTAGAGCTAGGCTCCAGAGAGTGCCATGTGGGCTAAACTGCTTTCCCAAGCGGGAGGCGACTTCTCTTTCGAACGTTCCAGATGGAAAGTGTTTACTAACACCTTGCTTATTTACGCAGCAGTTGTAACGAAGTCAACTCATAACTGACAACTCATAACATGAGTGGAGTCTGGCGGATGATCTTTACAAATATACTTTATTCATGTTGATGACTGCTGGAATTAGTGTGGCACCCTTTCTGCTCGGTATCTTGATGGTAACTGCCCCTTTGACAACAAACCACGTCACGAATTGAGCATCTCTCCTCTCATTCGACCCCGATGCTCAATCGTGCTGTATTTCCCACCTAAACACTACCAAAACCCCTTCCTCTGTTACACCTCCCTATGTTTACTAAAGAATTTTTCCTCTAAAGGAAAAATTCTTTACTCCCAACTCTCTTACTCTATTCCCTCTTTTCCGTTATTTCCCAGATTTCCTCTAATCTTCCCCAAACTAACTCAAATTTGAGTATATTTTATATCATTTAACCCTTCTCCCTGTCGTATTTTCAATCTAGTACCCTACTATAAACTATTTCCTCTTCATAACATAATAACTCATATCAACTACATAATAACATTGAAAACTCAACAAGTATATACAATACGTCATAACACATATGGTTGAAATAACCCCTCCTCCTCTTCATAAGAAATCTGCTTAAAAACTCAAACACTGTACCTTTCTGGTACCAACTCCCATTTGTCTTCAAGAACACTACCAACTCTCTACTTTCAACCGACCTGAAGAAAAAACTCGCACACGATAGAAAGACAAAGAATCGGTGGCCACCGGTATTCAAAAGAAGCAGTAGAACTCTTCCACACAAAGACCACACTCAGCTAAATCACACACCCCCTTTACCAAACCATACTCCTTTACCCTCCTATGTCATTTGAGACTTTATGTAATAAAGTCTAAAATAATTATATCTCCTACAATACCACTCATTATGGTAAACGTTTACGCTGCTATCTTACAGCATCAAAAAACAATTGTCTATATATTACAGACACTACCAATTTTATAAGTCTGAACCTTACCTCAATGTAATGTTAACCACAAAACACGTCCCGAGGACACAATTAAAAATCAAGACCTGTCCCAATACAGATCACCTCACATAATATACCTCTCTTGCCCCCTTACAGTCCATTTATTATGGGCACAACTACTCAAACCTCCAGTTGTTAATTTATGCCGTTATCAACAGCAACCATGTACTGCTCCTAACTCTCGTCTGTATAACACGGACCCTCAAAACCCCATGTCATTTTGTTCCCAATGTACATTTCACACTTATTATTGTACTGTTATCTACAGTATCTAATCAAACATGGATTCAATTCATGTTTAATTATTTGTCTGGGTCAACCCGTTACCCACTTCTTCTTCTTCAATCCCGTCTCTTATAAACCCCATGGAGGCTATGTTCAAAACTTGTATATTAACCCCGTCACCTAAGTATGGCCTATGTTTCCACAACTTAACCTCTCAACGCTGATTATCACAACAACCTTGCTAGTAGCATATACATCAACTTGTTATTTACAAGGAGAATATGTCTCTCTTCTAGTCCCCAGTAGTTTATTACTATTTTCTGAACGAAGGATCCCAAATAAATGTCTCTCTTCTAGTCCCCAGTAGTTTATTACTATTTTCTGAACGAAGGATCCCAATTGTCTTCTAGACAAAACCATGTAGATTAAACTTAACCTAACTAATTTCCAACATGTATTTTCAAACATACAAGACAATTCACTTAAATCATAAGTTAAGCGAAATGAAATCAAAACAGAACATCATACCCCCCAAACTTTTTACATCATTTATGTTTCCCCACATATTAATTAAAGGTATGAACTCATTCAAAGAAAAATATATATTAAAATAATACAACATACATCCTAACCTATTGTTAGTTAATACTACTGGTCTCTTTTACGGACCAATAGTTTGTACGTAAAAGTCTAAGAACACCACAATCCTATTCTAAACAGAGACAACAACAATCATTTTATAGAACCAAATCAAGAAAAGTAGTATATAGGGGATTAGAAAGAGTACACTTCCCCACAGACCCCGCGGTGGGGCCGAATCGCCCCCTAAGGGGGTCAAATAAGGGTCCGAACCGATGCGCGCCCCCCTAAGGGCTCGAACAGAGGGTCCGAACCGACCCCCTAAGGGGTCGAACAGAGGGTCCGAACCGACCCCAGCAAGAGAGGCTCGGTCTGACTCGATACCCAGACATATTATTTTGGAATTAAAGGTGTATGAGATATAGGGGTACGCACCATGAACACGTGTCGGTGGCTACTGTTGGGGACGACGCGCCAGTGTGAGCGGCGGTGTAGGGGGGAATTCTGTCGGAAGCATAACGCGCATCTCAAGAAGGGGGGATTCACAGTCGCCTGTACGAGCTGCGGCATCGGGGTGAAAACCACCCTAGCCCTGTGCCGGCCGTGCGGAGCCAATATTAAATACCACAAACTGCGATACCAACAGGAGGGTCCGTTCCTCTGTGAATGGAGGCGCCTGAAAAGAATAAATATTTAAATTCCCGCAAAAGAAATTTTCATTTAGAGAGAAGTGGAGTGTTACCGGTACGAGTCCAGCAGTAATCATGGGCACCGTAAATCAGTTGAAAAATCAAGCTCGCCAGTATGGGATGCCATACAGTCACCGCAGCAAGGTCGTCCTTGCCCGGGAGATAGCTCAGGCGAGAGACGCAGTCCGCGCCACCCGACTCGAGCGGGCCGCCACCACCGGGCGGTATCCAGCTCTTCGGGGGTTAGTCCAGGACGCAGCGCAGCACTCGCGGGAGGCTGCGCAGTTGGAAGACGAGGTCACCGCCGCCCTGCGAGCGCGTAAATACGCCGCCAGGGCCCGAGCGCACCCGTTACAACGCTTCGCTGTGTTGGACGCCAATTCAAAAAGGCGCCACTGGCGCTATCTACACCCGGAGCCACTAGCTCGACTCATCACCCAGTGCGGTCCCCAACTCCTAGAGGAGGTAACCCCCAAGGATAGGGAAGAGCGGGGGAGGCGAACAATCACATGGAAGCTCTTCCGAGGGCTAGACGGTCCGATCGTAGAGAGGCTCCTGCCCCACCTCGAGGCATTGAGGTCAGCCTTCTATCTGCGGTACGCCTACACTTACCGAATCCGAAACATCGAAAACGGAGACGTCATATTGTACCACAAAACCCTACGCGGGTCCCGCGATTTGATGCAAGACACTGCAACAGCCACAGAGTGGTTGACAGATCGTGATGAGAGCCGCTTTGACACCAGCCAAATCGACCGCCCCAGCACCAAGTGGGTCTTTGTAAGTTGGGTGCAAGTCGAAGTGAAGGCGATCCTCACTCCCCAGGTTCTGTTAGGGGAAGGGCGACTGCCGGACTGGCTGCGGTACAAGCAGGGGCTGTACGCGTTGGACACATACGACGACAACCTCTGTCTGTTCCGATGTCTAGCTGTCCACAACGGCGCGAGGCCACAACGTTGCACCGCCGAAGCCAGGAAGCTGGCGCGAAAGGTGTGTGGCACCGACACCCCAGACAAGCCAGGCCTGGATTCGTTAAAATTGTTTGAGGAGAAGTTAAAATTAGGGATCCGCGTCTACGAGCCAACCGAAGAGGGGGTATGGCGGTTGGTAAGGCGGCCTGCGAACTACGATCGCGTCGGCACCAAGCCGATGACGATCGGGGTTTATGAAAATCACGCCTTCCTGATAACTGACCTGCCAAAGCTAGCGAAGCTCTTTCAGTGCCAGCATTGCAATCAGCGCTTCACCCAGGCCTGTCATCTCCAGCGCCACGCTGACCACTGCAGCAGAGGGGAAACCAAGATTCTCTGTCCAGGGAAGGAGGTGGAGCGGCCGCAGTCGGCATACGAGAAAGTTTTCTACCCCCAAAGCAACGCCAGCCGCAGCTCCATCCTATGGTTAGAGCACATGGCCGAACAATTAGGGCGCCACATCCACCACGCATACTGCGGGCACGGGGGAGAGCGGTGGATCGTTGACGGTTTGGTGGATGGTTACGACCCCACCACCCACACGGTGTACCAATATCACGGCTGCTACTGGCATGGGTGTCCCACCCACAGTGACGCCCCCAACGCCGACGCGCTGTATCAGAAAACCCTCCGCCGCGGAGAGAAAATACAGGCCTCTGGCTACAATCTGGTGGTAGTGTGGGAGTGTGAGCGACCGCCTCTGTCTCGCGCCCCAATGCCTCAGGTGCAGACGGTGGTCTACCCTCATGCGATCTTTTATGACTTCGAGGCCTGGCACGACAAAGCTCAAGCCCAGCGCCCCACCCCCGACCTCACCTATGAGAGCCATCAGATTGCGATATCTGTTTCGGTGGGGGACACCGTAGAGGAGCAGCCGACCCACCTGAGCAACGCAGACCCAAAAGCCTTGATAGCCGAATTCATGGCAGACCTGCGTAGGCGAGCAACCGCGATACGAGCCGAGATGGAAGCGCGTTACCTCCCGGAAGACCTGGATAAGCTGCAGCCACAACTGCAGAAGAAAATGCGTGAGTGGTGTGGGCAAGTCCCTGTGTTGGGCTTCAACTCAGGTCGGTACGACCTAAACCTAATCAAGGAACACTTCGTAGCGGAGCTAGCAGGCACCTGCCGGAAGATCAATGTGGCCGCCCAAGGGACAAAGACAATGTTCCTCGTCACACCCGAGTTCAAGTTCCTTGATATTCTCAACTACCTGGCCCCCGGCACCACGTACGATGCATGGGTGCGCGCCTATGGCTGCACAGCAACCAAGTCGTGGCTGCCGTATGAATGGCTCGACACACCTGAGAAGCTGAACTACCCAGGTCTGCCCGACTACCCCGCGTGGTATTCCAGCCTAAAGGGTGGATACGTGCTCACGCTGGAGGAGTGGAGGAGTTGCAAGCGGCTCTTCAAGGAAAAAGGAATGACCACGTTTGCCGACTGGTTGAGGTACTACAACAACCTCGACGTCGGTCCAGGCATCGAGGCCTAAGGGAAGATGAAGGCCTTCTATGGAGAGCGGGGAATCGACATATTCAAAGATGCGTGCAGCCTCCCTGGGGTGTCCCTACAATACCTCCTCAGGGGCACCAAGGGTGGTGAGCTGTATGCCCCAGGAGAGGAGGCCTATCCACTCCTAAAGGCAGCAGTGACGGGAGGGCCGTCGCTAGTCTTCACCCGGTACCATGAAGCGGGGGTCACCAGAATTCGGTCACATCAATACCCAAAGGGGGAGCTGTGCAGGACCACAAAAGGGTACGACGCTAACGCGCTCTACCTCAGCACCATGGCTATGGACATGCCGTGCGGGAAAGAGCGAGTGCTCCACGCAGAAAACCCCCAAGAGGTAGCCCCCAAGGTTGCACAGCAGGTGTTAAAAGGCCAGCTGTTTGGATTTGTCAAGTGTAAAATCTCAACCCCCAAAGCCTTATGGCCAAAGTTCGAAGAAATGGCACCCCTCTTTATGAACCAGGCAGTACCGGAGGCCTTAGTAGCACCGGAGATGTTGGAATACCTGAAACGCACCGGCCGCCAGCGGTCGGGGTGTAAGAAACTGCTGGGCCTCCTTGAGGCCGACGGAATCTTGCTGTACACCCCGCTGTTGAAATGGTATCTAGAACACGGACTCGAGCTGGAGGCGGTCTATACAGTCATCCAGTATGAGCCAAAGAAGCTCTTCACGTGGTTTGTTGAGCAAGTAACCGAAGCGCGCCGCCTCGGGGATGTGGACAAAGCGAAGGCGATGCTGGCCGAGGCTATGAATCTTCTAGGCAATTCAGCATATGGAAAGCTCATCGAGGCACTCGAGCGCCACACCAACACCAGCTACACACGAGACGAAAAAACAGTGGATCAGGCACTACGTTCCGCCTGGTTTGACGACCTCACAGAGATAGGCGACGCATACGAGATCAAATCGCGTAAGCCCCGTGTGATCATCAAGCGTCCTTTCCAGGTAGGCATCGCCGTGTATCAACTGGCCAAGCTCCGCATCTTAGAATTCTACCACGACTTCCTTGACCGGTTCGTGGATCGCAGGGACTATGAGGTCATGCAGATGGACACCGACAGCCTGTACATCGCACTGAGCACCCTCAACCTCGAGGAGGCGGTAAAGCCTGAGATGAAAGAGGAGTTCAGCCGTGTGAAGAGGGAGTGGCTTGCCTGGGACAAATGGAGCGGGCGAACACCCGGCATCTTCAAGACCGAGTTTGAGGGGAGTCGAGGCATCGCTCTCTGCAGCAAATGCTACATTTTCGACGGGGACGTGAACACGAAGTTCTCGTGCAAGGGGGTGGGGAAAAGGCAGAACACCATGACCTGGGGGAGATACAAAGCCGCCTTAGAGGGGTCCGTAGATAGAGTGGAGAACCGAGGGATGCGCATGCATAACGGGCAGATGGCCAGCTACCAACAAGGCAAGCTGGGCCTCAGCGCGTATTATGACAAACGGTATGTCTTACCCGACGGTATCCACACGCAGCCCCTCGAGTACCGCAAGGACGCCGCGGAGTGAGCCCTCACTGTTTAGGGAGGATCCGGTCAGGAGGCATTTGGGTGTCGGGAGGAACAATCATCAGCTCTTCGCGAACGAAGCCCCGCGCTGGCCCATCCTCCAGGTAGTACAGCGCAGGCCGCCCATCCTGGCATACTGTTCTACGAATCTCGTGTACTGTTAATGACCACGAAGGATCAGTCGCCCGGCGCCGGCCACCTTCAAGCTCATGCTCCCCAGGCGAGCTTGCATACAGATACCGAACTAGAGCCTCAGACGGAATCACATTCTCCTTGAGGCCGATCGTACGGTGAGCAGGAGCGGCCGGTGAATGGGATACAGAAGTGTCCTTAATGGCATCAACCGGCTTCCGACCCGTCAAACGAGTCACCTCACCGTTAAGAGCCGCGACCACCTGAGGAAGAGCCCGAACCCATTCAGCTGAACGTTCAGAGGACCCTCGAGCCGCCAGTAGTAACTCTTGGGCGTACTGGGCACCGAACAGTCTCTCCGCCAGAGTGCGATTGAACCTCTCGACGATCGCCTGCTGCCGGTGATTCCCAGCTTCTCCACGCCGTATCTGTGTCTTATGCTTTGCTACCAGCTGGCTCACAGCACCCATAAACTCACGCCCCGGATCAATCTGCAGAAGCCGTGGCCATTTGAGTGGCCCGCGTTTGTAAATTCGCTCTAGGGCCAAAGCCACCCCTTCACTGCTCTTGTCTGTCAAAGCCTCTGCTTCCTTAAACCGTGAGGCAACATCCACAACTGTCAAGGCATACTTAAATGTCTTACGACCAACCCGGTCATGTGGTAGGTAGAGCAAGTCAGCCTGATGGACGGCATTCGGTCTATCTTCATCAATAGATGGCCGTGGAATGTAACGAGGAGCGGGTAAATAGATCTGAAAAATAGCTTGCTTCTTGAGCCAGTCTCGGGCAACATCCTCCGAAACATTAGCTGCAACAGCTAGCTTCTTAATGGCCGCCAAGCCTTTCCAGTAGCCCTGAGGGCTGTAGTAGATATCCTCCAGATCTTTCATTTTGGTAGCAGCGGTCAATCTCTAAAGCAACTTATAAGCAACAATACCAGTCGCTGCCAGCCCAAGAACGATAAAAGTGATCTCGCGGTCTTTCTGCGGCTCTGATGGCACATAGAAATCCGACAGGCGAGGTTCAGGCTCGAGGGGCTCGACACGTTTGCCAGAGATCAGGCTGTATTCCCGCATGGCCTGGTCGACATCCTGGAAAGAGTGAACGGCGTGGCCTTCGCGCTGTAGCTCATCGTTGAGCCAGTCCAGCCGCGCGGTTCTCTTTCTCATCCACTCAGCCTGGGCCGCCTGTAGCCGCTCGACAGCCTCATCGTGCCGCCTCATTTCTTCATGGGCGTCCGCATGCCCTAGCTTGGAAAAGAGGTAGTTGCCCCCCGTAAACGCGAGGGCATTGACAACAGCGCCCCCTATCATCATTGCGACAGAGGCCATAGCTAGCGGGGTTGATACTGTAAGGGTTTATGCAATATATCAGCGGGGATCAAGCCCTCTTTGATAAGCAAATCTCGGAGTGCTAAGGCGATGGACGTGTCTAAAACCATCATCCCAATGTCATACATATCAGCGTCTAGCTTGGGCAAGGTTGCCCCTTTGAAAATCAGCTTGGTCAGTTTTGCGGTGCCTACCGTAAGCGCGGCCACCACAGCGCCGTGGTTAACGGCGTTAACAATAACTTTCCCGTCAACGCCTGCCATTATTCCATATAAAATGGATCTCTATTCTTTAATATGTTAGTCTCCGACCGCTTGGAGGGCACAGGTGGGGCAGGTGCTTTAGTCCGCCTCATTTTCTGCCTAATTACTCCGACGACAACGACAACGCCAGCCACTCCAATAATCCAGGGAGTCCAGCCACGGTAATCAACTGGCACCATTGGAAACAGCGGTGGTGGGGCCTCCTCATGCTCGGGGGCTAACTTTCGTTTCTTCTCACGAACAGCCTGCTGCAGAGCTAGAGACAGCCTCTCTGCTTCACGACTCTTTCGAGCAGCAGCTCCTCTCTTCCCAGCCGCAACTTTCCTGGGGTCCTTCGTCACTAGTTTCTCCTGTGGAGCAATTTCGGGGGTCTCCTCCTCCATCTTGTTCTTGCTTAGGACAGATATGTCCAAAATGGCAGTGCCTAAAAGTTGCTAGTGCGACAGTTGCAGGTGCTAAGCACATACCGAACTTATGGTAGAGTTCACATGTAACTGTGTTTAGCGCATGCCCTAGAAACGGGTCGGCCTCCAGGTCTGTCACCAAAGCTTGATTATCAGCAATGGGGAGGAACATACTTGCCACTTGTGCGTACATCTGTAACATAGCTGTGCCTAGGGTCTTTGTTATTGCAGCTCCAAGCCTCGCCTCATGCCTCGCATATAGCTTCTCAATTTCTTGATCAGGCAAGGCCTCAACCTGTTCCATTGTAAGTTTGGAGTACTTACAGCCTATGTACTGCCCGGCACGTCCCCCAGCCGCAAGTGCTGCCAGCCTTTCACGATGCAACGCATGTCCGGACTGTGGTGTTGTGGTAGGTGGTGATGCATGTCCGGACTGTGGTGTTGTTGTAGGTTCCGGAGCAGACTCTACCGGCTTTGCCTCTTCACGTAATAGCTGGTCGAGTATGGTGTCGCAATCCATCACAGCGTTTGCAAATACCCAACGTCTAACTCTAATATAGGAATGCACAGCCCATCCAAGCACACAACATGTGCATATCAGTTGTAATACAACTAAGGCTGTTACGAAGTAACAAAGCACTGCTTCATACATGCTTAGCTGATGCTTAACATATGCTTAGCTGATGCTTAACATATGCTTAGCTGATGCTTAACATATGCTTAGCTGATGCTTAACATATGCTTAGTATCTAACAAACCTCACCAGCTTTGAGCACTTTATAAGAAAATGGGAACTTGGTCCTCAGTACCAGCTTTGAGAACTCATTGGTTTCGAGTTGCTTTCGCACCCCATCACGTTCCTCCCTAGAGTGGATGATGTAGTTCTCATCCAGGCAGTCTTCAAAGCTATCCTTATCCTTGGAATGGAAGAGCGCCACCCATTGTGTCTGCGCTCTGAGGCCTTTCGCAACGGCGTTGTACTTCTGGGTTTGAACCCACAGACTTTGCTGGGCATGTCGCCCGCTAAAAGCTAGATAAGTCAACATAGTCCGCTTCTGCGCAATAACGTCCTCTGCGCTGCAGTCATCAATGATGTATAACGTTGGTGTCTCCTGAAACATTTTATAGAAGGCCTCTAGCCATTTGAGCAGCCGATCACCGGGGTCAAATATGAAGACCTCGCGATCTGACCACACCCACGGCCGGGCCCGGTATGTTTCATTGTATCGTACCGAAGGGCAAGCAATTACAATATGCTCGAAAACACCCCTGTACGGGCCTTCCAGGAGGTCGAGAATGAATTCTGTTTTACCACACGATGTGGGGCCTGTGATGATGGCCGAGTGTGGCTTCAGTGGGAACTCCATTAATAAACAGCACTAACGAATCTCCCGGTGTCGATGTTCAGCTGTCCGTCCATAACCAAATAAACGTAGCAGTACAGTGGCCCCGCCACCGATTCAGCCTCTTTTGTGATTTGGAGAGTGATGCCCTCAGAGCCGTTCTCTATACGCCGGCCGCTGCCGTGAAGATGGTCATCGTCGGAGGTCCGGAAGTCCAGCCACAAGCAGAATTTTGTTGTCAAGTACTCGCCTAGACTGACATCGAACAACCCTAACTCTTTGGCGACTGCGCTTGTCTCAGGGTGCCTTTTGAGGCCACCGGCAAAGAATTTCCTGGCTTCGTCCCAGAGCTGGTGTGGTGCTAAGCCGTGCGCAAATAGCTGATTGGCTTGACCTTCTACGATGACTTCAACTTTGGTGATCAGTGGGTTGTAAAACAACTCTGGTAGGCGTGCAAAATCCTTTTGGTTGAAAGGATCTTCCCATAATAGGAGAATACCTTTCAAAGACTTACAGGGCGTGTTCAGATTGATGTTCCATATCGACTCCTCCTTTTTCAGAGGGATCCGTCTATGTCGTAGGACCCGCTCGTATAACACCACCATACGACTCTCATACATGCTCCGAATTAGCCGGGCCAATGTGGGTTCAGTGACTACTTCGTACTCGAGACAGATGTTTTCTAGGGAATATGAGGAATTGCCCGCATCTTTGCCAGTTGCGCGAACCACGCGGGAAGCGTCGTTAAAGGTCAACTCAATCTCCAGTCGATCACTAAGAGCGGATTGGTAGAAGGGCGCATGCGTTTCAAGCAGCTCAAAATCTAGTGGTATGTAGTACCTGTTTTTGAAGACCTTTGCGATGGCCACGTCTCTCGCATTGGTGGCGGGCAGAACAACAGCATCCGCTGCGCCAACACGCGCTTTGGTCACATTCATACCAGGGCTTGTATCGATGCCTTGATACACAGCGCTCGCCCGCTCCGATTGGCTCTTCCAAAGATCCAGATAGACGTTGTAGACGTCACTGTCCACAAGAGAGAAGACTTCATTGCCCGATAGCCTGACGGTCAGCTTTTGAACCAGTGCTCGGCCGAGGTTCTGGACCACGGACCGGTTGACATCAGGGGAGCTGAGGTCGACATTGAATGCCAGCCGCACCGACCCAGGCACGATAACATCGTGTGCACCGAGATTGGGAAAACGAACTAGTAACTGCTGCTTCGGGCCGATCGTAGAAGGATTGTTGGTCACGATTATCGTTTGCCGCAATCCTTTCACACCGAGCGGCTCCCGGAGACGGCGGTAAGGGTTAAGCTTACGACCATATGCACTTGAAGACATGGCTAGTTGTTTATTATTGTTACTTTGTAGCAATATCTAATATGGATAGAGTTGAGCTGACTGATTTTGGTGGTGAAGAGGGGAGGCCTGAAACGGGCGAGGAAGAGACAAGCTTCATCGACGACTTTGATATCGACAATCCCCACACTGTTAATGCAGAGTGGTCAGAAGGCTTGGGGAGCCCGACCCGTAATTTACAGGTGGAACTAGAAAAGAGTGCTATTGATGACTATTTTAGAAGGGTGAAGGAGAAGTGGGGTGTGCGCCCCATAACTGGCATAGATTATACTAAAATTAAGTTTGGTTATAGGAACGCGCTCATTGTTGGGGGAGAAAGGATTACACGGAAAGATGATGGTATGCCGTTAGCTTTGAATAGCCTCAGAGCGAGTACCAGACGTGCATTGGGATTTGACCAAAAAATACCACCAAAGGCTGTCGCCATCCTCCAGCAGACTGATCTTGCTATGGCACAGGAACAAGCAGCTCTAGGGGGTGCGGATATTCAGGATGTCCCACACATAGCGGTAAATGTTGGCAATATCCTAGAAAGGGGCATGTTGAGACTGCGGCAGTCTATGGAAACCTCACAAATAGTAGACGAGTACCTGGGGGAGAAAGGCCTCCCTCCAGTGAGAGAACTCGGGGGGCTCATGGCACTTGACAAAGCGGTGACAACGATTAAAGGTAAACTCACAAACTATCTGGTTATTCTCAACCAGCAAGATAAAGAGGTCGCCATAAGGCGGCGGAAAATGTTGATAGCACCCAATGAGGAGAGTAGGGACTTTCAAGAGCAAAAGATTGCCGATATTGAAGAAGCTAAGAAGAGGCTTTTAATAGAGGTCGCTGAGTTACACGAAGACTTACGCACCCAATTCAGTCGAATCCGTGAAACCATTCATCGGGTGGTCAATGAAGACACCACACTGGGTGCGAGGCTGCGGACTCTGTTCCGAGAGCAGGGTATCACCATAGCGAGCATTCTCACAGCGATCGGCCTCTTAATTTCCACTATCACCCTAGCCATTACTGGTGGTGGTCCTACCCCACCGCCTGGCCCGCCACCTATCCCACCACCCGGCCCGCCACCTGGCCCTGGGGCTAAGGAATGGATTCGTCAGAAACTGAAAGACCTAGCGAGCCTTCTAGCCAGGCTAGCTGGTAAGGCTGCGGAGGCACTCCCAGGAGTCATAGGCGGTATTATCTCCTGGCTTCTTAACTTCTTGAGTAAGGGTGTGGGATGGCTGGCTGGAAATCTCTGGGCATTAGTGGTTGCACTCGGTGGCTTGCTGCTGCTGGCTATCAGAGAGCGGCTAATTGCGGTGAACAAACCATAGGACCACTAGACCGACTGCGACACCCCCAGCAATGAGTGCTATCTTTTCATTTTGATGTTTCAGCCCAGCTGCCTTATCAGCTATGCTAGTGGTCGGCTGCGCTGGCTGAACAATGCTGGGCAGCTCTACCGTCGGCTGTGCAATGGTGGGCAGCTTAGGGGCATTAATGGTTGTATTCAGGCCACGCTTTAGGCCTGGCTCTGCGATGACGATCATGTTGTTATATCCAGCTATCTGGCCAATGCGGAGCAGCATGTCGCTGGGGGCCATATACAACCCCGTTCCAAAGACATAATTAACTTCTGAGCTCGCGTTTTGTAGCACATCCTGATATCTTTTGATGGCCGCCGCGAGATCGACGGGCGCAGAGATGGCGTCTTCTACTAATACCAGGAATTGCTTCTGGGCATCAAACGCCGTTCCGGTTCCCAGAATTCGTGTTCTAGTTTGAGCCTGGGCCCCTAAGATGGCCCACACATAGGTTCGAATGCTGTCATTTATTCGCTCAACACCGGGGCGTGTGAAGCCCTGTGACTTGTTAAGAATGAAAGCCTGCCAGCCAGAATCAGCGTGAATATCGTCTTGCGAGATATAATCTATGTGTAGTATGTCATATGTGGTTTGTTGTGTGAATGAATGGCGCTTTGGGTCATATACACCATCATGTCCACCAGGCAGGGCGCGATAACCTGTGTTCGTCCAGTAAATGTATACGCTCCCCAACCCGTTATTCCTCCCGAGCCGTCTCCAGTTATCATTCTGGGGAATTCCAAATTCCGCGCATATACGCTGATAGGCTCTTACATCGTAGGGATTTTCAAAGGCGTTCCAACCCTGGTCTTGTGGTAGAGCCACACGCATCTCTTTGAGGATTCGACGAATCTGGTAGTAGACATGGAATATGAAGACGGCTCGCGTTAGTGGGTCAGGGCCGGACAGATGCTCCTGCGCGGACACCCCACACCCCGCCGTGGCACACCATACTGCGAAGTTGAGTTGGTTTTGCCAGAATTGCATCGGATTGCTGTACCAGGCTTGCACGATCTGGTCTGACTCCACGTATGGCAACCGGTATTTTTCAAACATGTTGGGGAACTGTGTTGGAAAGGCTCCTTGGAGGTTGACCTGTATGTCCAACTTTGTGAGATCCTTTATTTGTGCAAACGGGTATACCCCACCCGTCGGGTATTTGGCGTCCTTATTGAACTCGTAAGCAGTCATTATTATTAGCTGTGCTAATATGTTTTTCACACTTAGCAACGTCCAACATGGGGAACCCATCCCCCTCAACCCGGTCCTAGACAATCGCGATGGTGACCTAGAGGTGGCTATCGTGGAATTGTTGTTCTACCCCGCGTGGGTTAATATTTCCGCGAAGCTGAAAAACAATTGGTTCAAACTTGATGATGAAGTTGTTACTATCACCGACGGGTATTATGATGTCTGTGCTCTTAACAAACAATTCTTTGAGCCACGGAAGCTCTCTCTTTCTCTCAACCCCGCAACAGGCCTTGTAAGTCTCAGTGGTATAAAATCGGGGGTGGCCTTAGGTTTCGGAGGGCTAGGTGGGGTTCTTGGGTTCGGCATAGACTACAGAAGTGAGCGGTTCAATGAGGTGTTTACATTCCATGCGGAGAAGTTTCCTAAACTTATCATATATAAGGAGTTGTACATTCATCTCGAGGGCCTATCATCATATGAAAACCGTCATAATTCGCTTCCCTCCACACTCCTCCGGGCTGTACCTGTTAAAAAAGAGGAATGTAATCAAGGGAGACATGAGATTTTCTCTGTGCCTCATTATAAAAGGCTAGAAACTGGAACGGTAGGGGGTATAAGACTTTCGGTCCTAGATGAAAAGGGTAACGACGTGCCACTGGCATATCTAAGCTGCGTACTTCACATCAGACATGGTTGCTCCGTTGGGTATTTACCATCCTTATTGAACTCGTAAATTATTACACGTGCTAATATGTACATCACATTAACCAACATCCAGCGTGGGGAACCTATCCCCCTCAACCCGGTCCTAGACAACCGTGATGGTGACCTAGAGGTAGCTATCGTGGAATTGTTGTTCTACCATGCGTGGGTTAATATTACCACGAAGCTACAAAACAATTGGTTCATATATGGTGGCGAGCGTGTTACTATCCCCTCCGGGTATTATGATGTCTGCACCCTCAACAACCAATTCTTTGAGCCACGGAAGCTCTCCCTTACTCTTAACCCTGCAAGTGGCCGTCTAAGACTCGGTGGTGTAAAAAAGGGGAAGCCTATACAGTTTGGAAGGCTAGGTGAGACTCTTGGGTTCGGCTTGAACTATAGAGATGATGCGTCACAATATGACGAGTCTTCAGTCTCGGCGCCAAACTTTCCTAATCTTATCATATATAAGGAGTTGTACTTTCATCTCGAGGGTCTATCATCATATGAGAACCGTCATAATTCGCTTCCCTCCACACTCCTCAGGGCTGTGCCTGTTAAAAATGTGGAATGTAATCAAGGGAGACACGAGGTTTTCTCTGTGCCTCGTTATAAGAAGTTGGAGATAGGAACTCTAAACGATATTAGACTTTCAGTCTGTGATGAACAAGGCAAAGCCGTGCCGCTGGCATATCTAAGTTGTGAACTCCACATCAGAAAACAAAATGGCTGATTCAGAAGGTCCAGGAAGGCATCGCCCAAGAGCATGCTCTACCCTAACCTTTGCTGATTTGGCCGACACTATTGGGTGGCGGGAGCCGGGTCATAACTACAAGATCTATGGCCTGCAGCTCACTCCCCAGGGAGTCTATGCTCGTGCTGCCATAGACCATCCCGACGACGATGATTGGGATCTGCAGCTTGAGCTTCGCACGGGATATACTCACCTCGAGCCCAATGGGATACTTATCAGGTTAACCAACATGGGCAAGGTGTTTGTGAGTTATCAGGCCTGCAGGACAGTCACACGCCCCAACAAGTCTCCTGTTGTGACCTACCAGTCATTTCTGAAAATGCAGTGCGCCAGGGCTCTCTTCTATGCCATATCGGCGACTGAGGCTAAAGCCCAGGGGACTAAATATTGCCTGAAGGCTGTTACAGAGTGTAAAGCTGACCTTGATATGCTAGGTAAGCCTCCTAAGGAGTCAACCATCTATCTCGAGTTAGCTATTGGGCCTGTGGCACAGACAGAGTTTGCCCCAGTCCTTCCTGGGGTCTCTATTAAATGGAGTGCGTCATCACTCCCCAGGCATGTTGCTCTCGTCATTACTTCCGCGGCCGACGGGACGTGGGCGGCCCGGGCAACAGAGACGGACATTATAGTAGAGCTCGGTGAGGTTGCGGTAGATGAAATCATTTTTACTACCGTTACTGCTTTTGTCCGGCTTTTGTTCACTACAGGGTCGATTAGCACCGTTCGCATTGAACATTTAATATCTCAGTTGAAGAAGTAGGTTTGACGCGCAAAGAATAATGTCGCTCTATCCTACAATCGATACTAGTGACGGCGGTGCCTATCGTATTCAAGAGCTTACCCGTCTTCGGAAGTCTCTGGAAGATGAAAGGGACAAACGGGCTGCACTGTATAAAAAATATCGGCGTGCCGTTAATGCATTAGACGCTGTGGACAGCGCGATGCTGGCGGCTAGCCTTGGTATGGGGGTGGGGGGTGTTGGGCTTCTTACCACCATTATCGCTGCTCCTATAGTTGTCGGGCTCGAGATAGCTGCCCTAGCTTGTGGAATCATGTCCGCTGGGAGCAAGCTAGCGTCCCGCAAACTAACATCAAAAGCTAAGAAGCATGATGAAATTTGCACTCTGGCGACGGCTAAGCTTTCTAGTATAGCCGACCTTGTTTCAAAGGCTTTGGATGATGGGAGAATTTCAGACGTGGAGTATAAAATAATTACAGCTGAAGAAAAGAAATTTCACCAGTTGAAAAAAGATATTCGGAGCAAGGCGCCGGCGGATCTGGACGAAGAGACAAAAAAATCTCTCATTCTGAAAGGCCGAGACGCGGCACGGGCAGAATTCGTCAAAGCTTTAGGGTCGAAATAACCTGTATACACGATCAGGACAGTTTGGAACCACCCCCCTACTCCACTGAATGATCCGCCACTGGATAATGCGCGGAAGGATATACTCCTCAGATAAACAAGGTGTGTATGAAAATTTTTTCTCTCCCGCGTGACACGGTTGCTCGCAATGGTGGTTGGCCGACGAAATTTGCGCTAAGCCGCACCTATAGGCCCTCTGGGCTATATTGAGGATCTAACTTCACCCCTTTATAGAGTAGCAGTTTGATTCCAGTCGTCTTTTCAAACTTCCAAACCATCCTATGAATTGCGTCTAGTGTGCAACGCTCACACATCTCATATGGTTTCCTAACACCCCTCTCACAGAATATACACTCTTCTATCACCTCGCCCCGCTTTGCCTCCAAGAACAATAAAGGTCGATGGCTGGGCGGCCGCAATGAAGTTCTGTGCCGAGCTTCGGCCACTCACATCCATAGGTCTCCATCTGTATGTGCCCAATAAGTCAGCCTCTAATTCGACGCGCCCTAATATTTTTCAGATATAACACCATAACGAAAAAAAAGCCGCCTAAACCATCACGCGAATTTAAAAAAAAAAAGAATTAAAAAAAATGCAAAAGTCGGCTTTGTGATTCGTTCCCCCACCCCTCTCAGAGGATGACAACAACCCGGGTTTTTATGCACACAACTTGCCATCCTCCGAGAGATGTGAGGTGTGTTGGTTAAACCACATGTATAGAGATTAGGCGACCCCCTTGTTGGTTGCTAATCGAAACGAAATACTAGCGAACCTAGAAGGTGCCCGCATCCGCACTACGGCAGCCTAGAATATTGAATGGAAACCCGGGTTTGAGCATGCAAACCATTCAATTTCTAGACCTGCTGAGTGTGATGTGGTTTAACCAACTTGACCACGCCACCGACCGAGGTAACACCAACATTTTGTGGTTATATATCACTATTAAAATATGTAGTATACATTTGTATATAATTTTGTACATACATTTGTATATAATTTTTTTTGTACATACAATGTTTTTTTTTCAATGTATGTTATAAAAAAAGCAAAGAAATTAATAAAAGCTTATAAAAGTATATCACTGGCTCAACGCGCATTGATTAACTTCCACGTCACTTGTTGGCGGGGGAAATAAGCGTGCTGTGTGTAGCACATTCTGTTAACGAACGTGTGGTGGTAAAAAAAAATAGCCCGCCGTTTTTTTGGAGCTTTGTGGCTGCAGGCGTAAAATATATCACACCGGCTTGTGTTGGGAGATATGACAGCTTTTCCAAAATATGTCTGAGTAATATATCGTGGAGAGCGGCTCGGTCGCCATGCGTGCGCTCCGGGATACAGAGGACGGCCCGGTCGGGCGGTCGCGCCCCGGGGCCCTGGGGGGTGGGGCCCCCGGGGGTTGGGTCCCTAGGGGGCTTTCTTTTGGCGCTCCTGTAGTGCCCCGACCCTTTTGGTCCCCGGGGGCTTTCTTTTGGCGCTCCTGTAGTGCCCCCTAATATTTCTGGGAGGGGGTCTTGGCTGTTGCAATTTGTGTTGGTGGTGCTCGGTGAGAGAGCGTGCCCGCTCGCCGAGTGCTCCCGTGCGTATTCGCGTAGCGGTGCCCATCGTGATATGGCTGGTTGGTAAGGCTCTAATTGTGTAACGCAGTATAGTCACCCTCTATAACAAAATATGGTTGCCCGCTGTTGCCCTGCCGAAAATTACGCTATAGTCAGACGACCTCTTGCTGGGGTCGGTTCGGACCCTCTGTTCGAGCCCTTAGGGGGGTCGGACCCTTAGGGGGGCGCGCATCGGTTCGGACCCTTATTTGACCCCCTTAGGGGGCGATTCGGCCCCACCGCGGGGTCTGTGGGGAAGTGTACTCTTTCTAATCCCCTATATACTACTAGAAAAAAAAACATATCATATACGAGGTATTACAAACTTAGACTCAATAAACCCAGTGTCTTCTCGCTTAAGAGAAGGTTTGCAAACAAATTATAATTCACACAGAATTAACCACTTAAAGTGATCAAGCAACACGTACCTATTCACACACATCATGCCTATTTTGTTAAAAAACAAAACAACTCAATGCTAAGCATTAATGCCAAAATATATATACACATATATATATATATACATATCTGCAGACTAAGATATCGCGGAACAATACTTTTTCCCCTCAACCAAAATCACCACTCCACAATTGACCGTTCCATTTTCTGGAAGTCAAACATTGATTATCTCCCCTCACAATATTTTACAAAACTAACTCCTTACACATCACAATATTTGGAATACAATCACTGTAAACTACAGGTCAACTCATTTCACCTATTACTATCCCAATGTTATCTCAAAGTACCAGTGGTCATCCAGTAATAGAACCTGTGACCTGGTACACCAATTGTTTCCCTTGGATTTATTCCAAGCATCACTACACTTGTTAATTATTATTATTTCCGTTAACTACGGTATCTCTAGCCTCTTACGTCCAACAAAACTTTGTCTCTCACCAATACAACCAACTCTACTTTTTAAGTTTCTCGTCTATCCGACGCAATTAACTAAACACATCATTATCCTCCAACATCTCACCACGACTACTCTAAGCTATCCTCAGGTCTCTCCTAGCACTCTTGTATCGTAACGATAATCAAACTGGTCACCCTTATCGAATCACATTCTCTAACATTCATTTAACTAACCTTGTTTACCTCTGTACCTTTCACTCCTTTTCCTATTTATCGGGACTCTTCCAGAACAGCAACCCACTCCTCTCACTACTAGTCTCGCATCACGACAACCTAACGTGTCTATACTATTACTTCAAACAAAATTACTTTAGACGCCAATTCAACATTCCAGCAATCACTCACCACAATCTAAGCGTATCGACCTTCTCTACACACCTAGACACAAGATATATCAGCGCACTATTACATTTTATCTATGTACTTCGCTCAGGCGACATCACCAAACCTCACTCCTACTTCACTCATCGCGACGAACACCTGTTTGTCTAGAACTATACTCACGTACGAACTAAACACCTCGTACATGTATGCTGTACTTACCACTTGCCAACAGCCTATCCATGCTCGACGCACATATGTTTGTCTACACTTTTACCGCTACAAGAACAACGGATTTTCAGACAAACTACTTCAACACTCAACAGTACTTTCACACTTCAACTGTTTACTTATTTCTACTTTTCTCACTCATCCTCTCATAACCAATTTCACTCCGACGAGCCACTAACCTCGTACTTATCATTCTATACTTCTCCACACAACAAGTTTCTCATATTTAATCAGCTCTTCCTTCTCCGCAAGCATGCCGTATTTACTTCATCCCTCTCACCAAGAACTCGTATTCTTCAATCATCAACTTCTACAGTCTTTTAGTCTTAATATTCTCGCGTTCAACTGACTATTTCACACATAATATCTAATTCCTCCTCAACCTGTATCTCTTCACTAGACACTCTCGGCCCAGCCGTAAACAACACCACACCTACTTCTCAATCTACCAAACAAAACTATCTCAGACTTCATGTCAGAGTTCTGAATCGAACCATCCATTCTTATTTTATCCCTCTCTCTACTAATTAAATGCTGAATCTACTCTACTTTAATTACTCCATTTATACATCACTCAACGTGACTAACTCTCTGTATCTATTCATTTTGGACAAAGGACTATTTTAATTTCTACTCTTCCTACATCGTCACTGAACAGAATATATCCTACTCTGTATTACGTATCCACGTAAAATCTCATTTGCCGTAACTCTCTATCCTCAACAACACCATCGCCACCCCTGTACCCTGCGATGCCACACCAAACAATTTCATTTGTCTATTTTAGACAGCTCATATATCTATGTGCTCAAACCGCAATTCTTCTAAAACAATTCCATTTTCCTTCCTCACCCAAATAATTTTAACACCCATAGAGCGCATCGAAACCAAATATTTCGTCGTCTCTTAGTACTGACGTTCGTCTCGTTTCAACTATACCATCATCACTATCCGTTGTTAACCTGTTATTAAAGTACTCTGGTCTTAAGGTCATAAGGTCTTCTATTTTTCTTAAGTCACTTTCTGTCGTTGAATAAATTCCCGCTATCTGTCTACTATTATTCTTCTTCTTAAATGAATTCTTTCCTTTATTTCTTTCATTTACGTTGGTCTGCTCACTGTTTCCTGTCAACCTTATATAACGTTTATATCTCCCCATCTCGTCTTCAGATGACACACTGATAACAGTTCCTTCATCAGACTCATAATAATTCTCATAATAATTTATTGCAGATACGTCGACCCTATTCCCATAGTCACCTTTAGAACCTCTGTCTTTCTTTCTCTTTCTTGGTATTCGTCTCTTAGTTTTCCCTACTTTCTTGTCATGTAAACTAGTATCTATAGTATCTAGTTCTCTAGAGTCACTAACTAAAACTCTGTCCGTCTGTCCACCAGCAACTACACCGTACGAGGGAACATTACGCTTCAAGTCAGGATCTGTTCGTAGTGTAACTCTCTCACTCTTCGACCCACCAGTATTTATATCTGTTTCAGAATCACTATAACATGTGGAAATATCTTCTTCGTAATCTGAACTCCGACAGCTAATATTCCTACACCATTTGGGAATTAATTTCATGTCTATACTTGAGGACTTTGAGATGTCAGTACCTCTATTAACTATCATACTGCTATTTCCTCTTTCAATACCTCTCCTCTTTGGCTTTCTTTCATCCTTGGTTTTCGTCTGTCTATCTTTCTTAACTTCAACCTTGACTCCTTTTTCTAATTTCACCTGAGGTGTTTCCGCAATTTCCACCGTCTTAATAGTCTGCGTTCCCCTTACTATTTTCTTAGTTGGTTGCACTTGGGTATTTTTCTCTACAATATCTACCTGAGTCTGTGTACTATTTTCTATCGTATTACCTGTCTGCGTCTGTGTCTCTCGGTTTATTTTCTTCACTAATACCATTGTTTTCTTTTCCTGTCCACTAGTCACATTCGCAACAATTTTAGGACTATTTTGTATTTTATTTACAGGTTCAACTCTGTCTCTTACACCTGAGTTTAGATATTGTCTTTGTCTTTTTTCAAACCATTCGTCACGTCTTTTTCTAGCGCTTACAGTATAGGATGGCCAACTCCTAGAACAGTCTCTCTCATGTCCATTTCTGTATCCCTGATCATTATACCAGCTCCTAACCCTAGTCATCTTTGGATTAAGGTAAATGTTTCTACACTGCTCTCTATTTTCATTAAGTAGTGGCTGTCCTCGGCTATTCTTGTTGTTCCTTTTTATCTCATTACTTCCTACATTATTTGTTTTTCTCTGTAACCAGTGTACATTGGTACATTGAAACATTCCACCTCGCTGACTGCCACCTTTAACTCTCCTAACCATGCAGTCACGCGTCCTAAGTCTCTGTTCAGGTGCATTTTCACTCTTTATGCTATCTCAGCCTAAAAACAATAGCTGGAAAAAAAAACTCAGCTGGAATAATTCTCTACTGTGCCGTGATGAATCTGTTATGCTGAAATATACTTAAACAGAGCAAGCAAACAACTTCACAATCGTAATTTCCTAATTTAAGAAACACAAATCAAATCACTTATTTCTTAAGAACAGTTCAATCAGTTACCAGGTTTATAAATTTACGTACTTCTGTTTCTCGATCCCAGCACGAGGTATTTTCCTAGACTCGCCGTCAGATTACACTCAACGCTGTAGTAGTTGAACCCAATCGCGCCTCAGACAGTTCGTTCGCTCTTCTCAGGTTACTCAAACACTAGGATTCTGCGTCAGCTGAAATTCAGTCGCGGAGTTCAGGTAGCGGAGTTCAGGTAGTCTGTCTCCTCTCCCAGGTAACTTCGTCTCTTGGGATGCCTGGCTAAACTTCAACCCCTGGTAGGGTCCCGACCAGTCTTCTGGCTTCTGACTTCGCCCCGGGTGGGGTACCTCATCGATGTCTTGAGATAGCGAGCGGCTCTCAACTGCAGTGGAGCCCCGAGATAGTCTGACTCGTCAACAAAACATTAGGCAATCCATGAAGTAATGCCTTATTTACTTGCTGTCTCGATCTTCTTTTTTTTTCTTCAGTTGTTAGCGTTCAGAACGAAACCTATTAACATTGAAGCTGAACTCCTGCTCGCTCGAGATATCGGTTAGACGGCTTGACCTTCAGGACAACTTCTGACACGTCCGTTAGATGAACGGATAAGAGGAATCGCCAAGTATGGTGTCCACAGTTGACGCTCGCCGGTTTGATAACGATCTCAGGTGTCGCAATTCGTTATGGCCAGTGAAACTTTTCTCCTGACGCCAGCAAAATTTTGACAGCCAGCAGCAGTCTTGAAAAAGACTTACAGACGACCACCCCTGGGCGGGCTTTTGGTCGCTGTATTTTTCGCTGATACGTTATTGGCCATTTTTTTACTGCGCCTTGTTACATTCAATGGTTGTTCAAAAGCGTGCCGAAATTATTTCTGACGACTGAGATAAACGGAGCACGGATCATCGTCTTAGTTTTTGGCCTCCGCGATGTTATACGGCATGACTTCTCGTTACACCAGGCTCGAATCCTGTGTCGTGGGCACCATTTCGCTTATTGTAACGAAGTCAACTCATAACTGACAACTCATAACATGAGTGGAGTCTGGCGGATGATCTTTACAAATATACTTTATTCATGTTGATGACTGCTGGAATTAGTGTGGCACCCTTTCTGCTCGGTATCTTGATGGTAACTGCCCCTTTGACAACAAACCACGTCACGAATTGAGCATCTCTCCTCTCATTCGACCCCGATGCTCAATCGTGCTGTAGTATTTCCCACCTAAAAAGGTGCTGACCTCATCTGGCAGAGGACTGACGAGGACAAGGGCAAAGCCCTCTTTGAACGCTACCTTGAGCAAAGCAACCAGACAGACATGGGAGGCCGAAATCTGGCCAAGGAGGTCACCTCAGACAGATGCAAGGCCCAGGACACTTCGGATGAAGACACAGTGACAGTGAAAGAAATCAAGGTTGTGCTTCGACGATCAAAAAACAGTGCTCCAGGTCCTGATGGCATAAGATACGACGACATAAATAGGTGTACCGACAATGAGCTAGAGAAACTAGCAGACATGTACAACAACAGTATAGGGGGTGCTAGCATCAAGGAGGAATGGTTACACAGCTATCTGATTCCCTTGCCGAAGCCTGACAAAGACCACAAAAAAATTCAGGGATATCGAATTATAACCATGCAGAATACAATAGGCAAGCTGCTGGAGAAGGTAATTGCCAAGAAAATATCAAGCCAACTAGAGAGGCAAGGTGTTTTCCCACCCACCCTGGGTGGGTACCGTCCAAAAAAGGGAAACCTGGACCAATGCAGCAGTCTTTGCCCAGGATGTCTATGAAGGTTTCCACTCAGGCACTGAAACCGTTGCTGCAGCGATTGATCTTGAGGACGCATACAACAGAGTACCACTGGACTTTTTAATGTTTCAGCTTCTCGAACTAAACATAAGTCCATTCCTCCTTAGTTGGATCGCTGCAGCCCTCTTCCAACGGAAAGTAGTTTTTAGATGTGGCAGTTGGACTTCGGAACCAACAACAATATATCCTGGCCTACCACAGGGATCACCATTATCTCCGGTACTGTTCAACGCCTACACAGTGAGAATCACCAGTGAGCAGATCACTGGACCTGGCAGGACATTGTCATATGCCGATGATGTTTTAGTGTATCGTCAGGGGAAGGATAGAGAGGAGGTTGCTGCGGAACTACAAACCGAACTCAATCGCATAAGTACTTGGTGTGATGAAGCTGGGGCAATGGTCAACCCAACAAAGGCAACAGTGACTTGGTTCTCGTTGAATAATCATATTGTCAACACTCCAACACCAACTGTAATGCTGTGTTCAGAGATGGTGGAAAGAACGCAGGCAATGAATTACCTGGGGATACGGTTTGATCGAAGCCTTGCTTATAATGTGCACATAGACCAGGTGATAACAAAGGCCAAGCGGGGTTTGGCAGCGATGCGGGTGATGGCGGCAGCAAACTGTGAGCAGCGCCATCTATGTCTTCTGTACGAGGGATTGGTCATGTCTGTTTTGGAGTATGCAATGGCAATCCTGACTCTCAGCCATAAGCAGATAGAACGGATGGAAAGGATACAGAATGAAGCTATGCGCATTATTCTTGGATGTACAAGAGATACAGCATGCAGGGCGATGCGCTACCTTCTTGGGTTTCCAACCATTGAAGAGAGAATACAAGATTGCAGGGCACGCGCCTACCTCAGAATTAACGCAAACACACAACATCCACTGCATAGTGAAATTAGGAAGGTGAAGGGCAGCAGGTTAAAAAGAGGACGGTCGTGGATGGGTCAAGCCGAAGACATTCTTCAACAGGTGTGTTCACTTGAGGACTTAGAACCTGGCGAGGAGTGGGTGCAAGTGCCAACAGACTTCTGCACATCCTTTTCAGTTTGCATCCAACTTGACAGAAAATGCAGACAAGAAAATCCGGCTGCTGTTGAGGCTGAAGTACAAGCGTTGATTTTCGAGAATTCGCTAGACGGTGACGCGGTCATCTACACAGATGGGTCGGTCGTCCGACATGTTAGAAGCTCATGGGCCTTTACAGCTCGGGCCGGAGGGAGAATTGTGAAGGAGGACTCTGGTGCTCTTACTGAAACCACAAGTAGCCTGACCATGGAAGTCATGGCAGTAAGTAAATCAATAACATGGCTCGAGACACAGACATTCACTAGGGCTTGTTTCCTTAGCGACTCAATGAACATGATCAAGAGGATAGAGGAGGGGTCGATCCGAAGAGAATGGTTGCTGCCTCTGGAGCGGTCTCGACTGGCAAAGATTAGTTTCATCTTCGTGCCAGGGCATGCGGGAGTACAAGGAAATGAGCGGGCTGACAAGCTCGCAGGTGAGGCTACTGTGGAGGGCGGACGCGCCATGGACCAGGCCGACATTCTGAATGCTCTACGAGAAGTAAGACTTTTGCGAGAACCAAGTGATGACTGTGAATCTACAACAATGGCCAGACTGCGAGAGCAGCAAATTAAAAGAGGTGTGGCCAAACAAGAACACTACGCAGGAAGCCAAAGTTTGATAAACCAACACAGAACTGGCGTCGTTAGCCGCTACACGCTGCGGGATTTGCTGAGGAGGGGATCCGAGCACTTATGGACTGAATGGTTCGATGTGCAATGAGGATGATCTGTCGACTAACTAACTAACTAACACTACCAAAACCCCTTCCTCTGTTACACAGTGTCTTGCCCGGTACTCGACCAATCATTCGCATTTGAACTAAGGCCATATAAATTATAACGCCATCCAGACGACGTCCAGCAGATTTCCCTCTAAGGCGTGGTACCAAAGGAGTCCATTCATAGGAAACTGTAAGGACGCCAGATATTTATATCACTATAAGTATAAGCATAATGTTTTGTTTCGTTCGCTCGCTTTGAACTCCAGCAGTCTATACACCGGTTACTATACTATTCAAACAAAGAAATGCAACATTTTTGGTGTTACTTTTATAAAAGATATTCGCTGATTGGACATCCGTCAACCAATCGACTGTGTCCATCTGATCATTAACTTCTCGTGATTACCTGAATTGTACTCGCCTCATGATTCATGAGGTCATGAAAGAGGTCAAGGTCAAAACATGTTTGACAATAACTCGTGACAGGTTCATGATAATCCCGTGAAACTTACTGAATGCAAAACTCGCTGACCATATTGAATGCCTATAAAAAAAATTGGCCGGCTCACCTGGCCTAGGGGTGTAACGTCTTTCTCCGTGATCCCCTGTACTCTCGTGAGTGGCGTGACGTGCGGCGAGAATCTGTAGGGGTTCTGGCCGCGGCCGTGACTTACGGGGTATGTGAGCCGGTCGCTCAGAAAGCAATGGCAAACTGCTGAGCGTAATCTTGCCAAGAAATCAACAATCCGCTGAAAGATGCTGATGTTGACAGCAATGTCCTGTAAAGGATATGCGAAAAATAAATAAATAAAAGATTGACGCTCCTCGAATAAATTCAGTTGAAAATTCAATGCGCAAATATGACTCATCTCACTACAGAACGACTCATAAGTGGACGTTTACAGGCTGGACAGTCACCAAGTGTAGTAGCCAGAGAATTTATTGTGGTTAGAAGCATCATTAGTCGCCTTTGGAGGCAATTTCAAGAAACTGGCTTGGTGGCAGACCGGCCTCGCAGTGGAAGACCCAGAATCACAACTGCTGCCGAAGACCGCTTCATACGGCTGCGTCCTCCACAGTCCAGTCAATGCCAGGAGCTCGTCGAATTTCAGATCAAACGGTCAGGAACCGGCTGCACGACGCTGGTCTTTGGGCTAGAAGACCCTACAGAGGTCTTTTTGTTTTTTGAAGAGTATACTTCTAGTAATTGCTACTACTGGGGCGTGCACATAACTGATTTTGCGTATGGATTAGCTTCCACTATTACCAGTGTCCCTGGCCTTTAGATGAATACACTCCGACTTTACATCCCCAAGTCAAGAGAAGTGATTTTATTCCAACTGACCAGAGTAGTGGTTTAACCCGCTACATTGACATCAACACAACGGAAATGTAAGAGCGCACGCCCTTATCCACTCGGTTATGCTGACCATCAAGAATGAAAATTAAACTTACCGGGGGGGGGGGGGGGATATGTCCATCATATGTCACAGGGAGATTAGCATTAAGAGCCTGTGGGACAGCAAACAGATAAGAGCAAACAATTTGATAATTTCCATCTTTCCTGTCGTGTACATACGGATGTGAATCCATGTACAATAATGCAGCCACACATCGGCGGCCTGGGGGTTGGTGACCGACATTTTACAATTCCCAAACGTGTCGGGTCGAGGTGTGAGATCAGCAGCAAGGGGGTTGAAAGCCTGTCGCTTTGCGTTGATTACGATGGTATGTGCGGCAGTCGTTTATAAAGCGGTGACTACTACTGAACGTAAATTTGAGTGGTAAAATCACAAGCAGCCAGTAATTGCGAGAGGTTGTTGCAATGTCATATAAAGGACGTGCAGTAATTATTTACGAAAGAAACAAATCGAGGCTTTTGAAATTAAATGTTAAGAAATATTCTTAGAATGCCTAGGATGAAGAAGAGGAAAAAGAGAAAAGAAAAATCACAACAGAAATGAGATTCCTGAGAATACTCAGTGTATCAAAAAGAGAGAGAATCAGGACTAAAGTGGGGGTTGTAGCAGCGCTAGATTTAATCAGAAAACAGCAAGTTATATGGTTTGGCCTTATAACTAGATTACCAACTAATAGTATACCACAACAAGCAATGATGTACTGACCAGATGGAAGCAGAAGACGAGGCCAGCCATGTAAACCATGGACGGAATAACAGAGTCCATGGGAATCTCAGTACATGAAACCCATAATCGGGCACTCTCCCGCTGTTTATGCGTCACCTCGACACCGCAAGGTACAAGATAGAAGAAAAGAAAAAAAGTGAACATTCTACAAGTCCCGAATGTGGAAGAGAACTGGCTCATTAACAGCGTCATGTAACTGAAATATTTGGGCCATATTAAACATCACAGTAGCTGATGGAGAACAGAAGAGAGGTGTAGTTTAATGGCCAGGGTCTCACTCTACATCACCACAGGACATCTTGAAAACATTGTTCTGGCTACCATTAGATCGACCGACAGCTCCTCTGTGCCGACCCCTCCAAGGACTGCATATTTTGCGCGATTGCAAGAGAGAAATAACAATTTGCTATGAGATAAACAGTGGCAAACTACTGAACATGATCTTGCCCAGGTATCACAAACAGAAAAAAAAAAATGCTGGTGTTGACTGCTACGTCTTGTAAAAGATATGCGACTAACTTTATATGAGATGGTAGCGAGCATGCCTGCCGCGAAGGAACCTAAATGAAGTCCCTTATATAGGGTGTATTTTTAATGACTGAGGATTTTGAAAATATTGCCGTTCCAAGTTTTGTATTCACCCTTTGTGAACTCATGCAGTATAAAAGGTAAATACAATACTTGGAACGGCAATATTCAAAAAAAAAAAAAAAAAAACCACAGTTATTAAAAATACACCCTGTATCAATGTGTACCAAAGTAAACAACTAGATGCTACGGGGGCCTTTAGCCGTGAGTCGAAAAGTAATTCTATCGATTTTCCTGTGGCCATATCTTAGATAATTACATTCTGGATAAGTTTAGATTGCAAAAGTATCACCAACAGCCGCAAGCAAACACTGTTTACAACAATCAATCAGGTGCCATTTCCACACTGAAGGTTGACTGCAATGGATCTCCAACATTGTTGTCTCTCGCATTGACTACATTCTGTCAAATGGATGTTCGCCCATCTCTTGATGTTATCTTCCCACTTGTATCGTTGTCTTCCTCTTGCTCGCTTGCCTTTTATAAGAGTTTTATGTCTTTTAACGTGACCGAAATCACTTGCCTCTTTTTTTATTGCTTTCATCAACATTCTTTTCATTCCCAGTTTTTATAGGGACCTCTGTATTTGATTGTTTTTGTTTCCATAAAATACGACATATTCTTCTGTATATCCACATCTCCAGAGCCTCTATTCGACTTACTAATTGCTTGTTCAATGGATACTCTTTCGCGCCATTTAGTAGTGTTGAAAATTCGTAACATTTGACAATGCTCATTTCTAATTCGTTGCTAATCTCTCTAGATGTTAATGCTGATTTCATGCTGTTGAATGCATTTTTGGCCATTCTTATTATCTTTTTGATTTCTATTTCACTTCTGCCATCATCTGTTATTACATGTCGAAGATAGGAGAAACTTATTACGCGTTCTAGTACTCTCTGTTTACTCTGATGTTCATTGATGACATTTCCTTTCCACTGTTCACATAGGAGTGCTAATGTCACACTTGGAGACATGCCAGGTTGGATGGTTTGTCATCTCGATGTCCTCGCTTGTGAGAGGTTTTTGTGAACATAATTTTTTTTATTTATTTGGTTGTTTCGGGATTTGAAATTTAAATATTGAGCACAACCCACTACTGGCAACGCTGATCGTATTCTGGTATGAACCTAAGGCTTATCCACGTTAATGTGGAAGCACTAGACTCGAGTTTCGCTCTCGTAATTTTGCCACTATACATAATTGACGTCTATACCGTCAGGCAGCCGCCGACATCCTGCATACGACTTTCGAAACAACTGCGGGCGATTTGGCAGCACACCGCCTTGCGTTAGTTTTTTTTACGAAATGGTATGGGTGCCGATCGTTATGAAAGCAGCGGCAAACTACTGAACGTAAACTTGATAAGAGATCACTAGCAGCATTAAAAATGCTGGGTTTGACTGCGACGTCCTGTAAAGGATATGCAACAATAACTTCAACCGTCAGACAAACTAGAATAGATGCAATGTGTTCCTGTTGCCAGATGAGCTGTGGCGTGGACGTATTTTATAATGCGTCCAAACATTAGAATTTTAGTGAGAAATACATTCCCAGTATTGATCGACATTTACATAAGTAGATGAAGGAAGTAGAGAATAGAGGTCACACTAGGAAAATATAACAATTTACAGCTTTAGTGATAACATCGAGATTCGAACCTGGCACCTCCAAGTAACCAATGTGGTCAACATCATCATCATCATTGTATACTCTGCCAGCTGGCGTTGCCGTTAATGCCTTTCCACATATCTCGGTCATTGGTGTTCCAGATCAGCTGTGATGATATTCCTCCATGCCACCGTCTCTGTCTGTGCAGCAGCATCTCTGCCCGCCCGCCTCTCCTCCGCTGATCTTTCCAGTCGTCAAGTTTTCCCGTGCATCTTTTCTTATTGAATTGGAAACAAATAGGTATATTAAGTTCCTGCGAGAAGAAATGTACTAAACACAAACACGTTGCACATACCTTACAAGGAGATCCATCGTATACCTTGTAAGGTATGTGCAACGTGTTTGTGTTTAGTACGTTTCTTCGCGCAGGAGCTTAATATACCTATTTGTTTCCAATTCATATCGTTATATCCTGCTGCAGCCGCTGCTTTTTCTTCTAATCCTTATCATTCTTCTTCTTCTTCTGCGTTCATCCGGAGTTTTTTTTCCGGACGTGATTGCGTTGTGCCTGTTTACAGCAGAGCTGCGTTCTTGCGCCGTTAGGCCGACACATCCGACTTCTGCGGGCATTTGTTGACCGGGTTAACCTTCCCGGTTCCTTATCATTCTTTTCTTATTATATGACCAAAGAATGCTGTTTGTTTTGTCAAGACAAAAGAGGTCAATTCAAGCAGCTTTGGGATAAACAACTAGAACATACAATTCAAAACAGCGTATTCCCTACTTCTTATAGTAAATGGCGTGTTGCGTTAATGATCATGTCTGTCCACAACCTTCTGTCTCCTGCTGCCAATCATTTCTAATACTGATGTTCCCCCAGCTGTGATGTGTAACTGTCCAGCATCTTCTCTCTTAGTACCCCTCTCTTCCCCCAACTTCCCCATTGTAACGACATCCTCCTTTTCATGACATGCCCAAAGAATGTAGACTCTCTTCTTCTGATGCAAGTAACCAGTTCTCGTTTGTGAGAATTGTATGGATATTTTGTCCTGGGATGCGGGGGGAATGAACAGGATGATAGGCTGGCAGGGAATGCGTCTCTTGGTGGTAGATTACTTATGGATAAAGGAGAGGTGGTCGTGCGCCTGTGGGACCAGGTGGAGAAGGCAGGGGAACAGATTGAGAACCCGTATGTGGAAAGAATGAGATTGCGGGACATCACAGGGGTTCTGGAAGAATATCAAAACTGAGAGGGAAGACCAGGAGAACTTTCAATCAATTAGCGGTGGAAACGATTAGTAGTATGACTCTTCGCTGGCTGTTGAACGAGGGGACGGAGCTCGTATGGGAATGTCTTGAGTGTAGTGATGTCAGTTCCTAGCTCAACTCAACTCAACTCAACTCAACTCAACATACACTTGTTAGTGTTTGATACCAAGAAATTGAAGATTTGTACAGCTTACTGCAAGACACATTACATAAGATTGGCCATAATGACATAATAATAATGGGAGATTTTAATGCAAAAGTGGGTACATGAAGATGGATCCACTCGAGTCCATCAGAGAGTAGTGCAGCAGAAACTTCGGCACATGCGGGACTCCTGGCTGAGCAGCAAAGCTGATGAAATTCAGGGCTTTGCTGACAGACATGATATGAAAAACTTCTACGACTCACTGAAAGCGGTCTATGGTCCTTCATCACCAGGCATAGTTCCCCTCCTCAGTGCAGACGGGGGAACATTGGTCACCGATAAGAAAGAAATCCTCCAACGCTGGGCAGAGCATTTCAGCAAAATCTTAAATGCAACTTCCTTCTTCGATGATGAAACCATCAACTGCCTTCCTCAAGTTCCCACCAATGAGACACTTGGTGACCTGCCAACCATAGTGGAAATAAACAAAGCCATCCAGCAACTCTCCAGCGGCAAGGCGCCTGGTCCTGACTCCATCCCAGCAGAGATATACAAGGCAGGTGGGCCGGTCCTAACAGAGCAGCTTCACCAAGTCTTCACAAACATATGGATGAACGAGACCATGCCACAAGATTTTAAGGATGCGTCAATAGTACACCTTTACAAACGTAAAGGAAACCGCCAATCCTGTGACAACCACCGAGGCATCTCCTTGCTTTCAATTGCAGGGAAGATACTCGCCAGAATTCTTCTCAATCGCCTCACAGCCCATCTCGATCAAGGTCTTCTTCCTGAGAGTCAATGTGGCTTCAGAAAAGAACGTGGAACTGTTGACATGATTTTCGCTGCAAGGCAGCTGCAAGAGAAATGTCAGGAACAGAACTGCGAAATGTTCTCCACTTTCATTGACCTTACCAAGGCGTTTGATACAGTCAGCAGAGATGGATTGTGGAAGATTATGGCAAAATATGGCTGTCCACGAAAGTTTGTCCAAATAGTGCGGCTATTTCATGACGGCATGCAGGCAAGAGTACAGGAAAATGGTGAACTGTCTGAACCCTTTCCTGTCACCAATGGAGTGAAGCAAGGATGTGTCCTGGCACCAACACTGTTCAGCCTCATGTTTTCAGCCATGCTGATGAATGCCTTCGAGAACGACGACATTGGAATAGACATCAACTACCGTATGGATGGAAAGTTATTCAATCTCAGAAGGCTGAAAGCTAAAACCAAAATTGACAGCGGCACCGTCAGAGAGCTCCTGTTTGCTGATGATTGCGCTCTATACGCCAACTCAGAGGCGAACATGCAACATAATGTTTCAGCTTTCTCACATGCCTGTGCCAAATTTGGGCTCAATATCAACTTGGAGAAGACTGTAGTTATGTACCAGCCAGCTCCAGGGAATAATCACACTGTGCCAAATATCAAAGTGAATGATCATAGACTAAGTGTTGTGGACAAATTCACCTATCTTGGCAGCACTGTGTCACAAGCTGCCACAATCGATGACGAAGTGAATGCAAGAATCTCCAAGGCCAGTGCAGCCTTTGGCAGACTGTACAAGAATGTATGGGACAGAACTGGAATAAGCCTGCAAACAAGGCTAAAAGTCTACAAAGCAGTTGTATTATCCACACTGCTATATGCTTGTGAAACCTGGACTGTTTATCAGCGACACGCTAGGAAATTAAACCACTTCCACACAGTCTGCCTAAGGAAGCTACTGAAGATTAAATGGCAAGACAAGATTCCAGACACTGAAGTCCTAGAAAGAGCATCCATGCCCAGTATCCACACTCTACTGATGAAGAATCAGATTCGCTGGGCTGGTCACTTGACCCGCATGCCAGATCACAGGCTCCCTAAACGAATTTTCTACAGCGAACTGCGTTGTGGTAAACGCTCCCAAGGTGGCCAGAGGAAACGTTTTAAAGACACTCTGAAAATTTCACTGAATGCTTTTGGAATTCATCATGACACCTGGGAGGCTGCAGCCAGAGACCGAAATTCGTGGCGTGCATCATTGCGCAAAGGTGCAGTCATATGTGAGGCAACCAGGACTGCAAGAGCTGTGAAGAAAAGGCAGGACAGAAAAACCACTGCAGGAAATCCTCCTCCAGAGACGTCAAGCATTCTTTGCCCACATTGTCAAAGAACATTTCGAGCCAAAATAGGCCTTATCAGCCATCCTAGAACCCACGGCTCCACACCTTCAACCCCACTGGATGAAATGAATGGTCATCATCATTCTTGATGGACAAACAACAACAACAACATGAAGAGCTGAACATGTGAGACACATTTTAGGAAATTTTGGATTGGGAAACAGAAATAATACAGGTGACAAATTAATTGAAATTTGCACAGAAAATGAGTTAACGATAGCCAACACACTTTTAGGGAGTCTTTGTGGCGAAGTGGTCAAGCCGTTTGACTCGTGCTCCGAAGGTTGTGGGTTCAATTCCGGGCCGCACCCTTCGGTTTACGAGTTAAATGTTTCGGAGACTCCTGTGGGTCTTCGCTAAAACCTACTGAGTTCGTGCTTTGTCGGAAAGAGACCGAGCCATATGGGATAAAACCCGGTGCAATGAAGTCGACCCTGTCGACTTTTAAGCGACTTTTTTTTTTTTTCAACACACTTTTAAAACAACACTCAAGAAGACTTTTCAAGTGGAAGTCCCCGGGAATATGACCAAAAACCAGATAGATTACATTATAATACAAAGAAGATGGAGATCAAGCATAACATCGGCAAAAACCTTACGATGTGCCGACTGTGCTAATGATAATCATGTATTATTAGAAGTAAATGTGCAAGTAAAACTCAAAAAGCTTACACGAGGACCAAGGCCACTTCGTTTTCATCTCAAAAAAATACCGGATGCATACAACTTAGAAGTGAGTAATCGTTTTGGGGTCTTGATGTCTAGTTAGTTAGTTAGTTAGTTAGTTAGTTAGTTAGTTAGTTAGTTAGTTAGTTAGTTAGTCGAGGTTCCAACTTCACGGAAACGGGTTGTCCCCATTATGCTCCATTCCCATGCCAGCGAATATCACACAAAATGCTCCCCACGGTCCAATGTGAAAAGTGGAATAGACGGGAGTCTCGGCAATCAAACAGCCCGCACAGGTACATTGTGCATGATGCTGCCGTCAGAATGTCAACACAAAATTCATCCTCAAATAACAAAGTTCATCGTCGATGGACTCGGCAGTCACCAGAAAGACCTCATTGATCCGGGTTTTCTCACATGGCTCGGTCTTTTACCGCAGGGCGACCCGCCGAAAGTGTCGCACAAAGCACGAACTCCACTCTTGACCACCTGGACACACTTCGCACAATAACAGAAGTTAAGTGGGCTATAAATGAACCTGCATCTGGCAAGGCTCCAGGTAAGAATGGGGTTCCAATAGAGGTTATCAGGAGTGGGCAAGACACACTCACTCTACAGATCCACCAGCTAATAGTAATAGAGCTATGCTGGCGAGAAGGACAAGTCCCACAGGATTTCAAAGATTCAAGCATCATAACACTGTACAAGAACAAGGGCGATCGGAGCGACTGCAACAACTATAGGGGTATCTCACTTCTGTGTATTGTTGGAAAAGTATTTGCCAGAATTGTTCTGCGCAGACTTCAAGTCTTAGGAGATCAAGTCTACCCCGAATCACAATGTGGCTTTCGACAGAACCGGTCTACCATTGATATGATATTCTCATTGCGACAAATGCAAGAAAAATGCTGTGAACAGAATCAACCACTGTTTATTGCCTTCATCGACTTCACAAAGGCATTTGATTTGGTCAGTCGTGAGGGTCTGTTCAAGGCACTAAAGAAGATTGGCTGCCCATCAACTCTTCTGTCCATTGTGGAATTGTTCCACACAGGCATGAAGGGTATAATCAAGTTTGATGGTGCAACTTCTGAAGAGTTTGAAATCAAGAGTGGAGTTAAGCAAGGTTGTGTACTAGCTCCCATCCTCTTTGGAATATACTTTTCACTTCTACTGAAATATGCCTTTCGTGATCAGGATGGTGGTATATACATTCACTCACGCTCAGATGGCGGCCTCTACAATGCTCAGAGATTGAAGGTCAAGACCAAAACTAGGAGGGTACTGATCAGAGAGTTGCTTTTTGCAGATGATGCTGCAGTTACGACCCACTCTGAGGAAGAATTGCAACGACTACTATCTGCATTCTCCAATGCTTGTTCTGAATTTGGTTTAACAATTAGCAAAAAGAAGACACAGATTATGTCAAAAGGTGCACATGGGGTACCATCAATCTTTATTGACGACGCCGAACTAGAGATGGTAGACCATTTTACATATCTAGTATCAGTGGTAAATAGCAAATTATTCCTAGATCAGGAAATCAACATCCGGATTGGTAAGGCAGCAACAACAATGAACAGGTTAAGAAAAAGAGACTGGGAGAACAGGAAGCTTACTGCCAAAACAAAAGTCCTTGTCTATCAAGCCTGTGTCCTTAGTACTCTTCTTTATGGCAGTGAAACCTGGACAACTTACTCACACCAAGAGAAACGTTTAAACAGCTTTCATATGCGGTGTCTGCGAAGTATTCTTGGTATTACGTGGCAAGACAAAATCACAAATACTGAAGTATTGGAAAGATCAGGTTATTTGACGGTTTATTCCATGCTCAGTCTTCGTAGACTTAGATGGATAGGACATCTTAGGAGGATGGATGGTGGTAGAATACCAAAGGACATATTTTTTGGTGCATTACAGATGGGTAAGAGATCTCAGGGTCGGCCTCTACTACGATACAAAGATGTGTGTAAGCGGGACATGATTGATACAGGCATTGATAATGCATATTGGGAGCAAGTCGCCGCTGAACGCGTTGCATGGAGGGCAAACATCAGAAATGGAATAAAGACAAAGGAGAAAATTATTGCAGAAAAGTCACACACCGAGCGTGTGAGACGTAAGATGGTGCATGATGGTGGGAATGACCACGTTTTCACATGCGCCCACTGTGAACGGACATTTACAGCGCGAATTGGCCTTATCAGTCACATTCGCTACGCCATAGGTAAAAGTTATTATGCCTTTTTAAAGCACAAACCATCGTCTGTCGAGGCGGCAAGGTGCCAATGGAGAATGTCAACACAAAATTCATCCTGGAATACCACAGTTCATCGTCGATGGACTCAGTAGTCACCAGAAAGACCTCATTGACCCGTGTTTTCTCACATGGCTCTGTCTTTTACCGCAGGGCGACCCGCCGAAAGTGTCACACAAAGCACGAACTCCGCAGCTTCAGCGCCGACTCCCAGGAGTCTCCTGAAAAATGCACTCGTGAACCGAAAGGGGAAAACAGTCAATTCAGCAACCGCCGGGAGCCATTGTTCCGAACATACAGTTCATTGTACAGGACAGATGTAAAAGCATTCCACGCGAATTTCACAGCTCACGGTGTCGCCCACGCACTCACTCAGTAGCAGAGCGACGGAACCATGTACTACCAGTCCAACATGAGGAAAATGCGATTGCAAACCGTAGCTGCAAGCATAAACACGCCACAGGCCTTAACGGCTCAACGCCTAACCGCCATGCTGGCGACCGGAAGTCTTGATGTCTATACAGGATGAATTGACACCGGATGAATTGGCAGAACAAGCTAGAGATATCTTGATAACTGCAATCAAAGATTTAATTCCGACCAAGAAAAAGCAACATAAGTCATGGATTACATCAGACACGTTAGAATTATAAAACAACGAAGGGAACTGAAACAGAAAGGAGGTGAATCAACCCGATAACAGCAGGATGAAGTATAAATCTTTAAGTTGAGAAGTAAGAAAGCCACAAGAAAGGACAAAAACAAATATACACCAGATTGTTGTATCAGAATGGAACAATATCATAAGAGAGAAAGAGATTACGAAATGTTTTTAAAAAATGAAGTTATTGACAAGAAATGTTCAACTTCAATTAAATGTTATCTGTGACAAGTTGGGAAATACTTAGCAGAATATGGGGAGTCTCTGTGGCGAAGTGGTCAAGCCGTTTGACTCGGGCACTGTAGGTTGTGGGTTCGATTCCGGGCCGCGTACTTCGGTTTACGAGTGCAATTTTTCGGAGCTTACGAGTGCAATTTTTCGGAGCTAAGGAGTTCGTTCTTTGTGCGACGCCTTCCGCGCTGCGGAAAGAGATCGAGCCATATGGGATAAAGCCCGGTGCAATGAAGTCGACTTTTAAGCGACTTTTTATTTTTAACAGAATCTAGACAAATTCTAGAAAGATGGCAGGCATACTGCAGTGGAATGTATGATATGAATGACAGTGAGGATATGAATGAGATACATGAACTAATGACAGCAGAGACAAAACCTGAACCCTCAGATGAAATTGTATGGGCCATAAAGGACCTGAAGAATGGTAAATCACCTGGATATGATGGGATACCAGCTGAACTAATTAAAACGGGAGGAGAAGAAAGCATACAAATCTATCACGCAGTGGGTAAAAAAGATATGGAAATATGGTATATGGCCAAAAGATTGGAAGAGAACTATTTTCATTATAATACCAAAAATGGGCAACCTGAAATTATGCATCAACTATAGAACTGTTGCCCTGATCAGTCGTGCAAGTAAAATTCTACTAAAAATCATAATGGGAAGACTTCGTAAGAAAATGGAAGAAGAAATTAATGTGGTTCAAGCTGGATTTAGACAAGGAAGAGGAACAAGAGATCACATATTCAACATGCGTTTAATAATAGAGAAGTGGAGAGAATTTAATGTACACCTATTCTCATGTTTTGTGAATTATTCAAAGGCATTTGACTGTGTAGGGAAAATGACTTTCACAAACCGCGGGGACAAAGACTGGAATATTCGTGAAACAGAAAATTCAAGGAACAAGATTGTTGTTGAGCGGGAGTGCATTGCCGAATAGCGGCAAGGCCATCTTCCATTGTTAACTAATGGTTTCTCAGGGAGAGGAGTGCCGGATGTAATCTACACTTTAGGTTCAAGCTGTCAGGTGGACAACGGTGAACTTTGGGGGCAGCATAATTTATGAGTACAGGCGGCGTTGGAAGTGATCTTGGCTGTCAAAAGGGAACGCCATACCCCAAATTTATGGTAGCGGGAAAAAGTACATGAACTCAGGATCATGGACCCGATCATGAACTCGAGAAACAATGTAGATTTGGGTTAATGATATGCATATTAAGCAGGATACGCGAGGTACTGATTGGATGACCTTAGCGAGATGAGAGAGGGCATGGTCACGTGATTCCAGAAAGGCGCCAACTCGAGAAGTGATATATACTTTAGGATCCAGTCAGTTTAGAGGGTTGAACAAGAGAGAGTTGGACAGTTGAGAGTGGACTCCGGGAGCGGCGGGGTATGGGCCCTTTTGGGGCAGCCCAAGGAACATAGTAATAGGACTTCAGAAATTGTGGCTAATCCGTGCCCAAGTCTGTATAGTATCTGGAGGAGGAGGAAGTAAAGGAAGACGGACAAGCGCCCATGCTATAACTCGTCTGAATCACTGATAGGAGTGAGAACGACTAAGGATCTGTGAACGGAACCTACCCAAGGCAGATAAGCCAAAGAAGGGAAAGACACGCAGAGTCCGAGGGTCGCTAAGTGCAAGAAAGCCACTTGAGTTAAGAGGACCGCCAGCTAAGGAGACGGCTCATTAGTTGGAGTAAATGGCTAAACGTCAGATAGGACGACAATAGCCAGAGACACTGCGGTTGGAACCACGCAGGAGACTAAAAGTCAGATAGGACGGAAAGGTCAAGTGGGGTCCACGACAAGCGATTGATTGGGCAGAGACAAATGAAACCCAGAAGGACAACGGGACGACAGAAGCTGAATGTAAGTTGACGTAAGATTTAGACCTAATTAGTAATATTGTATATTATAATCAGGTATCTTAGTTTAGAGAGCTATAGCAAACTACCGTAGGTGAACATACCGCGTAATAATGAACGACCGACAAATGTCAGGACTGAGTGCAACGTCCTGCAAAGGACCCACATATAACTAGATAGCTAACTATAATAGCAGTCTAAGCAAGGAAGCATTGACAAACTACTGAACATTACCCCACTAAGGAGTCGCGACCCGGCAAAGGATCAGGACTGAATGCGACGTCCTGCATATGACCTATATTTAAATGGCTAATATTTTAAATGGGAGTCAAATTAATCGGTTAGATAAGCAGAGTGTAGATAAACTATATATGTGCATGTAAACCAAGCAATTAGACTACAAGATTAATGATAACTAGGCGGGTCAACACGGCATGTAAATACGAAAAGATGGCAGTACTGCAAGAATATAAACACGGCGACCAAACACAGCAGACGGCAGAAAAGGATAGGAAGGCACTCGCGCCCACTAGGTCAACCAGACAATACAAAACAGGTGGGCGGGCCAGGACAGGTAATTACAACTTCGGTCAGAAACCACAGCACGGGATGGAATCTTTGCCTCTTGTTCGCTGGACAGAGGCGAAGCGGAGTCGTGTTTCTGTTGTTGTGTAGTTAAGTTGGCCTTGCGGGGTACCGGCAGCGAGTTCAAATCTTCGGGTAAATGGTTAAATAATTTTAGGTTTATCTTGGCTGTAGACGACGCGCTGGGAGATAGGAAATAATAATGTTAGTTAAATATGTATCTATATTTATAAAACAAAGTGTATGTATGTAAATATGTATGTATATATGTATGTATGTAAATATGTATGTCCTTTATTTGTTCGCGAACGGCCCATCCGATTGAGATGAAATTTTCTACACGCCTTCCTTTCATTCCAGAGCTGTCAACTGTCATAGTTTTTTTTTCTTCTTCCTCCTCCTCCCTCCTCCCCCTCCCAAAATACGTACGTAAATATATGATGATGATGATGAAAGAATCCCCGAACCAAAACGCTAGGGAAAGGGAAGAAAATGACGTGACTACCCAGAATCGTCACACGGCAATCATCATCATCAAGTGCCGTGCCGGCTGGCGTAGGCGTTCATGGCTCTCCGTAGATCTCAGTCTTTGGTTTTTTGGATCAACTCTGCTGCTGATATTCCTCCATGCCACGGCAATATCAATAACAATTCATCTTTTTATGTGTAAGGAAGTTATCTACAGTCGTGTAGAAGGGAAGAACTAGACGAGTATGAATTCGGAATGGCGAACTCTCTACCCCTCTCTTCTCCTCCCTCTACCTCCTCCCTCCACCCTTCTCCTCTTCCTCCTCCCTCTCATCCCTCTCCCTCCTCCCTCCTCCTTCTTCCTCTTCCTTCTCCCTCTTCCTCTCCCCTCCTCCTCCATCCTCCTCCCTCCTACTCCCTCCGCCTCCTCCCCCCTCCTCCCTCATCTTCCCTCCTCCTCCCTCTCCCTCCTCCTGCCTCCCTCCTCCTCCTCCTGCCTCCTTCTCCCTCATCATCCTCCCTCCTCCTTCTCCCTTCTTCTCCCTCTTCCCTCTTCCTCCTCCTACCTCCTCCTCCTCCCTCCACCCTCCTTCTCCCTTCTCCTCTTCTTCCTACTCCCTTTCCTTCCTCCTCCTCCTCCCTCTACCTCCTCCTCCCCCTACCTCTTTCCTCCTCCCTCCTCCTCCCCTTCCACCTCTCTTTCCTTCCTCCCCTCCTCATTCTCCCTCCTTCCTCTCCCTCCTTCCTCCTCCTCCTTCCTTCTTCTCCCTACTCCTCCTCCCTACTCCCCCTCCTCCTTCCTCCTCCTCCCTCTCCTCCTCCTCACTCCTCCTCGTCCCTCCTCCTCCTCCCTCTACCTCCTCCCTCCTCCTCCCTTCACATTCCTCCTCCTCCCTCTTCCTCCTCCTCCCTCTTCCTCATCCCTCCTCATCCCTCCTCCTCATCCCTCCTCCTCCCTTCTCCTCCTCCCTCCTCCTCCTCCCTCTACCTCCTCCTCCCTTCACATTCCTCCTCCTCCCTCTTCCTCATCCACCCTCCTCCTCCTCATCCCTCCTTCTCCCTCCTCCTCCTTCTCCCTCCCTCCTCCTCCTCCTCCCTCCTCCCCCTCCTCCTTCCTCCTCCTCCCTCTCCTCCTCCTCACTCCTCCTCCTCCCTCCTCCTCCCTCTACCTCCTCCCTCCTCCTCCCTTCACATTCCTCCTCCTCCCTCTTCCTCCTCCTCCCTCCTCCTTATCCCTCCTCCTCCCTCCTCCTCCCTCCTCCTCCTCCCTCCTCCTCATCACTCCTCCTCCCTCCTCCTCCTTCTTCCTCCCTCCTCCTCCCTCCTCCCCCTCCTCCTTCCTCCTCCTCCCTCTCCGCCTCCTCCCTCCTCCTCCTCCCTCCTCCTCCTCCCTCCTCCTCCCTCTACCTCCTCCTCCTCCCTCCTCCTCCCTCTACCTCCTCCCCCTCCTCCCTTCACATTCCTCCTCCTCCCTCTTCCTCCTCCTCCCTCCTCCCTTCTCCGCCTCCCTCCTCCTCCTCCTCCCTCTACCTCCTCCCTCCTCCTCCCTTCACATTCCTCCTCCTCCCTCCTCCTCCTCCCCTCCTCCTCTTCCCTCCTCCTCCTCCCCCTCCTTCTCCTCCTTCTCCCTCCTACTTCTCCCTCTTCCTCCTCCCTCTTCCTTTTCCTCCTTCTACCTCCTCCTTCTCCCTCTTCCTCCTCCCTCTTCCTTCTCCCTCCGCCTCCTCCCTCCTCCTACTCTCTCCTCATCCTCCCTCCTCCTACTCTCTCCTCATCCTCCCTCCTCCTCCCTCTCCCTCCTCCTCCCTATCCTCCTCCTGCTCCCTTCTCCTCCTGCGTTCTCCTCCTCCCTCCTTCTCCCTCCTCCTCCCTCTTCCTCATCCCTCCTCCTCGCCTCCTCCTCCACCCTACTCCTCCCTCCTCCTCCTAATCCCTCCTAATCCCTCCTCCTCCCTCCTCCTCCCTCTACCTCCTCCCCCCTCCTCCCTTCACATTCCTCCTCCTCCCTCTTCCTCCTTCTCCCTCCTCCTCTCTCCGCCTCCCCCCTCCTCCTCCTCCCTCTACCTCCTCCCTCCTCCTCCCTTCACATTCCTCCTCCTCCCTCCTCCTCCCCTCCTCCTCTTCCCTCCTCCTCCTCCCCCTCCTTCTCCTCCTTCTCCCTCCTCCTTCTCCCTCTTCCTCCTCCCTCTTCCTTCTCCCTCCGCCTCCTCCCTCCCCCTACTCTCTCCTCCTCCTCCCTCCTCCTCCCTCTCCTCCTCCTGCATGGGCGAAATAGAGAACACACTGAACCGTTCAACAGGGATTCATTGTCAAAGAAATGTGGTTATTAAGACAAACGAAAGTGAGGGAAATGAAATACTTTGGGCGTGTAGAGTCTGGAAAAGATGTATATGGAGGGAGGCCTAACGAGTAAGCGGATAAGAGGAAAACCCAACATGGATGGGTATATCTTATATATAAATTAGGATCTCCGTCTGTCTGTCTGTATGTCCGTATGTCCGTCTGTCCTTTATACGCTCGCGAACGGCCCATCCGATTGAGATGAAATTTTCTACACGCCTTCCTTTCATTCCAGAGCTGCCAACTGTGATATTTTGTTAGTGTGAAATCGCCTGCTTACCCAGTATTATTTCATTTTTCATTTTTCATCATAATTTCATATATTTCAGGGGACCTAACTCTGTAAAAGTTATTTCAAGGGGCATAACTTTTCTGTATAACTTATAGTCATATTGTGGCATCGTTTTCAAAGATTTATAAACTCTTTGTCCATAGTTATGTACCGGCATATGAGTTATAATAAATAATGATACAATCTGTAAGGCATTTTCAAAGTTTTCATAAAAATAATGCACAATGCATAACATTGTAACTCATCTTTTTTTGCTTAAGAAGTTACTGTAGTCATGCAGGTGATTAGAA
>OY992876.1:366353910-366413910 GCA_963921405.1 Cepaea hortensis
TTTATTTCGACTTGTCAATCTGAGATTGTGCAGATTAGAGTAGTTTAGAGACATTGTGGGGTGGGCTGTACATCTCTTCTATAACCTGATAACATACACCACGAGACATTGATGTTGCAATAGTATAATTAACTATTGTTCTCACGCGGAGACACGAACCTAAGTCTGTCGTATCCCTTACTCTCATCCTCTTTCTCCTTCTCTCTCTCTCTCTCTCTCTCTCTCTCTCTCTCTCTCTTCATCTTTCCTTATTATCAAAGATAGTGCGTTGTAGGCAGAGTTCGACTGAGGAACGAACTGTTAGGCTTCACACTATTTATATCATTTCCCTCATCCTCTTCTTTCCCTTCTCCCTCTCTCCTCCCTTCCTCTCTCCTTCTTATACCTCTTCTTTTCTCTCTGTCACAAATGGCGTCGTCTCGGCAGGATCTGTTTCCAGAATTTTCTGGGACCTTCCAGCTTAGTCCGGGAGCTCCCAGGAGATTCCATGTGACCTTTGTCTCGGCGGTGTAAGGTTCTACTACATAGTAAGATCGTATACGTTTCGTATAATTGTCGCTTACAGTCAGTAGTTCGTTGTTGCCGGTTCGATAGTTGTCTCAGTAAGTGCTCCTTTACTAGGCTACTTATCTCATAGCTGGTTGGTAAATTGTCTGAACTATCTGTCGGCGAGGTCTGTTCAGTTAGAAACTCTTGTGTAAAGTACACCGGCCAGACCCACTTTGCTACAAGAACATCGGCAAAACCTACGTACTACAAAATACCCAGGGAGAGCCAACTCAGAAGGAGAGTCAGCGCAGCGGAATCTGTCCGAAATGAGCTCAGATAACAGCGGAGCAGTGCAAGTCAACGTAAGGGTGGCCTTATCTTGTCATCGTTAAAGGGCCAAACTCCTAATGTCAGTGCACGTTAAAGACTAACTCACTGATTGAAGAGTATCAGAATAAAATACTCCATCGTTATACAAAGGTCACCCACTCTTCGTCCAGGAAGTCAGAGTCATGATTGACGACACGGTATGGCAAGTGAGACCCAGAGCCATGCAAAGTATAAGAACAATTCTTACACCTGATATGCAGAGCAAGCCAAACCTGTGGCTGTACGGGGACGAATGTGAATTAGTTTGTCGGGAAGGCAGCTGTTTGCGTGGCTGAACTCAATACGTCTGTTGGCAGTGGCAACCTCTGAAGCCATCAGAACAATATGCCCCCCCCCCCCCTTTTTTTCTTCTGCAGAAGAGAACAGCGCGAGACGGGCTGTTCCGAACGTTACCAATGGTACTTGTGGCGTGCTAGAGAGGCATACAATAACAATGACAATTATAGGCGAATTAAGAAACCCCCCTGTCTATTTCGACAAGTAGTATTCAATCAAGGGAAACTGAAAACCACCAGAAGAAGCAGAACATTGCAGGGCGGAGACAGTAACTGTGAAATGCGGCATGACCCAATGAACATTAGTTAACCGCAGTTAAACATTCGTGCTGTGGTGTTGGTTCATAATTGAATAACATTTTGTTGGAGGGCCATATGTGTAGTCGCGTTTAGCCATCCTTTGTTTGTTTTACAGGTTCATGAATTTAGTTAGAAACATGTTATTTTGCTGTTTAAATGAATATGACTACTTGATAGGATCAACTGTCGTGGATTAGTTAGCTCCCTTGTTGTTTCCATAGCGGAAGTTGTCAAGTCGGGTAATGCCTATGAGAATGTTTTTATTTTTGTGTGCGCCTCTCTCCATTGTGTTCGGGGCAGACACAACTGCAGTATTGGGTGTCATAGTGACAACACATAGTCCAACGTCGTGCCAAGGGGCCAAGGAGACCGGTTATAATCTGAGAGTGCCCTAGTAGATGTTAATACGGGCACATGTTTGTTTTTAATATGAAGGGGCATGGCGAAGAATAAATGTTAGAGCATGATGTCCTAGAATTGGGCACACATTTTTTTCAGAGTTATTTCAGCGCCAAGACGATAGAGCACGATGTCCAACGACTGGGCGCACATTTTTTTTTATGTCCAAAGCAGTTTCATGATATATGTTTGGTTTGTTTCTATGGCCCCTAAATATTGCGTACTTACAGCAGGGGCTGATTTGTTTTTGTGTATATCGGTGGTAATCGTGAAGATTGCAGCTTCAGGCTGATGTGTCCTTGCGAATAGGGGAGAATTCGTTGTTTTATTATGTGTGGTGACCAGGCATTTGCCTGTGGTGTCACAGGAATTGTTACAATGTTTTTTTTTCAGATTCAAGGATGACTGGGCGCTTTGAATTGCAGATGTCCTAGTGGGTAGCACCTATGTGAATCCGATTGTTTTTTTTCCTGTTGTTACAGGGGAGTGGCATGTTAAGTGAATGCCTATATTGACATTGTTTTATTAATTTTGGTGCCCCTAAGTATTGCACCCATTGATTGATGATTTTGTTTTCTGGGGAATCCCCAGCATGCAAGGGATTGAACTGTCTTTATTGATAATATTAGTTGGTTACAATGTTGTTATGATGCACGTCAGAAGACGAACAAGTTTTAACTGCCTTATGTACTGGGAGAGCGGGGATGCAACCAGTATTTTTTTAAATTATCATTTGGGGCGGAAGTTCCAAAAAGAGTTGTTTCCCTTTAGACATCCGTATTTTTTTATGAGGTATGTTGGATGTGGAGACAGAGCTTCGATATCAGGGGAGGAATGACGCTATATTGATGGTGGGACCCATCAACTTTTGGTAGGTGGGTATGAGACAGTATGGAAAATGCTTTTCGCAAAAATCGCCCAAGCTTACCGGGAGAACATGAAATGGAATATTTTTGGAAACAGAAAGTTCAAGGACCAGTTTGAGCGGGAGTGCATTGCCGAATAGCGGCAAAGCCATCTTCCATTGTTAACTAATGGTTTCTCAGGGAGAGGAGTGCCGGATGTAATCTAAACTTTAGGTTCAAGCCGTCAGGTGGACAACGGCGAACTTTGGAGGCAGCATAATTTATGAGTACAGGCGGCATTGGAAGTGACCTTGGCTGTCAGAAGGGAACGCCATACTCCAAATTTATGGCAGCGGGAAGAGTACGTGAACTCATGATCATGAACTCGGCCGTGACCCAAGAGACAATGTAGATTTGGGTTGATGATAGGATGCAGAGTATGCAAATTAAGCTGGGTACGCGAGGTACTGATTGGATGACCTTAGCAAGATGAGAGATGGCATGGTCACGTGATTCCAGAAAGGCGCCAACTCGAGAGGTGATATATACTTTAGGATCCAGTCAGTTTGGACAGTGTGGAACGAGGAAGAGTACGGTTTAGCAACAGGGCCCAGTGGGCCGAGGGCTGGGCGATTGCCCAGTCCGGGAGGTACAGGTTCGGAACTTCGGCGATGGTGATGTCCATATCCCAGGCTGTTTAGTGTCTAAGAAGATGGAGAGACGGTATTAAAGACGGAAAAGATGCACATATCACAGTTTCGTCTGGACCGCCGAAGAAAAGCAGATGGTCAAGGATCTGTGAACCATTTATTCCAGGTAGATAAACCTGATGGAGTGGAACGCAAATTCCGAGGATCACAAAATGGCGTGCAAGCCACTTGAGAAGGACTGTTGGCTAAGGAAACCGCTCATTAGTTGCAGATGATGGCTAACGTCAGATAGGACAACCACTAGTCAGAGACACTGCGATTTGAATCACACAGGAGACTAAGGTCGATCGGGATCACACATGAGAATAATGTCAAACATGGCTGGAAAACGTCTGGTGGGATCCACGACAAACGAGAGGTTGAAGAGAGCAATCGTATTTCCACTATGGGACCCAGAAGGACAACGGGACGGCAGAAGCTGAATGTAAGTTGAAGTAAGACTTAGACCTAATCAGTATAATTGTATATTATAATCAGGTATCTTAGTTTAGAGAGCTATAGCAAACTACCGTAGGTGAACTTACCGTGTAATAATGAACGACCCACAAATGTCAGGACTGAGTGCAACGTCCTGCAAAGGACCCTAATCTAACTAGCTAGCTAACTATAATAGCAGTCTAAGCAAGGAAGCATTGACAAGGAACCACGTCCCGACAAGGAGCAGGATTGGATGCGACGTCCTGCAAATGACCTATATTTAAATGGCCGAAATAGAGTTATGGGAGTCAAATTAATCGGTTAGATAAGCAGAGTGTAGATAAACTATATATGTGCATGTAAACTAAGCAATTAGACTACAAGATTAATGATAACTAGGCGGGTCAACACAGCCTGTAAATATAAACGAAAGGCTACTGCAAGATATAAACAAACACAGAGACCGGGTCTAGCAGACGAGCTCGCACCTGCGAAGCGACCACTGGGTCAACCAGACAATAAGGACAGGTGAGATCGTCGGATAGACGGGGCGGACACAGGAAGGAATGTTTGCCTTTTGTTCGCTGGACAGAGGCGAAGCGGAGTCGTGTTTCTGTTGTTGTGTAGTTAAGTTGGCCTTGCGGGGTACCGGCAGCGAGTTCAAATCTTCGGGTAAACGGTTAAATAATTTTAGGTTTATCTTGGCTGTAGACGACGCGCTGGGAGATAGGAAATAATAATGTTAGTTAAATATATATAGACGATAAATTACTGTGTTTAAAATACTGTTGTTAATTTATGTTATGGCTAAGATATATTAATACTAGCATAGATAGAGAAGCAATAGATTTTAAGGACTTTGTAGGTAGTGAAAGACTAAGGTTTATTCTTACATAACACTCACAGGTATTGTTTTATAATGTTTCAGGCATTGCCTGGGTAAACTGGAGATGCCTAGACATACCGGGCATATCTGAATAAACAGTTACCCGCTGAACAAGTTGGATGGGAGCGAATTAACTCCCTGGGTATATGGATTGAGGGATCAATCTATGGATCAATGGGTATTTAGGCTAAATACATGGACCACTAATAAGCCTACGGAAAGATAGTTACGAAACAAAGGCCGGTGTAATTCCTAGCTTTAGTCCTTTGCTTCATGCGGTTAATAGGCGGTCATAGGTGGCATTCCCCTAACATCCAGTTGCATAGTCTGTTATACTATCTATCTCTCCCTTGTGAGGTAATGCAGTATTGTATTATTAGAGTTGATTATGCATTATGTGTCTGCAATGCATGTAATGGTTACTCTATGCGATTATGTTGTAGATTGTCACTCTGTTACTGTTCAGAAGGAAATAAATATATGTTTGAGTTGCCTTTATTTCGACTTGTCAATCTGAGATTGTGCAGATTAGAGTAGTTTAGAGACATTGTGGGGTGGGCTGTACATCTCTTCTATAACCTGATAACATACACCACGAGACATTGATGTTGCAATAGTATAATTAACTATTGTTCTCACGCGGAGACACGAACCTAAGTCTGTCGTATCCCTTACTCTCATCCTCTTTCTCCTTCTCTCTCTCTCTCTCTCTCTCTCTCTCTCTCTCTCTCTCTCTCTCTCTCTCTCACTCTTCATCTTTCCTTATTATCAAAGATAGTGCGTTGTAGGCAGAGTTCGACTGAGGAACGAACTGTTAGGCTTCACACTATTTATATCATTTCCCTCATCCTCTTCTTTCCCTTCTCCCTCTCTCCTCCCTTCCTCTCTCCTTCTTATACCTCTTCTTTTCTCTCTGTCACAAATGGCGTCGTCTCGGCAGGATCTGTTTCCAGAATTTTCTGGGACCTTCCAGCTTAGTCCGGGAGCTCCCAGGAGATTCCATGTGACCTTTGTCTCGGCGGTGTAAGGTTCTACTACATAGTAAGATCGTATACGTTTCGTATAATTGTCGCTTACAGTCAGTAGTTCGTTGTTGCCGGTTCGATAGTTGTCTCAGTAAGTGCTCCTTTACTAGGCTACTTATCTCATAGCTGGTTGGTAAATTGTCTGAACTATCTGTCGGCGAGGTCTGTTCAGTTAGAAACTCTTGTGTAAAGTACACCGGCCACACCCACTTTGCTACAAGAACATCGGCAAAACCTACATACTACAAAATACCCAGGGAGAGCCAACTCAGAAGGAGAGTCAGCGCAGCGGAATCTGTCCGAAATGAGCTCAGATAACAGCGGAGCAGTGCAAGTCAACGTAAGGGTGGCCTTATCTTGTCATCGTTAAAGGGCCAAACTCCTAATGTCAGTGCACGTTAAAGACTAACTCACTGATTGAAGAGTATCAGAATAAAATACTCCATCGTTATACAAAGGTCACCCACTCTTCGTCCAGGAAGTCAGAGTCATGATTGACGACACGGTATGGCAAGTGAGACCCAGAGCCATGCAAAGTATAAGAACAATTCTTACACCTGATATGCAGAGCAAGCCAAACCTGTGGCTGTACGGGGACGAATGTGAATTAGTTTGTCGGGAAGGCAGCTGTTTGCGTGGCTGAACTCAATACGTCTGTTGGCAGTGGCAACCTCTGAAGCCATCAGAACAATATGCCCCCCCCCTTTTTTTCTTCTGCAGAAGAGAACAGCGCGAGACGGGCTGTTCCGAACGTTACCAATGGTACTTGTGGCGTGCTAGAGAGGCATACAATAACAATGACAATTATAGGCGAATTAAGAAACCCCCCTGTCTATTTCGACAAGTAGTATTCAATCAAGGGAAACTGAAAACCACCAGAAGAAGCAGAACATTGCAGGGCGGAGACAGTAACTGTGAAATGCGGCATGACCCAATGAACATTAGTTAACCGCAGTTAAACATTCGTGCTGTGGTGTTGGTTCATAATTGAATAACATTTTGTTGGAGGGCCATATGTGTAGTCGCGTTTAGCCATCCTTTGTTTGTTTTACAGGTTCATGAATTTAGTTAGAAACATGTTATTTTGCTGTTTAAATGAATATGACTACTTGATAGGATCAACTGTCGTGGATTAGTTAGCTCCCTTGTTGTTTCCATAGCGGAAGTTGTCAAGTCGGGTAATGCCTATGAGAATATTTTTATTTTTGTGTACGCCTCTCTCCATTGTGTTCGGGGCAGACACAACTGCAGTATTGGGTGTCATAGTGACAACACATAGTCCAACGTCGTGCCAAGGGGCCAAGGAGACCGGTTATAATCTGAGAGTGCCCTAGTAGATGTTAATACGGGCACATGTTTGTTTTTAATATGAAGGGGCATGGTGAAGAATAAATGTTAGAGCATGATGTCCTAGAATTGGGCACACATTTTTTTCAGAGTTATTTCAGCGCCAAGACGATAGAGCACGATGTCCAACGACTGGGCGCACATTTTTTTTTATGTCCAAAGCAGTTTCATGATATATGTTTGGTTTGTTTCTATGGCCCCTAAATATTGCGTACTTACAGCAGGGGCTGATTTGTTTTTGTGTATATCGGTGGTAATCGTGAAGATTGCAGCTTCAGGCTGATGTGTCCTTGCGAATAGGGGAGAATTCGTTGTTTTATTATGTGTGGTGACCAGGCATTTGCCTGTGGTGTCACAGGAATTGTTACAATGTTTTTTTTTCAGATTCAAGGATGACTGGGCGCTTTGAATTGCAGATGTCCTAGTGGGTAGCACCTATGTGAATCCGATTGTTTTTTTTCCTGTTGTTACAGGGGAGTGGCATGTTAAGTGAATGCCTATATTGACATTGTTTTATTAATTTTGGTGCCCTTAAGTATTGCACCCATTGATTGATGATTTTGTTTTCTGGGGAATCCCCAGCATGCAAGGGATTGAACTGTCTTTATTGATAATATTAGTTGGTTACAATGTTGTTATGATGCACGTCAGAAGACGAACAAGTTTTAACTGCCTTATGTACTGGGAGAGCGGGGATGCAACCAGTATTTTTTTAAATTATCATTTGGGGCGGAAGTTCCAAAAAGAGTTGTTTCCCTTTAGACATCCGTATTTTTTTATGAGGTATGTTGGATGTGGAGACAGAGCTTCGATATCAGGGGAGGAATGACGCTATATTGATGGTGGGACCCATCAACTTTTGGTAGGTGGGTATGAGACAGTATGGAAAATGCTTTTCGCAAAAATCGCCCAAGCTTACCGGGAGAACATGAAATGGAATATTTTTGGAAACAGAAAGTTCAAGGACCAGTTTGAGCGGGAGTGCATTGCCGAATAGCGGCAAAGCCATCTTCCATTGTTAACTAATGGTTTCTCAGGGAGAGGAGTGCCGGATGTAATCTAAACTTTAGGTTCAAGCCGTCAGGTGGACAACGGCGAACTTTGGAGGCAGCATAATTTATGAGTACAGGCGGCATTGGAAGTGACCTTGGCTGTCAGAAGGGAACGCCATACTCCAAATTTATGGCAGCGGGAAGAGTACGTGAACTCATGATCATGAACTCGGCCGTGACCCAAGAGACAATGTAGATTTGGGTTGATGATAGGATGCAGAGTATGCAAATTAAGCTGGGTACGCGAGGTACTGATTGGATGACCTTAGCAAGATGAGAGATGGCATGGTCACGTGATTCCAGAAAGGCGCCAACTCGAGAGGTGATATATACTTTAGGATCCAGTCAGTTTGGACAGTGTGGAACGAGGAAGAGTACGGTTTAGCAACAGGGCCCAGTGGGCCGAGGGCTGGGCGATTGCCCAGTCCGGGAGGTACAGGTTCGGAACTTCGGCGATGGTGATGTCCATATCCCAGGCTGTTTAGTGTCTAAGAAGATGGAGAGACGGTATTAAAGACGGAAAAGATGCACATATCACAGTTTCGTCTGGACCGCCGAAGAAAAGCAGATGGTCAAGGATCTGTGAACCATTTATTCCAGGTAGATAAACCTGATGGAGTGGAACGCAAATTCCGAGGATCACAAAATGGCGTGCAAGCCACTTGAGAAGGACTGTTGGCTAAGGAAACCGCTCATTAGTTGCAGATGATGGCTAACGTCAGATAGGACAACCACTAGTCAGAGACACTGCGATTTGAATCACACAGGAGACTAAGGTCGATCGGGATCACACATGAGAATAATGTCAAACATGGCTGGAAAACGTCTGGTGGGATCCACGACAAACGAGAGGTTGAAGAGAGCAATCGTATTTCCACTATGGGACCCAGAAGGACAACGGGACGGCAGAAGCTGAATGTAAGTTGAAGTAAGACTTAGACCTAATCAGTATAATTGTATATTATAATCAGGTATCTTAGTTTAGAGAGCTATAGCAAACTACCGTAGGTGAACTTACCGCGTAATAATGAACGACCCACAAATGTCAGGACTGAGTGCAACGTCCTGCAAAGGACCCTAATCTAACTAGCTAGCTAACTATAATAGCAGTCTAAGCAAGGAAGCATTGACAAGGAACCACGTCCCGACAAGGAGCAGGATTGGATGCGACGTCTTGCAAATGACCTATATTTAAATGGCCGAAATAGAGTTATGGGAGTCAAATTAATCGGTTAGATAAGCAGAGTGTAGATAAACTATATATGTGCATGTAAAGTAAGCAATTAGACTACACGATTAATGATAACTAGGCGGGTCAACACAGCCTGTAAATATAAACGAAAGGCTACTGCAAGATATAAACAAACACAGAGACCGGGTCTAGCAGACGAGCTCGCACCTGCGACGCGACCACTGGGTCAACCAGACAATAAGGACAGGTGAGATCGTCGGATAGACGGGGCGGGCACAGGAAGGAATGTTTGCCTTTTGTTCGCTGGACAGAGGCAAAGCGGAGTCGTGTTTCTGTTGTTGTGTAGTTAAGTTGGCCTTGCGGGGTACCGGCAGCGAGTTCAAATCTTCGGGTAAACGGTTAAATAATTTTAGGTTTATCTTGGCTGTAGACGACGCGCTGGGAGATAGGAAATAATAATGTTAGTTAAATATATATAGACGATAAATTACTGTGTTTAAAATACTGTTGTTAATTTATGTTATGGCTAAGATATATTAATACTAGCATAGATAGAGAAGCAATAGATTTTAAGGACTTTGTAGGTAGTGAAAGACTAAGGTTTATTCTTACATAACACTCACAGGTATTGTTTTATAATGTTTCAGGCATTGCCTGGGTAAACTGGAGATGCCTAGACATACCGGGCATATCTGAATAAACAGTTACCCGCTGAACAAGTTGGATGGGAGCGAATTAACTCCCTGGGTATATGGATTGAGGGATCAATCTATGGATCAATGGGTATTTGGGCTAAATACATGGACCACTAATAAGCCTACGGAAAGATAGTTACGAAACAAAGGCCGGTGTAATTCCTAGCTTTAGTCCTTTGCTTCATGCGGTTAATAGGCGGTCATAGGTGGCATTCCCCTAACATCCAGTTGCATAGTCTGTTATACTATCTATCTCTCCCTTGTGAGGTAATGCAGTATTGTATTATTAGAGTTGATTATGCATTATGTGTCTGCAATGCATGTAATGGTTTCTCTATACGATTATGTTGTAGATTGTCACTCTGTTACTGTTCAGAAGGAAATAAATATATGTTTGAGTTGCCTTTTATTTCGACTTGTCAATCTGAGATTGTGCAGATTAGAGTAGTTTAGAGACATTGTGAGGTGGGCTGTACATCTCTTCTATAACCTGATAACATACACCACGAGACATTGATGGTGCAATAGTATAATTAACTATTGTTCTCACGCGGAGACACGAACCTAAGTCTGTCGTATCCCTTACTCTCATCCTCTTTCTCCTTCTCTCTCTCTCTCTCTCTCTCTCTCTCTCTCTCTCTCTCTCTCTCTCTCTCTCTCTCTCTCTCTTCATCTTTCCTTATTATCAAAGATAGTGCGTTGTAGGCAGAGTTCGACTGAGGAACGAACTTTTAGGCTTCACACTATTTATATCATTTCCCTCATCCTCTTCTTTCCCTTCTCCCTCTCTCCTCCCTTCCTCTCTCCTTCTTATACCTCTTCTTTTCTCTCTGTCACAATGGGAAGACTTCGTAAGAAAATGGAAGAAGAAATTAATGTGGTTCAAGCTGGATTTAGACAAGGAAGAGGAACAAGAGATCACATATTCAACATGCGTTTAATAATAGAGAAGTGGAGAGAATTTAATGTACACCTATTTTCATGTTTTGTGAATTATTCAAAGGCATTTGACTGTGTACAACGTCAGCAACTTTGGGAAATCATGAGGAATATTGGCTTTCCATCACATGTAATACAACTCATAATAATGCTATATCTAGATCAGTGGTTCTCAACCTATGGGGAATTCTCCCCCCCCCGGGGGGGGGGGAGATTTTAGGGTTTCCGAGGGGGGGGGGGAATTAAGATTATTTCGAGATCGCGTTAATACAAGAACCGATTACTTGATATTGTTTTCCCTCCATACTTTACGGTTCTGTACTTCTCGCCTTTCTGAGATTCATTTTATAACGCAAATAGACCCACAAATCGCATTTTATGTAGACGTCTAGCCTTGTTCTAGCATGTATAATTAAATTTAGCTTCCATTTTTACGTATACTGTGTAGAGGCCCGGGGGAGGGGGGGATTATAAGGAGGAAATACGAAAGAGGGGATGACGTTCTGAAAGGGGGTGAAGGGGTACACGAGCCAAAAAAAGATTGAGAACCACTGATCTGGACCAACAAGCAGCGGTTAGAATAGATGGCGAGACATCAGATTGGTTTGACATCAAGCAAGGAGTCCGTCAGGGCAATGTGCTGTCTTCCTATTTGTTTAACCTGTATGCCGAAAATATAATGAGAAATGTCAGAGATTATATAAAATATGATGCCATACATATCGGTGGTCATGACTGACATACCAGAGATTCGATATGCTGATGATACAGTATTGCTATCAACCACACAGAGTGGTATGGAAAATCTAATAACCTCAACCCAATTGAATAGTGAAAATCACAACTTATATCTTAACATAGCAAAAACAAAAATAATGCATACAGATAAAACTACTATGGAGAAAAAAATATATGTTAATAAGGAAAAATTGGAGGTGGTGGAAAATTTTGAATATCTTGGGTCATTGATTACCAACAATGGTGACACAATAAAAGAAATAAAAAGACGAATAACTATTGCTCTTCAAAGACTAAAACAACTGAATAAATTGTGGAAAGGGACAGATAGAACTACAAAAATTTGAGTTTTAAGAGCATGCATCTTTCACCATTGCAACATACTCAGGGACACTTACTAAACAAGCTAAACAGCGCATAAATGCCTTTGAATATAAATGTTATAGACGAGTTCTAAGAATATCTTTTTGTTTTCCATGTTAATGTTCTTTAATGATGAAAAAACATGAATTGTCTTTGAGAAATATAACAACACAATGAATTCATGAAGCAGTCGTCACTATCAATACATTAAATGAAACTGACCACAAGCAACTAATTAAAAGTTTCAGTCTGTCGGTCTCTGTGGCTAAGGGCTTCCGAACGCGGTTTGTGAGCCCGTATACCCGGGTTCGAAACACGGCGGTGCTGGTTTTTTCGAAAAAGGTATAGGAGCCGGCCGTTCAGAAAGCAATGGCAAACTACTGAACGTAAAATATGCCAAGGAATCACGAACAGCGAAAATGCTGGGGTTGACTGCTAAGTCATGTAAAGGATATGCAACTTAAAAAGTCTGTTAGTAGCTCAGTATACCATTGGGATATCCTCAAAATCACTCTCATAGGCGCTATGTTTTTTTAATCAAAACCATACAGGTCTGTCTCTTTTAGCAGTATGTCTCGCCAAGATCACTCTTGGAGGGTGTGTAGCAGTAAGGAATATCACCCTCCTCACAAACAACAGGTATGTGTATAATGATGTCAATTGGGTTCACATCACCAGCCAACACAAGGATGCCCTTTTCTCCTTTCCTCGGGCATTTCTGGACTTCTTTGATGCCTTTCTTCAGAGAATTGTTTGCCTTTGCTTTGTTGATGATTTTGTAAAGTTTCTTGGTGAGTTTTTTACTCGCTAGAGGACAAGCAATAGGACTTGAGTATTTCACTTTACCCTCCCAGCTCAATTTAGATTTCCCTCCAGTAGTTTCATTGTCATCATCATCAGCATCAACGGTCTCTTGAACATCAGACTTCCTGCTTTTGCCCATTTTGAACTGTTGTTAGATTGTGTTATCTTGAAATCTAGTTAGTTAGTTAGTCAGTCGACAGATCATCCTCATTGCACATCGAACCATTCAGTCCATAAGTGCTCGGATCCCATCCCCGCAGCGTGTAGCGGATAACGACACCAGTTCTATGTTGGTTTATCAATCTTCTTTGGCTTCCTGCGTAGTGTTCTTGTTTGGCCATCCCTCTTTTAATTTGCTGTTCTCGTAGTCTGGCCATGGTTGAAGATTCACAGTCATCACTTGGTTCTCGCAAAAGTCTTACTTCTCGTAGAGCATTCAGAATGTCAGTCTGGTCCATGGCGCGTCCGCCCTCCGCAGTAGCCTTACCTGAGAGCTTGTCAGCCCGCTCATTTCCTTGTACTCCCGCATGCCCTGGCACGAAGATGAAACTAATCTTTGCCAGCCGAGACCGCTCCAGAGGCAGCAACCATTCTCTTCGGATCCACCCCGTCTCTATCCCCTTGAGCATGTTCATTGAGTCGCTAAGTAAACAGGCCCTAGTGAATGTCTGTGTCTCGAGCCATGTTATTGCTTTGCTTACTGCCACGACTTCATAGTCAGGCTGCTTGTGGTCTCAGCAAAAGCACCAGAGTCTTCCTTCACAATTCTCCCTCCGGACTGAGCCGCAAAGGCCCATGAGCTTCTCACATGTCGGACGACCGACCCATCTGTGTAAATGACAGCATCACCGTCTAGCGAATTCTCGAAAATCAACGCTTGTACTTCAGCCTCCACAGCAGCCGGATTTTCTTGTCTGCATTTTCTGTCTAGATGGATGCAAACTGAAAAGGACGTGCAGAAATCTGATGGCACTTGTACGCACTCCTCGCCAGGTTCTAAGTCCTCAAGTGAACACACCTGTTGAAGAATGTCTTCGGCTTGACCCATCCACGACCGTCCTCTTTTTAACCTGTTGCCCTTCACCTTCATAATTTCACTATGCAGTGGATGTTGTGTGTTTGCGTTAACTCTGAGGTAGGCGCGTTCTCTGCAAATTTGTAGTCTGTCTCCAATGGTTGGAAAATCAAGAAGGTAGCGCATCGCCCTGCATGCTGTATCTCTTGTACATCTAAGAATAATGCGCATAGCTTCATTCTGTATCATTTTAATCCGTTCTATCTGATTATGGCTGAGAGTCAGGATTGCCATCGCAAAATCAAAAACAGACATGACCAGCCCCTCATATAGAAGACATAGATGGCGCTGCTCTCAGTTTGCTGCCGCCATCACCCGCATCGCAGCCAAACCCGCTTGGCCTTTGTTATCAACTGGTCTATGTGCTCATTATAAGCAAGGCTACGATCAAACCGTATCCCCAGGTAATTCATTGCCTGCGTTCTTTCCACCGTCTATGAACACAGCTTTACAATTGGTGTTGGAGTGTTGACAATATGATTATTCAACGAGAACCAAGTCACTGTTGCCTTTGTTGGGTTGACCATTGCCCCAGCTTCACCACACCAAGTACTTATGCGATTGAGTTCGGTTTGTAGTTCAACAGCAACCTGATCACTATCCTTACCCTTACGATACACTAAAACATCATCGGCATATGACAATGTCCTGCCAGGTCCAGTGATCTGCTCACTGGTGATTCTCACTGTGTAGGCGTTGAACAGTACCAGAGATAATGGTGATCCCTGTGGTAGGCCAGGATATATTGTTGTTGGTTCCGAAGTCCAACTGCCACATCTAAAAACTACTTTCCGTTGGAAGAGGGCTTCAGCGATCCAACTAAGGAGGAAAGGACTTATTTTGAGTTCAAGAAGCTGAAGCATTAAAAAAACCAATGGTACTCTGTTGTATGCGTCCTCAAGATTAATAGCTGCAGCAAAGGTTTCAATGCCTGAGTGGAAACCTTCATAGACATCATGGGCAAAAATTGCTGCATTGGTCCAGGTTTCTCTTTTTGGACAGTACCCACCCAGGGTAGGTGGGAAAACACCTTGCCTCTCTAGCTGGCTTGATATTTTCCTGGCAATTAACTTCTCCAGCAGCTTGCCTGTTGCATTCTGCATGGTTATAACTCGATATCCCTGAATTTTTGTGTGGTCTTTGCCAGGCTTCGGCAAGGGAATCAGATAGCTGTGTAACCACTCCTCCTTGATGATAGCACTCCCTATACTGTTGTACATGTCTGCTAGTTTCTCTAGCTCGTTGTCGGGACACCTATTGGTGTCGTCGCATCTTATGCCATCTGGCCCAGGAGCGCTGTTTTTTTTTTTTTTTTTTTTTTTTAATTATCGTCGAAGCACAGCCTTGATTTCTTTCACTGTCACTGTGTCTTCATCCGACATGGTCTGGACCTTGCACCTGTCAGAGGTGATCTCCTTGGCAAGATTTCGGCCTCCCATGTCTGTCTGGTTGCTCTGCTCTAGATAGCGTTCAAAGAGGGCTTTGCCCTTTTCCTCGTCAGTCCTCTGCCAAATGAGGTCAGCACCTTGGAAGTCAGAAAAGCTGTTATTCTTGACTACCCCACTCATGCTTTTGTGTAGTCGCCAGAACAATTTCAGTGACTTGTCTGTGCTTACTCTTTGACACACCTCTGCCCATTTTTCGCTTTTAACAACCTTGACCAGTTTTTTGAAGTAGCTTACTTTTGTGCGCATCTCTCTTTCTAAGTGCAAGCAGGGACTAGGATGGCCAGCTCTGTTCTTCTTGGCATTTTGCCATCTCCTTACAGCACGCCGTTTATCCACCCAAGCATTCTCCACCTCGAAATTCCACCAAGTGGCTGCTCCCAGCTTTTTTTCCTGCCCTGAAGCTTTCTGCGCTTGTCACGTCTTATTTTACTCCCACATCTTGCCCTGTACTGCCATACTGGAAAGTCTTGACCGTTGACTTGTGCTGCCTGGTTCTGCCTTTCTCCACCAATATGCTGCAAGGGTGGTGGTCGCTGCCGTGGTGTCCTAGGACACTCCATCTACACACTGTAGTGAGTAAAGGAGAAACCAGCGCCAGATCAATAGCACTGTCCTCATCACCTGGGTGGCTTGCTGTCCTGGTGACACTGCCACAGTTGATACAGACCAGGTCAATGGTTTCAAGTGCAGTCTCGAGCTCCTCCCCCTTTGTGTTGGAGGATATGTTTCCCCATGATCTGCCTTTAGCGTTGAAATCGCACAGAAAATAACATTTCTCTCGTGACCTAATATGTCACTTAAGCACTGCCACTTTTGGGAATCCATACTCGCGTTTCGGGTGTAAACATTGACCAACACGAATGTTAGACTGGATTGAACTCTTACCGCCTGTATTTGTATATCGTCACTGTCCCAACTGGACATGTCTAGCTCTGCCACTACCATGCTGTCGCGAATGAGAATCGCCATTCCCAGGGGTCATCTGTTGTAGAAACATTTGAAGACGGCAATTCGGAGTAGCTGATCACCCAGTTTCGATCAATATAATCAATATAATCCACAATGGCAGAGCAAGATCCAACATCGTTAATGACTGTGATACTGTTTTGTGACAATGGAAATTTGTCAACAGTCATGTCCATTGTTATTTTCTTTCCACGGTAGGTCTTTGTAGTAATGAAAATAAAATTGTTCAAAGTGTAACAGTTCACAACAGACATGCCACACATGAAATTGAAGTACTTGTTTCTGTCTACTGAGTAGGCATACATTTTATTGTCTTTCTGAAAAACAACAACATCTTCTACAAGTTCTGTTTTCACGGCGGGAGAAACAGAATTAGTGGGCAAAACTTTGTTTTTGACAGATTCCTGCACTTGAAATCTGTGAGATGTTACTGCCGCAACTGTTGTGTTGTTTCTCCATCAAGAATGATGATGACCATTCATTTCATCCAGTGGGGTTGAAAGTATGGAGCCGTGAGTCCCAAGATGGCTGATAAGGCGTATTTTGGCTCGAAATGTTCTTTGACAATGTGGACAAAGAATGCTTGACGTTTCTGGAGGAGGATTTTCTGCAGTGTTTTTTTTTGTTCTGTCTTTTCTTCACAGCTCTTGCAGTCCTGATTGCCTCACAAGTGACTGCACCCTTGCGTAATGATGCACGCCACGAATTTCGGTCTCTGGCTGCAGCCTCCCAGGTGTCATGATGAATTCCAAAAGCGTTCAGTGAGATTTTCAGTGTCTTTAAAGCGTTTCCTCTGGCCACCTTGGGAACGTTTACCACAACGCAACTCGCCGTAAAAAAAAAAATTCGTTTAGGGAGCCTGTGATCTGGCATGCGAGTCAAGTGACCAGCCCAGCGAATCTGATTCTTCATAACTACTTATTGCCTAGCCACCGCTTGGCAGACAAATCACAACGTGGATACTCGCACGCCGGATCTGTTGTCTAAGAATATCTTGGATAAAGAAAAGAACAAATGCATCCATACTTCCAGAGGTAAATAATGAAGAAAGTTGGCTATTAAAGACGATAACAAAGAAAATTGAAATACTTTGGTCACTGTTAACAGAGCGGGAATTTTCAAAGGACATGCTTGTGTTCGCTGGCTGTAATCTCCAGGGCAAAGTCCTGTATGTCGGATAAAGACATCCTGTTGTCCAACATAAGTGTGATGTCATACCGGACCTGAGGTTTGCGTGAGTATCCGTTGTCCCATGTCTGGACATGTCAAAAGACATGCAAAAGAATGAAACGATTTTTAATAAGAAGGCAAGGCACAGACAACTGTACCTTCAAAAAATTGAGCTCTGTACTTGAAACACCCACTCCTACAATAGTCCGTCCGTCCGTCCAATTTGTAAAAAAAAAACAACTTTCCACCTTGTTTCAACCAGCCCGTGCGGCATCGGTTATAATAGCAGTGGTTCATGGTGCGTAGATTATTACTTTATTTATGTGCCAGTAAAATCTGACTTATATTGTGCGCAGACAATGTCTGTGACGTTGGGTGGGAGGTCTGGTTGTCCGGCAAGTCCGTATTTTTTTTTTTTTTTTTATTAACCGGGTGTCCAAGTGCTGTCCCTGGTTCGTTTGTCCGAGCCGTTGTCAACCCATTCCTGTTGATTATCTCCTATGCAGGCCCAACATACCGGTGCTGATATTTGTCCTAGTCTATCTCGTTCCCGCCGTGATAGTGCTATTGCCACCAAGAGGGATCGCTCATCTCGTCTCCCTCCTTCCGGGTCCTCCAGGGAGGAGCCAAAACACACACATCCCGTCCAGACCACGCCGCAGTCCACTGTCCATTTCAGGGCACCCAGGACATCCACTACAATGGAAAAAAGTGGATGTCCGAAAAAAAAAGAATTTAGGTACATAAAACATGGAAAATAAAGGTACAAACTGACATTCATCGTTTGCAGACATTCATAGTGGTCTGCTGATTTCCTGCCTAGATATTCGCTGCCTTCCTGATTCTCATCGTTTTTGTTTTTGTTTATGAGCATCTATTATCTGTGGTTTTCTATTTTATCCGCGATTTTATTCCTTTATTTATCTGCCTAGGTTAATTATTTATTTGTTTATATATTTAACTCGTTTGTGGTAATTATTTATCAGATCTATTAGGTGGCATATTTATTTATTTATTTTATTTGTTTTGTTTTATTTGAGTAGATGTTATGTTCTAGCTGTCTAGTTTGTAAAAGTTTAATTTGGTAGTAAATATATTTGTATGTTCTTCCTTTATGGAGTGTTTGGTATCTTTTTCTATTCCCACTCATGGTGGTCTGTTGGTGTCCTACCTATATATTCGCTGCCTTTCTGATTCTCATCGTTTTTGTTTTTGTTTATGAGCATCGATTATCTGTGGTTTATTTTATCCGCGACTTTATTCCTTTATTTATCTGCCTGGGTTGATTATTTATTTGTTTATATATTTAACTCGTTTGTGGTAATTATTTATCAGATCTCTTATGTGGCATATTTATTTATTTAATTTGGGTATAGGTTATGTGTGTAGCTATTTAGTTTGTTTGTCTAAAGAGTTTAATTTGGTAATAAATATATTTGTATGTTCTTACTTTTTGGAGTATTTGGTATCTTATTCTATTCCCATCCTGGTGTATGACCCGTTGCATCTCTTCTCCGTTGCCTAAGGGTCTTTCCTTGGTTATTCGTCATTACTGTCCTCCTCGCTTGTCTCATTCATCGTTTCTGCCAGTGTTTCGGGGAGTTCCTCTATTGATATCCGGCCGTCTGTCGCTCTTTTGCATATATTCCGAAGTATGTCAGTCATCTGGTCTTTGCTCGGTCGTAAGTCTATGGATTCTCTGATTAGATCTATGTCTTTTTCCATTTCTCTCTTCCACCTTTCGATGTCTGGTATTTTCATTCTTATTATCTCAGTGTGTTTTATTAGTATCTCTTTCATGTTATCTATGTCTGTTGTGTTGTCAGTTAGTTCTCGTTTGGTTGTGACCATCTTCTGGGCCAGTTTTAACTTGTTCTTGATTGTGTTGTTTTCTTCTGTCTGTGTTTTCAATTCTGTTTTGCTGGTTTCCAGTTCCCTAGCCATTCCTCTTGTGAGTAATCTCTCCGCTTCCAGTTCTTTTCTTATGGTTGCCAGACTTTTATGCATGTCCTCAATTGCTTGTTTTAATTCCTTGTTTTCACTCCCCTCTGTGTCCTCCTGTGGTCCGCCCTTCTCCACTTGTTTATCAGCCATTTTATTCCTTATGTTGGATACTTCTGATCTCAGTATTCTCACTTCCGAATTTGAATCAATTCCTTTGTCTGCGTTCTCTATGCGCCATCTGGCAACTCTCATTGGTGTCTGAGTAAGTAATGCCTCTCTCCATGCTGTTTCTGACGTTTTAAATTTTGGGCATCCCTTATATCGTGCACTGTGGTTTCCCTTACAGTTAGCACAGTGTCTCGCCGGGTTTATTTCTTTGTAGTTGCTGTCTCTCTTAGCGTCTTGACATTCTCTGTACCAATGATTTTTACTGCAGAATCTGCAGGTGGGCTCTTTTTCCCTGCAAAATGATGCTGTATGCCCTATCCTTTGGCACTTCGAACATTGTTTGATTGGTGGTATATGTTTCTCAAAGTATCTGTCTTTCCCTAGATATTTTATTCGTTCTGGCATCATTGTGCCAGTGATCACCATCTTTACAACTGATGTAACTTCGCCTCTTTTTGTAGTTATCCTCTCACAGTGTGTCGCTTCCACATTCTTGTTTTCATTCCTGATGTCTTCCTTCATGTTTTTGATATCTATCGTTGGACTGATCCCTTTGACTACAATGGTGGTGCACGGCTGTGCAATTTCGATGCTGACTTTGACATCGTTTGGGAGTGATCTGATCACTGGTTGTTTTCCCCTTGTGATTTCCTCCGCTAGTTGTCTCGTTTTGTCTGTGTCGTATGTGTGGATGCTTGTTGTGCCGTCCAATCGTTTGGCTATGTTATGTATGGCTCTGTTGCCGAGTACATTTTCCATCATTTGGATGGCTTTGTATCTGGCGAGGTTAGTCAGTGACACTTGCTGTCCCTCAATCTGGGTTACCCTGAAATACCAGCCTGTACCACTGGCCTCCCGATCGGGATGTTTATTCGCCGCTTGACTTCCCTGTCCCTCCTGGGTTTCCTTGTCAGTCTCCGTAATCCTGTTCGTCGGGGCAGTTTGTTTTCCTTTATTTTTTGCAGTTTGTTTTCCTTTATTTTTTTTTCTGCCTCAGCAGATCTGGCTCGGGTTTGTATCATTGTGTTTGTTTGGTTTAACCCTGACAGTATCTCAGTTAGTTATGTATTTATTAATTATATTAATTTATTTTATTTACTTCTCTAGATTGAATATTCTGTTTAATTTGTTTGTTTTACCTTATTTGTTTATTAATCTAGTTTCTTGGTTTATGATCTAGTTAGATATTATATTCACGTATGCTGATCCTTTCAAAGTGGCGGAGCAACAAAACACCCACGTCGATAAACGCGGAATGCGAAAGAAACGAAAACCCGTTTCAAAAACGTTAAATCAAAACAGGAGATCGTCTTAAATGCGACAGAAACAAAAACTAGTCTCAAATACGTGGAATCAAACCGTGGAAAAATAACCAAACGTGGTGTATCAGAGCAACATGAAACGCAAATTTTTTGACAATAGTCCGTCCGTCCGTCCAATTTGTAAAAAAAACCAAACTTTCCACCTTGTTTCAACCAGCCCGTGCGGCATCGGTTATAATAGCAGTGGTTCATAGTGCGTATATTATTACTTTACTTATGTGCCAGTAAAATCTGACTTATATTATGCGCAGACAATGTCTGTTTATTACCTTATTTATGTGCCAGTAAAATGTGACTTATATTGTGCGCATGTCTATGACGTTGGGTGGGAGGTCTGGTTGTCCGGCAAGTCCGTATTTTTTTTTTTTTTTTGGCCTGGTGTCCAAGTGCTGTCCCCGGTCCGCCTGTCCAAGCCGCCGTCAACCCACTCCCGCCGACCATCCCATATGCAGTCCCAACACACCGGTACTGACACCTGTCCCAGTCTCTCTCGTTCCCGCCCGTGAGGGATCGCCCATCCCGCCTCCCTCCTTCCGGGTCCTCCATGGGGGAGCCAAACCACACACATCCCGTTCAGACCACGCCGCAGTCCACTGTCCCCTTCAGGGCACCCAGGACATCCACTACAATGGAAAAAAGTGGATGTCCGAAAAAAAGGAATTTAGATACATAAAACATGGACAATAAAGGTACAAACTGACATTCATCGGGTGCAGACATTCATGGTGGTCTGCTGATTTCCTGCCTAGTTGTGACATTCATCGGGTGCAGACATTCATGGTGGTCTGCTGATTTCCTGCCTAGTTGTGACATTCATCGGGTGCAGACATTCATGGTGGTCTGCTGATTTCCTGCCTAGTTGTGACATTCATCGGGTGCAGACATTCATGGTGGTCTGCTGATTTCCTGCCTAGTTGTGACATTCATCGGGTGCAGACATTCATGGTGGTCTGCTGATTTCCTGCCTAGTTGTGACATTCATCGGGTGCAGACATTCATGGTGGTCTGCTGATTTCCTGCCTAGTTGTGACATTCATCGGGTGCAGACATTCATGGTGGTCTGCTGATTTCCTGCCTAGTTGTGACATTCATCGGGTGCAGACATTCATGGTGGTCTGCTGATTTCCTGCCTAGTTGTGACATTCATCGGGTGCAGACATTCATGGTGGTCTGCTGATTTCCTGCCTAGTTGTGACATTCATCGGGTGCAGACATTCATGGTGGTCTGCTGATTTCCTGCCTAGTTGTGACATTCATCGGGTGCAGACATTCATGGTGGTCTGCTGATTTCCTGCCTAGTTGTGACATTCATCGGGTGCAGACATTCATGGTGGTCTGCTGATTTCCTGCCTAGTTGTGACATTCATCGGGTGCAGACATTCATGGTGGTCTGCTGATTTCCTGCTTAGATTTTCGCTACTTTCCTGATTCTCATCGTTTTTGTTTTTGTTTATGAGCATCTATTGTCTGTGGTTTTCTATTTTATCCGCGACTTTATTCCTTTATTTATCTGCCTAGGTTGATAATTTATTTGTTTATATATTTAACTCGTTTGTAGTATTTATTTATCAGATCTATTATGCGATATATTTATTTATTTATTTTATTTGTTTTGTTTTATTTGGGTTGAGGTTATGTGTCTAGCTGTTTAGTTTATTTGTCTAAAGAGTTTAATTTGGTTGTAAATATATTTGTATGTTCTTCCTTTATGAAGTGTTTGGTATCTTTTTCTATTCCCATCCTAGTGTATGACCCGTTGCATCAATCTCTTCTCCGTTGCCTAAGGAGAGAGGCATTACTTACTCAAACACCAATGAGAATTGCCAGATGGCGCATAGAGAACACAGACAAAGGAATTGGTATAAATTCGGAAGTGAGAATACTGAGATCAGAAGTATCCAACATAAGGAATAAAATGGCCGATAGACAAATGGAGAAGGGCGGACCACAGGAGGACACAGAGGGGAGTGAAAACAAGGAATTAAAACAAGCAATTGAGGACATGCATAAAAGTCTGGCAACCATAAGAAAAGAACTGGAAGCGGAGAGATTACTCACAAGAGGAATGGCTAGGGAACTGGAAACCACCAAAACAGAATTGAAAATACAGAAAGAAGAAAACAAAACAATCAAGAACAAGTTAAAAGAACTGGCCCTGAAGACGGAAAAAACCAAACGAGAACTAACTGACAACACATCAGACATAGATCACATGAATGAGATACTAATAAAACACACTGAGACAATAAAAATGAAAATGTCAGACATCGAAAGGTGAAGAGAGAAATGGAAAAAGACATAGTTTTAATCAGAGAATCCATAGACTTACGACCGAGCAAAGACCAGATGACTGACATACTTCGGAATATATGCAAAAGAGCGACAGACGGCCGGATATCAATGGAGGAACTCCCCGAAATACTGGCAGAAACGATGAATGAGACAAGCGAGGAGGACAGTAATGACGAATAACCAAGGAAAGACCCTTAGGCAACGGAGAAGAGATGCAGCGGGTCATACACCAGGATGGGAATAGAATAAGATACCAAATACTCCAAAAAGTAAGAACATACAAATATATTTATTACCAAATTAAACTCTTTAGACAAACAAACTAAATAGCTACACACATAACCTATACCCAAATTAAATAAATAAATATGCCACATAAGAGATCTGATAAATAATTACCACAAACGAGTTAAATATATACACAAATAAATAATTAATCTAGGCAGATAAATAAAGGAATAAAGTCGCGGATAAAATAAACCACAGATAATCGATGCTCATAAACAAAAACAAAAACGATGAGAATCAGTAGGGCAGCGGACTTGCAAAAACTGGTCAATCAATTTATAGCAAGAACAGGGAAAGATATATAAACGACTACCATCGAATGAAGAGGATAGTAACCTTCAATCCGTTGAAACAACTAACAGTGATGTCGAATAACCAAGGACAATAGTCCGTCCGTCCGTCCAATTTGTAAAAAAAACAAAACTTTCCACCTTGTTTCAACCAGCCCGTGTGGCATCGGTTATAATAGCGGTGGTTCATGGTGCCTGAATTATTACTTTCTTTATGTGCCAGTAGAATCTGACTTATATTGTGCGCAGACAATGTCTGTTTATTACTTTATTTATGTGCCAGTAAAATCTGACTTATATTTTCTTTTTTTTCTTTTTTTTTATTCAGCCAAGTATTTATTGTAAATATGCAATGTTCATTTATGTATTATTATGAACCATATTTTACAGACGAATGAATGTTTTAACATAAGTATGGTGTCTGACTCTCACTGACTCTCAGCCATAAGCAGATAGAAAGGATGGAAAGGATACAGAATGAAGCTATGCGCATTATTCTTGGATGTACAAGAGATACAGCATGCAGGGCGATGCGCTACCTTCTTGATTTTCCAACCATTGAAGAGAGAACTGGGAAAATATTTTGCAAAATTCTTGAAAAAAGATTACGAACTACTTTAGAACCCCAGCTAAGCGAAACGCAGCTTGGATTTAGGAAAAACAAAGGATGCACAGACGCCATTTTTGCTCTTAGACAACTTATAGAAAAATCAATTGAATTCAATGAAACACTCTACTTAGCCTTTGTTGACCAAGAAAAGGCATTTGATAGGGTAGATAGAAACAAGCTGTGGGAAATCCTTAAACAATATGGAGTGAGTACACATCTAACAAACCTATGTAGAAGTTTATACGACAACAGTGAATGCATAGTGAGAGCAACTGGAGGACACTCAGAACCCTTCACCATAAGATCTGGAGTACGACAAGGTTGTGTCCTGTCCCCTCTCTTGTTCATAACATATATAGACAACATATGTAAAGAAACCAGCCAAGCAGAGACAGCAAGAATACCGCATGACGAGAACACAGAAGAAGAACCATCTGCAAATCTAACCATTAGAGAACTCCTGTTTGCGGACGACCAAGCACTAATAGCAAAATCAGAAGCTGAATTACAAGACCACATGAATAGTCTAAACGAAATGTGTAGGGAACATAACATGAAAATTAGCACAAGCAAAACAGAGGTAATGACTATAACTAAAGAAGAACAAACAGCAACAATTCACCTAAACGAACATCCCTTGAAACAAGTAAAGAGCTTCAAGTACCTAGGAAGTATAATATCATCAAATGGCAGATCAGAAGACGAGATCGAAAATAGGTGCAATAAGGCAAATCAACTCATTGGACAAATGGCACCAATACTAAAGAACAAACATGTATCAATAACTACTAAGAAAGCACTTTACAACACAATCTTCCTACCAACTCTGTGCTACCAATGCCAAACCTGGACAATGACAGAAAAAGAGAAAAGAAAAATCACAACAACAGAAATGAGGTTCCTGAGAAGAATACTCAACGTATCAAGAAGAGATAAGATCAGAAATGAAGAAATCAGGACTAAAGTGGGGGTTAAAGCTGCTCTAGATTTTATTAGAAAGCAGCAAGTCAAATGGTTTGGCCATGCAAGTAGGCTACCAGTCAACAGCATGCCACAACAGGCAATGACGTACAGACCAGATGGAAACAGAGGAAGAGGCCGACCACGTAAACGCTGGACGGAGGGAATAACAGAATCCATGGGAATGTCGATATACTAAGCCCATAACCGGGCACTCTCACGAAGTTTATACTTCACCTCGACACCGCAAGGTACAAGAGGAACATGATGAGATGAGAGAGATGAAGAGAGAATACAAGGTTGCAGGGCACGCGCCTACCTCAGAATTAACGCAAACACACACCATCCACTGCATAGTGAAATTAGGAAGGTGAAGGGCAGCAGGTTAAAAAGAGGACGGTCGTGGGTGGGTCAAGCCGAAGACATTCTTCAACAGGTGTGTTCACTTGAGGACTTAGAACCTGGCGAGGTGTGGGTGCAAGTGCCAACAGACTTCTGCACATCCTTTTCAGTTTGCATCCAACTAGATAGAAAATGCAGACAAGAAAATCCGGCTGCTGTTGAGGCTAAAGTACAAGCGTTGATTTTCGAGAATTCGCTAGACTGTGACGCGGTCATCTACACAGATGGGTCGGTCGTCCGACATGTGAGAAGCTCATGGGCCTTTACAGCTCGGGCCGGAGGGAGAATTGTGAAGGAGGACTCAGGTGCTTTCACTGAAACCACAAGTAGCCTGACCATGGAAGTCATGGCAGTAAGTAAAGCAATAACATGGCTCGAGACACAGACATTCACTAGGGCTTGTTTCAACTTGGTGACAACTGGTAAGATCGAGGGGAACAGACCAAGGGGAAGACCTAGAAACAAGTATCTGGATGGCTTGGCCTTGTGGCATGGTCGAGACAAAAACACGGAACTGATCCACGACTCTGTTGATCGAGTGAGATGGCAGAACATGACCGCCCACGCTTACCGGCATGGCACATGATGGATGGATGGATGTTTCCTTAGCGACTCAATGAACATGATCAAGAGGATAGTGGAGGGGTCGATCCGAAGAGAATGGTTGCTGCCTCTGGAGCGGTCTCGGCTGACAAAGATTAGTTTCATTTTCGTGCCAGGGAATGCGGGACGTTGGGTGGGAGGTGTGAGACAATTTATATGCTATTAATGTATAGTGCTCTTTATAAATGAAAAGTGGCTTATAATTTTATAACACATAAAATTATTTGAACCGCTATGTTAACATGTTAAAACAACTTACTATAGTTAGTAAGTTTGTCTATATATATACGTATTGATCTAAAAAAATCTTTGTAGTTATATTTAGTTTAATAGCTGGAATTATGAATGAGATTTCATAGAAATATTTTAAATATTAATTATTTCCCTTACACATCAAAGTATTATTATGTCCCTTAATATTATATTCTTTAATTTGTAAAAGAAACCTGTTTACACTCTTTGGCGCGCGTAGGGCTTATGCTAGCTCCATAATTATATAAGCTAATGGGCGCTCTGCTGGTATCCTTGGCCTAAGCGTTAGCGACTTTCTCCGTAATCCCGTATACTCTCGTGAGTAACGAGACGTGCGTGAGAATCGGTGGCGGTTCTCTCCGCGTCGGTAACTTACGGGGTATGTGAGCTGGTCGCTCAGAAATCAATGGCAAACTACTGAGAGTAATCTTGCCAAAAAATCAACAATCAGCTGAAAGACGCTGGTGTTGACAGCGATGTCCTGTAAAGGATATGCGAAGAAAAACAACAACAACAACAAAGGCAACGAACAAACAAAAATGGGTACTTGAAGATGACGTGATCAATATCACGCCGTCTTCTTTAGTTCCCAAGACAAAGCCTGGTAGCAATTTTAGGCTGGCTGAGAAGGGAATCAGTTGCCAATTTTCAACATCCACCTCGATGAGGATTCGACCTCATGAACACCGGGCCAGTAGGCGGGCGTCTAACCACTAGGCTATTGCTGCTACCGAAATGAAATAGGGTTGTCTGAAACACAAGTGAACAGTCTAATAACCGAAAAATATTACTTAGAGAATGGATGCGCGATGGAGAGAAAGCAAGAACAGTGAAAATACATTCTATTTAATAGAAAGATAGTGTCGGAGATCATTGCAGCCAGCCTTAATTGTTTAGACGGCGTATGATTGATTGGCATGTATGTGCACATCATTGCTCCTTGATAATGGCATCATAATGACCAACCTGTACCTTCCCAGACTAATGCGTTGTGGATACATCCACTGCGAAACTCCTGAGGCTGATACTCGATCCCTCATCATATCTTCACCTTTCCCGCCTTTCTCTGCCTGAGTCCTTATTGTCACATACCTATTCCTTCCTCCACCAGCTACGAATTTATCTGGGGTATTCACTGGGTCGTTCCCACCCCCTTTCGCCCAAATGACCGCTCATCCTCGCACTGCTTAAAGAAGCTGAGAAAATCCGGAAGCCCCTATCCCCTTTTGACAACAATCACCTTCAAATTACTATCCTATTTGTGGCTGACTCAGTTACAGTATTACTAATTTGAGCCAGGCGATGGACCCTAATATAACTTCTTTTCTAATGTTGAACGGGGTAGGGGTAATGGTAGAATGGAATGGAATCATCCGCTCTTGAGTCACATTCTGGAGCTCTGATAAGTAGAATACTTATTTGTCATTTTAAAATCGCATTATGTTATTATGCCTTAATACAATCACTGTAGTGTCATCTCCGGGTTTGATAGGTTGTTTTGCTTTCTTGTGTTTTGTTTGCTAATGACGGCTTGTCACCGTAATGTTCTTTGTTTTTCGAAATTGTTTTTTGTAAAGCTGCTCTATACTTCATGTATATATGTGACAAAATGCTGCGAGTACACCAGAATGCATTTCTACAGGGAAGTATTCTACAAAGAGAGAAAGGAAAAACTAGAGGAATAAATTCAGGCTCCTTGGTGGCTAGTCAGTCATGAGGCAGTCAGACTGTTTTATCAAGAGAGTTGTAAAACCACACAGTGGGAAACTGATCTGTGACTGGAAACTCTCAACATAATACAAATATGGCTAGATGCTCAGGAGGAGACAATAGGTGGCCTGGGGGACTGATAACATGCCAGTCTAGCCATTCAACGTGTTAAATGCAAAACTGATAATAGCGCCACACTGCAGAGCAGAATGAAATGGACGGTGTGAAAGGAATCATTCACCCGCGAAGGCTAGGAATGAATTGACATCTGGACAAGGAAAATCGCTCAACCGCGAAGGCTGACTGCCTTGTGAAACAGACCAGACACAAAAGGTGTGAAAGTCCAGATGAATCAGGAATACCAGAGGGTGTTAAGTGTCTGATGGAGGCAATTTAAACTGGGAAATGTTAACCTTAAACCAGACAGAGTGACCCCCCAGGAGATAAGCGTAATTACGAGAATGAAATAAATAGGCTAGGTTTGGAAGGTTTCAAATCAGAATAAGTCCGACATTTGAACAGGTATGCAACTATCTCAATATTTCGTTCTGTAGTCAGATGTATGATTCTTATGTTGGCTAGACTTCACAAGAAATGTTATTCCTTAGTAACTTAGACTTAGGGACTTTCAATCTATATCTGACCTAGGTTATTTCAAGAACTATCATTGTCTCATGTTACTTGAGTGTGCACTATTCTTTCTTAGTTCAGTGTACTATATCATATTTCTATACGTGTTACTTTTGCTATACAAGTAGAAACCTTTTGCGAGGCAGACTTTGAGTATGTTCTGGGCATAGTTTTGACTTTCATTTATCATGTTAGGTGTCTGTTACTCTATGAAAACTATTAGTTTCTCAGTTGTTGTAGATAATCATGTTACTACAATTTTTGTATTCATACTACGTATGTAGGAATACCTTCATATGCCTAATGTTTAAGTACATGTTGGATATATGTATTTGTAATATGAATATACGATGCTAGGACTATGCTTCGTACATATTCTTTTTATGTGTATACGTCACATTTCGTATATATATACAAACTAACTCATTGTTGTGCCATTTGTAAGAATAACATTATATGTCTATTTTGAATTAATATACTTTATGTGTGTTGGGTATTTGATATATCGATTTGTCAAATGCAAACCTACCAATATGAAAAGTCTTATGCTATTGTGTGCGCATAGGCACATTGCCTATTGATTGTGTTTGAGGTAGAGGCGTAGTGGTGTGGACATTACCCACACTCGGTATTGGGTGTATGGTCCCCTTAACCCTTTCAGTGTGTTGTGGACGAGCGCTTACGGTAACTCACGGGGATCTTTCACATAGCTGATCACGGTATGTAAGCCCGGAGATCAGGTACTATTAGAATATCACTACCGACCCTTTAATCTGCGAAACCAAATGTTGGATGGTACTTACTGTGAGAAACTACGTGTCTGTATTAGCGACATGGACATAGGACAGTGCATTCCTCATGACGGGACGTTATTAGGGATGGCAGAAATGTAATAATTACAGGCGTGTTATAATAGAAAAGTCCTTCCCAGACTAGACGGCAGGACAGAGATGTAGGGGAGAGTGAACACAGTAAAGCTGGAAGAGAGACACAGCCAGACATGTCATTGTGGGTGTGTTTACGGTGACATATTGTATGTATTACTTAGGATGGTACTGATGTAGAGCTAGACATATTCTTGACTTTTCCTTCCAAGCTCTCAATAAGAGCACCTGAGTATAGATCCCAAGAACTAGGGACGACTAGGTAGTGTCAGGACTGGCAGGCGTCAGAAGACCGGAAAGCTGATTCTACTGGAGAGTGGAGATCTGACCATAGCTGCTTAGCTGATCTTGACCACAGATCCAAACAGGATCCAAGGATCTCAGAGTTATGTATATGTACTTTCCATCATTTCACATGTATGAGTGTATAGTGCATAGTTAACCACCACCATCATGATAATCATCCATGACTAATGATAGACAATAAATGTTGTAGTTTGTTTTAAACTAAGTTATCTGTTATTTTTCCAATCGTCTCTGCATTTGTGTGTGTACATTGGTAGGGGTGTACTTAGACACCAGGGAAGGGAACAATCAGGGGAGAAAACCTGCACTGGGTTAGTAGTCAATTTGTAGACTTAAATCTAACTCAGCTAACCGTCTCCTTCCCACTCCTTGGCGAATATTAAGCAGAGCTAATTTCATTTTGTTACGAGCTGTACTCTTGATATTCATAGGCTTAATCTGTAGTTCAGCCATATAGATTTTGTCCCTAGGCACTTTCTGACTATTTGGGGTTGCTCGCCAGTGAATAATACATTCAACTAGGCGTTGGCGCACCCCACTTCTGACAATATAATACTTTTAACAGTAATCGCAGAGTCACTACGAAGTCTTTCTGTTTGCATAAGCCAGGATTTAGACTCTTAATTGTTGAGTTTTAGACATCTAATTGTGAGGCTTGGGCGTATTTTGAGTAACGGTTTATTACTCGTCAAATACATACAGTATGTGAAACGTCTTTGTTTAGTTCTCTTTATGGTCGCAGTTTAGTAGCTGTTGAGAGATGGCCGAGTTTTGACTTGTATAGCCTGTCGACTCCACAGGGTTTTCTAAAGACTCTCTTTTCCACCCATCCCCGTATATGTTCGGTTACTCGATTTGCTAGTACTGTAACTCGTAGTGGCGTTATATCACACTTGTTTCCCATTGGCGACATCTGTGGTTACTACTGCCATATTGCTTCGATTCTCGAGTTTATCCCCTTACTATATATTCAAATTTCTTCTGTTTCTCCCCGCTTTATCTCACCCCACTCCTAGCAACTAGTCTCATTATCATGATGTATCATACCGATAAGTGTTTTGCCATCTCACGCGATCGCTAGAGTCGTGGATCAGCTCCGTGTTCTTGTCTCGGCCATGCCACGTGGCCAAGCCATCCATTATCTATTCTCCACCCTTTACTCTCTTCCAACTCAATTGCCCGCCATTTTCACCGGACTATGTTTAAGCCTCTCGGTTTCTCAGACATGATGGTATGCATCACACCTTACAAGATCTTCCTATTGTCGACTATACCGAGATTTCCGCCCGAATTCACCCTTTGTATATGTGATCGCCTAGTGCGACACAAGATAGTGGTGTCACCAATACTGGCATCCCTTGCAGTGCCCCTGGGTATGATGGGAAGCTGCTCTGGAAAAGTTAATAAATAGGCGTGCCCGTTAGTTTCCCGCCCTCTCCGATCGTAACAACCGTGGCCGGGGGAGCGATTATGCTCATATCGAAGAAGGAGGCTTGAACCAGCCTTCCCCAGTCACTGGACCAGAGCAGAGAGTTACCAATGCCCCTAGAGTAAACCAAGACTGGCTTGTGTGGTCCACAGCGCAGCCGACGGGGTACACAAGCCCTGAAAGGATCGAAGAAATCCATGAAAACTGTAATTGGCAATGTGTAATCCCGCTCTCATGGCCCTTGGCCATGGTTGTTGTTTATAGAGCAAACTTGAGCCACAGCTCTGGTTAATGTCGTTTTTAGGCCACTCACACCTCCATTCGTATACCTGTTTATATCACTGTTTATGCCCATATATCTTTGCTGTTATAGTTATGGTTCTGTTATTGGTTACATCATGGCTCTACGCTGTATCTGGTCCCAGTCGGCCTATGTGATGCGGGTGTCTTGTGTGGGTATTGAGGGTACCCTTCGACTCAACTGAACATGGTTGAGGTCTCACTGTCATTTAGAGACCGCCCCTGTAGTCGGTGCTAGGCAGCAGTTATCTCTAACTGTGGGATTTCGGGTTCCTATTTCTGTGAGTTCCGTGAGTCATGAGATGATATCAACGGAAAGTCCTTACCTGTTGTTACCCTTATTGTTTACGCTGAGGCTTCTTTGTTGCCATGTTCTTGCTGGTTTGTGGAGATGGGTACCCAGTCACGTTCATAGCGATGTTAAGCAGCAGTGATGTCCACTGTGGGAACATAGGTTTCCATATCTGCATATGTCAGTTGTGCGACATGTCAGGATGTCTGTTTGTCCCTGAATCATGCAGTTCTGTCAATAAAAGTCTAATTTTGTTGTTCTTAATTTGTTTAGTTTATTTTATAGTTTGTTGTGCAAACTCATTGATCCTGTTGCAGTCCAACAGTGTAATCTTTTGTCTGGGGTATACAACAGTATATTCCCCGCCCAAAAAAACTCCTGGAGTCTTCTGTCTAACTCTCTATATCTTTTCTTGTTAACTGAGGAGAATGTATAAAGTGCTCGTTCTCTCTTTCTTCTTATTATCCTTTTCTTATCTGGCCTACTAGAAGTCAGTGTTGTGCTTCTTTATCTTTGAGCACCTAAGTATAGGAAATTATATCTTCCTGTCCTTTATATTCTCCTCCTGTGACATATATTTGGAACCTCTTAGATGAGTACTTCATATCTTATTTCGTTCTTCTTGCTTATTTTTCTGTTAACATTATTACATAACACTATGCCATAACGTGGTTTCTCTCGTGTAATTTCCGTGTGTGTGTATGTGTGTATATGTGTGTGTGTGTTGTGTGTGTGCGCTTTTTGTTGTTGTATGCTGCTTATCGCCGCAATTTCCTCTAATTTTTAAATAATTTATTATTCTAATTTTTTAAAGTTAATCTACACTTTCCGGCTGCGTGACGAAGTGTTTACAGACGCAGTTCGTAATCCCGCATACCCGAATTCGTAACACAGCTGCAGGAGATTTGGCAGCAGACCGTATTGCGTTGTGTTTTTACGAAGTGGTATGGGTACAGTCGTTCAGAAAGCAACCCATCCATCATGTGCCATGCCGATAAGCGTGGGCGGTCATGTTTCACCATCTCAATGGATCACCAGAGTCGTGGATCAGTTCTTTGTTCCTGTCACGACCATGCCACGTGGCCAAGCCAGAAGGCAGGCAATTGCAAACTACTGAACGTAAACTTGCCAAGAGATCACAACAACAACAAATGCCGGTGTTGACTGCGACGTCCTGAAAAGGATATTTATAACTAACTTAACAATCTACACTTCATGTTTTCAAATTCTTCTTCTTCTTCTTCTTCTTCTTCTTCTTCTTCTTCTTCTTCTTCTTCTTCTTCTTCTTCTTCTTCTTCTTCTTCTTTCGTTCGCCTGAAGTATGTCTATAACTGCTATGTTATCTCTTGTATGAATCTAACAGTCTTTTTTAGTTCACTTAGCGGTCCATAGAGTTTATCTTCCACTGTTGTCTCTCTGGGCCAGAAGGTTCGCTTGGATATGTTGTAGTTTGGGCAGTCCTGGAGTATGTGCTCTGCTGTCTGCGAAGCCAAACCACATGTGCACATGGCTGAGTCACTAATTTTAAATTTTGTATACATGTGGTTGCGTAATCTATTGTGTCCTGTTCTGAGGCATAGAATAATGACCTGTTCTGGTCTGTCCTTAACGTGGTAGTCGTCTTGAGTAGGGTTTGGTGGCCTTCTGACTGATTTGATCATTCTCTTCTTTTGGTGGTATGTAATGGGTACATCAGGTTGTTCTTCTTTTGCTCCTTTCTTAGCCAGTCGATCAGCTCTGTCGTTTCCGGGTACTCCACATTGGGATGGTATCCACTGTATGGTGACCTTATAGTAGTGGGTTAGGTGGTAACTGATTAGCATTTCTGGATTGTGGTGCTGGATTGACCCCAATCCAGCTGGATTGGGGTTAGGGGTTAGGGGTTAGGGGTTAGGGGTTAGGGTTAGGGTTAGGGTTAGGGTTAGGGTTAGGGGTTAGGGTTAGGGGTTAGGGTTAGGGGTTAGGGCTTAGGGTTTAGGGGTTAGGGTTAGGGTTTTTTGTCTTCTCCTAATTAGATTTTCTGGATTGACCTCGCTGGATTGCCCCCAATCCAGCTCGAGACCAGTGCGGTTTGGGTAGGGTAGGTATCTAAGTCATATGTAAGGGTTGATACATCTAATAAAAGACATGTTTTCTAAGAGCAGATAACTGTGTGTATTATATTTTAAATAGTTGTAAAAAAAAAAATTAAACTAAATTAAACAACAACCAAAGGCGCGCGGTGGCGGGCGGCGGTCGCCGGGTGCGGGGGCGCTCGCCGGGTGCGGGCGCGCGGTAGCGGGTTCGAGCCCCATAAAATACGTCACATAAGTAGGTAGGTGGTCATTGATGAGTGTCCACACGGGTGGTTATTGGTGACTGCCCACTAGTCCAGTCAGCGGACCAATGAATAGCGGTTATATACTCGTAATAATAAGGGCCAAACGACTCTTTCCGTAAAATGTCAAAACTTAAAAAACACACAGAGATGTACAGGCACAATCTGGTACAAAAAAAATCAATACTGATTCTCCTAACAACTAATCCAGGAGCTTATCGTCGTCGTAATGGACTAGGTGGGTTATTACTGTTATTAATATATCCGCCGTGGCGAATAGATCGTGATATTAATAAAGAGCCATATAAACGTCGATAGAGGATTAAGAGCTTAACACCTATGGTCGGGCACCCAATAAAAATCAATAGCACTACTTTCATTTCTTCTCATAATTGCTGGCAGGAGCTTATAGGATTAATCATCATTGCAATGCGCGCAGTAATACATGGTGTCAGTTGGTGTAGTCCACATCAGCACAACTCACTATAAATACTGGGAATAAACGCTATAGAAACCACATTCGCCCAGGCCGCTGAAGAAGATATATTGGAGGAAAACCAGACGTGGACCATCGTTGCACTAGGTGAGTATATTGTCTTGCTGGTAAAACATATGCTCGTGTGTGAGCCTGTGTGTCTCTGTGTCTGTCTGTCTTTCTGTCTGTCTGTATGTATGTATGTCTGGCTGTCTGTCTGTAGATATGTCTATATTCTGTGTGTGTGTGTGTGTGTGTGTGTGTGTGTGTGTGTGTGTGTGTCTGTATGTATGTAGGTGTGGTTATGTGTATGCGAGTGTGTATGTATACATGTGTATATGTGTGTCTATATGTCTGTATGTGTGTGTGAGTATGTATGTATATCTGTATATATGGCTGTGTGTGAGTATGTATGGGTGTGTATGTATATATTTATGTATGTATATACGTACACGTATGTGTATGTGTGTATGTGAGTGTATATGTATATGTGTATGTCTATTTGTATGTGTGTATGTATGCAAGTGTGAATGTGTATGTGTGTATGTATATATATATATATATGCATGTGTGTGTATGTATATATGCATGTGTGTGTGTGTGTGTGTGTGTGTGTGTGTGTGTGTGTGTGTGTGTGTGTGGGCGGCTAAGTGTACTTATGTGTGCGCCCTTCTTGGTGGAACTGGTTGGTAATGTATTGTGTCTTGCTTCCACAGAGCGCCTTGTATCTAACCTATCAAAGGGCCGCCACCAGCTAGTCGAGCTTGCCGACAACCAACGGCGCCTTGTATCAACATAGCAAAGGGTCACCACTAGCGACTTGATCTTGGGTAGCGACTCGATCTTGTCAACAAACAGCATTGCCTTGTGTCTGACCAAGCGAAGGTTCATCACCCGTGGAGTGGTACTACAAGCAGGTATTATGTATATGTATATTTGTATATATGTATGTATGTCTGTATATGTGTATCCGTATATGTGTGCATGTGAATACTGGTAACTTTGCTAGCTGAAACTAAATGGTAATAGTTCATATACTCCAATGGTGATATGAAGACAACACTAGAACGCCTCTCTTGCTGTTCGTTCTGTACAAAGGGGTTGTTTGTCCTTATGTTTTAAACTTAAGGGGGTCTGTTAACTTCAATCAGTCATATCTTGTGGTCTTTCATATTCAGTGGTAACAAATCATGCTCCGAACTTGTGAGTTCTTCAAATGTAATATCTAGACCAGGTGTCAAACTATATTGAGTGTCTCTTGTTAAAGTTAGAAAAAAAAAATATGTTCTTAACTTCACATTCTCAATAAAGATTAATTTTATATATGGCTGTGTCACTGTCTACCTAATGGCAACTTATTTAAAATTATATTACACACATGTATGATATCGGATGTTAGCTCAATATAAAATATGAAAATTAAAAATTATTGGTGAAAACTAAAAATGTTTGTGATTGCTACTTTCACAGGTGTACGTGGTCAACCTGGTAGAATACAAAGAACCAGTATCCTTGTACGCAAACAGCCACTATTATAAAAAGCGCAGGTGATTAAATATAAAGAAAAGTGTACCAACCCGCAACAAGCAGCCGACTAACAGTAATTTACATTATTATCAACCGAAAGCATGGCCACTAACCAGAAAAATATTCATCTGTGTCCTACCTGTAACAAAGGCTTCACTGAACGCCACAATCTCACACGTCACATTCGAACAGTCCACAAAACCGAAACTCACACATGCCACATCTGCGGCAATCTATACAACAGAAAAGACACATTGCAACACCATTTAAGAACACACCACCAGACACCCATGACATCAACTACACCCGCAGCATTAAACATGGACACTACACCTCCAACACACATGGACAATATACCTTCAACATCAAACACGGATACTAAAAAATCATCGAGAAAAAGAAAAGCACATTCAGACCCACAATCACTTAAGAAACAGAAACACAATAACGAGCAAGTGGTAGCAGAGGAAGCCGACGTAGAGATAGATGAGAGAGTAGAGCTAGATGAGGAGCTAAAGACGTTAGACAAACTCCCCACCGTCGATAATATCCAACAGACATATAGAGACAACTGGCAGGCCCTTAGGACTCATCACAAGATCAACAAACATATATCAACCTATAATTTTTTTCACCGACCAGACTCGACACAACCAATAGACTGGACCGAGAAACTAGCGACTGTGTTTAGTAGTCAGACAAGCCGATTTAAGGTAAATTATAGCCATCACATGATGTTACGTCATAAGGAGACGAATGAACTTAGATTTTTCCATTCATCGTCAAATAATGCCTGTGCACTCGACGTACCCTTTTTAGTAAACAATGAACAAGACTTTGATGACTTTATAACCATAGTTCAGGAAAGTGATATGTTCAACTACGCCCTACACAACAGACCCGACTCTACGTATTTGGTAGAGACAATCCCCGCGACTAGTTTCTATGTATATCACATCAATGAGCACCCAATAGGTTGTTGTCTAAAGGGCTTACCTGACCACATAAGACACAACTACGGTATCAATATTTTACAATACGACTCACATAACAAACAATACACTGACAATTTGTGTCTCTTTCGATGTCTGGCGGTATTTAAAGGAAAACCTGTGACAGATCTTAGAAAACATACCAGTCGCTTAGCTAACCAGTGGCAGAAATACCAGAAACTAGAGTCGTTAGAAAACTTCCCAGGGGTTAGGCTTATCGACATGCCCAGTATAGAAAAATGTTTTAAGGTAAAGGTAGACATATTTGAATTCAACGAGACCCAGGCCCTGGTCCCCAAACTTCGCGGTAGTGGGGAATACGCTAAAACGTTGCGAGTATTATTATATAAAGATCACTTCATGTACATTAATGACTTTGATAGAGTAGCCAAGTCATTTGGGTGTAGCGAGTGTGGGAAGTTGTGGAGGGGTTTCTGGGATATGGATAGACATACTCAGACCTGTCGTGGGGGGGGTCCCTGTGAACAGTTATAAAGGAGGGGTCTATACTGTGACAGAGACTGTGTGGGAGACCATTAGCTCATTGGGGGTCAAGGTAGATACCAAGTACATATATCCTTATAGGGCTGCCTACGACTATGAATGTTACTTCGAGACAAACAATCTACCAGGGGAAACCAAGTCTACCAAATTTCTAGGTAAGCATGTCCCACTTAGCTGGTCGATCGCGTCAAATGTCCCTGGGTTCGAGGACCCCGTCTGCCACATCACAGCAGGTAATCCTCTGGCCTTGGTGAGAAAGATGGTTGAATATCTGACTCAAATCGCCGAAGCAGCGTACGCCGAATTACGAACTAAGTTCGATTGGTTATACACACGATTAGAAGAGCTAAATGAACACAAATTAATGGCTAAGTTAGACGAGTACATGCAGGAAATGCCGGTGATAGGATTTAACTCGGGGAGGTATGATATAAATCTAATTAAGCCTTATTTGATAGAGTCCTTCCTCTCTGCAACTGATGACCCCTTTAAATACATAGTGAAGAGAAACAATAATTTCATGGCCATTTCCACAGAAAAACTTAAGTTTTTGGATATAGTTAACTATTTAGCCCCAGGATTTAGCTACTCCAAATATTTAACGGCCTATGACGTAGAAGAGACCAAGGGATTCTTTTGCTACGAGTATATCACCTCATTAGATAAACTACAAGAGACTCGCTTACCTCCACACAAGGCTTTCCATTCGCAGCTGAAAAACTCCAACATTTCAGCTGCTGATTACGATGTTTGCCAGCGAGTATGGAGCGAGAACCATATGTCGACACTGGCAGACTTCCTAAGGTGGTACAACAACAAGGACGTGCGACCATTTATTAAAGCGTTAAAGACTCAGGTTAAATTTTACAAGGGCTTAGAAGTAGATATTTTCAAAGATGCCATCTCAGTGCCCGGGGTGACCCTAAAGTACCTGTTTAAAACCATCCCCAAGAATATAGTGTTTTCACTATGTTCCAATAAGGAGAGTGATCTGCACACTACCGTTAGAAAAAATATTGTTGGGGGCCCCTCGATTATATTCCATAGATATCATGAGGTAGATAAGACCAGGATTCGAGGGGGTGAAGTAGTTCAGAGTGTGAAAGGGTACGATGCCAACGCTCTATACCTGTGGGCTCTGACACAGAAGATGCCCACCGGTTTTCCTGTGATAAGATATGCAGAAGATGGGTTCAAGCCCCATAAAACCAGAGTGTACATCGTCCAGTGCAGAGAGTGGTTGGCCTGGGTACAACACAGTCAAGGCATACAGCTACAAACACAGTTTAATGGGCGGGAGATGTCTCTAGGAGAACGACATATCCGTGTAGATGGTTGGGATAAGAAGACTCGAACCGTCTACCAGTTTCACGGGTGCTTATTTCACGGGCATCAAGACTGTGTGCTGACACAGGGTATTGATGTTAACCCGGTGAGCAACAAACCCTTGACAGAGCTGTATGCCAACACACTTCAGATTCACGAGTATCTGAAGAAGGAGGTGAATGTTACGGTCGTGGAAATGTGGGAATGTGCGTGGAAGTCTCTAAAAAAGACTAATACCACCATTAGGAACTTCGTGAAGACGACATTCCCATACATCGCACCCTGGCATGGTTACCAGGCTATAGACCAAGACAAGATTCTCAAGGCTGTAAAAGACGAGACTTTGTTTGGTCTAGTGGAATGCGACATCCACGTACCAGAAGAGTATAAAGAGTATTTCTCTGAAATGACTCCCATCTTTAAAAACACCGATGTGTCTAGAGCCGACATTGGTGAACTTATGAGTCAGTACGCCGAGAAACATAAGTTGTTGAATAGACCACGTCGGACTCTGATAGGTAGTTATATCGGGGAAAAGATCCTATTGGCCACACCATTGCTAAAATGGTATTTGACGCATGATCTAAAGGTCACTAAAATATACCAAATAATTGAGTATAAACCTGAGAAGTGCTTCGAAAAGTTTGGTAAGGAGGTGTCTGCCGCCAGACGGGCCGGTGACAGCAATACGGCTTATACTATTAAAGCTGAGACTATGAAACTGCTGGGAAATGCAGCCTATGGCAAAACATTAACCAATAAGGCCAAGCACACCAAGGTTTCATATTGTCGTGGGGCTGGGACGTCAAAGTTGGTGAATCAACCTCTATTCAAAAATATGACCAGGCTGTCAGATGATGTGTTTGAGGTGGAGTCTCTAAAGAAGACCATCTTATGGGATCTACCCCAACAAATAGGCTTCTTTGTGTACCAGTACGCAAAGTTGCGCATGTTAGAATTTTACTATGACTGTTTAGATAAGTTTATAGATAGGAAAGATTTTCAGTTGTGTGAAATGGACACTGATAGTCTGTACTTAGCCCTTAGCGCCCCAACCTTAGCACAGGTCGTCAGACCTGAACTTCAGGAAGACTTTTATAGCGTCTATAGCTCCTGGTTCCCAGCTGAGGTCTGTGATAGCCATAAAAAGGATTTTATTAGCAGTAGGGGCGTTGTACCAACCTGTGACTTGTGTAGAGATAAGCGACTCTTCGACAAAAGAACCCCTGGGTTATTTAAGTTGGAGTATGAGGGGCGGGGAATGGTCTCCTTATGCAGCAAGACATATCACTGTTTTGGAGACTACAATAAAACCAGTACAAAAGGGTTGACAAAATACCACAACACCCACCTTGACAGAGACACTTTCTTAAATGTACTCGACACACAGACAACCAGTGGAGGGACAAATATAGGGTTTAAAACACAGGATTCCTCTGTCCTCACATATCAACAGCACAGAGAGGCCTTATCCTATTTTTATATTAAAAGAAAAGTACAAGCAGACAAAGTTACCACCTCACCACTAGACATTTAACATTCACTCACATGGCCTTTTGTTTATTAGTGTAAATGTGTATCATACTATGTAAAACCCGTTTGTGTGTACATAACTTTGTACTTTTTTTCTACTTTTTTTTTTCATCTCGAGGGATAATATTTTCCTTGGTCAATGAAACTTGTGTGTTCTATAATATGATCCATTAAAAACTTTTATGTGTGTTCATATTGTACTGTGATAGCCTTGTGAAATTGGTGGTACAGTGAAATTGATGGTACAATGAAATGTCTACATCATTGAAACTAAAAATATTTGTGAATATGTTACTGCTTTTGTAAATTGATGACGGTCACATTTTTCACTTGGGTGCCATATAAATGCAATTTGTAAACACTTGAAATGCTTTTTAATGTACTTTGTAAATGAATGTGCTGAAAATACACAGTCATGATATTGTTGTCGATAAAATTGACTTGTTGAATATGTTTTGTACACTATTGAAATTGTATCCCATACTGGATTTTGCTGAAAAAAATAAAAGCTATGAAAACCAACTGGTGTGTTTGTTGGTTTATTTCAGTGGTATGAGTGGTTTTTGTTTTCCCCGTTGTCTGGCTTTTTCCTTGTTTTTCGTGTTTTCGACTTTCTTGTCTTTCTTGTTTTCATGCTACAAAGTGATGTTTATTCATGTTGACTGTGGTTGTTTGACTTGGCATAAACCTGTGGAACAATTGACATACACAAACAGACAATAACAAAAACACAAGGGAACAAACGGGCCAAGAACAGTGGAACACAAGTACAAGATCACAAAAGTACAAATACACAAATATTTGCCAACGACCCAAGTACACAAGAAGAAGAATATCACAAGTACAAAAGGACAAACGCTTACAAAAATGGTACACAACAAATAACAAAGACAGCGATTTTAATTTTTTTTTTCTGTTTTAATTTTCATAGATGGATAGCTATACACGTTGTCTCTTCTTTCTTGGATCACCCAGTGGTATACAGTTGTCTGAGTAGTCATAGGCTGCTGGTCTCCGGGCTGGTGGGCTCTGATCACACATCTGACTGTATGTTGGTTGACTATCAAACATCTGGCTGTTGTCGGCTTCATCAAACACCTGGTTGTCTTCGGTTTCATCACCTGCCTGGTAACTGGGTTGATTATTGTAGGCCTGATATGTGTTGGTGACTTGGCTATCTTGGTAGGGTTGAACACTGTTAGTGACTGGCTTGGCTTGAACATTCTTAGTGACTGGTTTGATTTGATTAGTAACGGGTTTGGTTTGAACACCGTTAGCACCTTGAATGGATGAGAGTCTATCAAAATCAGCTAGAATCCCACTTTGCATCGCTATCAATTGTTCGTATTCTTGGCGAGTAAGTGTCAGACCCATCTTAGTCGGGTATTTTTTATCAGACTCACCAAAGAAGCGGCGTATGTGCAATGTAGTCGTACCTCTGAAGGATGAGACAAAGACTGCCTTGACGCCGTCCCCCACGGGTCGAACTGTTTCACCGCCACGAGTCATATAGACGGAGTTAGCTGGTACAGTCTTGAGTTCTGTAGTCATCTTCGGTTCACGGTGTGCGACTGGTCTCAGCCACGGGTTTATATACCAGTCGTTGAGCCACGTGTAAACCGGTTTCAACGAGCCATAACCAGAAGCATTCGACCTACATTAAGGTTTGTGGTAACAGGTGGTTAACCTTTATGAAAAGATGACTAATCGACCCACAATCCGGTCATTGACCCGTTGTTTATTTGAAAACGCCTGCAGAATACGTGGCATACTCCACCCTCGACATTTCCGCTTGAGAAAATAGACAGCGTACAGGCCACAGGTGTTACTTATTACATCTTGTAAGACCCGGGTGTTGTACATTAGTGGTCTGAGTGAATACTTCTCAATAAACTTGCTTATGTCAGCGTGTAAGGGTGGTAGCCCAAACGAATCAAAGTATTCACAGTTGCCTAACCCATCGTAATACAGCGCGATCCAGTGGGACCCAGGTTGATCACTGGGGTCAGTGTTTATCACCAAAGCAGCTGGTTTAGTTCTATCTGTTTGTGTAGGTAACTGATCACGAGCACCTACTCTGACCTGGACCCGTCGAACATATCTATCCGCTAGAAGTAGACTGGTAATCTGTTCTGTGTCCATTATGAAGCATAATCTGTTAGCACTTGCCTGGTCTTGGATATTTCAATTATCCCGTCGTGCTCGGCGCAGACGATAACTTGTAATGGTTCTGGGGTGGGTGTGTTGAACTTAAATTCCAGGGTTAGGGGACCAGCCCTCGGCATCTCAAACTGATCTCCGTCCAGTAAACTGGGACTCAGGTCAAAGGCATACAGCGTATACCCATGTTTATATTGCATATAGTCAATGGAATTACCGGCGTCCTTGCCCACCAGACCCATGGCTAGATTAGTGCCAAAGAAGGCTCGTACGTATTGATTACGTTCATAGTCCATCGTTAACGGCTTGCTGGTGGCAGATCGCCCATCGACTGTTACGTTCAGATACATCAGCCCAAAGGTTTGAAAATTATAAGGATTAGCTTTGAAAGTACCGTTGAAGGCGGCTGAGGTTATTAGGCCAACCACGATACGGGTGGGTGTTTGACTCATAAACAGATTATCTTGAGTGTGAGATAACATCCCTTGGGGGATAGCTAATGTTTTCAGCGCCACACGCTTGATCGGTAGCTTCATATTGGCTCTCATCAAGGCTTTCTCATGGGCGAGAGCGACGGCTGGATTTAGTTTGGCTTTACGAACCACCAGCGTGGCATGTGTTATAACGGATGAATAAGCCAAGGTGTCGTCGGGGGCCATTAGGTTAAAGGTAGCTTTCGATGGAGTCAGCTTAATTTTCACATCCACACCGTTTATCATGTAACGGTCTTGCGTAAAGATATCGACGTGTAGTCGACCCATCATATCTATTTCTTGGCTCTCGCTGGCTAGTTGTCGTCGGGTGTTTCGACCTTTGTTGTTATCGCCTTGAGTCTCATCGAGAAATTTAGCTGTATCGTAGTAATATAGGGCGGCTGAGAGATGACTCTTCTTGGCTTCTTCCCCATGATTCAGTGTGGCTTCCAGATAGGCTCTATATGGGTATGTGTTCTCACTCGGGGTGATTAGCGTGTCGTTGAGTGAGACATCCACTTGTGAAAACAGACTGTGTAAGTAATAGTTGACGGGGGCCACTTCGGCTGTGGGTGGTAGTTTATCGCCGTTGGGTAGTGTGACTTTAGCTCTGATGTGTAAGAAGGTATTATATAAGTCTAGATACTCTTCACTGGCGCCAGATATAGCAAATTCTATAGGTGCTCCTGGTGCTAGAGATGCGAGCGGGTGTATCTCCACACACTGCCCCTCTTCTACGGCCGTTTGTGTCGGCGGCACGCTAAACAGATCCAAACCAGAATGCAGACACTCACACGAGTTGGGATGAATCAGAGCCATCATGCGAAGATATCCGAATACTTCTTCTTATGAGACCGATTAGGACCAGCACTTAGTTTTATACGTTTACTCGGCTCACCAGGTGGCGCTGGTCGTCTTTTTCTTCTAATACCGCTACCCGATTGGCTAACATGATCGGCTGCGCCTTGCAGTAAACGCTGACCGGCTTGTTTGGCGTGGTCTTTAAAGGCTTCTCCAACGTTCCTACCAGCTAGATCGTCTTGGGCCACTTTCAAGCCTGTACCTAGACCTTCTCGGAGTAAGGCCTTACCACCTGTCTTTAACCAGGGTAGAATTGTGCGACCAAGTCCACTGAAGAAACTGCCGATACCGCGACCTCTCTGACTCCGGCCACCCACAAACACTGGCATGCCATGGCCAGCTTGGTTGCAGTAAAAGTCCTCGTACATTTTGGGACTTCGACGTAACGCCACGTATTTCACCATTATTCTAGGTCTGAATGTTTCCGCGTGCGAAAATGTAACGTCAGCACTGAAGTTCCGCTGGTGAATGAGATCGTTGTCCCCGTCTCAGTGGTTAAAAGGATCTCCACCATGTCGAAAGAGTACCGACTCAATGGCACGTAGTGTGGCTTGTCATAGATGCGAAATATCGAGGCTGAGCGCTGGTCCAAGATCGGGACAGTCCTTAGTAGTGGGACCATGGCGTCTCCGACTGGTCTCGCGGCTATAAGATCGCAATAGACGTAGACATTTTGAATGTCATTATTCAGTTCTACCACCACCTCGCCTTCCATTAGGGGGTTGGCGTCCGTCACCTTGCCAGAGGGAAAACCTAAAATGCTTCTCAATCTCTCGCTAAATTTAACAGTGGCCCCCGGTTCGAATAGTTTCACGAGGGCTCTCTTCAATGCCTTGTTATAATAGAATCTGACTCGCACCTTGTCATCAGTCTCTTTCACTAACCGATCAGGACGCGCCTTGTCACGCTCTTCCTCCCCTTTCACTAGTCGATTCAGTTCCTCTATAAACCCAGCTGGTGAGCTGTACATACCCGAAGGACACACCACTCTTATGGGATGTTTCCCCTGGGGTGGTATGTATATGAACCACACTTCATTCTCTAACACATTGCAGTAGTAGTTGGGAAACTGAATTTCGGCCAAACCCACTTCGTAATGTTTGGTCACATCAATAGTCTGCGGCAACTTGACGAAAAAGTGACCCGGGTTGTTATTGGGAAACATATTCGGTGAAGCATTGCTCGGTAATGTCACGTAGAAGCTCATAGTTTAGGGTTAGGTAGCATGTAACCCAGACAACTACTCATTAGCGCAATCCACAGCTTACCCTCAGATGCTTCGGCGCTGCCGCGACTCAGATTGAATAGTGATACGCCGATAACGGTGTATATAACGACCATCTGACAGAAGAAGACAATCTCTGTTCGTGGCACCCGTTGACCAAAAAACGACCAGAACGAGGTTCTTTCGCTGGGTGGGTTATTTTGTGGGCGCAGTACAGTAGTTTCCGCAATGTCTTCGTCCATTAGCCTCGGTATCTAGTTAGGTCTGAGACCCAGCTGTTGAATGACGAATTATACCCGAACCATTTCACTAAATACTCTTTACCGCCACCTCTCCTTCGTCTTTCTTGTAAGACGGTTTCAACCCGATACACTTGTTTATCTCCGACTGGTTGGATCTCTTCTCGATAGAATGAGCCTCGTAGTTCTTCGCCCGAATCGTCTTTTAGCACATACGTCACCGGACTGGTCTGGTGTATACGACTGATGGTAAACAATTCTTCTGTCCACGACGGCACATACCCCTTTTTAAAAGGTTGTTTGGGTTGAGCCAGTCTGACTCGGTCCCCTTCTGTAAAATGTACTTTTCTTGACCCGTCGGGTTTTTGGTACAAGTTATGCCACACCTCTTCTTGATTAGTATAGTTGACTTGTCGGGGGGCCATGCGAATACTTCTGTGATATGAACCGTTGTAGTTGCTGATCAGTTTATCTACGACGTCGACATAGCGCAGTGTATTAGTCTTGGTGAAATACCGCCACATCTTTTCTTTAAGCGTCCGGTTGAATCTTTCCACTATAGAGGCCTTAACATCTTCATTCTCAGTGGTAAAGAAATGCACACCTCGGTCTTTCAGATATTTTAGGAAGGTCTGGTTGACAAATTCCGACCCTTTGTCGGTCTGAAAGTTTACCGGTTGTCTATCACCAAAGATTTTACTCACAGCCTCCACCAGCGCTTTCCCCGTTTTCTTCTGGATCGGAATGGCCCAGGCATATTTACTAAACACATCGATGCAGGTCACTAGATACGACAACCCATCGTTGTATCTTTGTAATTGGCGCATATCTATCAAGTCGGCTTGAAACTGTTGATGTATCCCACCGGTTATGGTCTGGCGTCTTTGAAAACGCCGACGGATCGGTTTATGCAAACTATACGTGTCCTGATGGCGTAACCATTTCTCTATTTGCTTAGCGTTCAGTTTAGTATTTATTTTTAAGGCGGCGGCCCCGCCATAGGCCCCTGGCTGCTGGGGATCGTAGTAATACTTTCTTAATTGCGCGGCCATTTTTCCCATTTGGTCGTAGTTAACTTACTCGGCTTCTTCTTTCGTCTGAGCTTATACACTGGAGTGGTCTCAGCTACTTGACTCTTGGGTGTTATTGGTGTATGGGTAGTTACTTGACTCTTGGGTTCGCTTACTTGAATAGGTTGACTAGGTGTCTCGGTTATTTGACTGGTTCTCTCGGGTAAAGTGCTAACTTCGGGTTTTTGTTCTTTGATATCCACTAGGCCTAAAGGCTTGTGTCTGTACTGATCTAGTCGATTCAGATACCGCTGCAAGGTTTGTTGGTATACTCGGGCTTTTTCACGAGGTGGCAGATCTTCACTCTCCAGGACTTGGCGCATTTGTTGGTCCAAGTCACGCAGGCTATCGTTTAGTGTGTCGGGTGGTGTATAGGGTCTTTCTAGCAGCCGAGGGTCGATCAGGAGCATTTTCTTGGCCATTACAATCCCACGATGCCCTTCAACACATTTAGAATTGGGCCGAGTAAGGCACCTATGAAACCACCTTGTTGCAGGATCTGTTTCCTTTTCTTGAGCGACAGTTTCTTACTCGTTAGCGCTCTCAGACTGTTTTTGTGTCGCTGCAGCCGGCGCTTCTGACTCGGTGTCAGGGGAACATTCCCTTTTAAGACATTGTGACAGCATTCACATATTGATTGGACGAGCTCCGGTGAGGCCGTTTTAATTACGGCTTTTACAGCGGCTGGCTTTGCCTCACCCAGAAACCGCAGCATGGGCCCGTGACGTTTCACTCGATTAGACATATTACTTGGGGACGTAGACAACTTGGTGCTGGTCAGGAAATATACGACTGCGTAAACGGAGCTGATCCGGTGTTTCCTGTCGAAGGTCGAATAACAAATACCCGTGTGGCGTCGATGTCGCGTCTTTAAAACTATCTTGGACATATGACACGCGGCCTGGGTACATCTGTTTGGCCAGGTTGGCAATTTGCGACCCGTCTCGAGGATTTTTAAACACTACTAGGTAATGCGAATTCAGACTGATAGTTCTTTGTTCTTTGTTCTTACCAAAAAGGTTCTGGACTATATACATGACACTGAGATTACGATGATGACTACCCTTGGTAAACAGTTTGGTCACTCTATCGTCTGTCTCGGACATTAGGTCATCTATAACCACTAATCGCCGTCTATCCCCAGTCCATTTTTCCACGTCGGGCAGTCCCTCGTTAAATTGGACACCCTTCATAGTCTCGTACATGGGTTGCCACTCCCCATAGCACCATATAACCTCTTCTGGAATCGGGTCGACCATGTCTGGGAGATGGGCCAGAAACTGTTGTACAAAGACGGATTTACCACATCCTGTTGGACCCGCAATCATCGAGGTAAAAGGATGTTTCCATCTAGGATCCATGATTACAAATGACCACCTACCTACTTATGTGACGTATTTTATGGGGCTCGAACCCGCGACCGCGCGCCCGCACCCGGCGAGCGCCCCCGCACCCGGCGAGCGCCGCCCGCCACCGCGCGCCTTTGGTTGTTGTTTAATTTAGTTTAATTTTTTTTTTACAACTATTTAAAATATGCTACACACAGTTATCTGCTCTTAGAAAACATGTCTTTTATTAGATGTATCAACCCTTACATATGACTTAGATACCTACCCTACCCAAACCGCACTGGTCTCGAGCTGGATTGGGGGCAATCCAGCGAGGTCAATCCAGAAAATCTAATTAGGAGAAGACAAAAAACCCTAACCCTAACCCCTAAACCCTAAGCCCTAACCCCTAACCCTAACCCCTAACCCTAACCCCTAACCCTAACCCTAACCCTAACCCTAACCCTAACCCCTAACCCCTAACCCCTAACCCCAATCCAGCTGGATTGGGGTCAATCCAGCACCACAATCCAGAAATGCTAATCAGTTACCACCTAACTCACTACTCCTTATGCTAACTGCTAAGTTCAGAAAGTAGTGTCCTTAGAACTGGCAATTTCCCAGACAGGAGCGCCTCTATTACTGATTTTGCATCTGCCAATATCACCACAGGATGTATACCATGCCTGGTATTTTGTAATTTCTCTGCTGCTATCTTTTTTTTTTGGTGTGTGTTGCGTATCCCTTACAGGACGTTGCATTCAACACCAGCATTTTTCAGCTGCTGTTGATGTACTAGGCAAGTGTTACACTCAGTAGTTTGCTATTGCTTTCTGAACGACCGGCTCCCATACCAGCGCGTTATAACACAACGCGACACGGTCTGCTGCACAAATCGGTCTTAGCTGAATTCGAACGCCTGGTACCCGGCTCACGAACCGCGTTCGCAAGCCTTCAGCCACGGAGCAGGTTGCTATCTTGGTTGCCTCAATTTCAGCATCATAGTTATGGCAGTACTTTCCTGTTGGAACTCTGGCCGTCTCCCTAGTATTATTTGGGTATTCTATGTACACTCCCGCTCCTCCATTTCGAACAGCATTTTGTGCTGACCCATCTGTGTAGACTCGGATCCAGAGATCATGTGGGTATTCGTCATCAGGGAAGCTGAGAGTGGCTGTTCTGCGCTGTACACTGTTCTGTTCTTCCTTGTCAAATATTCCTCTCACTTTTGTTTGAATTTGTGGCGACAGTCTATGTTCATCTTTCCATGGGGTTCGCTCTGGAGTTGTTGAGTTGAATTAAGAACCGACATCACTGCACTCAGGACATTCCCATACGTGCTCAGTCCCCTCGTTCAACAGCAAGCGAAGAGTCATACTACTAATCGTTCCCACCGCTATCTGATTAAAAGTTCTCCTGGTCTTCCCTCTCAGTTTTGAGATTCTTCCAGAACCCCTGCCGATCCCCCGCAATTTCATTCTTTCCACATATGGGTTCTCAATCTGTTCCACCGCCTTATTCACCTGGTCCCACAAGCGCACGACCACCTCCCCCTTGTTCATAGGTAATCTACCACCAAGAGGTGCCCTCCCTGCTAGCCTATCAGCCTGTTCATTCCCCCGGAAACCCGCATGGCCAGGGCAAAATATCCATACAATTCTCACAATCTGTGACCTCTGAAGCAACGAGAGCCATTCCACACGAAACATTCCTTTCTCCACCTTGCTAAGCATACTCTTTGAATCCGTAATGAACACGTGTGTTGCAGTAGTCTCCTCTAGCCACCGGAATGCCGCTGTTAGTGCCTCCACCTCCATTCTCATGCTGGAGGTCGTAGTCTCATATGCCAGGCTCTCCTTTTTTCAAGACTCGCTCATTAGCCTTTGCCACTACGGCCCCAGCCACTACGTCTGTTTCTCACCACTGACCCATCGGTGTAAATGACTATGCCACCTTGATGTGTGTTGCTCTGGATCAGCTGTTGCACTTCAAACTCAGTGCAGCCCGCTGCCCATTCTCTGCACTCACGACCCAGTGTTATTATTACATTGTGTCAGCTATCATGTCTTCCAGAACTTCAACCCACTCTCTTTCACGATTGATGGTCTCTAGATCACACACCTGACTTATAGAAAGTTCTGCTTGTGCCATCCAGGACCTGCCTCGTCTTAGTCTATGACCCTTTACCATATCCATTGCTGCATGCAGCGGGTGATCCCTTTCTGCGGCAACTCTCAGGTACCATTTGGCCTGAAGGACCCTATGCCTATCCGTCATTGTAGGTAGCGCCAGGATATGTCTCATGCAGATAATTGGTGTGTCCTTTGTGCACCCCAGTATTAATCGCATGGCAGCATTCTGTATGCGCTCCAACCTTTCAAGCTGGCTTTTTGATACTGTCAGCAGCCCCAAACCATACTCAACGACTCGCCCTGGAATAGTTGTCAGGGGGATACCAACTGTGGGAAGATCGGTGGTTTCTCTGCAGAGTCGTTTGGCCTGGTTTTCAAATTATTTGCATGTATATCGATACAAAAATCCCCTTCACATGAACATCCCAACTGTGGCTGACTCGGTCACGGAATTATTAATCTGAGCCTGGCGAAGGACCCCGAAGTAAATTCTATTCTGAGTTTGAATGGGGTAGAGGTAATGTTAGAATGGAAAGCTGCAGATGAGATTAATATCACAGAAATAATGAACTGAATAGAAGAGGCATTTAATCAAAAGAACAGCATCTTATGTATTACGCCCCTCCATAGACCGTTCGTAAAGGAGTTACTACATGTTGCATAACACCACTTGTAACATATCGCTGTAAATCTTTGTCAGTAAACAAGCAAAACATCCCCTGAAGCCACATCATTGAGGAACTTGGGGGGGGGGGGGGAGCTGTTTGTGAATGTTTGGCAAGATTACGTTCTGTAGTTTGTCATTGTTTCCGAACGACCGGGGGGAAGAGAGGGGGTGGGGGAGGGGTTAGTTGCATATCCTTTACAGGACATCGCAGTCAACCCCAGTATGTGTTGTTGTTGTTCGTGATCTCTTGGTAAGTTTACATTCAGTAGTTTGCCATTGCTTTTTGAACGATATGCACCCATACTATTTCGTAAAAAATCAACGCAAGGCTGTCTGCTCCAGATCGTCCGTAACTGTGTTTCGAACGCTGTATGCGGGATTACGAACTGCGTCTGTAGCACCTTCGCCATGGAGCCGGCGGTTAAGGAAAGCAAACCCGCAAAAAATGCTTGTTGAAGTCGCATATACTAAGCTACAGGTTTGAAGAAACTGCAACGCAATTCATGAAATGGTGTTGTATAATCAACGATAATATTTGTCTCTTTCTTATAGTTGTATCTAATTTTTTCCAGATCCAAAATATACAAAACGTGACAATCAAACAATTCTATATGGTGCAGTAGGTAGACACTTAGGCCGAACTAGGATTTATTCCAGTTGAGCTAAGTCGATTCTGGGGATAGTTGTTTGGTTGTCAGAAATCCCGCCTCCTTCTGTCTGCCATAATCCAAACGGGCTGTCTCTCTTAGCTTCCTTTTTGAGAGATTTCTTAGCCATGAAATCTTGTATTTCTTTGATGTAATCTTCGATCTCAATGTCTGTTTGCGATGCTTTTATTGCCTATTTAGAACAAATGAAATAACAAGATATGGTGTATTAGTTACAAAGATGTGACATTTTATGCGATTGTTTTTGCGTGTTTCTGTCTTGTGGATGATATCTTAGTCATAATTATGTGATATTTTATGTGACTGTTTAGTGTTTAGATATGTTCGAATCAGGCGGTAATTGTAGCTTTTTAGCAAGATGGAAAGCATATTCAATCGATCATGTGCCATGCCGGAAAGCGTGGGCTGTCATGATTCGCCATTTCACTCGATCACCAGCGTCGTGGATCAGCTCAGTGTTCCTGTCTCGTCCATGCCATGTGGCCAAGCCATTCACGTATTTATTTCTCGGTCTTCCCATTGGTCTGTTCCCTTCGATCTTGTCAGTTGTCACTAAGTTCTCCAATCTATTTCCTCTCATAACTTGTCCAAACAATTTTGACTGTCTACGTCTAAGTTCTCTAATTTTCGATTTTCATTTGTCTCCTGTAGTACTTGGTCATTGGTTTTTCTGTGGTATTCTTTGGTATTCTTTGCATTTTCCCCAGAAACCACATTTCTGCAGCCATCAGATGTTTTTCAGTTTGACTGCTCAAAGCAAAGTACGGTAATGTAAAGTAAAGTAAAGTAAAGTAAAATAAAATAAAGTAAAGTAAAGTAAAGTAAAGTAAAGTAAAGTAAAGTAAAGTAAAGTAAAGTAAAGTAAAGTAAAATATGGTACTGTGCAGTTCGGAATAGTAAAGTATGGTACAGTAAAGTAAAATAAAGTATGGTACAGTATAGTATTGTACAGTAAAGTAAAGTTAGTAAGTTAGTTAGTTAATTGGTTGGTTGGTTGGTTGGTTGGTTGGTTGGTTAGTTAGTTAGTTAGTCAACAGATCATCCCCATTCAGTCCATAAGTGCTCGGATCCCCTCCTCAGCGAATCCCACAGCGTGTAGCGGCTAACGACACCAGTTCTGTGTTGGTTTATCAATCTTCTTTGGCTTCCTGCGTAGTGTTCTTGTTTGGCCACACCTCTTTAAATTTGCTGTTCTCGCAGTCTGACCATTGGTTGTAGATTCACAGTCATCACCTGGTTCTCGCAAAAGTCTTACTTCTCGTAATGTCAGCCTGGTCCATGGCATGTTCGCCCTCCACAGTAGCCTTACCTGCGAGCTTGTCAGCCCGCTAATTTCCTTGTACTCCCGCATGCCCTGGCACAAAGATGAAACTAATCTTTGCCATCTGAGACCGCTCCAGAGACAGCAACCACTCTCCTAGGATCCACCTCATCGCTATCCTCTTGAGCATGCTCATTGGATCGCTAAGGAAACATGTCATAGTGAATGTATGTGTCTCGAGCCATGTTATTGCTTTACTTACTGCCATGACTTCCATAGTCAGGCTACTTGTGGTCTCAATAAAAGTACTAGAGCCGTTCTTCACAATTCTCCCTCCGGCCTGAGCCATAAAGGCCCATGAGCTTCTCACATGTCGGACGACCAATCCATCTGTGGAAATGACAGCGTCACCGTCTAACGAATTCTTGAAAACCAACGCTTGTACTTCCGCCTCCACAGCAGCCGGATTTTCTTGTCTTCATTTTCTGTCTAGTTGGATGCAAACAGAACAGTACAGAAATATGTTGGCACTTGTACCCACACCTCGCCAGGTTCTAAATCCTCAAGTGAACACACCTGGTGAAGAATGTCTTCGACTTTCCTATTTTTAACTTGCTACCATTCACCTTCATGATTTATCTATGCAGTGGATGTTGTGTGTTTACGTTAACTCTGAGGTAGGCTCGTGCTCTGCAAATTTGTAATCTGCCTTCATTTGTTGGAAAATCAAGAAGGTAGCGCATCGCCCTGCATGCTGTCTCACTTGTACATCCAAGAATAATGCGCATAGTGTCGTTCTGTATTCTTTCCATCCTTACAATACAGTATGGTAAAGTAATGTAAAGTACAGTCTGGTCAGTAAAGTAAAGTATAAAGTAAAGTATGGTACAGTAAAGTAAAGTAAAGTAAAGTAAAGGAGGGTAAACTACAATAAAGTAATATAAAGCAGAGGATCCTTTATATGCCTAGAGGCATATGGGGACTTTAGTGCTAGATCCCATAATTGTACAAACCAGTCTGCACTCGACGGGTGATGTGGTCAATATCACACTACCAGCCGCCATTACTTAACTGAACATTTATGGTACGCGTTTCAATCTGGGTCGACCTGGGAGCGCTGGTCAATTTGTAAACGATATTGATTCGAACACACGACACAGCGCAAGCACTGGAAGATAAGCGTTCGTACTGACACTGCATGACGCTTATCTTTTTGCCCTGTACAGTGAAAGCATTTTCAGAAATGTTGACGATATGAAAGGAATCATCGTTGGGGAACATAACATCAATAACATTAGATTGTGGATGATACAGTATTGATTGCAGACAATGAGCAGGATCCGCAACATTTAGTAGATTCGATTGTTGCACACAGTGAGAAACTTGGATTAGAATTAAATTGTAAGAAGACGCAGATTATAGTCGTCACTAAGAAGAAGGAAATACCAAAATGTAATGTACAAGTAAATGGGAATATTCTTAAACAAGTGAATCGGTACAATTATCTCGCAACAGTCATAACATCTGATGGGAGATGCCTTGAAGAGACTAGAACAAGAATCGCCATGGCGAAGGTAGCCTTTAGCAAGATGAAAAACATGCTGACCAATAAAAAGATGTCAAATGCAATGAGAAAAAGAGTGTTGAAGTGCTACATAGAACCTGTACTTTTGTATGGATGTGACGCGTGGACAATTAGCAGACAAGCTGAAAAACATCTGATGGCTATGGAAATGTGGTTTCTGAGGAGAATGCAATGAATACCATGGACAGCCAGAAAAACCAATGACCAAGTCCTACAAGAAACAAATGAAAGCCGTAAACTGATTAGAGAAATTAGACGTAGACAGTCACGGTTTGTTGGTCACGTTACGAGAAGAAATAAATTGGAGAACTTGGTGACAACTGGCAAGATCGAGGGGAAGAGAACAAGGCAATGACAGAGAAGTAAATACCTAGATGGCTTGACCACGTTGTATGGTCGAGACAAGAACACTGAGCTAATCCACGAATCTGGTGATCGAGTGAGATGGCAAAACATGACCACCCACGCTTACCGGCATGGCACATGATGATGAACGCTAACAGCAACAACAACATTTACCTCCTTATACATGCACTCGTCCAAAAGTGGTTTGCGCGATTCCAAAATATTAGACGGTACGCCATATCTTATGTTGAATGAACTCTTTGCTCGGGCCATTAAGAACTCAGGGGCGTTTAGCGGGGATACATGTCTTGCGGATTTAAAGTATGGCTCACTGCGTACAAATTCTGCACCCCCTCTGAGAGGAATTTCCAAATCCTCCTCTGTTTCAAACTGGTTTTCTGTGAATTTTTGCATATTAAAGTCCCGTTCCATGAAATATATTTGTTGCATCATGTTAGTTATAAACCGATCGTTTTCTTTGACGTAGTATCGTCTGCCAATAAGTGGCTTTTCACGGAAATTATTCGTGCTATAAAACATTGGGTCATTTGTTGTCTTTGGGGTGAATTTCTGGCGGTTCTGTGAACTTTTTGTCATGAATTTAACAGCATCCAAGTTCTCGGATATGTCTGATGCAGATTTCATTAAGCGTGATTCTCTCTTCATGACTTCATTTAGCACCGGTCTGAATGTGTAGTCCCCCTTGGAGTCGCGGCAATGAAGCATGGTAGCCTTCAGCAAGGCTTGTTTCAGGGACTGGAAGTCCCTGTTTTGTTGCTGCTCTAGCTTCCTGGTCTTATCATCGACGGATTTCTTCAAAGCTGACCGAAACTCCCCGTTGGAACGGTACTGAAAGCCATGGCCCACAGGTCTGCTGATGTCCGGGGACAAGGCTCGAATTAGGGTTTTTGAACCGCCTAATGACGGCGTTGACCTTTTAGATTTTGCAGGTCGCAGCTCTGGAAAGGAGGACGTTTTCTCTAATAACGATTGTGTCTGAAAATATAAATTCGTATAGTGCTTGTTAGAACAGGACGCCAAGTCTCTCCTTCAGACATAACCTAAATAAGTGGAGAAGCGTTTGAGACTTGTAGTGTGAGCATCGCTGTGGAGCAAGCGCATTTTTTTGGGGGGTGGGGGGTGGGGGGTGGGGGGTGGGGGGGGTGGGGGGGGGGGGTGATCGCTCGCTTTGAACTCTAGCGTAGTCCATACACGGTACGTCTAATAGCACTGGACTGATATTTTGCGTGTGGATTAGCTTTCCCTGTTACCAGTGTCCCTCGCCATTAGCGACTCCAGAGGTACTTGTAATTTACGCGCATCCCCCCCCCCCTCCCCAGCCAAGGCGAGACGTCACCATTTTAGTCCAACTGACCGGTGTAGGGGTTGAACCACCTGCCTAAGCGTCAGCACGCCGGATGTTTAAGAACGAGCTCTCTTATCCATTCGGCCATGCTGACCTCCCAGCAAGCTCAATAGGAGGCTTCTGGTGGTCCGAAGCAGTCCACATTCCACGAATTTGTCTTCCTCTTTATCTTATTTACACTCTTGGTGGTCAAGGTCACTTGGGCCATCACTCGCTCCCCTATTGGACGTCCGCATTCTGTACGTCAGCTTCAAAACATGTAACAAGTAAAAGTACAGATCCCGTGTACACACCTTAATGCACGCTGGGTATATGGTGCTATACCCATATTTTATAAACCAATCGGCACTCGGTGAGCACTGTGGCCAATATCACCCAATGAATGAATCACCAAAATATGAGAAGTAGATTGTGAGATTTACTGAAACACGATTACAAGAAACAAATTGGACGTTGTGGACAAAGCCTTCGTCAGCACAAACACAAACCGACACAAAACTACATGAAACACACTACATGACAATATTAAGGGTAGTTATCTGAATATCAGTGGATTGTAATAGCCGTGGGAAGGTGAGTAGCACGCCACGTAGAATACACACATACGCGCGCGCGAGCAAAATGAACTATAAAAATCGACAACAGTCTGACAAACTACGAATACAGAACGTGAAATATATAGTAGCAGTTCATGGGAATGGACAATGGTTAACAAGAATAAGGGGAACTGCATTAAAGCTTAAAAAGGCAATAAATGAATCACCAAGTTCATTTTGCGCGCGCGCGTGTGTGTGTATTCTACGCGACGTGCTACTCTCCTTGCCACGGCTATTACAATCCACTGATATGCAGATAAGTACACTTAATATTGTCATGTAGTCTGTCTCATGTAGTTTTGTGTCGGTCTGTGTTTGTTTGTTCTGTGCTGACGAAAGTTTTGGCCGCAACGTCCAATTTGTTTCTTGTAATCGTGTTTCAGTAAAGCTCACAATCTACTTCTCGTTTTTTGGGGATTCATTAATTGCCTTTTCAAGTTTTACTGAGTTCCCCTTATTCTTGTTAATCAATATCACCCAGGTGGCCTTCCCTTCCCAACACATTTCTTGGTGTCACATTTAGGCTGGGTCAACCCGAGAGCGCAGGTCAGTTTTACACATCCGCTTAGATGTGGATTCAAACCCATTACCTCTAACCACCACGTTACCACGGCACCTTCAAGATCATTGCTTACAATCGTCCAACTAATTGGATGCTTTGTGTGTCCACCCGACCACCACTCAACCCTGTGAACGACTCAAAGACTCAATTCCCTTATCAACACTCAAAGACGAGGCGTTATTGGTTACTTACAGTAACATCGAACGCATTATCAAAATTAAAAGACGAGGCGTGATTGGTTGATTATATTTGTATCGGAAAGAGACCGATCTATGTGAGAATACCCGGGTCAATGAAGTCTTTCTGGTGACTGCCGATTCCATCGACGATTAACTGTAATTTTCGTTGATTACTTTTGTGTTGGCATTCTGGAGGCGGCATTATGAACAGTGTATTCCCCGCGGGATGTTGGTTTGCCGAGACTCCTGTCTGTTCCACTTTTCACATTGGACAGTGAGGAGAATTTTGTGTGATATTCACTGGCACAGGAACGGAGCATAATGGGGACGACCAGTTGCCGTGAAGATGGAACCTCGCCTAACTAACTATTTGTATCGGACTCATTGATATGTAAAGACGAAGCGTGATAGGTTGGTTACACTCTTATCGTACTCATTATGTATACTTGGGAGACTCCCTGGCGAAGTGGTCAAGCCGTTTGACTCGGGCTCCAAAGGTTGCGGGTTCGATTCCGGGCTGCGTCCTTCCGTTAACGAGTGAATTTTTTCGAAGACTCCTGTGGGTCGTCGCTAGAGATACGGAGTTCGTGCTTTGTGCGACGCTTTCGGCGCTGCAGAAAGATACCGAACCATATGGGATAAAACCCGGTGCAATGAAGTCGACAGAGTCGACTTTTAAGCGACTTTTTCATTATATATACTTAAAGGCGAGGCATGATTGGTTGGTTAGTGTCCTTTATTTATTTATGTTTTTCTTAAGCATCACGTTCATTTCGCTGGGCTCCCGGGAAGGTTAACCCGGTCAACAAATGCCCGCAGAAGACGGATGTGTCAGCCTAAAGGGGCAAGTAAACAGGCACAATGCAATTGCTTCTGGAAAAAAAAACACACGCACACACACACACACCTCCGGATGAACGCAGAAGAAGAAGAATGTCGCTGGGCTGAGGCCCGATGGTCATATATTCGAATGCGGATTGGGGCAGATTTGTAAAATTGACCTAGACTCCCATGGTTCATCATCATCATCATCATCATCATCATCAGCATCATCATCGTGTACCATACCGGTAAGCGTGTGCGGTCATGCTTTGCCATCTCACTGGATCACCAGAGCCGTGGACCAGCCCAGTGTTCTTGTCTCCTCCCAGCTTATAATGGGTACCAAGAAATGTTTTAGAGAGTACAAGCGGCCGGCGTGATACTGACCACTAGTCCCACCGAATGCCGATTTGGCTGTAAACATTTGGGTCTAACAACATATGCTCAATGTGTGTTAGGGCGTTTAAATGCGTCCTTTACTTACTTACTTACTAACACTTCAATTGCACACATATATTTCCATGGGGGGTCTCAGTCTCCCCCATAGATTACACAATGAGAATCTCTGTACAGTGCACGAACTCCCAAGCAACAGAGAGGATTCAGACCTGTGAATCAGAATTTTATGGCATGCCCTTTGTAGGGTAGTGCCATCAACCCCAGGTTGACTTTCTCGACAATTTTACGTTTAGTAGTTTGCCATTGCTTTCTGAACGAGAAGTCAACGTGTAAGGTCTACTGACCAGTATGTGGAATTAATCCACTACCCCACAGTCAGCGCACAGTGAGATTAAGAGCCAGCGCGTGAAACCTCTCGGCCATGGCGACCTGTAGTAAATCACAAACATGCATGACATGCTGGGGATGATTGTCTTCAATGTTGTACGTACCATTGATTGTGCCTGTTTGATATTCTGCAGTAAGGCATCATTCAGCGCTGACCTTGTTTTCACCTGCTGCCGCTGTTTCTGAATCAAGGCTACCAGACCGTCTCGAGACATGTACTTTATGGTAATGCTATCGGCGTGAATTTTTTGCATCAAACTGCTTCTTTTAGGCTGTCCGCCGCCGGAGAGGCTGGTTTTCGTCACAAATTTCTTAATATCCGCCATGGAGGTTGAGACGTCGCATTCAGAGGCTGAGAGAGCTCTTCGGTGTAAGGAGTTTGTCACCAGACGGTGAACCGCATTGTCACAGGTCTTCGGAAAGGCTATTGCTGTAGCATTCAGTTCACACCATTTATGTGCGGTTGACCACAAATGCACAAACTATTCGGCCTGTCGGATGGAAGAGAATTATTTTATAAATACATACATATACATACTATTCGATTATCTGAATCACACTCATCCGACAAACAGAGTGGAACCAATAAAATCAAGACTAACAGTCCACACAACTACGGATTATGAATTGGACACAAATAGGTATATTTATCTCCTACGAGAAGAAACGTACTAAACACAAACACGTTGCACATACCTTACAAGGAGATCCATCGTATACCGGAATGCAGGTGAAAATAAAAAATCGGAAACAATCAATAATTATATGAAATGAAATAATAAAATAAAAAATAC